>OY757916.1:65574963-65609963 GCA_963585895.1 Sepioteuthis lessoniana | reverse complement strand
GTCCTAGATATGACACTAAATAATCTGACGGTGCGACTCTTGAAATGCTGGACCTTTGGGAAAGGCAGAGCACCCCTTCATTGCCATCGCTTCCAGGTCCACTCTGTCTCGGTGTGGTAGCACCGGATAGGGTCCTATCTATGGTTTAAATAGAACTAAACTGCGTACTTATGATAAAATGGATCGCTTGAAATAGAACTGTTTTGACATTTAAACTGTGTACTTATGCAAAACTGAATTGTTCGAAATGGAACTGTTTTGACATTTAACTGCGTGTAAATAAAGACTGTACTTATACTAAACTGAATTGTTTGAATTAGGACTGTTTGACTTAACTGAATAGCTTAAAATAAAAATGTTTTTGACAGTTAAACTGTTTATTCAAGTTGAAATGAATTGTTTGAAATAGAACTGTTCATTTGTATAAAAATGTATTTGGCATTAAATAACCTACAAAGGTTGATACGCCATAAAACACAAACAAACATAATATTGAATATCCAAAAATGGTAATGGTTTAACCTGAGATGCTAACTGACCTCTTCTCTGTGATGAGCAGAAACGATGATTGATAAGTCCAAATAGGACATGAATAAGAATTCATACCGAGAGCTTATCGTTTAATGTTGTTTCCGATACTCAAATTTCCTCGCTTTCGTAAAGAAAACCCGAGTAATTTGCTTTGATTGATTAATTTATTGATTAATTTTAACGTCATGTCAATTCGTCAAGTATAATTCTATACATTGAGTTTAGGAAATTGCGTTCATTGTTTACTCGTATTTACATTTTTTGTGTAGTTATTTCTAAGGATTTTGTCATCAGGGTTAGATGAAATATTCCAATCAAAAGAAAATAAAATTCGCAAACAGTTGTATTGCTTCAATTATTTCTTGCTAATACTAATAATCATATGGTTTCAAGTAATAATATTTATTTAATAATAATCATTTCTTTGCTCAAATGTATTGTTTCAAGTAACTAATAATAATCTTCTGTAAACAACTATGGCTTCTAGTAACTATTCTTAACGCTAATAATTCACGCAGCCCAGTAAGATTTGTCTGCATAATACACCGATTGAATTTCTCTTGACGGGTAAGACCCCCAGCTTAACGAGTGTCCAAAATATCATACTAAACAATCTGATGGTGAGGTTCCAGTAATACTGGAGTTTTGGAGAATGCGGAGTACCCTTTCATTGCCATCGGTCCGTAGTCCACTGTGGCTCAGAATTGTAGCTCCTATAAGGGTCCTATCTATAGGTCAAATAGCATTTAAACTCTGTCCAGGCAAATGACTCACACTGGATTTAATTGTTTGAAATAGAACTGTTTGATCATTGAACTGTGTGTAAACAAGCGATTGATGTTTAATTGAATTGTTAGTGATAGATAGCAATACTTGGAACAATTTAACTTGGGCTTAGGTTCGTTTAAAAACGTTATCAAGAAAATGTATTTACAAATCGTATATATTTAATATATATGTATAAAGAGAATTTGGCATTATATAAACAAGAGTGGTTGATATGCCGTAAACCCAAACCAAACCAAATCAATGCATGTTTATAATATTTTACAGATATATGCCATCAACTGTTCCTACAATAGATGATTTTAAATTAGATCTATACGACGCCTTGATGGGTTCTTAACGGGTACAACAACTCCCGGTCAGAGGGGACCTGTGAATACTGGCAATGAAAAGGTACTTTACATTCCACCGAACTTCATAACTTGAGCTTCACTGTTAAATGCAGTTTTGTTTCATACGCAGGGTACTCCTTTTTAGGGGAGTCTCTCTAGAGGATACAGTCAGCGTATTCTAAGCCCCACCGAAAAAGAAATTGAAGAATTACACAACTTAAAAACAATAATTGATAATGATTGACTATTTTCCTCTTGAAAGAAAGAAAGTTTCCGCAGATCAATGTCTTTACTCGTGCAAATTCATGTGATGGATTTGGTAGGTGTATGAAATCATGCCTGAATATATATATATATATATATATATATATATATATATATACATATATATATATATATATGTATATATATATATATATATATATACGTATTATAGTATGAAATTATGCATGAATATATATATATATATATATATATATATTCATGCACAATTACATACACCTACAGGACCCATATGTGAGTGTGGGTGAAAGATAGAGAGATATATACAGAGAGAGAGAGAGAGAGAGAGAGAGAGAGAGAGAGAGAGAGAGAGAGAGAGAGAGAGAGAGAAGGAGCGAGAGATTCTACTTCATAAACTAAGAGGAGACAAGTTTTTCCCGATAATTTCACAACTGAAATTTGTTCAAATATTTATTTTCATCGAGAGCGTGAGATCAGATATGAATCTTTAAAAATATCAATGACATATAAGAATAAAATTTTTCAAAAATATATATGAAAATGATATTTGATATTAATTCGTTTATAAAGTCTGATAAATAAGACAGCAGCAAACAATTATTGGCATTAATATTCCCGTAAATGGAATAAACTTGCGGTTACCTCCCTTGTGCTATAAAGGGATTCAACCCAATACAAAAGTTATTGGTTTAACAGTAATATCCTGGGCCGGATTTACCAATAACCATAGTAGGCTATTGACTAAGGACCCACAGGTATCTGGGAGCCCACTGAAATTAATCTGCTGCGCAAGGTGCCCGATTATAACCTTCTTTCAAGATCATACATGATATTTCATAATATAATATATTTAAAACCATAATGGTTCCTATACTAGTCGTATAGGGCTTTGAGTATGAGTCTCCTGTATTATAACATTGGTCTTCAACAAGTGGGCCATGGTATCCACTGATGAGTTTGACATGGGACCAATAATTACATAAGTCACATCTGGAGATGTCTTTCGTCTTATTGCATTGACAAATTAGAGTAGAGTGTTCACCAATGGTCTGGGAGTTCAATCTCGGGTCAAATCATACCAAAGACTAAAAAAATGGTACTTGGTGTCTCATTGCTTAACACAGCATTATAAGGTAAGGATCAAGGGTAGTGGAGTAATCTAGTGAATTGAGTAGTGCTCTCACCTACATCTCGGTGGAGTAGCTATAGAAAATGTAGCCTTCGGGTCACCCTCGATTAAGGTCGCCAACTTAACTTAAATTACTATTATAAACATCTTTTGGATCAGAGCTTCTCAAAGTGGTCCATAAAGACCCCTGGCAGAAGAGAGGGGGTGGGGATAAAATTTTGGCACGGTGAATAAAACTGTTGGAATCCAAAAGATGAATATTTACCTGTTTGCAATTATAAATCGCTTTATAACAGAAGAAAAATCGCTGCAACATTTAAACTACTTGCTAGATATTGTACCCCTGATAGAATGCCTGATTAGTTTAATGGCCACTTGTGAAATGTCATCTACATGCATCTCATTTAAAACATACGGTTCATTTAAGTGAACGGACAATGTTGAACTCGGAATTGCAAATTTAGCTCAAATTTTGACACATTTCTTATAGAATAATATAATGAATTGACTTTTGATCTTGAAGTGAAGTTTATGTACATTTAAAGGAATTGAATAGAACTCGATAAAGAAAAAATAAAGTGTAGCAAAATATCTTAATCTTTGTGTAACTGTTTAATTAATTTACTTGTTTTTCTAAGTTCGTATATAGAGGAATAAGAGTTTAGCAATATGAAAACTAAGAAACTCTTTAAACTGATCATAAAACGTGGTGATTTACATACTAACCTACAGTATAAAATTCGAGTTCTACTTAGTACCCACAAAGTCCATCCGTAAATTAAACTAAATAATAACTAAACCCCTTGTAGCATGGTATGCAATGTATAAAAATTTATTTCTAAGAAAAAAAAGTCAAGCTGACCACGTGCGGCCTGAGTGAAAAAGGGAGAAGGAATCTCAGACAGTGCGGCACCAAAAAGTGACTTCCCCCTTTTTTGTTAAGAACTGCTAATTGAACCGCCAGAACGAATTCGGGGACCGAACTGTAAAGGCAGGAAAAATTAGCCAGCTGATTGGTTTCGTCACTGGTTTCTTGAATGAAGCTTTCCAAGAAATAAAAATAAATGAAAGTCGAATACTTAAGAATGAAAATATAACCGAAATTCCTGCGGAAAAAAACCTTAAAGAAGACTCGAAATTCAAAGAACTCTGAAACTTTTTGATAAATAAAAAAGAAAAAGAAAAGAAAAGAAAAATACTGAAATCCAAATAACTTGGTTTCCCGGACACTCTCTTTGATAAGTTTCCCGCAAATTGTTGATAAAATTTACAACACTATATCTTTTTTGTATCCCTTTCTTTCTCGTTTCTTTTGAATAAAATTCCCTTTTAAAAAACTTTATTGTCTTTGTTATCTTTTCGAATCAGTATCCGAACTAGAAAGCTGCGGAACTTACTGTGTAAACTTACTGTTTAAATTTACTGTTTAAAGTTACTGTTAGAATTACCGTTAATGGTACACTAAAGCCCTCTAAAAACATTAACCAGTTAAATACTAAACTTGGCTTTAGTATCACTCACTTCAAATCAAATTTCATCCCCCTTCTCAAAATCTTTTTAAATGAGACACCTGATAAATAGAGCAAACCTGGGGAATTTAGTACCGGGAAATCACGAGGCTTGACACGCGATGTTCAAGGTACAACACTCCTCTTTTAATTAAACTAAGTTGAATTAAATTAAACCCATTCTTTTATTTACAAATAATTTAAGAATTAATGGTGAAATTGTATTTGTAATGTATTGATACTTTTCTCATGTACATTGTCTTAAAAACGGATAAACTTCTTACATTTAATATTCCATTATTTCATTCATGGATGAATTGAAAGCAAATCTGGTTAAAAGGGAGCATCAAGTGAAATATTAAGCCCGGTTCTAAATTAAGATAAACAGAAAAAAAATATGTCTAAAGTAAAGCGTACCTTCAATTGGTTGCTTTGTAAGAAAATAGTCATTGTTTATTTTGTTTCGATTATTACGTGTGTGGATATATTACAAGGAATCATTCTGGCTTGCTGAGAATCCACTCTATGGTGTGTAGGACTAAGCGCCTTCCGTTGTTTACGGGAGTTACTTTCAGGTTTCCTTTCCATAAATACAGCACAAATTTTACAAGCACGTAAACAAATAGAATGTGACAGCGACAAATATTGTAATTTACAAAGCTCTTTGCTTTGATGTGGCACAAGGCCGAATGAATGGGGCGCCCAATGAGAATTGAACTCACTCGTATAGGTTTGCTAGTCTAGCTTGCTAACCGTTACACCACCAGATGTGCCCTGTGATTTACGAAGCTCTTTGCTTCGATGTGGCACAAGGCCGATTGAATGGGGCACCCAATGAGACTCGAACTCACTCTTGCAGGTTTGCTAGTCAAGCTTGCTAACCATTACACTACCCGAGGTGCCCAGACAGCGACAAATATTAAGAAACAAGTAATAATCATAACAAACAGGATAAAAATATTAAAAATACAATGTTCATTTTATATGCAAGTGTGTGTATGTAGAAAACACAACTATGGCCAGTTCAATAAAAATGATTTGTTCGCCCGTGTGTGCGTGTGTACATGTTGGGAAAGTCTATCGAATCAATGTGTCCATAGTTGGCCGAAGTAATGAGGAAAAAATTGACTTTACTTACAAACATGTGTATGGGAGTATGTATATATGTGTGCGACCGTAAGTACGGGTTTTTAGTTTCTTAAGTCCATGCGTGCGTTTTTATAATCTTTGGTGACAACGTGTCGCGTTCCAGTAGTTGGCAAAAGAACGTCGCATGCTTCTTCACTCTGTGTCCTGTGTAATGTTTTCTATTGCCCTTGCTTCTATCTGTCTGTTGATGGAATGCCTTAATCAAATTCTTCGTTATTTATACATTTGGGGGTAACTACAGTGGATCAAAAATAGGATTTTGTTAAGTTTTTTTGCGGGTCCTAAAATTCAAGCGCATAGACATTTCTTGACCAATCACATTTGTATAATTACTTATTTATTTTGGAGCCTAAAAATTTTTCTGTTAATTTGTTTCTAGAATATTCCTATTTTGTGTTTTTAGCTGATTGGCTGAAAAATATAAAAGTGTAACTTCAATATTAATCCGATTTTAATCCGAAATTTCAAGAATGTTCTTATCTATGTTTTTGGGGTTGATTATTTTAAGGCTAAAAAATGTGTATTATATAATCATCATCATCATATCGTGCTGGCAGCACGGATATCCCTGACCCTCTCTCGCCACTCCTCCCTATCGTTCATCGCTCAAAGTAGGTCTTCAGGACAACATCCTGTATCCTCACATAGCTGCTGAATGTACGCTCGAGCTGGTCGTCCTGCTTTTGCGCGGCCATGTGTGGGGATCCATAAGAGTACATCTCTTATGAGTTCATCTCTGCTTCTCCAGCAGTGTCCTGCATGTCTGGTTCGTCTAACTTGAATAGTTTTCGTGATAGGGAGCAGGTGGCCATACAGTTGGTGTCTTGTGGGGTTTTGCTGCCAGGACTTGTTCAGGAATGCACGCAGCATTCTTGTGTAATTGCCATCTAGTTTCTTCTCCAGCCGTTTTGTTAGCGTCCATGTAGTGCATCCATATAGCAGTATCGATGTGACCGCTGCCTGGAAGAAACTGCGTTTCATTTTATCGGTTAGGTCGGATTTCCATATAATCGATAGCCTATTGATAGCTGTCCATGCTTTCGTTAGCCTCGTTTCGGTACCTAGGAAGCAGCGTCGTATTATATAATAGGCAGGGTTAATGCCTTATAATCCCAAAATGTTTTTCCTGATGAGTTAAAACTTATAAGCATAATTAAGAAGCTAATGCTTATGGCCACCCCGTAGCTATTGTTAGTATCACAAATGCAAACATCTATTTTTAAAAGGCCGCGATTCATGGGGTTAAAAAAATCAAATCATAAATTTAGTTTCAGGCCAGAAATTTTTCAACATTTTATCTGCTTTATATGGTTAAAAGGCATAAAAATTTGGTTTAGTTTACCATAATAGACTCAAAGTATATCGAATAATTCTAATATTATTAAGAAAATTATTGTCACCTGTTTTAGAAGAATTTTGCATCAGAAACTTCCCACAAAATATTTGAATGTTTCAGAACTTCTGAAATAAAGTATTTTTTGGTATTTTTCCATTTCCTTGTTTTGATTAATTATCTTGAGTTTCTCTAATGTTTTACTTAACAGTTGCGATTTTATTGCTGTCTGTTTAACTAGTTAAAGGTGAATATTTTTAGGACATGCGCATTTTGTTACGTAATAGAGTTTTGTGGATTAAAGTGTACGTTGCGAGTATCTTTATGCGTGATGATTTATTTAGAAGTATCTTTATGCGTGATAGTTTATTTAGCAGCATGTTGCCAGTATATTTATGCGTGATAATTTACAGTAACAATAAGTTATTGTCTCCATCTGTGAAACAAGAAAAATATCCCAGAGGGTATTTTTAAATGTAAAATTAATCATACTAACATACGATTAATGGTACGGTGATGATGTCATGGTTTTCATTAACAGGTTGGTTATTAAAACAATAGTTTTGGCTTTAATGAATTTAAAGCGAACGTTTGGAGAGCAGAGGCATTGGAAGGTGAATCTGAAAATAGAAATAAGAATTTCGATAAAAGAATTTGTCTTATTTAATGACACTACAGAAGACAAATCCTGAGATTGAAATAAAAAGAGTTTTGGCAAAGAGTGAGAGACAAACCGTGAATGAGCCAGGCCAAAGATGAAATTTTCACTCTCTTCGTTTTGCATAAGTTACGCTCAACACGTTCCCATTTGTGCACCGTTGACGAGACAACTCAAGGTCCAAATCCAAAAGAACTGGAGAATTATCTCTATTCCGATGCAATTGTCTTTTAGGGGCCAAGTATCATACCAGACTGGAAAATTATATATATATATATATATATATTATTCAGTCATCCAGTAGTTCCGAAGACGTAAACACTTGTAAGCTTACAAAGGTCATGTTTCTAAGTCACACCCTTTTACTCCAGAAAATCTCTGATTCCCATTTCGTTTGTTTGTTTGTTTGTTTGTTTGCTAATCAATACCCAACAATCATAACACCAATCTAAAAACTTTTGGGCCAGCAACGTACCAATTCTTTTTTTATTATACGATACATTTTTATCAATAAGTTCACGTTTTTGGTCAAAGTATTTTTGCTAATGACCACTTTATGGCCTTACCAAAGCAGTATACAAGAAGCAGGCACGAAACTTGAAATTCCTTTTATTCGCAGAATGCTTTAAGACCAGCCGCGATTTTCCAGAAACAGAGACGTTTTCGTTTCCAGCTGACTTCGTGTCGCATTAAACATGACACAACAGAACAGTACACAGCATACAAAGTTCTACGCTTTCTTCCTTAGACAGAAACATATTCAACTCCGCACAAACAACAGCTTAGCAACACTTCTTAAAAATTAAGTCCCTCATAAAATTTCATTTCTCTTGGAAACTTCGCCTACCGTAACGATAATCTTCGTACGAAATGGAATCAGCAACCAGAGTTCAAATCCTGGATGAGACTATTTGCTTTTAACTTCGTGCTAACGTCCTTGTGAAAGGAATGGATCCATCTCGTCTGCAGTCAGTTATAGGTAAACAGTAGGGTAGACTGAATTCTTTAACCTTGGTAGGGTAAGAGAAGAACTGAATTCAAATCTTGTTTACTTCACTTTATTGACCTTGTGCCATATCCTGCTAGTGGTGGAGTGGTTGAGTAAATAATATGGGAAAGGGCCGTAAGAAAGATTAATCAACGAGGTAAGACGTTTAAATACGTTTATATAAGAAGTGCGAAAGAGTTGCTAAAGCATATTCTTTTAGCGGTCAAAAGTCTTTAAGAGAACAAAGTTAAAATTATAATACACTTATCTGTGGTTGGTCAATGTCCTGTTGTCTTTCTGTATATTTTCTGGTTGTGTTTAAGACTGTTTTAAGAGGGGTCTGGACGTTTGGTTTCGTAGGGCTCAAAATTGTCTCTTGGTTCTGCTTGTAGAGTTAGGTGGTTTGCTAACACGCTTTTCCGGTGGTGTTCGACCATGTCTCGCCCGTGGAGACCCTATTCGCTTCTCCTTCCTTCCGTGCCCAAGTCACCTGCTCAAGCTCCTTATGTCCGACCTTTTCCTTCTACCCTTAGCCTCTTTATATCCGGGTAAACAGTTGTCTAGAGGATAACTCGTAATTTTCTAATAATATACGCATATATATATATATATATATATATATATATGTTCGATATGGACAGTTCTACCTAAACAACTTCATTTTGTATTCCTCATGTTTCAGGCAATAAAAACATTGTGTTTATCGCACGTAATCGTTCTTATATTTAATCTGGTGAAGAAGTAAAATTTTTCCAAATAAAATTTTAATAGAAATTACTATATTCTTGGAAACTGAAATTTCTAGAATTCCGAAGAAAGAAATAATATATAAAGTAAAAGGATATACTGCAGGGGTTTACTATATTATTATATTTACCCAACCCCTCCGCTCGGGCAGGATATGACACAACGTCAATTTTTTAAGAAGAGTTGATCAGGTTTGAATTCAGAGTTTTCTTTCTCCTAGACTAGTTGCCTCATCAAGGCTGAAGAACCTAGTCTGCCCTACTATTTACCCATTGCTGGAGGGAGAATAATTGGATTCATACCTTTCCCAAGGGTATTAGTGCTATGTGAAATGCAATCAGTCCCGGATTTGAACTCGTGTCGCCGTGTCCAATTCCTGCGACGATAACCATATCACCTCAGGCACCTCCATTTGGGGTTTACTATATTATGCGCAAATGCCGATAGAATCTTGAGTAGAAAACCTTTCCTAAATGGAAAGAATTTTATTTCTCAAAATTTTTAATAGTTGTCCTTCTAAGTTAGAAGGACAACTATTAAAAATTTTGAGAAATAAAATTCTTATTGATCTTCTTTGACAAGCTGTTTGTATTCGCTGAAGTCTTTGGATTGGTTTCTTTGTTTAATGGAAAGCCATTCAGGAAAAAGTCATCCTTCCCGAAGACAAGGAGGATTACTATGAAACGTATAAAGATAAAGGGTTCATCCCAATCCCAAGGATATAAGTTCGAAAGTGAGCATAAAAAACGACTCGTGTTCGAACTCGTTAACTCTGATGTCACAATCAAGTACGTTAACCACTATGCCACAGGTACTTCCCTTGTATTCTTTGAGGTTCTATTATTTGATTTCTCACACCATTGTTTGAAAGGTATTATTATCAAATTGAAATGTATTTTTCCAACCCCTTCGTACGAGCAGGATGCGGCACAAGGTCAATTTTTAAGCAGATTTTAAAAAGGTTTGAATTCAGAGATTTTTTCTCCTAGACTGGTAGCCATACCACTATTAAAGGGGCCAGTCTGTCCTACTGTTTATCCAAAGTTAGAGAGGAAATTGTTCGTCTTTATTGGGAATCCTTTTTTAAGATGACTCTTCTTAATCTGAGAATTAATTTTATCGCAGACTTTTGTCCTCATCTTGGTAGTTTTTTTTTTTTTTTTTGTTTGTTTTTTCACTACGTTTCGGCCAAGTTTCACCTATGGCCGTCTTCAGGTAATTTCTGGGGATACGGTTACAAGACTTAGCATTCCTATCCGAGGTCACGGTTAATCATAACTTTTCCAAGGGTATTAGCGCTCATTTGCTTAGCGGGTTGAGTGTTCGCTAATGGTCCGGGAAACCGGGGTTCAATCCCAGGTCGAGTCATATCAAAGACTTAAAAAATGGTACTTGATACCTTCTTGCTTAACTCTCAGCAATATAAGGTACGCATCAAGGGTAAAGTGGAGCAATCCGGGGAAAGGAGTAGCGCCCACTCTTACACCTCGGTGTAGTAGCTATTGAAAGGGGAACTTTCAGGTCGCCCTCGACAACAGTCGCCAACTTTACATAACTTTTTATTAGCGCCATGAGAAATCCAAACAGCTTTTTATTGAATTTGAACTCATGTCACCGTGTTCATATCCTATGATTATTACAGTTACACCATGAGCGCCTCCACTTAACACTATGCGAAACATAGGTTTGTTGATAAGATTTTGCTTGAAGTAATATACTTTTAGTCAAAAAATATAATCTTTAAATGGATCAACTGACTACGAAATGTGTTTCAGATGACTTAAATGTTACAATTTTAAACTTTATTTCTCATGAGTTGTACACTTGAAGAATGTTGTATAATCGCTTGACTGAATTGTTGTAAAAAAACGCCCCAAAAAACAGCACACAGAATGAATTCAATTGTCCAAACATCTGAAATTATAATAATTCTTATCCAACAAAGGACAATACAGATTCGGTTCGATTTCGTTGTTAAATGGCATATCAAACATCTTGGGTTAATGTCAAATCCATCCTTTCAGAAGAAGAGTAAGTAAGTAAAGTTGGCGACCTTAGTCGAGGGTAACTCAACTAGCTACTACACCAAGGTGTGCGGGAGGGCGCTACAACTTTCCCTGGATTGCTCTACTTTACCCTTGATCTGTACCTTATAATGCTGAGTGTTAATCAAGGCGGCATCAAAAACCATTTTTTGAGTCTATGGTTTGACTCAACCTGGGATTGAACCCCAGTCTTTCAGACCATTGGCGAACACTCTATTCATTAGGCCAAATGATACTATTTAACTGAGGAATATACAGTAGCTCATACATTTCACAAGAATGTTAGTTCGAAAGGGAAGGTAATAGTGTGATTAGAGTTCGAAATAAGTTACTCCGATGTCACAGTCCAGTACGTTACCCATTATGCCACGGGGACTCTTCCGAATAAACCAGAGTTTATAACTGTGCAATATTCTTGAACATACGAACCCGTGAATCACACATACACACACACACACACACACATATATATATATATATATATATATATATTGTCATCCACAGACAGACTGTTTCGTTGTATCACAACGCCTCAGTGTAGTTAGACACGTAGGACGCCTCAAGCTGAGATCGAAACCCGCCTGACTTTACGCCAGACTTGGTATCTTACCGCTCAGTTATTTCGGCCACAAACATCTGCTCGGGAATTATAACGCATTTTGTATTAGCTTTCGTTCGTTTACATTTTGCACTATCAGATACCAGAGTGCTCAATTCGTTATAAAAGCTTTGCTTTACGCAGGTGGCAGCTGTTAATTCCTTTGCCAGTGTGCTCAACCCAGGGAAGGGGAGCGTATATATTGTCATCCACAGACAGACTGTTTCGTTGTATCACAACTCCAGTAAAAATAACTGCCTACTTGTTGATCTAGCAAATAAATCGACCTCAAGACTTTAACATAAAATGTTGGGCTAGACTTATACCTGCTGTTTAGGTTGACCACCAAAAATACAGTAGGGTACGATTTGAATAAATAAAGTGTGAAAATATTACGCATTAGAGTTTATATTCATTTTAATTCACAATCTACATTGTTACCATAAGATTGCGCAGACAAACAACATACCGTAGTTGACTGACTGGACGCCTGGATGCTGTAAGGTTCATGATTGTGTTTAGTTAGTTCATTTGTAGTTAGAAACGGTTTGTGATATAGCGTTATTATAATGCTAATTTTGTATTACAATTTGATTATTTTGTATTAATCTCTGTATTAATTTGTTAAATATGTTCCCCAAAGTCGAGTTTAAATGGGATATATTTTGATTGTCTGCTAAGAGTAATGGTAAGGGGTATATATGGGTTAGTAGAAATACTGTCTCATCGGTTTTTTCCTCTCTGTGGTAAAGATTTGGATATTAGCCTTGCTGTATAAGTCTATCTTTAGTTTTATAGAAATCTTTTCCGACTTAAAATATCAACTTGTACACTGCAATTTACAGTTCGTATATGTGCGCATTAAGTCGTAACACTGACTGATTTTTCCGCCTTCAAAGCCTTCCTCAATTAACTCAAATGTCCATCGAAAACTTTACTTAGGTTCAATTTTTTAAAAATTCATTTTCATTTTTACATGAAGCACTGCCAAACACTATTATCCCTTATTGC
This sequence comes from Sepioteuthis lessoniana, assembly GCA_963585895.1. Lineage (NCBI taxonomy): Eukaryota > Metazoa > Mollusca > Cephalopoda > Myopsida > Loliginidae > Sepioteuthis > Sepioteuthis lessoniana. Next base: position 65,596,905 of record OY757916.1, on the reverse strand, counting down.
TGGTTGATTGATTAATTGATTGATTCTAACGACGTGTCAACATGTTTTGGATAATTTTTTGCGTACATGTAAGACAGTCGTGTACATGGTACGTTCATATTTACATTGTTATTTCTGTGTTGTTGGTCTGGTTCTGTTTGGTTTCTGTGCTTCTTTAATGGCATATCAAACTTTGTGGGTTATTTAATGCCAAATCCATCCTTGTAGAAGAACAGTAGGGGTACTATTTAACCCATAGCTAAGGAGAAAAGGAGGTTCGTAACATTCCCGAAAGGGAACGTAATAGCTTGATCAGAGTTGGAACACGCATACAAAGATGTTTGAAGCCAGTAAATTAGCCACGACGCCACTGTGTGACAATACACCGCTGGCCGACCTCCACTATTTCAACCTTCTAAACCACTCATGGCCATCAGCTCATCTAGTGGTGTCTCTCATCTCCGGCCGAGGGTATTTCATATTTCTTTACGGACACGCAAAACACAGCATACTCAACCGAGAGGGTGGAAGAAAAGAGAACTATCACGAACTTGAGTTAGCTCCAAGCCCAAGAAAGGAAAAGTTTGTGACACTTTTTTGCAGCTCTCCGTGCATCTGCAGGCTATCAAGAGCGTGTATTCAAGCCAAATTCCCACAAAGTCACCAGGTATGCTGTCTCATCTTCTCACGTTGGCTAACCCGGCGTCTGGGTTCACAGTCTTATCTCTTACTCTCTTCTACTAACTGCCCTGTCTGTCCACTCATCTGTTCTGCCTCCTTCTCTTGACTTTGTGGGACCTTCCCTCCCTCATCTTCTTCCGGTCTTCTTCACGCCAAAACAGACAAAAGGATCTTCTGACTGGCACTTACCCACACCCACACAACGAATGCCCTCATCGTGTCACAACTGTAGTCTTCTGTTTCTCTCTCTCTCTGAAGATTCCTGCAAAAATCACTCTACGAAAAGAAATATCTAGTTTAAAAAATGTATTTAAGAAATATCTAAGACATTGTGTAGTCGTTTCTTAAGAGTTTTTTTTTTCGCAAACGATCCTTTGGAATACGGATAATGTAAAAAAAACCCTGATCTATTCAACGGTAAAGTGTAAAAAACTGATTTATTCAACTCTATTCAAATTGGATCTTAACCATATTCACCAACTCCTCCACTCGGGCAGGATATGACACACGGTCAATTTTTCAGCGAAGTTTAACAGGTTTGAATTCAGAGTATTCCTTCTCTTAGACTAGTTGCCTCACCAAGGCTGAAGAAATCAGTCACCCTACTATTTACCCATAGCTGGAGGGAGAATAATTGGATTCATACCTTTCCCAAGGGTATTAGTGCTATGTGAAATGCAATCAGTCTCATCTAGGATTTGAACTCGTGTCGCCGTGTCCATTTCCTACGACGATAACCATTACACCACGGGCACCTCCAAATAGGATCTTAACAGTTATAAAAACTCTGGGTTTGACTGGACCTGGAAGTAATGGCAATGAAGGGTTACAAACTCCCCAGATCTCCAAAACAGGAACCTCACAATCAGATGCAGTTTATTGTGATACCTTGTACACACCTTTCTTGGTTTGGTTTGATTTTGTTTGGTTTGATGGCATATCAACCATTGTAGGTTATTTAATGCGAGATCCTCTTTATACATATATATTAAACATATATAAATTATAAGCAAATAGTTTATAGGTAACTTTACAAAAAAGCTAGAACTCATTTGTTTGCACACATTTAAATGGTTTCAAGCCTTCAATCCAACACAAATAGTTTTTAAATGATTTCAAGTATTTCTTGTAAAATTAATAATTCAATTAAAATCAGTCGTTTGTTTACATATACTTAAATGATGAAACAGTTCTATTTCTAGCAATTCAATCTAACATAAATCATTTGTTTGCACACTGTTAAATGGTTTCAAGCCTTCAATCCAACACAAATAGTTTTTTAATGATTTCAAGTATTTCTATGTAAAATTATTAATTCAGTTATAATCAGTCATTTGTTTACATATACTTAAATGATGAAACAGTTCTATTTCTAGCAATTCAATTTAACATAAGTCATTTGTTTGCACACTGTTTAAATGTCTAACAGTTCTATTTGACCGATAGGTACGAACGACCAAGTCATTTACCTCTCCGATTCACAGTGGATCAGGGAGTAATGGCAATGAAGAGGTACTCCGCATTCCCCGAAGCTCCAGGACTGGAACCTTGCCATCAGATGCAGTTGAGAGTTATATCCGGGACACACGTTGGGTGGGGGGGAGCAATCTTATCTCTCGGCAGAGAGACAGTCGGTGTATTCTACTGCTCCAGCCAATTGAGTTGACATACCTTTTTTTGCAGAGGTGTTGTTATATATTGACCCTCGACCGAGCCGTCAGTCAAAAGATGCACCCGTGTAACTAAGCGGAAGCAGGTGGATGTCAAACAAAAATATAACCAGGACACAGACGGCTTGAGTCAGTTGGAGATAGGATGCCAGCGGAGTGAGAACCTAGTCCAGACAGAGGGCTTGGGCCCTCAGTGATCCACGGTTGAGTAACCCAGCCAGAATGAGGAAGAATTGCTGCTATGGTCAGAAGAACTTCGGGTCAATATGTAGCAGTCTGTTCCCGCCTCCAACTCACCTCTCTCACACAACCAACATCAAACCTTTCGAGAATAGTGTGTGAGAGATATATTTTTAAAAAGAAGTGTGTTCGTTCGTTCATTGAAGTTCGTCATTATTGTTGACTATGTCTCCGCGTATATTTGTATATGTATGTGGCTATACAACAGTGTCTGACCTCACTATTATAAGTCCCAATGACAGACAGGTATCATTGTTTGTTTGAATTTACTTTCTGAATCTTTTAAATGATTTTTATTAGACTTTACTCGGACTGTCAATGTACGATAATGAAAAAAAAATACGAGTTGAAAATTATAAGAGATATGCTTTTGGTAAAATTCGATCTCACGACACCTTTGCTTAATCAGGCTTTTTAGGAGCGAAGGAGTTGTGAGTTCAAATCTGCCAAGATATTATCCTTTACGTTTCAATTTTTCCTCGTTACCGTAAATTGACGAACTGAACGAATTGCGATGAAAATGAACAGATATATTAAGAAAATACGAGTCAAAATTTACGATAATAGTTGGGAAAAAATCTTTTAAATATAAAAATGGTGGGAGAATCCCTGTTATATAGTGGTTAACGAGTTGGAATGCGACGTTGTAGAAATTGAGTTCGAACTCCAGTTACATGACTGTTCTTTCATAAAGATGGCTTTAGTATTAACCTACGGAGATTGATCTATCATAAAACAAAGAAAACCAACCAAATACCAAAATCAACAATTGAACCAATAAAAAGTTTAATAGTCATTGATACTAATTTTCGTGAGACATAAAGATTTGGTTTTGTTTATGTTATGCAATATCAACCTTCAAGGGTAATTTATTACCAAATCCACCCTTGTAGAAGAACACTTGTAGTAATATTTAATACCTAATGTTTAATATTTTAAATATTTAATAGTTGGAGGACGTAAGGGAGTTTATACCTTTCCAAAGGTTATTAGTTCGGAAATTAATGTATTAGTGCGACTAGATTTCCTGTTTACTCTAATATTGTAGTCCAGCACGCTAACCACTACGCTAAGGGTACTCTTCCTATAAAGATTTAAATGCTCTTTTGTGGCTTTCTTAAGATGATTTTAAAGTTATTTTGTCATGGATACGTTTTTGGTTGGGTTTATAGCCGGCTGGTCATAAAAAATGGAAGCAACCCTGGGAAGGCTGATACAATATTATGTAAGTAACGGTTGTGTGAGGGGTGGGTCGCTATTTTACGAGTGTTGTCGAATGACGCATCAAAAACCTGGGAATATTTCTAGAGTATAAGGGAAAATATGGGGACGAGAACTCACAGATAGCACGATATCTTAAAAAGTATTCGTTTGTTTTGGGTTCGTTGTTTAATGGCACATCAACATTCGTGGGTTGTTTAATGCTCAAGACATCATCCTTGAAGAAGATTATTAGTGGTATTAGTTAATGTTGGGTATCACCTACCTATTCGGCACAATGAGCAATTCCATCTGCCATATATGGCAGTAGCTCCTAATACCAGGAGATCAGTCGGATCAGTCTACGAGATCAGTCTAGTCTGATAGTCTACGTCTACGAGTCTGAGACCAGAAGAGCCGTTCCTATTGTTGAAGTATATCCTTATTCTGTCCACTAATCCTATGTTTTTATAACTAACAGTCTCTCTCTTGTAAATACTCTTCCTGTAAATATAACTATTTCCTCACATATCGTGGTTTGTCTTTTTATTACTACTACTTGTGTTCACTAACCAGAACACAACAGTTAACCAATAGCCCAAGGGATTTGGGGCATCTATAACTTTCCCAAAGATATTAGTCCAAAAGAGGACGTAACAGTGTGAGTAGAGTTCGAAATCATTTACTATGATATCACAGTCCAACATGTAAACCCCAATGTTACAAGGAATCTCCGAAAAATTATTTCTATGTTTCACACAGTGTTTAAATTCTTAAGTGATAATACAAAAAAGACAAAAACATAAACTGAACGAATAGATAGATAGACAGATTTTTTTAATTTTGATTTTTTGAGTAAAAAAATGCAAAAATTTGATACGTGATAGTTTAGGGTGCGTAAATCACATAACCGAAGCAGTTAGGGCCAAAGTAGCTACCGACAGTATTTGATAGTATTGTGTGGTATCTGGTGCACCGACACGTTGTGCATTGATTCACTCCGTGTGTTATTTGAAAACCGAACAGCTGAACGTGTGACGTTGTCTTATTCGGGATCATACACGAAACAAGTTCGAACTGGGCCATAACACCACAGAAACAATCAAAAACTTTATGTTATGTGAAAGGTGAAAGCGCTATTGATCCCTGTACAGTAATCAGACGGTTGAAGACATTTCGCTTGGGTTGCAAGAACTTCAACGATCAAGTAAGGTCAGGTGGTTCAAAAACAGTAGATTCTCTGAGTGCACTCGGAGCAATTGAGGCAAATCCAGTGAATAGTACTCGGAGAGTATGAGTTTAGCTAAACATCTCACTATCTAGAATGGTTCTTCACGTTACAAAAATGTTGACTCACTCTAATTATTAATATGAACATCGTAGGAAATGGACACGTCGACTCGAGTTCAAATCCTGGACGAGACTGATTGCATTTCCTATTGCACTAAAACCCTTGGGGAAAATATGAATCCAATTATTATCCCTCCAGCTATGGGTAAATCGCAGGACAGACTGGGTTCTTCAGCCTTGATGAGGCAACTAGTCTAGGAGAAGGAAAACTCTGAATTCAAACCTGTTAAACTTTGCTTAAAAATTGACGTTGTGTCATATCCTGCCCGATGGGAGGGGTTGGTGAATAGGATTAATATGAACATCAATTCAATTTGAGATATGTCCTAAAGTTTAATGGCATTCTAATCTTCCTCTTTCCGTTTTTCTTTCAGACTATTGTTCATGCAGTCGAGAAGCTAAGTGCGTTGCCTTGGGCTATAGTAGTCGTTGAAATTGCCAGGTCATCTCTAGCGAATAGATAGATAGATAGATAGATAAGGAGAGACTGTGAGGGATATGAATTGACTGAGGTAGATATGATTAGATTGAGATAGATATGAATAAATTGAGATAGATAGATAGATAGATAGATAGATAGATATGAACAGACTGAAGGATATAAATTGACTGAGATCGATTGAAAATAGTCTGAGAAAGATATGAATAAATTGGAATAGATAGATAGATAGATAGATAGATAGATAGATAGATAGATAGATATCGGGAATTCGAAGTGTGGCTACATGACTGTAGGAAATAAATTGAGAACAATTGGCGGAATATAATTCTAAGGGACAAGTGCAGGGTACAAAAAAAAAAGAGAAAAGGCGTGAAAATATGGCATTAAAAAGAGACAGAATTTCAATGGCTGATAAAAAGAAAGAAAGAAAGAAAGAAAAAAAGAAAGAAAGAAAGAAAGATTGACGAAAAACAAGTAAAATAAAAAAAACTAACAAACAAAATAATAAAGTTGGTATGTTTGTTTGTTTGTTTCTTCCACAGTATATTGATTCTGTTCTGATATTTATTCATTATGGTTTCAAAGTATATTTAGTTGGTTGGTTGGATTTTTATGGCATTTTGAGCCTTGTGGGTTATTTGATGCCAAATCCTATTTGTATGTTTATGATTTGTAAGCGAATATTTTGTCGGTAACTTTATTTTTAAACGAGTTGTTGGAGCTCATTTGTTTGCACTCATATAAATGGTTTCAAGTATTGCTATCCAACACTAATAATTCTATTTAATATCAATCATTTGTTAGCACACATTTTATGGATTTAAGTATTACTATATCGCCCTATTAATCATATTTAATATTAATGATTTATTTGCACACAATTAAAGGGTGTCACTCGTTGTGAAAATGATTCTCGTCGTAAGAAATTGAGGCAGCGAGCTTAAATGCGAGTTCGAACTCTAGTCGCGCTATTACATTCATTTTCGAACTAATACCCTTGGTAAAGATACAAACCTCCTTATCTATCCAGCTATGGTCAAATAGTATCTCTACTATGTTTCTACTTTGGTGACTTAAACATTAAATAATCTTGATATTTAAAACTTAGCAAAATGAGGTTCACAAATACTCATTGTCAGAGAGGTTGTGAGCACTTATTAAAATTCTGATGATTGTTATCATCTAATTAAGTACTTTCTGCAATGAACCAGGAGCAATGTAATCTTGTGTCTGACATATATAGGTTGTATACTATACTATGCATACTATGTGATGGTAGGTGATGAAATGGATGTTAAAAGAATATTGTTCTCGTATATCTGTTATATATATATATATATATATATATATTTTATTCTATTTTATTCTATTTTATTTTATTGAATTGAATTAGAGAGCTATTGCAATGTAAGATAATAATTATTTGAGTTGAATTAATTTCAAACTTCATCGTCAGGGACTTTTAATAAAAATTTTAACCTCCAACATCGTGTTCATTTATAAAAAAAAAAACAAGTCTCTAACGGAAAAGTTTTTGGAATTAAATAGACTCACATAATTATCATTTCGAATTGCAATAGCCCTCTAAATTAATTCAATACAATAAAATGAAATAATTTGTTTAATGCTTCAAGCAAATTACAAAATACAATATATATATATATATATATATAATGTACTTTGGTATATCTATAAATAATAGTGGTCAATATCGGTTATATATATATATATATATATATATATATATATATATATAAGTTAAGATTGCCTCGAGACATAGTCATGGGTACCTGATGACAGTCAGTTTCTGGCTATACGATTATTAGGCCAAGTTCTAACAAACAAACACACACGCTCACACATTTTATGTATATATATATATATATATATAGTGAAAAGATAGATTTATAGTGAATTTGACCGGTTGTATATGTAGCCCACAATACATTAATGAAAAATTTGAATGCATTGAACATTCCCTCAAAAGCCTAAAATACACAAAGTTTTTCATATCAAATGCTAGAAAAAGCTCACCCATAGACCGATCTGTCTACCCACAAACATATAACACTCTACGACAAACAAAACAAGTTCGGAATATCAATCATACAAACCACATCACATACCATTAAAAGCCTCACAAACATAACAAAACGTACTCACAACGAAACCACCTCTCACGCTGGCATATACTCCATCCCATGCAAAGATTGCAACAAACATTACATGGGCGAAGCCCAAAGCAATCCAGAGAAAGAATTTACGAACACAAACGATCAATTAAAACGAATGGCGATCGAAACGCCCTTTTCTCCCATTTGTTATAGCTCAAATATTCATTCGATCCCTTCCAAGCCACTATAATCAAACCCGTACACTGCAAAACATCCTGAAGACTACTAGAGTCTGCAGTCATCTCTAAAACAAACCATATAAAACAGCGCCCAGGTTTTTACCAAATCTCGCCACACCTAGCGAACATCATACTAAACGAAAACAAAATCAAAATAGAAATCGGATTGGAAAGAAAAAAACAAAACAAAATTTATTCACCCTATGCCACCATATATTTTTAAATCTTTTTTGTTTTTCCTGATGATTTACCTCTTAGCCCTTCCTCAATACAATTAAAACCAAGACACCATAATATAGAAAATTTCCTAGCAACATCACATTATATTTGTCATGAAACAAGTTATGTCCACACCCACTTCCACACAAACCCTCCCCGACTTCTTTCTTATCAACTCCCTAATATCTATGTCCACTTCTAAAACAATTTTTTTTTAATGAAACTTGATACGCTTGACTTTAAATCCCTCCGAAATTTTCCTGCTACAACTATACCCATTCCACTCTACTCAGATGCTTTTAAATATTTTAATATATATTCTTTAACATATATATATATATATATATATTGTAATTTAGTGTATTTATAAATAATTGAGGTCTCTATCGTTTATAACCTACAAAGTTTGATATGCCCTTAAACAAAGAAACCAAACCAAACCAAACTTTCGTAGATATATTCATATATATATATATATATATATATATATATGTGTGTGTGTGTGTGTGTGTGTGTGTGTGTGTGTGTGTGTGTAAGTTAAAGATAACCTTGATAGGGAGTCAACGAATTGCAGAGACTGTTAGTTTCTCGTCTATACGATTTTATAGACCAAATTCAAACGCACACACACACGCACACACACACACACACACACACATATATATATATATATAGAGAGAGAGAGAGTGTTCGCCAATGGTCCGGAAAATGTGGGCTCAATCCCAGGTCAAATCATACCAACGACTCAAAAATGGTACTTGATGCCGCCTTACTTTGTACTCAGCACTATAAGGTAAAGATCAAGGGTAAAGTGGAGAAATCCAAGGAATGGAGTTTCGCCCTCCCCTACACCTCGGTGTAGTAGCTATCGAAAAGGGAGTCTTTGGATCAACCTCAACTCAGTTCGCCAAGTTTACTTTACTTTTATATATATCAACCTCCGAAAAGTCTTTATGGGGTATTTTTGCAAGCAGCCGCATGGTTTCAGATTTCTGATAACTATATGCAAAGAATCGTAGCTTCAAATTACCATTCTTAATACAAATAATTTATTAACAATTATATAGTATGAAGTGTTCCTATCTAATCCTGATAATAATGTTCAAATAGACCATTTAAATCCACTAACTGAAGACTAACATTTTTTAATCCTCAAAAATTCTAGCATCAGTAAGTTTATATCTCTTTTTTATAAAAAAAAAAAGATTCTATTCAAATGTATTTTCCCTCTCACTGAAGGTTATTTAGTTGGTTGTTTGATTGGTTTTATGGCCTTTCACCTCTTTTGGGGTTATTTAATGCCGAATTCCGTTTTTTTGTTTTGTTTTACGAGCAGTTATATGATTTCAAATATCAGAATATGGGTAGTCTTGTTTATTTTTTTTATTTCTTATCTATATATAAATATGTTCTGATTTTTGTAGGCATAGTATGTGTTATAAACTTCCAATGTCATATAGTTTCGATATTACTGAGTTTAGTAACAATTAATTCCCGATAATATGCATTTTGATTGTTATATTTCAATGATTCTTTACTAAAACACAAAAGCAATGGTTTGCTCAGCGACGGAGATACATGACCACCATATCCGTCTCTCATCTGCCAAGATAATGTACTACGAACCACAATCGATCTAATAAAAGAAAATGATTTTACACTAAAAAAGACTGAAAGCAGAAAAAATCCCGGAGAAACTATGAGAGATGTAGACTATACAGATGATCTAGCGCTTCTTTCAAATAAACCTGTTCAAGCCAAATCTCTACTGCATAATCAGGAGGAAACAGCAAGAGGCACTTGCAGCCCATTGAAATCTTTGTGAAAGCAGATAAAACAAGAATCATATGCTTTAATCAAAATGGACCCATATCCGGATTTTCTTGTGTAAATTTCGTTTTCATGAAATTAGAATAAATTTCTGTACAAACAAACCTTATTGAGAAACATGTCAATTAAAATTTGCACGTTTTCATTTACTTATCCATTGTTCATTTTTAAAACCTTCAGTGCTTTAGGTTTTTTTACGATAAACCTATTATATTCGTAAGCTTCTGGAAATTTCAAAAGGTCATATTTGTAAGCTTCAAGAAATTTCGAAAGGTCATATTTATAAGCTTCTGGAAATTTCAAAAGGTCATATTTGTAAGCTTCTAGAAATTTCGAAAGGTCATATTTATAAGCTTCTGGAAATTTCAAAAGGTCATATTTGTAAGCTTCAAGAAATTTCGAAAGGTCATATTTATAAGCTTCTGGAAATTTCAAAAGGTCATATTTGTAAGCTTCTAGAAATTTCGAAAGGTCATATTTATAAGCTTCTGGAAATTTCAAAAGGTCATATTTGTAAGCTTCTAGAAATTTCGAAAGGTCATATTTATAAGCTTCTGGAAATTTCAAAAGGTCATATTTGTAAGCTTCTGAATCTGGAAATATTGAGAGGTCACGTTGGTATATTCTAGAAATTTCAAAAGGTCACGTTTGTTTGCTTTTTGATCTGGAAATTTCGAAAGATCATATTTGTAGGCTTCTGGAAATTTTAAAATGCCATATATATAAACTTCTGGAAATTTCAAAAGGTCATATTTGTAAGCATATGGAAATTTTGAAAGGTCCTGTTTGTATATTCTGGATATTTCAAAAGGTCAGATTTGTAAGCTTCTGGATTTGGAAATTTCTAAAGGTCATATTTGTATGCTTCTAGAAATTTTAAAAGGTCATGTTTGTAAGCTTCTGAAAATTTCGAAAGGCCATATTTGTAAATTTCTGGAAACTTCAAGAGGAATATTTTCTTCCGTCTGTCGGTTGAGTTTGTCCTCATTTTACAACAGGAGGTATCTGATATCAATTTTTGTTATTAATTCTATCATCATGATGTCGCTTTTGCTTTTCCCTCAATCAAAGTTTATTTCACTTTCTGATTCGTCCTTCTGGCTGGGATCCAAGTGTTGTATCTGATAATCTTGGTCATTCTTGTCTTCGACTGTACCTATCTATTTATCTTAGCCCTCCGCCACCGGCTGGGTGTGACGCAAAGTCGATTTTTAAGCAGAGTAAAGCTGGTTTGAATTCAGTATTTTCCTTCATCTATACCAGTTGCCAAACTAAGAGTAAAGAAACCAGTCTTTCGGCTGTTAGAAAAGGTATTTACTAAAACCTTTTGCTACTGACAGGATGTAACACAGGATAAATTTTAAAACAGAGTAAAGCTGGTTTGACTTCAGACTATTCCTTCTCTTAGACTTTTTCGTCTCTTCGACAAGGTGTAAAGAAAACTCTCTGTCGTACCGTTTACATACAGCTAGTGAAAGACCAGATTGATCAAGCTTTTTGGAAGGGCAGTAGCGCTCACTGTAATTCAAATAGTCCTGTCCAGAATTTTACCTCGGATTGCCGATTACATTTCATACAATTATGACTGTTACACTAAGTGCGCAATCTCAATTTATAGGCTGTACCTTCCTAATTCCCAGATAGTCAGGGTCAGGTTCAATATCTAATACCTGAGACGAACCAAAAAGTAATTTCCGAGAGAAGTAAATTTTTTTTTATCACCACTGATAAATAGATATATGAGAAACCATTCTAAACGTTCTCTTGTGTCGAATATGTCCTCCAAGGGGTGTGTTCGTAACGTAGTGGCTAATGTGCTGAACGGTGACATCGTAGTTAGCGAATTCGACCTCAAGTCGGACTATAATGTTCATTTTCGGATTAATACCCTTAAGAAAGGTATAAACTTCCTTATCTCTCCTCTTTGGCAATGAGTTAAATAGTGCCACTACTGTTTTTCGGCATAGATAGTTTTGGGATTAGATAACCCATTAAGGTTGATATGCCAGTAAACAAAGAAATTAAACCGAATATGCTCTTGAGAAGTGAATTCACTTTAGTATCGTTGAATGAAGACACTCTCTTTCAGAACATAGAAGGAAGGTATGAAAATTTGCTTTGTTTTCTTTGTTTAATGACATATTAACCTTCATCGGTTATTTAAAGCCAAACCCCTTCTTATAGAAGAACGGTAGTAGTACTATTTAAGCTAAAATGGGAGATAAATAGGATCATACCTTTCCCAAAGGTATTAGTTCAAAAATAAACTGCATAGCGCGACCGGAGTTCAAAAATTTACAACTTTGGCTTTTATAGCACGGGGATTCCTCCGCAGATATGAATATGAGATCCCGTGGTGTAATGGTTATCGTCGTAGGAAATGGACACGGCGATACGAGTTCAAATCCTAGCCGAGACTAATTGCATTTCACATAGCACTAATACCCTTGGGAAAGGCATGAATCCAATTATTCTCCCTCCAGCTATGGGTAAATAGTAGGGTAGACAATGTTCTTCAGCCTTGGTAAGGCAACTAGTCTTGGAGAAGGAAAACTCTGAATTCAAACCTGTTAAACTTCGCTTAAAAATTGACCGTGTGTCATATCCTGCCCGAGCGGAGGGGTTGGTAAATATGAAATCCCCAGGATTTTATCTAATATGATTGACATCAACAGAAAGACGGTGGGTACAATATTGTTCTTAAAAGAACCAATTTGAGAACACCCAAATCCTTAACTCAGAAACAGATATGAAGAAGTTTTGTTTTATGGATATGTATAAGTACAGTCTAATTTAAAATACGTACAGCAAGAAAAAAAGAAAAACTTTTCCGTCTACCTAATAAACAAATTTATACACTTTATTAACTTTGCAAGTAGAAACTTTTCTACATCCACAGGATTTGGTGTTGTTACAGTAAGTTAACGATTTTATGGCATATCAAGCTTTATTCGGTTATTCAATGCCGAAGTCAGTCTTCGTTTTTCAACCACTGATATGCTGTCAATGTCTAATTTGCCCTGTCCATAGAGGTTGAAATACGCTGACATGCTGAGAGGTAAGAACCCCTCACCAAAGACGTGTCCTGGGTTGTTTTTAAACAGATCTATTTGACCCAAAGATGGAACCCTAACAGGTACTCCCATTCCTGGTCAGAGTAGACCTGGAAGTAATGGCAATATAGGGGTGCTCCATACTCCTCTAGAGTCCCATATAGCCTCACCATAAGATGTAGTTTAGTGTCATAACCTTTTTTGGGAAGAGTGTTTTACCTCTATACAAGAATTATAGTCATTATATTCTAAACCCCATTTACAGGGCAGATTTTAAGATTTGACCAAAAGAATATGATTCTAACTTGCTGATGGCTCTATTAATTCGTGGCTCAATTAATGTCGGTTAATTGAGCCAACTGTTTATATGACAAGCGAAGGCTTCTGAGTGCACGCCTCAACGTGCTTTAAAAATTCAACCCGGAAGATATAATTAATTTTTAAAAAACAACCTCAGACACTTAATTTCTTTAGTGACAAAAGGTTCAAGAAGAACCCAGTTGACTTTGCAATGTCTTCGTACTCGATGACACGGAAGTACAGGCAGTTTATGGCCCCTCATGAAAATCACTGCAAGCTTCATGACACGCAAAGGATTGACAGTAATAGGCTAACCAGTGATGGTTTCTTCGATACGTGACATAATCTGCGTAGTTGTATCTTAAAGAACATGGTCTCCACACTTATGAAGTAGAGGCGTACAAAGCATAATGGTTATCATCATGGGAAATGGAATCGGTGATCTGAGTTCAAATCCTGGACGAAGCTATTTGCGTTTCACTTCAAGCAATTTCTGTGTGTACGGCGAGATAAGACAAGAATACAACAGTTCTCCCACTAGCTCTGGGTAAATAGTTGGGCAAACTGAGTTCTTTTGCCTTGGTCAGGCAATCTGTATAGGAGAAGGAAAACTCAAAATTCAAACCTGCTGTACTTTGCATAAAAATATCCTGTCAGAGATTTTTGCGATACTATCATGATTTGGTTGGTTGTTTTTATGACATATCAACCATTGTAGGTTATTTAAAGCCAAATCCTCTTTATACATATATATCAAATATATATGATTTTGAAACACATTTTGTTGATAACATTTTTAAACGAGCCTAAGCTCATGTTTTTTCTTTGACACAGTTAAATGGTTTCAAGTATTTCTATGTAACAGTAACAATTTAACTGCAGTCATTTGCTTGCACACAGTTAAATGGATATACATGTGATTCGTAAGTGAATAGTTTGCACGTAATTTCATTTTTAAACGAGTTAAAAAAATAATTTGTTTGCGCACTAATATTGTATCTATACAATTAAATGGTTTCAATTATTCCTATCAAACACTAATAATTCTATTCAATATTAAACATTTTTTTACACACAGTGAAGTGATTACAAGTATTGATATCTAATAGTAATTATACTATCCAACACTATTCTTTCATTTGCACACAATCAAATGGTTACAAGTATTACTATGTAATGCCAATAATTACATTTAGGCACACAGTGAAAGATTTTCAAATATTGCTATTAAACAGTAATAATTCTATTCAACATTATTTATTCGTTTGCACACTGTTTAATGGTTCCAAGTATTACTATGTATCACAACAAATCAATTAAACATCAGTCATTTGTTTACACACAGTTAAACGGTCAAAAAGTTCTATTTCAAACTATTCAATTTAGCATAAGTCATTTGTTTGCACTCAGTTTACATTTCAAACAGTTCTTTTTGATTCATAGCTAGGACCCTGTCCGTCCCGGAGTGAATCTGGGAGCAGTGACAATGAAGGGGTTCTCAGAGCTCTAGGACTGAAGATTGTTTAGTGTCATATCCAGGACAGTCGACGGGGGGCGAGTAGGTCTTAGCCTTTTGCAGAGATGCAGTCGGTGTATTCAAGAGCCCCAGCCGACTCGACTGTGAGAAACTATCGTCTATCGAATAATTTTTTATTCGATGAACTCTTTACGCCAACAAGCGAGCACTATAAATAAATCTCACTAAACCAATTTTGTTTGGCGTTAAAAAATGATCGATTGACTGATTTTTAGCGGCATGTCAGAACGTCGAAGAATATTTCATTTTAGGTTAGGGAATAATGTTCATTGTACATTTTTATTATATTCTTCGCCTGGTTATTTCTTTTGTTTTTGGTCTTTGTTTTTTGGGGGGTTTACACAGTTTTCTGAAATCAAGTATTCCTATCCAATACAAATAATATGCCCACTGTTGTATGGTTTCAAAAATTCCTATTAAATGCTAATAATTAAGTGGTTTCAATTAATTATTTCTATTGAACAAGATTCATTTGTTTGTACATAGTTATGTTGTTTCAAGTAACTAATAATAATCCTTCATAAGCAATTATAACTTCAAATATTATTTGATGTAGCGAAAAGTCATCATTTTCTAAAATTGAAATTCTTAGAAATGTCAAAAATAGGAAATTTCTGAAAATTTTCTAAGAAAACTATGACTTTTCGCTACAACTAATAATTACTTGAAGCTATAATTGCTTATATTATTATATATTATATATTATATTATTATATATAATATTTTATATTACTATATATCATATATTGTATATTATTTTCGCTACAACTAAGGAAACTATGACAACAATAGTCTAGGAAAATAAGCACTTACTAAGTGTTTCTTAGCCATTAAAGTTTCATTAAAATTTGTAGTAATGATAAAAACAGTTATTTTAACAGTCTATATTTTTTGTCCAATACTGTAACTTCAAAGAAATCTCTGCGCGGACTAAATTTGTTCAAAACGGAGAAACAGCCGTTATATAATAACAGATATAGTCAAAACAGCTGCTTATTGAGTCAGCCACGCATCTACTGATCCTTAGCAGAAAATTATTGATTCATCATTTCTTTCTTCTGCCTTCTCTTGAACACAGTTAAAGCCTTAATTGACCAATATTGTGGGGGTCAGTAGTTTCTCTACATGAATGAAATACACACAATCAGATGAGAAATGTCAGTCCTTCCTTTATCCGTTGAGGAAACATTATCTATTGAAGTGAGCTTTTTATATCCCAAGATGCTGATGCAGTCGGCTTGATTTTCTCCCTTTTCCTTTCTTGAATGTTTCGTTTAGATTATAACATTGGTTCCGAGGAAATGACCACGGAATTGATAATCAGAGAGAATGGGGGTGGCAGAGTGTGAGAGAAGCGCAAAGACTATATCATGATAATTTCTTTGAATAGATTTTTCTGTCTTCAAAACAAATTATAATGTCTGAAATGTACACCCATTTTAGCATTTTTCCTAACAAGCTACTTTTTATGATTTATCTCAGTCTGTTGATATGCATGTCTCAGAGATTTTAAAAAATCTATCTATCTATCTATCTATCTATCTATCCGACAGTCTGTCTATTTCAGTATGTTCATATCTATTTATCTTCTTTTTTTTTTCGTATCAACCTGTTGATCTCAGTTTTTTAATATCTGTCAATAAATCTCTCTTGCTCACTTTCTTTCTCTTACATACACACACACACACACACACACACACACACACACACACACACACACACACACACACACACTTTCTCTCAGTCCATTCATATCTATCTATCTATCTATCTATCTATTTCAGTTTGTTTATCTCTATTAATCTCTTTTTTTTTTTCGTATAAGCCTATTGATCTCATTTTTTTTCATATCTGTCTATAAATCCCCCCACTTCCTCTCTCTCTCTCTCTCTCTCTCACACACATACACACACACACACACACACAAACTTTCTCTCAGTCCATTCATATCAATCTATCGATATCTATCTATCTATCTATCTATCTATCTAATATATATATATATATATTAAACTCTTTTTTTTTCGTATCAGCCTGTTGATCTCAGTTTTTTCATATCTCTTTCTCCTTCTATTTCTCTCTCTTCCCCCCTCTCTCTCTCTCTCTCTCTCTCTTTCACACACACACACACACACACACACACACACACACACACACACACACACACACACACACACACATACTTTCTTTCTGTTCATTCGAATCAATATCTCGATATCTATCTATCTATCTATCTATCTATCCGAAAATGCGTATATCGTTTGTTAAAAGTAATAATAGTCATAATCTGAAAAATAAAAGATAATCTCCTGAAAGATTATGTAGTTGAATAAAGCTTTAAAATATATAACAAAACTCCGTTTAGGATATTTTATGGAGTTAAACTGTTTGTATAATTTTTTTCACACATTTTTTAATAAAAAGGAATTACCTTATCATACATTAGTTGAGGTCTATTGTAACAATTTATTAGAATATTTTAGCTTAAAGTCAAATGGAGAAAAATGATGATAAGCTCTTTAAAGAGGATAGATCTTGCTTTGAAAATTTGTTTTCGAGATCGTGTTATTGAACAATGAGCACTTGTACCAGTGATATTTTTTTTAGTATTTCATCCAAACATCAAGACCAGTATACACCAGACATTTGCCAATGAAACGTTTGTTTTAACATGGTTGAATCTGTAATTGTCACACAAAGAGCTTTTCGTGATCATTTCCTGTTTCGTCGGAATGCTGTTCTGGATAGAAAATCGATTCTGATGTGGTTTGAAAATTTCTGAACAAGTTCATCGATTAAAAGAAGAGCAACTAGAAGACTTCAAAGCAATCAAACTCCAGAGAATGTTCAGACTGTGAGACAACGTGTTGTGCGCTCTCCAACATGTTCAGTCTGTAAACATGTTTCTGCTAAGAGCTTATCTGATTTAAAAGAAAATAATATGATATTAGCTAGATGGAGCTAACATTATTTGCCCCACAAAGGCAACAATCTAAAATGTAGGTGGTATTTCTGTAGCACCCTATATTCACTACGAGTATTGTATACCTGAATAACGATCAATCATAGAATAAGCGAATGCTGCAAATTAGCGCTGAGAGAGAGAGAGAGAGAGAGAGAGAGAGAGAGAGAGAGAGAGAGAGAGAGAGAGAGAGACTAGACATGAGAAGGTATGAAAGGCTATCAACAGGGAATTGTGCAATAAATTTAAACCTGACAATAAGAACAAATGGTAAATGCACAATCTGGAGTATGTCCTAGAGAATGAGACACACAAACTTCTCTGGGATTTTAAATACAAACGGATAACTTAATATCGGCCAGATGACCAGACCTTGTAATAATAAAAAAAAAAAAAAAAGTGGGGGAGCCTGCCGAATAGTGGATTTTGGCGTCCCGGCAGGCCACTGAGTAAAATTGAAGGAAAGCGAAAAGAAAAATAAGTACCTTGACCTTGCTTGGGACTTTAAGAACCATGGAACATGAAAGGGATGGTGATACTAACTGTAATTGGCACGCTGGGTACAGTCACGAAAGGACTGGTGAAAGGTCTCGAGGAATTGGAAATAAGAGCACGAGTGGAGATCATTCAAACTACAACCCAGTTAAGATTAGCCAGAATAATGAGAAGAGTCCCGGACACTTGGGGAGACTTGTCACCCAGGTTCCAGTAGAAGACCGTCGACTAACGCTGGTGTGGAAAGCTCTCAAAGGAGTACAATAATAATAATGATAATAGTTAGAAGAAGAAGAAGAAGAAGAAGAAGAAGAAGAAGAAGAAGAAGAAGAAGAAGAAGAAGAAGAAGAAGAAGAAGAAGAAGAAGAATTGACAACAATAAGTGCTATGATAAGGTACTGCATTCCTTTATTGTCAGAAAATGTACAGGATATCCGACAAAGTCATAAAATTCATCATGGACGCAAAGAAAATTTAAAAAAGAGAATTAATAGCAAGAGGAAAAACGTTAGTAGAGTTGAAAATCCAAAGAGCCATCTTCCAGGGAGATGCGCTTTCACCATTACTATTTGTAATAACAATGACGGAATTCAATACTTAGGAAGTGCACTGTAGGATAGAAATTTGCTAAATCACACAAAAAAATATCAATCACCATATGTACATGTATGACATCAAGTTATCTGCAGAGAAATAATTAGAGACTCAGATACAAACAATAAGAATGTACAGCCAGAATATAGGAATGGAATTCGGCATAGAAAAATGTATTATGTTCATAATGAAAAGAGGAAAATAGACAGATAACGAACGGAATAGAACTGCCAAATCAAGAAAGAATCAGAACGCTTGGAGAAAAGAAAAATTACAAGTACTTAGGAATATTGGTAGCGAACACCATCAAACAAGTGCAAATGAAAGAAAAACTAACAAAAAAGTACATCAGAAAAAAGAGAAAATTTCTCGGAACAAAACTTCACAGCAGAAATGTCATCAAATGGGCTGTCCCTATTGTTTGATACTCGGGATCATTCTAAAAATGGATAAGGCAAAACTCAGATAAATAGTCCAGAGGACAAGAAAACTAAAGACTATGCACAAGGCTTTACATTCAAGAGATGACATATACAGAGTATATGTGTCAAGAAAAGAAGGAAGAAGGGGACTGGCCAGCAATAAAGATTGCGTGGATGCATCGATACGAAGACTTGAAGACTACATAAAAAAGCAAAAACAAGATTAATTAAAGTGACTTGAAACAACACAGCTAATATAATGATCAACAGAAGAACAATAACCAATAAAACAAATGGGAAGAAAAAAACTGTACGGATATTTCAAGCGATAAACAAGAGAAATCTCAACTGAAAGGGCCTAGATATAAATACAAAGGAGAAACCTTAAAAGAGAGAAACAAGGTATCTTCTAATAGCTGCACAGAACAATGCCATAAGGATCAATTATATTGAAGAAAAGATCGATAAAACTCAACAGAAATGTATATTATGGGATATAGAGATGAAATCATTTATCATATAACAAGCAAATGTTAGCAAACTAGCGCAAAAATAGTATCAGACGAGTCACGACTGGGTGGGGACGGTGATCCACAGGAAATTGTGCAAGAAATTGAAATATGACCATACTACCAAATGGTATATACACAAACCAGAATCCGTCCAACAGAATGAGACGCTTAAATTATCTGGGATTTTGAAAGACAAACAGATCACCTAATCTTGTCAAGGAGAACAGACCTAGTGATAATTAAAGAAAAAAAAAAGAGGGCCTGCTGAATAGCGGACTTTACCATTCCGGTTGACCATAGAGTAATAATGAATAAAAGCAAAAAAAAAAAAAAGAAAGAAAAAATAATAGAGAGATGAGTATTTGGACCTTGCCAGAGAATTAAGAAAATTGTGGAACATGACAGTAACGGTGAAACCACTTGTAAATGGTGCGCTTAGAACGGTCTCCAAAGGCTCAGAAAGTGGGTGGATAGAGCTAGAAAGCAGTGGACCAATCGGGATTATTCAAACTACGATATGTTAAGATCGGCCAGAATACTAAAAAGAGTCCTGGATCCCTGAGGAGACTTGCTGTCACTGAGACTCCTGTGAAAGACGATCAGCAAATGCTGGTATGAAAATTTCACGATGAGTATAATTATTATTATCATTATTATTATTTAACTCACTTAGGAGTTTTTCACCCCAGTGTTAGCTGATAGTTTTCCACTTGAATCTAAATGACAGCAAGTCTCCTCAAGTCTCCAGGACTCTTCTTAATATTCTGGCCGATCTTAACAAAGCTGTAACTTCGATGGTCACCACTCGTCCTCTAATTTCCAAGTCCCCTAGTCCTTGTAACAACCCTTTGGTAATTGAACTGAGCGCGTAAATTACAATTGGTAACACCGTCACTTTCAGGTTCCATAGTTTTTTTCTGCTCTCTAGCAATGTCAAGGAACTCATCCCTCTTTTCACCATGCTTCACTTTTAACCTGTGGTCAGCTGGAATGGCAAAGTACGCTCTTCTGCAGGTTTGTTTTTTAGTGGACTATAACTAGGTCTAGTCGTCCAGTTGAGGTTAATTGATCAGTTTGTATCTCAAAATTCCAGGGAATTTTGTGCGTCTCATTTTCCAGGACAGATTCTGAGTTGTGCATATACCACTTGTTCGTATGGTCAAATTTGGATTTCTAGCATAATTTCCAGTGGATCACCGAGCCCATCTAGTCATATCTTTTTGAGCCATAGATAAGATTGTAGCTGGTACAATCATTCTGGGTCAGAATAGATGTGGAACTAACAGAAATTTGATTCATTTGTTAATGTTTAATTACTTCAAATAATTATGAAGAACTAAAAGTTGATGGATTACCATTTATCTCAGTTTTTCTTTGCTTCTTTTATTTTGTTGTATATCAATAAGACTGCATCACGTCTAAGGAACACATCATATGGTTTTTGTCGGCCTCCTCACTTTTGACAGTCTGGTTCGAGGCCAGAGCTCAGAATGACATGAATCTAGTGGTCTCTTCATGCTCTCTTTCCTTGGAACTCTTCTTCAAGGGGGGAGAATCCCTTGTATTTTATATCACACTCTTCATTTCTGCTTTTCTCTTACTTGTACTCAAAAGAAGCAGTCCTCCCCAAATTTGGAATTTTTAAAATTTTACGTTCACATGACATGATGTCAATAACTGTTCAATTATAACGATTAGAGAAATTAATCAAAATATTGTTAATGAACTAATTTTTCTGCAATAATTTGTTTGCACAGTTATATCGTATCAAGTATTTACATCTAATACAAATAATTTGTGCAGTTATATGTTATGGAATATTCACATCTATTTCTAATAAATAAGTATAGTTGGCGACCTTAGTCGAGGATGACCCGGAGGCTCCCTTTTTTACAGCTACAACACCGGGGTGTAGGGGAGGGCGCTACTCCATTCCCTGAATTGCTCCATTTTACCCTTGATCCTTTTTTATAATACTGGGTGTTAAGCAAGGAGGTATCAAGTGCCATTTTTGATTCTTTGGTATGACTCGACCTGATAATGAACCCCGGTTTCCCGGGCCACTGGCGGACACTCTAATCATTTGGCCAATTTTGTTAAATG
>OY757916.1:65547463-65572463 GCA_963585895.1 Sepioteuthis lessoniana | reverse complement strand
GTCAGTTGGGGCCGTAGAATGGTAGTGGTAGTACTTGTTAGGGTCCATTCTATCGGTTACCCAGTCAGCTGGAGTTGTAGAATACACAGACTGTACCTCTGCAGAGGGGTAAGACCGCACCCTCAATGAATGTCCTGTTTATGACACTAAACAATCTGATGTTGAGGGTCCAATAATGCTGGAGTTTTGGAGAATGTTGAGCACCTCTTCATTCGCTCCGAGGTCCACTCTAGCCCGGAGTGGTAGCACCTGATAGGGTCCAATCTATGGGTCAAATAGAACTAAACTGCGTACTTATGCTAAACTAAATTACTTGAAATGGAACTGTTTTGATATTTAAACTGCGTACTCATGCTAAACTGAATTGTTTGAAACAGAACTGTTTTAGACTTTGAAACTGTACTTACGCAAAACTGAATTGTTTAATATAGAACTGTTTTGACATATAGCTGTGTGTAGACAAAAATTATATTTATACTAAACTGAATGGTTTGAATTAGACCTGTTTGACTTAACTGAATAGCTTAAAATAGAAATGTTTTTGAGGAAGTGTCCTCGTGGTGTAATGGTTAAAGCGATGGACAGCAGAATCGTAGTAAGCGAGTTTAAACTCCAGTCGCGCTATTATGTTCACTTTCGGGCAAATACCTTTGGGAAAGGAATAAAACCCATTATCCTCCTAGCTATTGGTTAAATAGTACCACTACTGTTCTTCTAGAAGAATAGCTTTGGCATTAAATAACCTACAAAGGTTGATATGCCATTAAACAAAGAAACCAAACCAAACTAAATGTTTTTGACAAACTGTGTATTCATGCTAAACTGAATGGTTTGAAATACAACTGATTACTTGTATAAAAATGGATTTGGCATTAAATAACCTACAAAGGTTGATATGTCATTAAACAAAGAAACCAAACCAAACTAAATGTTTTTGACAAACTGTGTTTAATTATATATATATATATATATATATATATATATATATATATATATACATTATTCGGTCCTGTTAAACCAGAGTTGGGAGTAAGTCCTGTTATATTTTTCTTCTTGTTTTTGGTTTACATCAGAAACGCAAAACAGGATGGAAAGAAATTCATAATCCTAAAATAACCGGTCTTTGGTTTTTTCTTTAAAGAAAGAATATATATATATATATATATATATATATATATATATATATATATATATATATATATATGTATATATATATATATATATATTTGTATGTATGTACATATATATACATCATCATCATCATGTCGTGCCGCTAGCACGGATATCCCTGACCCTCTATCGCCACATCTCCCTATCATTCATTGCCTCCGGCAGGTCTTTAGGGCTACATCCCGTATCCCCACATAGCTGCTGTATGTATGTTTTAGCTGGTCGTCCTGCTTTTGCTCGGCCATATGTGGGGGTCCATAGGAGTACATCACTCATGAGCTCGTCCCTACTTCTCCAGCAGCGTCCTGCATATATATATATATATATATATATATAGAGAGAGAGAGAGAGAGAAAGAGAAACAAAGTATGAGAGAGAGGTATTTATAGAGAGAAGAGCATATTTTGTGACAAAAATATAATAAGACTGCAACTCATGTTAAACGAAAGTGAATGTGCAAAGAAAAGAACTTGCTAAATATCCCTCTAACACAACAACTTGATAAACTGCATAAGTAGATATGTAACTACGTGTCTTTGCTCCCAAATATCTATCTATCTATCTATCAATCTATCTATCAGTGTGTGTGTGTGTGTGTGTCTGCATCTCTTTATTACATACACGCATAACTTGATTTATCTGAATCTTGTTCCTTGGCTTACCGACTTTCCACCTAATCTTCTTAGTCTACTTAATATTGACAGCGTTAATATATCGCCATCTTGCGACCTTTCCAAATTGTCATCCGCTGTCAGAAAGTTACTTTCAAAAGAACCAGAGAAAACATTTATAAAAGAGAGAGAGAGAGAGAGAGAGAGAGAGAGAGAGAGAGAGAGAGAGAGAGAGAGAGAGAGAGTAGATATAGCACCATGGTAATATTGAAAAGAAATATCGTTATATGAAATGGAAAATGCCGTTGAAATATTTATACTGAAGAAATTCCTCTTCCTTTATCAAAATCAAATAAAAGCGAAACAACTTTATCATTTGTACACTTGAATACAGCCGTCAATAATGACGATTGAATTTTATATAAAAAAAATCTGAGTATATCAAATTAACTGAATGAAATAACAAAAGAACTGAATTTTTTTTTTTCAATATAAACTGAAGATTTCATAAATAGGTATCTCATTATCTAGGTTGAGCAGAACTCTCCGCGAAAAAAAAAAAAAAAAATGACTCAAAAATACTAAAAAAAAAAACTTCTTTCAAAGCGGAACATTTTCCAATTTGGGAAATATTTTTTCTCCCAAGAAACATAACTGTTCAAACAACATTGAAATAATAGTTTTCATAACTTTTAAAATCATTCCGTGGATACTTTCTCCTTGTTTTACTTTCTTTTGGTGTCTTCTTCGACGCTGGGAAACTACAAATCATTCAGTTTCTTCGATCTTTCTTTCTTTTGTACTTTCATTTCTTTCTTTCTTTAAGATTTCAGAAACACCAACAAAAACACCAGACATCTCACCTTTCGTTGTTTCTTTCTTTCTTATGTTCTTTCTTTCTTTTTTGACTTTTTCTTTCTCCTTTTTCTTTTTAATTCTGAAGTCAGCCTGCAGTAACGACGGCTGACTTGTCTGTTTTCTTTTCTTTTTCGATATACCAAGTTACAAATCACTTGATTCTTTCTCTCTTTCTTTCTTTCTTTCTTTCTTTCTAATGTTCTTTCTTTCCTTTTTTCCTTTTTTCTTTCTCCTTTTTCTTTTTAATTCTGAAGTCAGCCAGCTGTAACGACGGCTGACTTGTCTGTTTTCTTTACTTTTCTTTTTCGATATACCAAGTTACAAATCACTTGATTCTTTCTTTCTTTCTTTCTTTCTTTCTAATGTTCTTTCTTTCTTTTTTTCCTTTTTATTTCTCCTTTTTCTTTTTACTTCTGAAGTCAGCCAGCAGTAACGACGGCTGACTTGTCTGTTTTCTTTTCTTTTCTTTTCTTTTTCGATATACCAAGTTACAAATCACTTGATTCTTTCTTTCTTTCTTTCTTTCTTTCTTTCTTTATTTCTTTCTAATGTTCTTTCTTTCTTTTTTTCCTTTTTTCTTTCTCCTTTTTCTTTTTACTTCTGAAGTCAGCCAGCAGTAACGACGGCTGACTTGTCTGTTTTCTTTTCTTTTCTTTTTCGATATACCAAGTTACAAATCACTTGATTCTTTCTTTCTTTCTTTCTTTCTTTCTTTCTTTCTTTCTTTCTTTCTTTCTCTTTTAATTTTTTCTTTCTTTAAAGATTAGAACAAAAAAACTGCAGAGATTACGCCTTCTGTTCGTTCTTTCTTTATTTTATTTATTTCTTTTTTTAAATATTATGTGTACAGACACACAGATGTACACACGGAACACTTGTGTTTTATATTATAAGGAGATACTTGACATATACACTATATACAGTAAGTCCAAACTCATTAGTTCACAGGCAAATAAACCTTTTCGAGGGAAATGAAAACGCGTGTGGAATGAATGTACAAGTCAAAGCCCTTCTTAGTTTCACGCTTATGTATGATTGTGTGTGTTTGTGTATGTGTCTATGCGCTAATGCACTGTATATAAACGAGTAATGAACGACTCCGATTTTTAGCCACAAATAAATGCTTTTATCATATATTAATAGGCATGTACAAAACTCTCACTGTAGATAGACAATGTTATGATAAGTGACACATTCGGTTCTTCTGAAGTATGGATGATCATAAGCGCAGATAATTCATGATTTTTTTTTAATGTTTTGGAGTTCTTTGAAAAGGAATATCTCCTTTAAATGATCCTTTTTGTATGAGTTATCTTGCGAGACTCCGTGGAAAAAATATCGTCCGATAAAAAAAAAAAAAGAAATATAAAAAAGATTAATAAATAAATTATCATTTCGATTAAATACTTTTAAATAAGATTCTAATTAGATATAATCAGTAAAATCAATTTATTCCGTATTTTAAAATGATTAGCAAAATACCAGTCACATTCGGTGTGGAAGAGTTTTATCCACAACCGTTAATTTTGAATCCCTAAAAAACATTCAACCAGAATTTCTTTTCTTTTATTAGTCACATTCTAAGTAGATTAAGCTACGAAAATGAATACCATGAAAAGGCAAAGAATCCCTTTATTGTCATCGGTCCCATGTCCGCTCAGTCCCAGAGCGGTAGAAACTTATAGGGTCCTATCTAGTGGTCAATAAAACTAAAATGCGTACTAATGCTAAACTAAAAGGTATGAATCCCCTTACCCTCCTAGCTATGGGTTGAATAGTAGCACTACTGTTCATCTATAAGAGTGGCTCAAGAATGAAATAACTTAGAGCGGTTGATATGCCTTTATACTAAGAAACCAAACCAAACCAAACCAAACCAATACAGTGAAAATTATGCCAATTAGCGCATTTTTATATCTTGTTTTACCGTTTTTTGAACTTCAAAAATAAGGTATCCGTATGAACAAAATAAACAAACTGCAATGAAATAAATATACACGTTTTGAGGAGAAATGTCTTTTAAAAAAATCTCATATTTCATTTGTTTGAATCACAAATATTTTTTAAAATCCAATAATTAGCCGATTTGGCTAGGAATTTTTTAAAAAAGCCAAAAAAGGTGCTTTAGCAGGTGTTTAGCAAGGCTTGTATGTTGTTATTACTTTTGGCGAAGAAATGTATTCTTGCGCGTGTGTGTTATTCCCTCACAAAGTGTTGTTGTAAAATAAAGGAGGATGAAGAATTAAGCAGACGAAGATACCGTTAGCTTTTATATGAAGGTTTTTAATGGCAGCATGGAATAAAGGGTTTACATTTGTGCAGCAAGTCTCGTAGTAAGTAAAGTAGTAAGGAAAAGAAATGAAGTCGTTTTGGAGTGGAGAAAACAACGCGTGTCGTTGGACGTGCGAGGGAGAAATGTTCGCCATAGTGTAGCAAAAGTCGTGTTTGCTGTTTAAGGAGAGAAACGTTGAAGTCACCGTAAGTTTGTGGTTCTGGTTGTTTCGGTGAGAAGCGTGAGTGTCTCCAGAAAATGTTGCCCGGAGGTGAAGTAGCTAGGTGTTGGAGAGATTTTCTACATCGCAGTCGACATAGCCAATTTTGCGGGTGACGTAAAGTCGTTCCTGTGTGCAGCGTATTGAATTCATCTAATTCATATTCAACTGGAAACCCTTGATCTAAGAGAAATAGACGTAAGGGGTCCATAAATTAGACAGCTTCCCTCATGCTGCTGCAGCTGCTGCTATTGAAGAGCAGACAGTAAGACGTCTGTCCCGAACGAAGTTGTTCTGCCAAAGAGGATGTTTGACGGCTTCCCCAATTTGTGCTGCCCAGAAAGATGGTTCGGAAAGAATCGGATAAGTCATCCTGAATGGGTGAAAACATGCGTCGACCCTAACGGTCGAATTAAATTACGCGCCAAACAAAAATGCGAAGTTCTTTTTGCTACAGATGTATATCTCTGTTCATTCCTATATATTACGTATAATAAATGAGCCGTAACTTTAGCAAAAATATTTCTTCAACATCCAATGACATTAAGAGAAAAACTCAAACACTTATTTATACTTTCAAAACTACTGTAATATAATCAAAATCTATGCTATACTGGAAATAAACAAGGTCGTGTCGATCTTAAAGAAACCGAGTTTGTTTACTTGGATATTCCAAATAAGCTAAACCCTCATCAGTGATATTCAGTAGTATTGATAAAAGAATAATTGATTAAGTATGCTTGGGAGGTATTAATTATCTTCTTTTTCTTATAAACAAAATCAAACTTAAACCATTTGATCCATAACTCTGTCTAATTTCACGTCTGACCCAACGTGTTTCCGCACAG
Organism: Sepioteuthis lessoniana; assembly: GCA_963585895.1. Classification (NCBI taxonomy): domain Eukaryota; kingdom Metazoa; phylum Mollusca; class Cephalopoda; order Myopsida; family Loliginidae; genus Sepioteuthis; species Sepioteuthis lessoniana. The sequence continues at coordinate 65,566,484 of OY757916.1, read as the reverse complement.
CCGAGCTAATGCCAAAACAAAGTCTTTTAGTTAAGGTAATATAGCTTTTACGTGACTTGGTTTATTATATTTGTACATATTATATGCGCAGGTGTTATAAATAGTAAACAATGTTAAGTCACCCCTGTCAGCTGGAGTTATATAATACATTGACTGCACCCCTGTCTGGTGGGAGGCAGCGACAAATATTATTCATTGACTGCACCTCTGCAGAACGGTAAAACATCCCCGACCTCTAATGAGTGTCCTGAGTTGGACACTAAACATTAAAATGGTGAGGCTCTCGTTGCAGAGATTTGAAGTACCCCTTTATTGCAATTACTTCTGGGTCTAATTTGACCCGGGGTAAAATAGAACTGTTCATTCACTTACAAAGGATTATTTTTAATCATTTGAAAATATACAGCTCTCTGCAAATTGTTCGTCTTAGAGAGGAATATTTGATAAATAGAATTTATAAATAAATAGAGTTACTTATTATTCATACCGGACATTGGCATAATGGTTAAAGTGTTTGCCACTGGCCCGGGAGATCTGGTTCAATCACAGGTCGAGTCATACTGTAATATATGTACTTGGGTTATGTTATTTGAGATAATAAATGAGAAGTACAAATATTAACTTTAAAATAGGAATTTTATTCTTCGTATACAACACCACGTGTTGGCTAGAAAATGTCCGGCGGTCAACACGTGTGTTTAGTGTTTGGAATCTCTTCAGCAACTGCTGCCTCTTCTCTTCTCGGGTCGTCTTCGGCAACTGCTACTATCCCCGCTGATTGGCCAGAGGGAGAGCGAGAGCGAGAGAGAAAAGGAGAGAGAAGGAAAGAGAGAAGAGTGAGAGGCGATGGATTCTGGGATAGCATTCCTTGGCCGAGGTGGAAGTAAGGACCAAGATTTCTGTTAAGGTAGTATTGACTGCCCATTTACTGACCTTAGTAAGGGGGGTGATACTACAATACCAAAGACTCAACAAATGGTACTTGATGCTATCTTGCTTAACACTCAGCATTATAAGGTACCTTTCAAGAGTAAAGTGGAGCAATCCAGGGAAAGGAGTAACGCCCTCCCCTACTCCTCGGTGTAGTAACTATCGAAAAGGGAGCCTTCGGGTCACCTTCGACAACGGTCGCCAACTTTACTTACTTATTATTTATGCTAAATAGCACCACTAAAAAATATTTAACTGTGTGCAGCCAAATGAGCATTAACACCTCGTTTAAAAAGAAGTTACAAGCAAATTATCCTCTAATAAATCGCACACACACACATATGTATATATATAGTCGTAGGGAATGGATACAGTGATCCGATTTCGAATCATGGACGAGCCTATTTGCATTTCATTTTGCGCTGATACCATAGTGGAAGCTATGAATCAAACTATCCTCCCTCCAGTTAGGGGTAAATAGTAAGACAGACTAAGCTCTTTAACCGTGGTATGATAACCGGCCCAGGATAAGGAAAACTCTGAATTAAAACCTGTTGAACTTCGCTTAAAAAATAAGCCATGCATTGCATCCTGTTCGTGCAAAGGTATATATATATATATAAAGGAGATTTGGCATTAAATAATCCATAAGGGTTGAAATATAATCAAACACCGTCAATGTTAGGTGAATCTTCATTATCTTCGCTATTAGTTTTATTCAGGTAAAGTTTTTGCGGAGACACTGAATCGAAGTTAAGGTTATGTTAGGCTTAGAAGCTAGATAAAGTTTGACTTTTCATGTACATATGTATATATATATATATATACATCGGGTATTGAACGAGCCCCTATTTAAGGTGGAAAATTGGTCTTAACAAGTCGTTCATTACACGAGTATATACCGTATTTAAAAAAATTTAGTTTGTTGTCGGCATTTACTGATAAGACCCAGGTTAAGTGTTTTGTGTCAGTCGCCTCTACAATCTTTGATGTTAAGCGCTCAATGTCTGGGTCAGTAGAACAAATCACAGATCCACATACGCTCTCTCTTTCTTTCTCTCTCTCTCTCTCTCTCTCTCTCTCTCTCTCTCTGTGTCTCACCCCACTCAGTACTTAAACTGGGCTCGAATCTTTCGTGCACGATGTCGTATCATAAAATTTCCTTCATATATACTGGTAAAGTTCCCATGGCGTTGTGGCTTATGTGTTGAACTGTAACATTGTAATAAGCAAGTTCTAATTCAAGTCGCGCTATTTTGTTCACTTTCAGAAAAATAACCATTGGAAAATAACCATGGAAAATTTATGAACTCTCTAATCCCTCAGCTGCTATATTCGATAGTACCAATAATGATGGGTTTGGTATTAAATAATCCTAGAAAATAGGTATGCCATGAAATGAAGAAATTTCAACGAATCATATAATAATATATTTTTTTAAATGTGTTATTTTCCAAATTTAGAGACAAAATTTATCCGTTGAGTTGAAAATGAAATCATTTGAAATCTTGAAATATATAATGGTTTGGTTTGGTTTGGTTTTATGGCATATCAACCATTGTGGATTATATAATGCCAAATATATTTTATTCGTTTAAACAATTCTATTTAAAACAATTCAGTTTAGCATAAGTACACAGTTTAGTTGTATTTAACCCATAAATAGGACCCTATCAAGAACTACCATTCCGAGCTTGAGTGGACCTGGGAGCGAAGGTCATGAAGGAACTCACCATTCCCTAAAGCTCCAGCATTACTGGAGCCTCACCACCAGATTGTTTAGTGTCATATCCAGGACACTCGTTTGGAGTAGTCTTACCCTTCTGCAGAAATGCAGTCGGTGTATTCTGTGGCCCCAGCCATCTGCGCCAGAAATATTTAATATTTCAGCAACAAATCTACTGTCAACAAAGAAAGGGGAAGTGAATGAATGCTCAGTGACATTGTCGCTTTTTCCCTTACTTTACGGGGTGTAATTGTTCCCAATCTACAGGAGCAGATTATTGTTAGCAAGTTCGATAATCACTGGGTGGTCAACATTTCTGGTTTTGTGCCACAACTAATCTGAACTTAGAAAATAATTCGTCTCTTTTCTCATCAATTGCTAACTCACAAGATTTAATATATATATATATATATATATATATATATATATATATTGTGCAGAGAAATAATAGTGATGAACTCATGAACTCAGCTTAATCATGCAAGAAATTTAAAAAAAATAGGATGAAACTATGTAATTTTAGTCGGAATAATGAAGTATCGCAAGCTTATTAATCACCTTTCATATTGAGCAAACCCAGAGTAACACTGATGTAAGCGTATCTATCGCAATTGAATTGTTGCATGATTAACGACATTAGAAAAGTCATAAAAACTGCCAACTAAAGAAAATCTAAGATCAGAATATACACACACACACACACACACACACATATATATATATATATATATATATATATATATATATATATATATATATATATATATATATGGTTATAATGGTCAGAGTGTTCGCCAATGACTCGGGAGACTGGAGTTAAAAGTTAAGTCATACCAAAAACTCAAAAAGTGGAATCTGATGCTTCCTGGCTTAACACTCAGCATTATAAGGTACAGATCAAGGGTAAGTGGAACAGTCCTGGGAAAGGAGTAGCAACCTCCCCCTACATTTCGGTACAGTAGCTATTGAAAAGGGAGCCTTCGGTTGACCCTCGACTACGGTCGGCCAACTATATATATATATATATATATACTTGTTTTGTTTGGTTTAAGCCGATTTTTAACACCTCCCCGCTGCTCAAGAGAGCATGTTTTTGCTAGCCTTATAGTTTATCTTGCTTCAATATCTCTCGATTAAGAACAGGTTCTTATATTTGCGAATCTGTGCTTCCGTAAGGTTGGGCGTTCGTTACCATTTTAGCTTGGTTGAACCTGGCAAAGCGTACACTAAATGATTGTCTCCTAAGAAACTTAGTGGTTGCAGGTTCAATCTTGACTACAGGCGAGTAACAATACAGGAATACTTAACACTTGTACCCGGTTATGGCTATCGGAATCAGAACAGGCGACCCCCGTGAATTCAATAAAGGATGTAGTTTGAAGTAGGTAGGTTAACGGGTTCAACAAACACCTGAAGAAGGCCGGAGGACATATCAGCCGAAACTTTGTGGAAATAACCATAAAGATGAAGATAATAGTCCGAAAACATTTAAGGATAAAAAATTGACCTAATGTCACAGCCTCTTCCTCCAGTACACACACACACACACACACGCACATATATATATATATATATATATATTCACACCCATACATACATATATATACAAATATATACATATGTATTGGCACATACATATATAGATATATATGTACATACACACATATATATATATATATATATACACACACACATATATACATACAAACACCTATATACATATATTTGTATAAAAACACGCACATACCCCCTAATACATATAAAAATACCTACCCACTATATATATATAAAGACATATATATATACCTAACTATACATACACATATATACCCACGAAAACACACACCCATCCATACACACACATATACATTAGGGTAGGTTGATTTTTCACTTTCTTTAAATATCAAAAAGAATAATGCACTGAAAGTTGTGTATATACCTATTAAATACTCATACCAAAAATTTGATCTGAATCTTCAACGGTTTTTTGCTAATTTGTCATGAAAGATTTTGAATAAACACGTACTGAAAAGTCCTCGATTTTGCCAGATTTGGCCAAAATATTGATGTAAAAACCAAACAATTTCAGTATTTAAATTAGGAACTCTTATTTTATTTTATAGAAATATAATAAATGAATTATAACAAAACTTCAAATTGAAAATTGAACCCCAACCCCACCCTGCTTTACCTGTGTCGAATCTAAAATGCTATTATTCAAGCAGTAATATTAGAATATCTTGAAATAAAACTTTTTCCTGATATGAATTGAAATACAACAAATAAACAAATATGGAAAAACAAATAATTGTTTAATAATTTTTAATATATGGAATCAAATAGTTCCATATATGAGCTCTTAGATGAAAACGCTGGTCTCAACTGTTGGCAGAAAACTTTTGCAAGTATGTGCTGGTGCCTTGCTTCAAAGCCATACACGGATGGAGAAGCCTCCGTTACTAACTTAACTGCCCGTTCTACACCTTGGGAATGTGAAGGGAAATCTGGCAAGTTAATTTTTTCACCAGTTAACAATGAATTCTGTAATTCATCGTCAGAAAAGTCTAGTGTGAGTGGTGGCTCACAGACTCCATTTGCTGACAAATCAATTAAATCAGTCCAGTGCACAGCTTTAAAGTTGATCATTGGGATCTTTCAAAATTTTATCTTGACTGGCATCCCTCTTCTGAAAGAATATAAAAAATAATTTGAGTTTAATTTTTAAATGCAATTTGTTCTGCTTTAATAATATTTGGTGAAATCAGATGTAATCTTTAAATTGGCACAAGTACTTCAACCAGTTTTGTATGAATAAATATAAACGTACCTAATGGCCAAAATTCTTTTTATATCCTCTTCTCTCACTTCAGGTTCATCAAATTTCACCATTGAAAATAAAACATTCTCCAGAAGTAATGCCAAGGCATTATACTGGAGTTTTTTTTTAATGTAATCCTTTGAACCTCTATTGGTTTCTTTCGTATATTTCAATCATATTGTAAATATAAATTTGCTGATGATGGAACTTGTTACATTTTTTTTTTATATCAAACCAACAAATAGCATAAACATTCACAATAAAATTTACCAAACTATATAGATTGGTCGAAAGATTCTATGGATATGCCCCCCGAGTCCATAGGCACATGAGCCTGATGGCCAAAGTTAACCACCTTGCCTGGTTTAATAGACCAATTTTCCACGATCCAAATCTAGGGTCCCCCTTACCTCTAGAAATAACAACTGTATATTCATAGAGTAGACTTTGGTCACCACTAAGGCTATCCATATCTTTCATTCCAAAATGAAACTCCAGGGGATTCTCAACAGCTGAAAAAGATTTTTGGGGTAAATTATGGCAATCATTTGCACCTAATTTACCCAATGGACCATTGAATGTAGTGTGGCTTTTTGTGGTGCCATCGAAATGTTTGAATAGAGCTCTAAATGGAAGTTCATTTTGATGTAAGGAGCAACCAATTGTGTGAAGATTTATTTTTATTTTTTTTCTAAAAGTGTAACAAGTCCACCTTCACAGCCTGTATTTGTATTCTTGTTGTCAACAAGGGCAGCCTTAATAGTGTACCAGTTGCACCAATATCAGGAAGAACCCTGTGAGTCAAATATATACTCTCATTTGGTGTCTCCTTTGTGATTGTCAAGCGGCATTCAGGTCCTTTGGCTTTTTTCAGAATTTTACTTCTATTATCCTCCATTGATTCCTTGTAGTGTGTCTTTTTCCTCCCATCAGCTCCTATACAAAGAAGATTCTCCACATTTTCATTATGCTTTTCATAGGCATTTGTTTTCACTTTAGCCTTTGCTCTATTTTACATTTATCCATATAGATATTCTTTATATCTATATTAGGGATAAAAAGGCCAATAGCCCTCAAATCCAAGAGCAAGGCATGGGCAAGGCTGGTTCCAAGATTAGAAAATATATCACCCCTAACTAACTCAAGAGCATACCTTGAAATTTTTGTGAGGTTACAAGGCACTTGGAGAGGACTATCTAGCTGTTTATAATCCTCTGTTTCATCACTTGGAGAAGATGAGTAAGAATGGGAAGAATCACCTTGAACATATAATGTTGAAGCTATTGGTGGGGATATCTTCATACTTTTTTGTTGGTTTTTTGTCAGAGGACAAGTGCAGATGATGTGCTTAGTCTGGCAATTTTCTTTGGTGCATTTGACATTAATATTGTCACAACTTAAAATTGGCAGGTTGCGCGAACATGATGATATATCAAAAAATGTATCCAACTTTTCCTTCCAGAATTTTGTTTGGCCAGCAGGTAGATGTTTCCTACTTATTTGCTTTGCCTTCTGAAAGCATAGAATTTTCACCTTGTTGACAACACTAATTTCCTTTAACAAATGCAAACGAGGGTTGATAGCCTTCCAAATATTTATCCCGTCCTTTGCTATTAATTTAGAAATACCTAAACAAGAAAGGTGGGGATAAGTGTTCATTAAAAAATAGCTGTATTGAATTATTTTTCGACAAGTTCGTGGCTCAGTTTTATCCAATGGTGATGGTAAACCTGATAATTTAATTGCACCTTTACTTCGGGTGGAAACTCCAGTGTTTTTTCCTGCAATTTTTTAATCAATATATCTGTAAAAAGAATATATATATATATATTGTCTGAAAATACACGAAGATGTTTTAAACAAATTGTAAATAAATTTCGCAATTCATTAAAAAAAGTAATTATGTTTACTTACCAAACAACAGTATTGTACTGTTTAGTTCCAAAATTAACTCGTAAACCGACTTTTCACTTAAAAAAACACTAAATTTTAAAATATAAATAAATTACAATAATTATAAAATGTTTAAATATTTTAATAGTATGTCTGCTTTGCGAAATATATATATTTGCGTTAATTATTAGGGTAAAAAACATAAACAAACCGAAGTACTCCGGAGAGATATTTACCATCGGTGAAAGACGAAAAAATATCCAGTAAAGAAAACGAGGTTTAGTAAGTCGTTATTTGTATTTTAAACTATATATTTTAATGTATTTTATTTTTGTTTTTGGTCATTTAATTAAAGATAATATGAAAATGGATAATAAACTTTAAAATATCAATTATTTAATAAATTTTATTATTTAATTTTCCTTTAGTCTCAGTTTTAATTTTATGGATACAGGTTTCCAGCGTCACCGATATCACGACTAAAATCACAAAATATTATGTCTTTAAATGCTATTTCGCAAAAAAATACAAAATTTTGGAAAAAATTATTTCGTGGGGTACTTTCTGATGTTATTTTGCAACTTTCACCGCGTTATTCTTATTACAGTTCCAAAATCGACCTACCCTAATATACATATACATATATATTAGGGTAGCTTGCTAACAATTACACCACCAGAAATGCCCACACCGAGTCTAGTATGTTGTCATTTTCTTGCTTATTATTCTGGTTTATTTGTCTGAGAGGCATTTAAACCTCCGAGCTTTTTTTTTATTCTGAAGCCATTCTCGTTCAGGATTTCATAGGTTTCCTTTTCTGAAACTGGTTGCAGTACCAGGGTTAAAGAGCTCAGTCTGCCCTACTATACGCTCATAACTGGAGGGAGAAGGGTTATATTCAAACTTTTCTCAAGATTATCAGTGTGTTGTGAAATGCAAACAGTCTCGTCCATGATTTGAACTCTCGTCGTCGTGTCCATTTAATACAAAGGTAACCATTAAACCACGAGCGTCTCCTAATATATGTATGTGTAAGTGTATGTGTATCTTTCTTGGTAATTTCTAAAGGTGTGCAAAATGTATATGTATGTTGCATAGACGTATGGACATTTGCACTAGTTTAGCTTTGTTTGTATGCATTTGCACACGGCAGTTCACAGGTACACGGGATTCGGTCACCCTACACCCGACCCCAGGGCAAAAGAACAAGTCCTTGTTTAATTTCTTTAGTCTGTCTGCGTCTTTTCTCCGTATTTCTTCTTTTTTTCTATTTCTCTATATTTTTCCCCATTATCGACCTGTGTAAAACAGTTACATGCGAATTTTTCGCATTCTTCATTTGCAAATTGAGAAATGAAAGCAAAAGGATCTATTTGTAGTCGGTTGACTTTTAACGTTTCAGATTTTTTATTTTTTTATTTTTTGTCAAAATAGGTCGAGTAAGTTTTGGTTGCCACACATAGAAAAAAAAAAAAAAAAAAAAAAAAGAACGCGACAAAATACAGGTTACGTCTTTTATGTTTCGAATTATGTCAACTATGGCCTCGTTCGTGTCAATGGGGCCGTATAATATTCTTAAATCTGTCTGTCACGATACCCCGTACACTCTTTAGCTTAGTCTATATCTCGGCCTGTCTGTCGCCTTGTTAGTTGTTAGTCTTTATTATCATGAGATTTACTGAGCGAAGATGGTTGCACTTGTAGACTTTGCTCAGTGGTAGACAGCTGGACGAAGATCTGGTATTTTGGAGATTCTGCACAATATAAAAACCTTCGACAAAAAGCTTAACTTTCACCAATGATTAGTCATGAAATTATGCAATTAAACTTACTAATGACCCAAATAATGCTAATGGCTTTCTTCTCCTCCCACCTATGGGTAAATATTGACTGACTGATTGATTTTAACGGAATGTCAACCCGTCCAGGCTTATTTTATGCCAAGAGGTATATATATATATATATTGTGTATGTATTTGTGCCTATATATATTTATATATATTAACTGGTTGGCCGAGCGTAGTCGAGGATGACCCGACGACTCCGTTTTCAAAAGCTACTACACCGAGGTGCAGAGGAGGGTTCCATTTCTTTCCATGGATTGCGCTACTTTACCCTTGATCCGTACCTTTTAATGCCGACTGTTAAGCAAGGAGGCATCAATATCATTTTTGGGGGTATTTAGTATTATTCAACCTTGGATTCGACCAGGTTCAATATAAATATTCATTGTTCGTTCATATTAAAATTCATTGTTTCTCAAGAGATTTTTTGTACACGGTCCTATCAAATACCAAAACATTACAAATCATTTGTTTGACATATAGATGGGTTCCCTACAGTTGTTACCATTCAAAGCCAGAGTGGATCTGGAAGAAATGGGCATGAAGGTTGGCAGTTAGTTGGTCGTTTTGCTTTACGGTGTATATATCCTTTTCGGGACTTTTAACGCCGAATCGAATTTGACACATAAATAGAACCCTATCAAGTGCTACCACTCCGGTCCAGAGTGGACCTGGAAGCGATTGCAATAAGGGGGTACTCCGCATTCCCCAAAGTATTACTGAAGGCTCACCACCTGATTGTTTAGTGGCATATCCAGGACACTCGTTTGGGGAGTCTTACCTCTCTGCAGAGACGCAGTCGGTGTATTCTACTGCCCCAGCCGACTGGGCCAAGTCATGAAAGAGTTGTCACGTGATAGCTCACGGAGACGAAGAGGTAAGACTGATACTATTCTCCCGTGATGAATTAGCACTATCTAGCAGTCAAAAAGTGACCGTTAGGAAGGAATGTGGGTCACAGAGGGGATAAACAGATGTTGGTACTTAGTGACTTCAGGTCGCCGGACATCGGAAGGGGAAAGAGAGAGAAGCCAAATGATTGGCTGGGATCCCAGAACGGAAGTGGGGCTCCCTTCCCCTCAGCGGAAGTAAATAGTAAGAATGTTAGTTTTTGAGCAAGGCTCGTGGCAGGCGAACCATAGCCATTTTACTCCGGGCTGAAGACAAAAGATTAACTGAGACACGAAGGACTCCAAATCCTTCAAGCCAGTATTAAAAACAGAACAAAGTCTAGTAGCCCGTGAAAGAAGAAAATTCTCCAGTGGAACCCCGTCGAAAATAAGATAAGTAACTTTGGGGACATTTTTCCATTATACCCAAATTTCGTTTACCACTCTCTCTCTCTCAATTCGAAGAAGGATAAAAGCCAAGAAAAGACATTTATATTCGTGGACTGTCCAATTATATGTTTTTGACACTCTGAACGTGTATATATAAGTAGTAAAGGAATTTATGTATTTTCATTTTACCATGTGGTCTATGTTGTTACTTCATGCTTTCTTTTCAGCTTCTATTCGCCTTATGTTATCTCGCTTAGAATTGTCCTATTAATTCCTAAAGTATCACACGGGAAACCGGAGTTGCCGACTACTACAATATTAATATTATTACGACTAAAACCTATAGGCTCATTATCTTCCATTGTCTCGGGGAAGGAAGAAAGCGGCCTGGTGGGTGTGTGATAATGTGAAATTTGGAACCCCTTGCCAGCGGCGGTCAGTCTGGTCCTAAATTATTTCCTCACGTAATATGCCAGTTCTTATATGCCTGAGAGAAGAACTCTGAACAGGACTTATTCTGTAGGGGATCAAGTGCCAACCTGCCCCGTCTTCACACGTGCGAAAATAAAGTCCCGTTTGGGGATTTTAAACAATTTCGCGTCATAGAGTTCTCTACATTCATCATATCTCCAGAAATGGAGCCTCACCATTAAATGCAGCTTAGTGACATACACAGAACACTTAGTAAATAGAAGGTCAGACTGACTTCTTTAACTTTACGAAGACAACTAGTCGACAAAAAGGAAAATTATAAATCCAAACTAGCTATACTCCACTTAAGAATTCATGTCAAATCCTGTTATTTGCAGAAGGTTTTCGTAAATAGATACTGATGGCCTTACAAATTCAGGATGAACAAAACATATTGGAGTGCATGATGATCGTACAGGAGAAAAAAGCATTAATAGAAAATACTGGAGATACTCTGAATGTACTAAAGTTGACTGAGTATTATAAATACGTATTCCCATTTGATGAAGTTTAGACTTGGTTTGGTAGGATTTTATGGCATATAAAATCTTCCTTATATATTCATATGTTAAATATATATGGTTTCTTTGAGTTGCGTTTTATGGCATATCAACCATTGTAGGTTATTTAAAGCCAAAAGCTATTTATACATATTTATTAAATAAATATGATTTGGTTGTGTTCGGTTTGGTTTAAAGGCATAGCAATCATTGCTGATTATTTAATGCCAAATCCATTTTAATACAAATAGACAGTTCTATTTCAAACAATTCAATTTAGCTAAGTGTGCAGTTTAAATGTAAAAACAGTTCTATCCCAAAGAGTTCGGTTTAGCATGCGCACACAGTTTAGTTCTATTTAACTCCTGGACAAGACCTTATCAAGTGCTACCAATCTGGGCCAGAGTGGAACTGGGTTCGATGGCAATAAAGGGGTACTCTGCATTCCCCAAAGCTCCAGCATTACTTGTTTAGTGTTATATCGGGACACTCATAGGTGGAATCTTACCCTACTGCATAAATGTAGTCAGTGTATTCTACAGCTCCAGCTGACTGGGCCATGATTCAGTTTGACTTGCTTTAATAGCATATCAGCCATTGTAGGTTATTTAATGTCAAATCCTTATTAAATATATATATCTTAAATATATACAGATCTTAAATATATATGATTTGTTAACATATTTTGTTGATTACATTTTTAAACAAGCCTAAGTTCATTCTTTTGCATACAGTTAAATGGTTCCAGGTAGAGTCATCAAATGCTAACAATTCTATTAAACATCAGTCATTTGTTTGCAATCAGTTTAAATGTCAAACAGTTCTATTTGACCCATTGATAAAACCCAATCAGGTGCTACTACTCCGGGTCAGAATGGACCTGGGAACAATAGCAATGAAGGCGTACACCGCATTCCCCAAAGCTCCTGCATTACTAGGGTCTCATCATCAGATTGTTTAGTGTTATATATAGTGTACTCTCGTTGGGGGAATCTTAAACCTCTACTGAGATGCAGTCACTGTATCTTACTGCTCCAGCCGACTGGGCCAATGAGGCTTAGAATATTCTGACTGCATCTTCTACAGATAAGTATAACCGCCCCTGTAAAATGGGTGTCTTGAGTATGACATTAAACTTCATCTGCTAGTAAGGTTCCAGTTAAGGAGATTTTCATTACCATCACTGCCAAACCCACTCATTAAATTGATCTATTTCCAGATTATTACGTTGGTTGGTTGGTTGGTTGAGTTTTACGGCCTATCAACCATTCTAGGTTATTTAATGCCAGATCCATTTTTATACAAATATTCAGTTCTATTTGAAACAATTCAACTTAAAAAGAGTACACAGTTTAATTGGTTATTAGAATTTGACAAGAATACTTGATACCATATAACCGTAAGCAAAAAATCTTATGAAACTATATAAAAATGTAATGACTAAATCGGCTGGGGCGGTAGAATACACAGACTGCATCTCTGCAGAGGGCTAAGACTCACCCAGCGCGTATTCTGGATATAACATTTAGCGATCTGATAGTGAAGCTCCAGTAATGCTGGACCTTTGGGGAATGCGGAGTACCCCTTCATTGCCATCACTCCCAGGTCCATTCTGGCCCGGAGTGGTAGCACATGACTAGGTCTTATCTACGGGTCAAATTGAACTGTTTGACATTTAAACTGTATTCATGTTACACTGAATATCTTGAAATAGAATTGGTTTTACATTTAACTGTGTGTAAACAAATATCTGTGCTTATACCAAATAGAATTCTTTGATATAGAACGTTTATATGTAATAAAAATGAATTTGGCATTAAATAACCTACAATGGTTGATATGCCATTAAACCAAACCACACCAAACGTAATTTAAATATACAAGACATGGAATGTACAAAATAATCTCAGCACGGTTGAAATTATTCTGTAAGTGACACATTTTGAGTTCGAACTCACTTACTATAATGTCGCCGATCAGCACTTCAGCCATTACGTCAGGAAGACTTTCACACTCTGATTGAAATATCGTTAAAACCAATCAATCAATCATTTATATAACAACGTATTGTTTTCATAATATATCGAAACTAAGACTCTATTTTGCAAGCCTGAAATGAACGAAAGAGTAATTTTAACGTTACTGTTGATATAAATTTTTAGTTTAGTAAAGAAGAAAAGCCACAAGGTATACTGAGAACTGAAACACTGTCATCATGAATGAAATTGGCTGAATATAGAAAGAACGTTCTTATTTTTGCCCGGCTTCGTACAATACGCTCCTAGTGTAATGGCTATCATCGTAGGAAATTAAATTAGCAAGCCGAGTTCAAGTCCTGGATGAAATAGTTCGAATTACAAATAGTGTCAATGTCTATAGGAAAGGTATTAATCCAGCTATGTGTAAATAGAAGGACAGACTGGGCTTTTTAATCTTGGTATAGCAATGGATCAGTAAGAAGGAAAATTCTGAATTCAAACCTGTTAAACTCAGTTAAAATGTTTACGTTGTGTTGCATCATGCTCGTGTAGAGGTGTTGCGTAAATACATATAATTTACATAAGTTCGATCCGTTTTTTGTAATTAATTCATCTGTATTATGAACCACCCTGACTTTTAGGGAAACATGTCAATATGCTTTTCCAAACTGTATTATTCCTTTGGCCATCATTCAAAACATTATATATATATATATATATATATATATATATATATATATATATGAAGTTAGCAGAAAGACATAATCCAAATAGGTGAAGTAATTATGAATTAAAGTCAACGATGAACGTTTCGGTTTCAGTAATACCCAAGTCCTGATGATCGTTACTGAAACCGAAACGTTCAACGTCGACTTTAACTCATAATAAATACACCTATTTGGATTATGTTTTTCTGCTATCTTCATACTGTCGGATTTTGAGCCATATTTACTTTCATATACCTCTATCTATCTATATATATATATATATATATATATAGTGTGTGTATGTGTGTGTGTTGTATATGAATATATATGTGTGTGTAATATATATATATATATATATATATATGGGGTGTATGAGAGAGAGAGACAGACAGACAGACAGGCAGAAAGATATATATATATATATATATATATATATATATATATATATATAATGATAAATTCCACAGACTCTTGCAAGATTGAGCATCTCTGGGATGGACCTATTCTTCATCTCGGCGCATGGCAGATGGATTACCTATGTTATCTGCATGGCTGAAGACAGATTACTGTGAGATGGGCTCTTCCGAAGGACGTTCAAACTTAAAGGCAAGGCAACACACATACTCTGCGATAACATCCAATGAAAATAGCCCACCGGAAATTATTCCAGTGATATTTAGGAACAGATAACACTTGATAAAAGTTACACAGAGGAACGGGCCATCAGTTTATTGGGGAGATTTTTTGACCCAAGTTCAGAATAAGAATCATTCTGAAATAGAATGTCACATTCAAGCGAACAATATTTGCGGTAAGTTTATCACTAAGGTCATTTAATGAATCAGGTGGATTTTTTCCGAATTGTTTTACATAAAATGCAAACTATGCATTGTCTGGAATTGGTTGATAGCAAAACATGATTTATTCTTGCAAAAATATTTGTTGTGAGGCTATTCAAAATGATTGCGAATCAAACAGTGCTTGGATAGACATTGGTTGGTTGGTTTCTTCGTTTAATGGCATATTAACTCTTTGCAGGTTATTTAATGCCAAAGCCATTCTCCTAGAAGAACAGTAGTGCTACTATTCAACCCATAGCTGGGAGGATAAGGGGGTTCGTACCTTTTCCCAAGGGTATTTGTCCGTAAGTGAACGTAATAGCGCGACTGGAATTCGAACTCGCTTACTACGATTCCGCAGTCCATCGCTTTAACCGTTACACCACGAGGACACCTCCTTGGATAGACGTCTGTCATCAAATCTTCCATTGTTAGGTAGTGCAAACAATACGAAATTTACAGCAGAATGTGTGATATATATACAGAAGCATCTTTTAATTTTTTTTTAAATAGTTACAAAAGGGCTAACCATTGATTTGAGGCTTAATCAAAAAGGTACTGGTAACACAGACTCTCCGGTAAACAAAAAGTTCTTGGGGCAGTGGTCAGTAAAAGTTTGATAGGTTTGGTTTGGTTTTATGGTATATCAACCTTTGTAGGTTATTTAGTGCCAAATCCTTTTTATACAAATCAATTAAATATTTGATTAATATTTTTGTAGGAGCCTTAGCTCATTTTTTTCACAGTTAAATGGTTTTCCCTTTTTTTTTTAATCTAATACGAATACACAGTTAATTAATCAAATAGTTCAACTTCAAACAATTCAATTTAGTATAAGTACACAATTTGTTTATACACAATCATTTGTTGAAATGCAGTATGTGTAAAAAATTCTATTTCAACCAATTCAGTTTAGCATGTCAACAAAGTTAAATAGTTCCAAGTATTGCTATGTATCACTAAAAAATTAGTTAAACAGTTTTGTTTACACAGTTAAATCATCAAAATGTTCTAAATAAAACAATTTACTTTAGCATAAGTAAAGTTTTTGTTTGCACATAGTTAAATGTGAAAACAGTTCTATCCCAAACAAATCAGTTTAGCATAAGTACACAGTTTAGATATTAAACAGTTCTATTTGTATCATAAAAAGGACCTTATCAGGTTCTACCACCCCGGACCTGAGTGGACTTGGGAGTGATGGTAATAAAAGGGCATTCAGCATTCCCCAAGCTCCAACATTACTGAAGCTTCACAATCGGATTGTTTAGTGTCATATCCAGGATACACGTTGGGGGAGTCTTACACCTCTGCAGTCAGTGTATTCTATAGCCCCAGCTAAATGGGCAAGTAGTCAGTAAATAAGGCCATGCCGACAGTGTTCTGAAATATGAAAGAACCCATCAAATGTGATTTCCTTGAAAAAGCTGCAATTCTATAGTTTTTCGAATTTCCAACTGCTTTGGCAAAATTCACCTTATTGATGAACCCTTTTTATAAAATAAGTTTTATCATATTTACAATATCACCCAGAAATATGTGTACTCTAAACAATTTTTTTATATATTTCTTTCATTATAAAACGTTAATTTTTTCGTAAACTAAAGATCCTACGATTTTTATCATTTCCAGTGGAAATTTTAAAAAAGCAACTATTATATCATTTCGTAATCTAACAGATTTACTAATTCTCGATCTAAAGATCTCATTTTTAATAACTCGTGAAAAAACAACTCACAGTTTTATATTTAATGTTTAAACACTTATTTTTCTTTTCTTTTTTTTTTTTGTGATCGGCATTTCTAAAAAAAAAAAGAAAAAAAATTACTTTCAACAAACAGAAGTTTTAGTTGTTTATCCACATACTGTTAAAATCTTAGATCATTTGTTCGAGATTTAGTCAATATACTTAACGATATTGGTCAATATAAGTAAATATTAAGTTGGCGATTGAAGTCGAGAGCGACCCGAAGGCTCTCTTTTCATATGCTACAACCCTGAGATTTAGGAGCAGGCGCTACTGCTTTCCTTGGATTGCTCTACTTTACTCTTGATCCATACTTTAAAATGCTGAGTGTTAAGCAAGTAGGCATCAAGTACCATTTTTTTAAATCTTTCGTATGACTCGACCTGGGATAGAACCCCGGTCTCCTGGCCAACACTTTACCCACTAGACCACTTAATAATATTGCAAACTACAAAAATATCGTTAAGTACTATTGACAAAAATTATAAAGTGGCTACTAGTTAGCTGGCAAAAGTAGTTGGCAGGAGGGACGGAGAGTTACTATCCCAGGCTCGAGTCATAGAAGATTTAAAAAAATGGTACTTGACGCTGAACTCTCAGCTTTATAAGATGCGGATCAGAGGTGCGAAGTGATCCAGAGAAATGAGTTGCGTTCTCCTCAACACCTCAGTGTAGTAGCTATGGAAAAAGGGGTCATCGGGTCGCCCTCAAATACGATCGGCGACTTACTTAATTTACATAATGGTTTCATACTTTCACCGCAGCAAAATTTGGTTATCTATGATATGTAATAATTGCTTACACCGGCTCATTGGCCTAGTGGGGTAGAGTGTTCGCCAATGGGCTGGGAGACCTGGGTTCAATCCCAGGGTCGCGTCATACCAAAGACTTTAAAAATGGTACTTGATACCTCCTTGCTTAACACTCAGCATTGTGATGTACGTATCGTGGGTAAAGTGGAACAATCCAGGGAAAGGAATAGCGCCCTCCCCAACACCCCGGTGTAGTAGCTATCGAAAAAGGAGCCTTCGGGTCACCCTCGACTATGGTCGCCAACTTTACTTATTAGGGTGTGTAATGTACCCTTAGAGATTAATCCTGGAGTCTTTGGTTTAGAAGAAAAGTTACTTTTTATTAAAAAAAAACATACGGTTGATACATTACATGTACAGCTACAGTAATTTCGTTTCGTTTATTTGTTTAAAAACATAACTCGTCATGGGTTATTTAATGCGGAAATCTGATTCACTTGTAAAAGTTTGATTACAGATTATTTAAGGCTTCAATTTATTACAGATATTTATGGCTTCAATTTTCCAATGCAATATATCTAAAAAATCAAAATATTACTATAATTATATCCATTTGCTTGCACAATTATATGGTATCAAGTATTCCTATCTAATACAAATGATTTTTAAACAGATCCCTTTAATCCATAAATAGGACCTTAATATGTACAATTACTCACATATTTATAAAGTGGAATTTCAACGATGACCAAAAATCTGTTTGTCACCCATATTACGGGGAAAACCTGAAAATCTGTAGATTTCAAATAAATCTATAATTTTGACAATGACGGTATTTATACAATAGGTAGCAAGACCAAAAAGTGGCATCAGGTTTGAACGACAAAATCAGTGCTGGTTAAGAGACGGAATCGGATTAGTGAAGATCGATATGTATTTTCATGCAGATTATTTCAGAAATGATGCAACCACTTCTTCCAAGGGCAATAAAAACAAGGCTGACATACAGGTTTGAAAAATCCTTCGGTCACGTGCATCTTCATTGTATCTTGATTGGTTATTTGTTGTGTAGAGTCAGTAAAATATAAACCAATCAGGAAACGAAACGACGGAAATCAGCTGTAAGAACCAGTTAGCGGTGACAAGATATCATCAGATAGTCAGATTTTTAACGCGAGACGAAAGGACATGCTACTTCTTTATCTCCTACCAGCAAATAAATGAAACTTTTTTTTTCTGTTAGATCATCGTTTCCTTTTGTTACTCGCGCTTTTGTTACTAAATTTGTTTTCTGATCATCAGAACGTGTCACGCTGCAACAGACAGAACTACTTAACTAACTAGAAGAAACATAAAAATGATGCGCAGATTTATCGCATATGGCAAAAAATATATATAAACTTGCTTGATGAAATAGATTATAATTTCTACAACTGATATGGTTAAATGTTAATTGGTGATTATTTGAATGAGGAACATTTTTATTGAAATATTTTCTATCTTAATTTAAAAAAAACAAACAATGATCTTAAAAG
>OY757916.1:65452463-65537463 GCA_963585895.1 Sepioteuthis lessoniana | reverse complement strand
TCCCAGGTCCACTCTGGCCTGGATTGGTAACACCTAATAGGGTCCTATCTTTGTTTCAAATAAAACTAAACTGCGTACTTATATGAAATTGAGCTGCCTTGAAATAGAAATGTTTTGACAGGTAAACTGCGTATATATGATAAACTGAATTGTCTGAAATAGAATCGTTTTGATATCAAAACTGCACTTACGATAAATTGAATTGTTTGAAATAGAACTGTTTTGACATTTAACTGAGCGTGGAAAAAAACTATACTCATACTAAACTAAATTATTTGAATTAAAACTGTTTGACTAAACTTAATAGCTTGAAATAGAAATGTTTTTGACAATTAAACTGGGTACTCAGGCTAAACTGAGTTGTTTGAGATAGAACTGATTATTTGTATAAAAATGGATTCGGCATTAAATAATCGACAAACGTTGATATGCCATAACCCCATAAAAAAACTTAGAGGATATTTACCACATTTTATTTATTCGATTTTTTTATTTAGCAGTAAATAAACTAATAACATATAAAAAACAAAATGTTTATTCTTATTTATTTGCTAAACGTCTCGCTTCATAGATTATACCTTAAACAAACAAGAGTGAATTATGTAAATTAATGGTATAATGTTTTCTAAGCTAAATAGCGGATGATAGTATGGAATAAGGCACTATTGATTTGTTATGGTTGGTTGTGTTTTGTATGATATATGTATATATATATATATATATATATATATATATATATATATATATATATATATATATATATTGTAAGCTAACAATTTGTAGGTAATATTATTTTTAAACAAGCCATAGCTTATCTGTTTGTACACAGTTAATTGAGTTCGATTATTGTTTTCCAAAACTAAGAATTCAATTTAATAATGATCATTTGTTCGCACGCAGTTTAATGATTTCAAGTATTGGTATCTAACACAAATAATATTGTTTAATATAAATCTTTAGTTTGCACACAGATGGTTTCAACTATTGTTAATTAACACGAATAAATCTATTATTGGTAAAAGACTGAAAAGCTCTATTTGATTCTTAGATAGGAACATAACAGGTACTACTATTTCGAGGCAGAGGGGAGCTGCAAGTAATCGGAATGAAGGGATATTCTATATTCCCCAAAGCACATGAACTAGGACTTCGCCAACAGGTGGTGCAGTGTCATATCATGGACAGATGTTGTGGGTGGGGGTGTCTTGCCATTCTGTAGAAGTGAAGTCGACGTATTCTTCTGTCCCAGGCTACTAGACTGACAATCTATTGAGGAAAAAATTATGAAATTCATTGAATAAAACTGAATTAATACCAAATTGCTACTTCTGTTTTGGTTTGATTTTGTTGCATTGCATTTCAACTATTGTAGGTTATCTAAAGCCAAATCCAGATTATATATATATATATATATATATATATATATATATATATATATATATATATATATATATATATATAAACACATTTTGTAGATAACATTCTTAAAAGAGTCTGAGCTCTCTTTTGCAAACAGATTAATGGTCTCAAGTATTGCTATATAACAGTCCCAATTTAACATCAGACATTTGGTTGCTCACAGTTTGTTCTATTTGACTCATAGATAAATGGTACAATATTGCACTTTTAGTCGTTTTTTAATGCAGTCAGTAAAAGAAAAAAAAATTCACGGATTTTTATATTTTTGACAACCATAGTTTATTTTTGAGGGGACGTCCTGGAATTTTGTTATTTGATGTAAAACTTTAAACAAATAAATATATCTGATACGATGAAAAAGAATAACTTAAATTTTTTCTTTTCTTTTTCAGTCCTGTCTTTATCTATTTCATTTTATTCATATATTCATTTGCTTATTTGTATATTCATTTATTTTCTGTGGAATATATTTTTATTATGATCTATTTAATCTTTTAAATATTCCGTTTAAGGAGAATAATCCTTTCAAAAATATTCCGTTTAGGGAGGATAATCTTTTCTCGAAATATTCCGTTTAAGGAGAATGATCCTTTCTTGAAATTTTCCGTTTAGGGAGGGTAATCTTTTCTCGAAATATTCCGTTTAAGGAGAATGATCCTTTCTTGAAATATTCCGTTTAGGGAGGGTAATCTTTTCTCGAAATATTCCGTTTAAGGAGAATGATCCTTTCTTGAAATATTTCGTTTAGGGAGGGTAATCTTTTCTCGAAATATTCCGTTTAAGGAGAATGATCCTTTCTTGAAATATTCCGTTTAGGGAGGATAATCCTTTCTCGAAATATTCCGTTTAAGGAGAATGATCCTTTCTTGAAATATTCCGTTTAGGGAGGATAATCCTTTCTCGAAATATAGCGTTTAAGGAGAATGATCCTTTCTTGAAATTTTTTACTTTTTTCCTTGACATTTTTTTTCTGGACGTTTTTGACTTTTTTTCTTTACGTTTTTTGCCTTTTTTTCAGTTGCAAAACAATTGTCGGTACATTTCTTTTAACAAGTCTTCAACGTTTTAGTAATTCCTTTGCTTTTTTTTTTTTTTTTTTTTTCAGTGAATACTTTCCTTTTTTTTCAGTTTAATTTAGAATATTTAGAAGTTTAGGAACCATAAAAGGCAAAATGCACAAATAATTCATGCCGTTTTGATATCAATACTTAATAGTCATACAAAAAGGATTTCTGAAACATTGCGTCAACACAAATAAAACAGAGATCACGTGCTTTAAGAAAGAATAAGCCATCACCAAGCTTCTGAAAATAGTAGATCAGTTCACAAACTTCAGTAGCTGTATCTCGTCTACTGAAAGTTATGTCAATATACGTCTAGCGAAACTGTGGGCAGCTATTGACAAGTTATCAATTTTATGGATATCTGATCTCTCTGATTAAATAACACGAGGTTTCATCCAAAGTAACAGAAAATGATCAATTCATGATAACAATTACCAGCGAACTGTTCTAACAGATAAAAGTAAGTGACATGAAGTCACGCACAGTCGTCTCCCCCTGGATCAGTTCTCTATATATATTAAAAACTCTCCACCTTAACTGGACTACAGTTTAATAATATTTGATTAAATGAAGAAATTACCTTGATCGTCTTTTATTGCTGAAGATTTTTCTTTTATTATTTATTTAGATAGAAATTTGGGATTGTTTCTATCAAGCAAGAATTTTTTTTTTTTACATTTATCATACATATGTATATTTTTCTCTGCTGAGAATATAGCTCGTTTAAAAACCAAAGATTTTAAAATTATAATTCCACGGTACTCTCCTCGTTACATAGAGCTTCACTAAACGATTAGCACTGTATTGAAAATGTGTTTGTCATTTTGCTAGAATAACTGAAATATTCTTATTTTTAGGTTGACTTTTCCAGGTCCCGAAATTAGCGTTTCTTATTTAGACTAGTATTTGTTATTTAGAAAACAATATTTTACCTAATGCTCTTTCCAATATTTTTTTTAGAGTGAGGAGTGCCCTGCAGCGTTGTGGCTAACGTGCTGAACAGGAACATCTTAGTTAGCAATTTCGAACTCTAGTTGCACTATTACATTCACTTTCAGACTAATATCTTTCGGTAAGGTATGAACCCCTCTATTTCCCTAGCTGTGGGTTAAATTGTTCAACTACTTTTCTTATTCAAGAATTGCTTTGACATTAAATAACCCATGATGGTTGAGGTATCATTAAGCACAGTAACTTAAACCCAACAATCTTCAGATATATCTTGCAGAAAAAAAAATCTTCGAGGAACTTAAAACACAACCCCTAATCTCGTTTGCATTTTTTATGCAGAGTTCTTGCAACTTCTTCAAGTAAATCAATTCACAGATGTGACATGTAACTGTGAAAGTCTGAAAAATTCACCAATCGAAATATGGTGAGCAAAACAAAAGAAGAAAAGATTCGTATGAAAAATTCATTGAATAATGTCAGTACTTCTACTTAGAATATCTGGAACCAACGAATAAACCGAAAATAAATATGGGGTAGCAGAATAAACTGACTGCATCTCTGCAGAGGGGTAAAACACCCCCACGACTGTCCAAAAATACGACACAAAACAATCTGATGGTAAGGCTCAAATAATGCTGGAGCTTTGGGGAAAGCAGAGTACTCCTTCATTGCTATCACTCCAAGGTTCACTCTGACCCGGAGTGGTAGCACCTGATAGGTTCCTATCTATAGGACAAATAGAAATGTTTGACATTTAAACTGTGTACTTATGCTAAACTGAATTGTTTGAAATAGATCTGTTTTGACATTTAACCAGAGAACTTTGGCTAAACTGAGTTATCTGAAATAGAACTGTTTTTGACAATTAAATGTACTTAAGCAAAACTGAATTGTTCGAAATAGAGCTGTTTGTATATATAAATATGGATTTGGTATTAAATAACCTTGAATGGTTGATATGCCCTAAATCCAAACCAAATGAAAATATATGCTCTAATGAAAAATAAACTACGACCTTATGAATAAGTATTTTAATTTACTCAAAATGAAATTCATAGGTGCATGCACAATCTCGAAAAAGCTTACGTTTCTTTCAATAAATGGCATACCAACCTTCATGGATGATTTAAAGCCAAAGTATCTCGGTAGAAAAACAGTTGAGTTACTAACTAACCTACAGCTTGGGTGATTAGAAGGTTCTCACTTTTTACCGGTGTATTAGTCCGAAAGTGAACGCATTAGCACGACTAGAGTTGGAACTCACTCACTACGATATTACAGTCCAGAATGTTAACCACTAACTACACCACAGGGACTCACCGTTTTTCGAAAATAAAGCGTGTTATACAGTACTGAGATTCCATATATATACACTCTACTTTTGATATGATCGCATCCATACGATTTTATATATAACAACATATGACAAAGACTTGAAATATTTTAACGAGGGCTTCTCAAACCTTTTATTTGATGCACACCTTGTATCGAAATTTAATTTTCCTTCACACACAAATAAATCAATTAAATATAACCGATATTCTTCTCTCTATCTGAGTAGAAAACTTGAGGAGAGAGGTTGAGTTTAACAATTTTTTCGATTTTTTTCTAAATAAAAAAACATCATTATAAATGTAATACTGAATTCATATAACAATACGCACGACAGTAAATATCTATTCACTTTCGGGCAAATACCCTTGGGAAAGGTATGAACCCCCTAATCCTCCCAGCTATGGGTTAAATAGTACCACTACTGTTCTTCTAAGAGAATGGCTTTGGCATTAAATAACCTACAAAGGTTGATATGCCATTAAACAAAGAAACCAATTAAACAAAGAGTAAATATCCAGCAATACCGAAACTGACTTAAATAAAGATCCTGATCTCTTTGGTTATTAATTTAATTGAATTTCAGACATTAAAAATTTGTTACTATGGATAAAATTAAAATTTTCTGCTTCGTTGTATGTTTTTACTGTTTCATTATTTTCCTTTCTTTCTTTCTTTCTTTCTTTTTTAATCTATATTTTTATATTTATTTGTCAATTTTTTCTCTTAAGACGTCTCATAAAAAAGGGATATTTTAAAATTCAGTATTTTTGTAGGATAATAATACAATCATTTTTAAATGTTTTTTTTTTTTTTCGTGATATGATCATATAAGCGTCGTCAAACCAAGATGGTTAATTCATTTAAATGACTCGTATATTTTGAACTAGTCGTATATGAAAAACATATCACTAATAGCCCTTCCACCCAATCAGGTATTCTGCCTGGCGTACGGTATCTGGCGAGTAGACAACATGATCGAGCTATTTTTGTTTTTCTTGTGATAGAGTTATAAATATGAAATAATGAATTTACCTCTGTTTACTCCGATGCTTTTGTTCGTTGTCAAAATTTCATTCCCCACCAGGGGTCTAATGAACCCCTTTTGAGAAGCTATTTTCTAAAGGAATATCAAATACCTCGGCTAAAATTACTATAGTTGTAAGAGTTATGGCTCTGTAGTTCAAAGGGATTCCGAGTTGGCTTTTCTTGAGGAAGGGTAATCTGCAACCTTTTGTTCATTTCTCAGTTATGTTTAGTTCACTCTCAGCGTTGCATAGTCACTCCAAATAAATTGTTGCCGCAATAATGATATTTTACAAAGGCAGAAAAGCAACGATTCGCTCACCTAATGGCGCGATCGACTTCTTCGACATTGTCACTGAAGTATTGCAAGGAGATACATTAGCACCATATATTTCTATAATCTGCCTAAATTGCGAATTAGGGGTGTCCTCGTGGTGTAATGGTTAAAGCGATGGACTGCGGAATCGTAGTAAGCGAGTTCGAACTCCAGTCACGCTATTACGTTCACTTTCGGACAAAGGTATGAACCCCCTTATCTTCCCAGCTATGGGTTAAATAGTACCACTACTGTTCATTAAATAACCTACAAAGCGTTGATATGCCATTAAACAAAGAAACCAAACCAAACCTAAATTGCGAATTAGAAATTTCAATAGATCTAATAAAAGAAAACGGTTTCATATTTAAGAAAAAAAAAAGAAAAAGAAAAGAAGCAGACGGTATCCCACAGAAACGATGACAGATGCAGACTATGAAGATAATTTAGTGCATCTCTCATATACGCTTACCTAAGTCGAATCCCTGCTGCATAGCATGGAACAAACGGCAGGAAGCATTGGCTTCGCCGTTAACGTAAATAAAACATGTGAAGGAGCAATCTCCACTCAAAGAGGCAAAATAAAACATGTGAAGGAGCAATCTCCAATCAAAGAGGCAAACCTCTGAAATCAGTAGATCAGTTCATATACTTTGGCAGAAATATCTCATCGACTGAAAGCTAAGTCAACATACACCTAGTGAAAGCATGAACTGCTATTCTCAGGTTAACGATCGTGTGAAAATCTGATCTCTCTGATTATATATATATATATATATATATAATTTGGCATAAGATATGCTACAAAGGTTGATATGCCATAAAACCCAAACAAACAAACAACTAATCTGGTCTCTCTGATAAAACAAAATGGTATTTTCCCAAGTGATGGCCGAATTGGTATAACTGTACGGGCAAAACGTATGGAGAAAACGTCTTGAGAAAAAGCTAGATAGGAATTACATAAGAACGCTACGTGCTGTTTCGAACGAATCATTGAAGTAACACCCCACAAAATAGCAGCTATATGGCCACTTACCTCCCATCTTATAAACTGTCCAAGTAAGACGAACAAGATATGCTGGATACCGTTGGAGAAGTAGGAAAGTACTCATAAGTGACGTTCTCTTATAAACTGCAATTCACGGACGCTCCAATGTTGGCCGATCAGCAAGGACGTACATACTTTAGCTCTGTGCGGATACTGGATGCAGTGTTGAAGACCTGCCGAGAGCAATGGATGACAGAGGTAGATGGCATGTGAGAGTCAGAGAAAATCATTCTATCAGTACGATTTAATGATGATGAGGAAGAGGAGGTTAAAACTGGTATCGTTCCTATTGATGTTTGATTTTCCTTCTGCGTATCTTTTTAAAAAGAAGAGATCGCCATGAAAGCTTTTTCTTCAAAATTAACTTCTTCTCTCTCTTCTTATGGTTTCTTGTTGGGGACTGAACGGTAAATTTTAAGGTACTCAGCTTTCTAACACATTTACCACAAAGCCATCTCAGAGTGTCGGATCATATTGCAATTTTTCAATACGAACGAGAAGACTTAGACAGCGAGACAAGGACGATGACAGCAAAACAAAGTTTCAAACGTAAATCGGACAGACAAAGGAAAAAGAAACCAGCAAATCGTTGAAAGTCGATATAATGGACAAAAAAGAGATATAAATTGAAAAGGAAGGAAAAAAGGTTAAGAAAAAGAGGAAGAAAGGCAAGAAAGAAAGAAAGAAGAAGCAGTGTGGCAACGAAAGGGATTTAAGAAAGAAGTAAACAAAGAATCGAAAGAAATAGATGAACTAGACTCAAGGTAAAAAAAAAAGAAAGAAAGAAAAAAAAAGTAACCGAACGGAAATGTTTGACTTATAAGACAGAAAGAATGAAAGAAAGTATGAAAAGAAAAAATGATTTAAAAGAACTGGATAAATGAGAGATAGCAAAAGAAAGAAAGAAAGAAAGAAAGAAAGAAAGAAAGAAAGAAAGAAATGTTTGATTCGAAATAGATGAACAAAAGAAAGAAAGAAAGGAAGAAAGAAAGAAAGAAAGGTTTAATTCGAAATGAATGAACAAAATAAAGAAAGACAGAATGAAAGAAAGAAAGATACAAACGGAAAAAATGATTCAAATGAAATGAATAAATGAGAGACAACAAATGTTTGATTCGAAATAAAAAAGGAAAGGTTTGATAAGAAAGAAAAAAAGAAAGAAAGAAAAAGTTTAATTCGAAATAGATGAACAAAGGAAAGAATGAAAGAAAGGTTTGTTTCAAAATAGATAAACAAAAGAAAGAAAGAAAGAAAGAAAGAAAGGTTTGATTCAAAATTGATGAAGAAAGAAAGAAAGAAAGAAAGAAAGAACGATTTGATTCAAATTAAATGAACAAAAGAAAGAAAAAAGAAAGAAAGAAAGAAAGAAAAGTTTGATTCGAAATAGATAAACAAAAGAAAGAAAGAAAGAAAGAAAGAAAGAAAGGTTTGATTCGAAATAGATTGACAAAAGAAAGAAAGAATGAATCAATGAAAGAAAGAACGACTACAAAGGAAAGAGTTGACAATAGTTGGGCTGGTACTTGAACTTGCACGTGTAAGAACAAGTTGAGCGTACTGAAAATAGAATTATGATAATTAATAAGACAAACGAAATAAAGTCACACGTGCAAACAAAAATGTCCGATTTATTTCCACATCACAATGATTCAGATGAGAAATCCCCTGATCATTCTCATTTTTTGTCTTATTTGTTGCTTTTTTTGTCTTGTTTTGTAGTTTCTTTTTTCTTTTTCATTATACAGAAATCATTCTCGTTCTCTCTCTCTCTCTCTCTCTCTCTCTCTCTCTCTCTCTCTCTCTCTCTCCTTACTTTTTCTCTTTCCTTTCTATAATTTTGCTTCTCTTTATTTCTAACTCGCTGTTTACCTCACTGTATTTGCTAAGAAATATCAACTCCGGTTGTTAACAATCAGTGATGCCTGTCGTCCTTTTAAAGAAACGATAAAGTAAGAGGGAACGACAACGAAGCAGAGACAGAAAGAAAAATTGAAAGAAAGTAAGAAAGAGAGAGATAAAGTAAAACAGAGAGAGAGAGAGAGAGACAGGTAGACAGACAGAGAAAATGAGAGACAGAGAAATTGAGATAGAAAGAAAAAAAATAAGAGTAAGTAAAACAGAAAGAGAGAAAGAGAGAGAAAGAGAGAAAATGAGAGACAGAGAAATTGAGATAGAAAGAAAAAATAAGAGAAAGTTAAACAGAGAGAGAGAGAAAGAAAGAGAGAGAGAGAGTGAGAAAATGAGACAGAGAAATTGAGATAGAAAGAAAAAAATAAGAGAAAGTTAAACAGAGAGAGAGAGAGAGAGAGAGAGAGGAATAGAACAGAGAAACAGAGATAGAAAGAAAAAGTGAGAGAAAGTAAAAGAGAGAGAGAGAAAAGAGACAGTGAAAGAAAGAATAATGAGAGAAAGTAAAAGAAAGAGAGAGAGAGAGAGAGAGAGAATGAAAGAAAGAAAGGAAGACAAAGAGACTTATTAATTTGCAGAATGATTGGTTTTAACGGCGTGTCAACTCGTCTAATGTTATTTCATGCGTAGAAGTTAGAGAATCGTGCTTACTGTACATTAATATCTACATTTTTTGTATAGTTTTTTCTTTGGGTCTTTTTATGTACACGGTTCTGAGAGAAAGACAGACGAACAGAAAGATAGACAGACAGAGAATCTTCCAAAAGTCCACGAAAAATACTTTTTTCAAGAATAATATCCACGCACTTCTTCATTTTAGTTAAAATTGCCTTTCGATTTTTAGAATATATTTTCCCTCATTTCTTAAGAGATCCTTTATATATAAATCGGTATTTTTATCCGGGAAAATAGTGAATTATCTGATTAATGTCATAGTGTCACTTTTTGCGCACTTTTGAAGGAGGACTTCCCCACAGGCAGCATCTGCCACCTCGTCAAAATATGATGAAGGTTGGGTTAATTGCCCGGTGCCTGAGGCGGTCTAAAAGGTTAATTCCGATGGAACTAAACAATTTTTACCACCGTACCTCTGGAAGACTGCTTCTTATGGAGTCCCCACGTAAATCGGCCTCGTGTCACAGACCAATATCTCGTTGGTGGTTTAGATACTTCATGACAATTATGCTTGTCATCAAGATGGAGTTTGCGACCTTCTTGCTCTGATTGAATAGCAGTATCTTTCTTCAGTTTGTTTTAATTTGGTATCTTTGTTTAATGGCATATCAAACTTCATGGGTCATTAGATACCAAAGCTATCCTTGTAGGAAAACATAGCTAGGAGGATGAATGAGTTCATACCTTTCCCAAGGGTATCAGCCGAAAGTGAACGAATAACTGCGACCAGTGTTCGAACTCACTCACTTCAAAGCCACAGTTTAGCTCTTTAGCTTTTAAGCCACAAGGATGCCCCTAGTATCAGTTCTTGTTTTTCAGTTGTGGTTTTTTTCAGTTTCCAGCGAGAAACGACAAAAAAAAAAGAAAAAGTTTAAACTGATTTTTATCATTAAGGGTTTTCGGACTATTGTCTTCATCTTTATTGTTATTTCTATAACGTTTCGGCCGATATGTCCTCCAGCCATCTTCAGGTGTTTTTCGAACCCGGGAACCTTCACGGAACTTCGAACTACGTCCTTTATTGAATCCACAGGGGTCGCCTGTTCTGATTCCGTTAGCCATAACCGGGTACAAGTGTTAAGTATTCCTGTACTGTTACTCGCCTGCAGTAATGATTGAACTTGCAACCTCCCGATGATTGTCTCCTTAGAAGCTTAGGGAACCAACGCCTATAACCGTTACGCTATGTGTCCTGCTGGACAATAAAGATGAAGACAATAGTCCGAAAACCCTAAATATCATCAAGCTTCGTCTCAGAAATTTAGACAACTAAGATTAACCTGATTCGGTATTTCTGTTTCTGGAGAAACATCTACTTATGTTAACGACGGTGACGATTGATAAAGACAAAAACTTTATTTTCATAGGTTCCAATGACTAGGTAATATTTGTATGTTACTAATACGTAGCATAAATTAACTGTGTGTCGCATACTACTCCAAAGAAGAGGTAGTTAAACACAGGAACGAAACGTACTATCTGTATAACATTTATATGAACTCCCTCACATGCACTTCCGGGCCACCGCCAAGCATTCCTGTCGGACATTTGTGTGCTTGCTTACGGCACCTTGACCTCAGGGAGGTACCCTTCCCCAGTTCTTTGCCCGCTTCGGTGGGACTAAGTTTATTGCTTGGTGCCTCAGGCACCACCAAGCATTCCTGTCGGACATTTGTGTGCTTGCTTACGGCACCTTGACCTCACGGAGGCACCCTTTCCCAGTTCTTTGCCCGCTTCGGTAGGACTAAGTTTATTGCTTGGTGCCAGAGGCACCAAGCAATAAACTGGAGAATGCCAATGGGGTCAGCATTTTTTTCTTCTGGAGAATGCCGATGGGGTCATTTTTTTTAGCTGCTGCACACGAGTCTCTATTCGTGCGCGGCCACCACCATAAAACGGCCTTGTGCCACTCTCTGACACGGTGGAATATCAGATGAATCCCGCCGCCAGGTCAGATTTGACACAAGGTTATTTTTATCGTGGTGCACTACGCACGAATCAAGACATGCACAACCATCACAAAAAAATATGCTTGATCCCGTTGACCCCATTTGAGGCGCCACATGCGTTAAGCGATAAACAGCTCTGCTGGGAGTATTGTTTGAGAGAAGGGCTCCCTGGGAACAGAAGGTCAGCATAATAACACCTACCTGGTACGAACGCTTAGTAAGTATAAATACGTAACATCTGTATGCACTGCTGAGTACCAAAATGTCGCTATTAGTCACTTATATTTATTATAAGAGAATAGTATCTGTAGACATATCAGGTTAATTGGTCACGCTATTGTCATAACTAGTTGATTTAGCATCGGTTGAGTGCGATGTAAACCATAGTTCAGTGGTAGGGATTTCGGCTGTGCATTCTGTGGTCGCTAGTTCAATTTCCTGTGGGAGAGATCACGGTATACACTGCTGATGAGACATAAGGTCGAAACAGCTGTCCAGTGGTCCCGTGAGTCACGCACCGTGTTTGCTGGATATTCTGGTCATGGTAATTCAATTTATAATATAATTCCTTTATTTAAAAAAGAAAGAAAATGTAGTATCTGTGTCTATTAAAAATTCTTCGTTTATTTTAATAAGATATAACATTAAAACTCCCGCCATGTTAGTAGGTCTTAGAATACGTTGATGGTATTCTTTGCAGAGGAGCAAGATCTCTGCTAAAGGGGTATCTTGTGTATGGCATTAAACTGAATCCAATGCTGAGGCTTCAATCCTGAAGCTCTGGAAGATGTGCAGTACCCTACATTGCCATTACATCTGAGTCCACTATGACCCACAGTGTAAGTGTCAGTTAGAGTATCATCTATGGTCAAAATAGATTTATTAATCAAATACGGGGTGCATACGATAAGTTTCCAGACTTTTTTCGTATGGGCACTTTTATTGATAGTACACACATGAAACTCTAGTCCCCTTCGAAATAATCTCCCCCGGTTGCAATGCACTTGCTGTATCGTTAAAAGAACTTCTGGAAGGCCCCATGGAAGTCCTCTTGTGTGAGCGTGTCAATGACCTTCGTCACAGCCTCTTTCATCTTCTCAATTGTCTCATAACGACAGCTTCTGAGCTTAGGGAATAACCAAAAGTCACAGGGAGCAAGGCCTGGACTATAGGGAGGTTGAGGAACTGTCTTCATGCCCATCTTGGTCAAATAGTCTGAGACAAGGATAGAGTTGTGGACTGGTGTATTCTCCTAGTGGAAATGCCACTGATCCTATTTAAAGAGTGCTGGCCTCTTCCCAAGAAATCTCTTCCTGAACTCCCTTAAAACCTCAACTTAGAAACCCTAACACTAACCCTTTGGCCAATCAACTCTGGTGTATTGACTTCCTTACTCCTCCCACACCTCTCATCATCCCTCACAGACTCCTGCCTTCCTTGAATCTCTTATGCCACTCAAAAGCTGATGCTTGGTTCATGCAAGATGGTCCAAAAGCTGCCTGAAGCATTCCATACGTTTCTGTGACATTTTTCCAAGTTTAAAACAGAATTTTATTGTATATCGTTCTTCAATAGTGTCAGATTGCGTTTTTGAAATTCACCAGCCGTGACAATCAGGGTTTAGTAGGGTGCATTCCAATTCCTGCTGTAGCTGTCAATGTGAACCTGAAATCATAAAAATTGGTCAGTCATCTCATAATATGTATAGCAATAACATACTGAATTTTCAAGAGTCTGCGACAATTCTAAATACCCATATGAAAAAGTCTGGAAATTAATCATATGCTCCTTCTATATCGGTTTAAAAATTATTAGTTTTGGATGAAAATACGTGAAACCTTGAAACTGTAAGCTAACAAATAGTTATTATTAAATATAATTATTAGAGTTACGATGAACTGAAACTTAAAGATAATTTTTAGTTATTAGAAATCACACTATTGTTGTTAGATACGAATACTTGTAACCATATAACTGTACAAACGACGGATTATAATTTGATAGGAATGGTTACTTTAAGCCATATAATTCTGTATAAATATTTGATTAGAAACCTTGAAACTAATATCCTCCAAAGAAAAAGGGTATATTAGCAATTCTGGTAATGATAGTCAGCTAAATCTGATAGTGAAATCTGGGAAATGTAGAGTACCACTTCAATGCCATTACTCCCTGTTCTAATTTATCCTGGAGTTAATGTATATCTTCGAGTTCAAATAAATTTGTCTATCAAATATATCTATCTAAATATTATTATTACTTGATAAGAATACATGAAACCATAAACCTGTGAGCTAACAAATAGTTATTGTCAGATATAATCCCCAGTGTTGGGAAGACTTGAATCCTAGGAATTATCATTGGTTACTTGCAATCATTTAATTGTTTAAAAATTATTGTGGTTAGATGCAAATACTTGAAACCATAAAACTGAGTGCAATCAAAGGATTATTATTTATTAGAAATAGATACTATAAACCATACAGTAAAAAGTAAAGTTGGCGACCTCAGTCGAGGGGGACCAGAAGGCTCCCTTTTCAATAACTACTACACCGATGTGTAGGTGAAGGCACTACTCCTTTCCCTGGATTGCTCCACCTTAGCCCTGATCCTTACCTTATAATGCTGAGTGTTAAGCAAGGCGGCATCAAGTACCATGTTTTTTGGTATGACTCGACCTGGGATTGAACCCCAGTCTCCCGGACCATTGGCGAACACACTACTCATTAGGCCAATGGCCCAGTAAAGTGTTAAACCAGATAATTCTTAATAAATTATTACTATTTAATAGAAAACCTTTCCGGCTGGTCTTAGAATACGCTGACTCTCTCCACTGCAGAGGGGTGAGATCTCCCCTTACAAAAAGGTTTTCTTGGGTATGATTTAGTTATCTGATGGTGAGGCTCCAGTTCTTGATATCTGGGGATTATGGAGTACTCCTTTATTTCCATTACTTCTTGTTCCACACTGACCCGTAGTTGGAGTACGTGTGACTATCTCATCTACGAATTAGACACATCCATAGATCTGTTATAAAATCATTAGTATTGAATAAGAATACTTGAAACTATATAACTATGTAAATTATTTGCATTAACCATACTTACTTGAAGCTATAATCATGTACTAAAGATTATTTAATAGGAGTTTTTCACACCAGCGTTTGCTGACGGTTTCTCACTGGAGTCTGAGTGATAGCAAGTCTACTCAAGTCTCTTCAATTCTCCAGGATTCTTCTCAGTATACTGGCCGATCTCAATATTGCTTTAGTTTGGATGGTCTCCACTCTTCTGTTTGTTTCTAAGTCCTCCAGGTCCTGCAACAAGCCTTTGGTGACTGTACCTAGTGCACTAATTACAGTTGGTATCACCGTCACTTTTATGTTACATAGTTGTTTTTTTTTTTCAGTTCTCTAGAAAGGTCTAGGTACTTATCTATCTTTTCACTTTCTTTCAGTTTTAACCTTTAGTCAGCTGGAATGGTTATCTTTTTCTTTTCTTTACTTTTTTTTTTTTTTAACTATCCCTCGGTCTGGTCATCTGGCCGAGATTAGAGGATCTGTTTATATTTCAAAATCCCAGAGAATTTTGCGCGTCTCATTTTCAAGGGCGGATTCTAGTTTGTGCATGAACCGTCAGTTCGTATGGTCAAATTTAAACTTCTTGCCCGATTCCCAGCGGATTACCTTCCCCACTCAGTCGTGTCTAGTCTTATACAATTTCTTTGCAAATTATTGGTGTTATATTGGGATACTTGAAAGTATATAACTGTGACATCATTAGATAAGAATTATTAATTGAAATTATATAATATGATATAGATATTTACTTAAAACTAAACTATTTATAATTATACATGAAACTAAATAAATATGTTCAAAGAAATGACCACAGACAAAAAATGCAGATAAAAAAATAATGAGGGATTGAAAATATAAACATTGCAATAAAATATTTATTTAAGAATCAAACTTCAACAATAAAGGATTGCTATGTTATTAAACAAATAAAGTAAACCTAATCAAACCAATTGAGAAATATGTAAGTAAATTATTCAAGAAATAGGAAAAAATAATGGGACATTAAAAATATGAACATTGCAATGAAATATTTACTTATGAATCAAATTTCAGCAATAAAGAATTTCTATGCTGTTAAACAAATAAAGTAGAAATAACCAAACCAGTTGAAAAATATGTAAGTTTATTATCTAAAAAATAGAAAAAAATATGATCCATTCATAAAAATTCGAAAAAAAAAATCTTTACTCATTTTCAAATTGACAAATTTGAAATAAATATGAAAAATAATCACACGAATACTAAGCTATGTTACTATCACGGATTTTCTGATTAGTGTGCAGTGAAACTAGATTTCTAATTTTTTGTAAAAAACTTCCTATTCATATGCAAATGTGTGTGTGTGTGTGTGTTTAGAAAAACCTAAATGCAAATGTGTAATAATGCTTCGTATTAACATAACAACGAAACTTCTAATTACTCTAAATTGTGATTAGTTTGTGTAACTGATAAAAATATATACAAATGTAAATTCAAATAGTAATCAGTATATAAGTATCTAAAAGAAAATATTTGACTATAACGAAGTCCAGTTGAATACAGATACTAAACAGGAAGATAATTAATATTGATTGTGAAAATTGATTAATTAATTGATTTTAATGGCACTTGGAACTCATAAGCGATGTCCTCTAGTGGATCCCTTCATACCAACGAGCAAGTGTTGGATGACCAGCTAGAACATATCCACTGTAGCTCTGTGTCAATACAGGATGTAGCCTGCAAGACCTGTCAGGAGCAATGGACGATAGAGACGGGTAGCAAGAGATGGTCAGGGAATCCCGTGCAAGCAGCTCGACATGCTGATGATGACGATGATGTCAGTTATGTAGCATTAAGTATTCCTATCGATTAATTTTGAAACATCTTCTTGACCCATAGAACGAATCCTACAAGATACAACGACTCCAGCGCAGAGTAGAGATGAGATTAATGGTAATGAGGGAGTACTCCACACGTCCCAGATTTCCCAAACTGGAGCATCACCATTAAATGCATTCTAGTTTCATATTCACCAAATACATCTACAATCAGCACAGCGTTTGATCAGCTCAGATACATTAGTAGATAACAATAACGATGAACAGGGTGGGAAGAGATTAGAATGCCATCAACTCTGTGTAGTTTATATCTCCCCTTTATATCATGTCAGTATTTAGGATGTCACTATGACGATTAAGAGACTCTGTACACATTTTTTAATCCTACCTTCTCAAAGATAAACTTATTTTCCTGCGCCACAATTATTGCCCCACCCGCTCAATTCTGTGAACAGCTCATCAGTCACTTGAACACATCACCTCAACACCGTCTCAATAAAATATTTTCATTATCATAATCATCAAGGTGAACAGACAGCACGGATTCCTTTGATTCTCTCTCTCTCTCTCTCTCTCTCTCTCTCTCTCTCTCTCTCTCTCTCTCTCTCTTCATCATTCATCCCTATCAGTCATCGCAATTGGTTAGTCATCTAGACGGCATCGAGTTTCTTTACAGAGCTAATGAATGAGAGTTTTTTTCTGCTTTACCAAAACTGGTGTGTCCATGTGCAGTGGTCGTCCTAACTTCCTTAGTAGTGTACAGCATGTATTGCTTGCCTTACTTGGATGGTTTGTAAGATGGGAGGTAAGTAGCCATACCACTGCTATTTTGTGAGGTACTGCTTCTAGAATTTGTTCAAAACAGTATGCCACATCTATATGTACATTCCATGTGGGTTTTTTTCTAATGTGTGTTGTAATTAACAAAAATGTTCAAAATTCTTTCTTCTTCTTCTTTTCAAGAGAACCTGATTAAACAGTAAAGAGTTGAATGTTGATTTGCAAAGTTTTTTTCCTTTTAGATATTGATAAAACAGACATTGCCCACTTTTATTGGCTCTTGTTTTGGCTTTTGGACATACTAAGCCATTTGCCCTAAATATAGAAAAAACATACGAATTTTTCAAATATTTAATCCATATGCAAATTCTACCCAAATATTAATAGTATTTCATATGATAATATCTTTAGCATATTATAAGAATTTATCAAATACGGACAGAATAAAACTTGATAATGTACTGAATACCTATCAGTAAGCTGACTGACTGATTGATTTAAGGGCAAGCTAACCTGTCGGTAGTTATTTTATTAGTAGAGGTTTCGGAATTGCGTATTTTTTACGTTAATATGTGAATAAGTCATTAGTGATTTTAGTTTGTTAAAACCAAAATGTAGCAACGAATTTCAAATTTCAAATGTTTCAAAAGCAATCAAAAATTACCTGCCTTAAGAGTAACTTCATCGGATACTCTTATGTGATAATGAAAAAGTATGAATCATAATTCTATCCATGAATCTCACGCCCCTAAAATGGACGAAGTAAAAGTGAATATTCAACATTTAATGTTATGAGAGTTTAAGAATAGCAAAAATGTCATAGAAACAGTAAAGATAATATTGTGATTTTGGCCAAGGTGTCATTCCTGACTGACAAGTTCTAAACTGGTTTTCAAAGTATCGTTCTTGTGATACGCCATTGAGAGATGTACCCAGATCTGGACACACGTCAGACCTCAATCAAGATGCGTTAAAAGATTTGGTAGTTTGCAATCTACGCAAAAATAATGGGAGGAATAGCACTTGACCTCAGTACATTAAAATCCACAATCTGAAAAAGATCAGAAAAGTGAGCCAACTGGGCTTTTGGGTTTCTCATACGCGTTGTGAGAAGGTTTGGTTAGGGTTGTTTTCGTTTTAAGGCATATCAATCATTGTAGGGCATTTAATGCCCAATCATTTTCATACATATATATTAATTATATGATTTTTAAAGACATTTTGTAAATAACATCTTTAATCGAGGCCAAGCTCATTTTTTGCACACCGTATAATGGGTTCATTGATTTTTATCTCATACGAACAATTCTATTAACTATCAATCGTTTGTTTTCTCTCATTTTAAGGTATTCAAGTATTGCCATGTATAACTAACAATTAAATTAAACATCAGTCATTTGTTTACACCCAGTTGAATGTCAAACCTGTCCTATTTCAAACAATTCAGTTTAGCATAAGTACATAGTTCAAATATCAAACAATACTATTCGACCGATAGATAAGACCTTATGAGGTGCTACCTCTCTGGGCCAGAGTGAGTCTGGGAGCGATGCAATGAAGTGGTACTCCGTATTCCCCAAAGGTCCAGTATTACTGAAGTCCTGCCATCAGATTGTTTAGTGTCATATCTAGGACACTCACTGGAGGAGTCTTACCCCACTGTAGAGATACAGTCACTGTATTGTGCAGCTTCAACCGACTTTGCAACTTTGTGAGAAAAATAAAGAAGATCACATATCCATAGCAAAAAAAAAAAAGTTCTTTTAAAGCAGAGAAATGAGCCGTTTCTCTATAATATCATTACAAGTGACAAAAATATGTCTGTTATGACAATGTTCACCGCAAAAGGCTGTAGAGAGAAAAAAATGAATCCCTGAGGCTTAATCCAAAGGCAGAATTTCATGGAAGAAAAATTATTCTCAGTGTAATATGTTATCGCCACGGTATTATTCCTTTTGAGTTTATCATTCACTATCAGACACTCAATGTAGACTCTCAAAAGCTGCAATATATGCAGGAAATTTTTTTTAAGTCAATAAGAGAAACGGTTTGCTTCTTCATGATAGCGCAAGGCTATATTTAGGAAAAATTACTATGATGAAAATATTGGATTTAGGCTGGTCAGTTCAACCCCATCCACCATATTTCCCAGACCTTGCATCAAGTGATTTGCATCTTTTCATTCTCTAAAAAATGACCTGAGAGACAAAAACTTTTATCAAGATCAAGTGAAAACCCCCGTGGAAAAAATGTTGAGCTCGAAACCAGTCAAATTTTACTTGAGCGGAATCAACAAGTTACTTGATGAATGGTAAGACGTGATAAAAAAAAATGGGAATTATACTATTGACTGTAATTAATTCCTTGTTGAATTATTGATGGATAATTTATTTATTACTAAAACGAATATTATTCGTGACTCAAACCAATATTTACATTTTTGTAGTAAAAGTAAAGTTGACGACCATAGTCGAGGGCGACCAAAAGTCTCGATTTTCAATAGCTACTGCACCGAGGTATAGGGGAGGGAACTACTCCTTTCCCTGGATTTCTCTGCTTTACCCTTGATACGTACCTTATATTACTGAGTGTTAAGCAAGGCGGTATCAAGTACCATTTTTAAAGTCTTTGGTATGACGCGACCTGGGATTGAACTCAGGTCTCCCAGACCATTGGCGAACACTCTGCCTACTTGTTAATATAATATAATGGCAATTATACTATTGAGTGTAATTAATTCATTGTTGAATTATTGATGAATAATCAATTTATAACTAAGACGAAAATTATTCGTGACTCAACCCAATATTTACATTTTTTGTAAAGTTTCTTAATTTTTTGCGCCTGGTTAGATGATATCACGTATTACTATGTAGGAGAAATGATGTGAAAACATTTATATTTGATTCATAGATAAGACTCTGAAAATACTAGCACTTAGAGTCATAGTGGGCCTGGGAGTAATAATAATTTAGAGGTTCTCCACGGTTGACAGATTTACAGAACAGGAGCCTCAGCAAAGTATCCAGGTTAGAGTTTTGTCTAGAACAACTTTTTCTTCCGGTGGTGATAGGTTAACTTTTTGCATGAGATATAATCATCAGGTTCTAAACCCCACTGACAGGGCACTAGTCAGTGTACTTTTCGGAATTATTTTTATTGATTTAATTCTGTTATAGATCATTTTTTGAAAAAATTGTCAATTCTGTAATCTACAATATTAGAACAATGACCAACTTTATCAAAAATCCTATTTTTTGTGTTTTAATAATAATTTTGATAGATCCATTTTCCTATGATTTTAGTGCAGTCTGAAAATTGGGAGAAAAAGCGTTGTAATCATTCCATGAATTGTTCAGCCACGTATCCTTCCTTTTATTTTGATTACCAATGTTCTGTCGATACCTTTTCCGGTCTTTCCTTGTCACATCTATTAATTTTTCTATGTATTTCTTAACCACTTCTGAATTTTGGGGTGGTGTAGATTCTTAGGTTGACAAGAGAAATTTTCATACTTTCATTTAAGAATTTATTCGATTTCTACTGAGCCGATCATGTAAAATGTTTTTCAAATAAACAACAGTTCAATGTTCTTAAAGATTATTTCAAATAACATTCACCTGAAGAAAATTAGATTGGTTTAGTATCGTTGGTTTAACAATAAAATTGATTTAATGGGTTTAACAATAAAAATTGGTTTAATTGGTTTAGCAATAAACATTGATTTAAGAGGTTTCGTGGGTTATTTAATCCTAAAGCTATCGTAGTATAAAAACAGTACTGATACAATTTAAACCATAGTTTGGAGGATAAAGAGGTTCATAGCTTTCCCTGGAATAATAGCTCGAAAGGGAATGTATTCACACGGTTCGAGTTCAAATTCGCTTACTAATAAAAATTGGTGTAATGGGTTTAACAATAAAAATGTTTTAATGAGTTTTACAATGAAATTGTTTTCAAGGATTTAACTATAAAAATTGGTTTAATGAGTTTAACAATAAAATTGTTTTAATGGGTTTCACAATAAAAATCGTTTTAATTGATTTAACAATAAAAATGGTTTTAATAGGTTTTACCATAAAATCATTTTAATTGGTTTCATGGGTTATTTAATACCAAAGTTATCCTTATATAGGAACAGAAGCGATACAATTTAAACCATAGGAGAATAAGGAGA
Organism: Sepioteuthis lessoniana; assembly: GCA_963585895.1. Taxonomy (NCBI): domain Eukaryota; kingdom Metazoa; phylum Mollusca; class Cephalopoda; order Myopsida; family Loliginidae; genus Sepioteuthis; species Sepioteuthis lessoniana. The sequence continues at coordinate 65,515,916 of OY757916.1, read as the reverse complement.
TTCATAGCTTTCCCTAGGGTAATAGCTGAAAAATGAATGTATTAGCACGACTAGAGTTCAAACTCACTTATTTAGAGACTGCAGTCTAATGCTTTAGCCGTTACGCAAGGAAACGTCCAAGAAGATTAAAGAACATACCAACCACAAAATTGGTTTCAAAACAACTAATGTTCTTACTGTGACTTAGAATACCCAGTACATCCTACAGAGAAGAGGGACCACCCGAAAAAATAGATGTCCTGGTTATGCCTTTAAATTGCATCTGATGGTGAGACTCCAGATCCAGAGAACTGGGGAGAGAAGAGTAACCCTCCATAGCCATTATTTCCTGGTTCGTTCAGGGTCAAATAGATCTGTTTAGATACTATTTACATTCGACAGGAATATCTGATGCCATGTAGTTGTATTAAAAATAGTTATTAGAAGCTATAATTGCTTATAAAAGATTGTTTGTTTCTTGATACCATAAAACTGTATGCAAAGAAAGGACTATTGTTGAAAGGAAATAATTACTGAAAACCATACAAGTATTAGCCTTAAACAGGAATACTTGAAACCATACAACTATGTGCAAATAATTAGAGTTATATCAGAATATCTTATTGCATATAACTGTATGCAAGAAACAAAAAAGTCTTTAGGAAAAAGGACACAAATATAAATATAAATGTACAATGAACTTGACTTTCTAACCTCCAGGTATAAAATAACCATTGAAGGGTTGACATACTGCTAAAATAGATTATACGTTTTCGATAAGATCTTAAAAAAACCTTAAGCAACAGCAAAACAATACATGAAAATATGAATGTTCGATGAACACAATTCTTAATGTCTAGGAGTAAAATAACCTTAGACGGGTTGACAAGCCTTTAAAATCAATCAATCAATCAAATCAATCTATACAACCAAAATGAGAACACGGTCTCAATAACTATTAGAATAATGTCTTCGTAAAATCATTAAAACTTCCCAAACTGTAATTCAAAACTGTATTTGTTCTTGTAAATGTGCAATATATACCACTGATGACAAATAGTTTAAATGAGCCTCATATGGGCACAAGAATATGTGTCAGAAGAAATATTCCTATTCAGGACTGGCTGGAAAATTTTTAAAAAAGATTATTTGAATAGAAATTAGATGAAAGTACAACCGAGTAATATTTTCCATAGTATTAAAATAAAAACGAAATTTTAACTCACTATTAAAAAAACACTTGCCCTTATAATATTTTGATCAGTTTATTTAGCATCATCAAAATAAATACTTGATCAATTTTTATCGTTGAATTATTGACGCTATCATAAAAAAAAATCATAAAAATAGAAGGTAAATAATTTTATGTTAAAAGGGGCAATGTTAAATTTTTTCTGGCAAACCGAGATCAATATGAGTCATGCAGCCCGTATGAAAATGTTGTTTCCCTTTAATAATCAGCTGACATGAATATTCAGTAATAGAAACTGTTTACTCTTTTTATTGATTTGAGAGAAAAGAAAATTCAAAATGAGTCTGAAGAAAGAAAGAAAGAAAGAAAGAAAGAAAGAAAGAAAGAAAGAAAGAAAATAAAAGTGTGAAAGAAAGAAAGAAAGAAAGAAAGAAAGAAAGAAAGAAAAGCAAACAAAAATTAAGAAATGATGCATTGAAGAAAAAGAGATAGAAATAAAAAAGGAAAGAGAACAACGACAACAAAAAAGAAGATATGAACGAATTAATGACAGAAGAAAGCAAGACAAAAAAAAAACAATAAAATAAAGACCAAAAATATAAACGATGAATAAGGGAACTCAGGAGAGAAAAAAAATGAAGAAAGAAAGAAAGAAAGGGAAAAAAAGAAAACTACAAAAAACCTAAGAAACATCTAAAAAAACAAACAAAAACATCGCAAAAGAAGATGGATATTAAAGAAAGAAAGAAAGAAAGAAAGAAAGAAAGAAAGAAAGCGTGAATAAAAGAAAGAAAGAAAGAAAGAAAGAAAGAAAGAAAGAAAGAAATAGTGGATAAAATAATAAATTGAAATTAATGATGACAGAAAGATAAAGAAAAAAGAACACAAGAAAGAATGAACCGAGAAAAAAATAAGAAAGAAACTCAGAGAAGAAAGAAAGAAAGAAAGAAAGAAAGAAAGGATGCATCGAAGAACAAGAGATAGAAATAAAAAAAGGAAAGAGAACAATAAAAAAAGAAAGATCTGAACAAATTAATGATAGAAGAAAGGAAGACAAAAAACAATGAAAGAAAGAACTAAAAAGTAAACGATGAATAAGGAACTCGGGAGAGAAAAAATGAACAAAAAAGAAAAAGAAGAAATGAATAATAGAAAGAAAGAAAAAAGAAAGAAAGAAAGGTGGTGAAGGAAAAAAGGAAAGTACGCGTAAACGTAAGAAACATCTAAAAAAAAAAACAAAGACATTACAAAAGAAGATGGGTATTAATGGAGAAAGAAAGAAAGAAAGAAAGAAAGAAGGAAAGAAAGAAAGAAAAAATAAAGAGTGAAAGAAAGAAAGAAAGAAAGAAAGAAAAGATGGTAAAGGCAAAAAAATACAAAAAGATTAAAAAAACATAAAAAAAGCAAACAAAAAACATTGCAAAAGTAGGTGGATATTAATGGAGAAAGAAAGAAAGAAAGTAAAATAGAAATGAGAAAGGAAGAAAAGAAGAATGAATGAATGAAAAGAGAAATGTTAAAGAAAGAAAGAAAGAAAGAAAGAAAGAGAGTAAAATAGAAATGAGAAAGAAAGAAAAAAAGAATGAATGAATGAAAAGAGAAATGTTAAAGAAAGAAAGAAAGAAAGAAAGAAAGAAAGAAAGAAAGAAAGAAAGAAAGAAAATGAAAGTCGAAAAAGATAAATTGAATAGAAAAAGTGACGGAAACGAATGTAAAAATCAAAGAGATGGTAAAAAAAGACTAAATAGATATCATAATAAGAAAGAAAGAAAGAAAGAAAGAAAGAAAGAAAGAAAATAAAAATGTGAAGAAAGAAAAAAGGATAGTGAAAGAGATAAAACGAGAGACAAAACAGCAAAATGGGTGTTTGAATCTTAATATATTTAGCAAGGCGGAGTCATCAATCATTTTGGAAGAAAGAAGTGACAGGGTCTGGAAATGGAGTGTGAAAGAAAGGGACAAAGGAAAAGCCCTCCCATCGCCATCACAATCAACATCACCGCCCTTACGTGTCCCCTGAATTTTATGGGGCAACAGTGGAAGCTGCAACACCGTTCACTATTGGTGGTCATTATTTCAACTCCTATCACTCCATCTTTCTTTCTTTCTTTCTTTCTTTCTTTCTTTCTTTCTTTCTTTCTTTCTTTCTCCGTTAATGTCTTTCTTCTTTTTCGATGTTTTTGGTTTGCTCTTTTTGTACGTATCTTACTCCTTTCTCGCATTTCTTCTTTTTCTTCTTTACAATCTCTAATTTCCGCTTTCTTTCTTTCTTTATTTCTTTCTTTCTTTCTTTCTGAAAGGCCTCCATCCAACTTTATTCGGGTGAAAAAGCAGAAGAATATTCATAATCTTCATTGAAAACACAGACTTTGTTCCTTTATTTTCTTACTTCCACTTTGTACCCTGACCAACACGTCAGAAGCGTTTCACCAGTTTGCCCGCTATTTACATGAAGTCAAAGGATTATGGAAATGATGTTAAAGTCTAACGTAAGTGTACATGATAACAAAAGTAACTTCACCGACGATGTGGTGGATTCTTCTTCTTCTTCTTCTTCTTCTTCTTCTTCTTCTTCTTCTTCTTCTTCTTCTTATTATTATTATTATTATTATTATTATTATTATTATTATTATTGTTGTTGCTGTTGTTGTTACTCCTTGTGACTTTTTCACACCAGCGTTAACTGATCGTTTTTCACTGGAGTCTGAGTGACAGCAAGTTTCCTCCAGTCTCCAGAACTCTTCTAAACTTTCTGGCCAATCTTAATGCCTTAGTTGTTGGTCTCGGCTCGTCATTCAATGTCCAACTCTTACAGTCCCCTTACTAAGCTTTGGAGACCATTCTGAGAGTACCATTTATAATCGGTATCACCGTCACTTTTATGTTCTATATCGTTTTTAGTTCTCTGGCAAGGTCTTGTACGATCTCTCTTTTTGTTTTCTTTAATTTTACTCTGCAAGAAAACCAATACGGCAAAGTCCTTTATTTTTCTGGTTCTCTCTTTCATTATTATTATTATTTCTAGTTCATTTCAGATTTCTGGCGATAATCATTGAAGACATAAAACAAAAGAACTCTGCAAATTTCCTAGACGTTTGACAGTATTCATACAGGATGTAGCTATTTTATTTTCCAAACAACACACACACACACACACACACACATATATATATATATATATATATAGGATGTTACATAAAGATTGATATAATTTCGTAATCCAATTTGACCTATGTTCAGATCATATCATATTTTAATAACATATGTCGAAACAACTAAAAATTCTCTGTGTCTTCTTTTCAGTTCAGGTATAGAAATATCATTCAATGGAAAAGAAAAGGATTTCAGATATAAAACAAAATGTGAGTTGTTTCTATCAATGCTATTAAAATTTCAAATCATTTGAACGAGAACTGGCCAAGTTTTTAGATTACGAAATTATATCAATTTTTCTGAACCCTCTTTATATTGGGTTGGGGGAAATTACTGGATCTATAGACGTATTATTGTTGCTTACGCAGGATAAATTTTTTTTATCTCTCTGACCCTACGGACATTATGGCCATAACAAACTCGATATTAATTCCTAACAAAATTATCTATTTCAACAGGTCGCCATCAATTCAACTACTTTTCTTCTACGATTTTTTTTTCATTGTTGCTGTATTCTATCCCCAGGTTCTTTTATCTCGACTCTATTGAATTTTCTCATTAATATCAAGCGGTCGATATCCTCTGGTCTCTCACTCATTTATTCGTCAAAGTTATCTAACATCTTTGATATACTTCTATTTTTGGTGCTTTTGTTTCTCTTCAATTTAATTGTTACTTCGGAAGGAAACACTGTTGTAATGATTACTGAGCGAGATGAACAGAGAATTGTTCATAAGTTTCATTCTCACTGGTTATCCTATTTACCCAACCCCTCACTGGTTATCCTATTTACCCAACCCCTGTCATATAAGCAGAGTTTTAACAGGTTTGAATTCAGAGTTTTCTTTCTCCTAGACTAGTTGCCTCACCAAGGCTGAAGAACCTAGTCTGCCCTACTATTTACCCATAGCTGGAGGGAGAATAATTAGATTCATACCTTTCCCAAGGGTATTAGTGCTATGTGAAATGCAATCAGTCTCGTCGAGTATTTGAACTTGTGTCGCCGTGTTTATTTCCTACGACGATAACCATTACACCACGGGCACTTCCTCCATTCTCACTGGTAATCCCGTATTTAGTTTGAGTTTGGTTGCTTTGTTTAATGGCATATCAATCTTCGTGAGTTATTTAATGCCAAAGCCGTCCTTATAGAAGAACAGCAGTGGTACTATTTAACCTCTTAGGGATAAGGCAGTCCATACCTTTCCTTATGGGGATGTAGAATATACCGACTACATCACAGCAGAGGAGTAAGACTCTTCCAACATGTTTCCTGGATATGACACTAAATAATCTAATGGTGAAGTTCAAATAATGCTGGAGCTTTGGGGAATGTGAAGTACTCCTTTATTGGAAGCGCTCCCAGGTCAACTCTGGTCCGGAGTAGTAAAACCTGATAGGGTCCTCTCTATGGGTCAAATCGAAGTATACTGTGTGCTGAAGCTAAACCTGATTGTTTGAAAGAGAACTGCTTTGACATTTAAACTACATACTTATACTAAACTGAATTGTTAGAAATTAGTATTATCTACATTCTCTTAAGAATTCGTTCCTAATTGTATATTTTTAAATTCTTAAACCAGCTATTCTAAGAATCTTAATCACATTCTTTCCGTAGCAGTTTAAACCGAACTGCTATGTTGCAAGTCTTCCACCAGTATATACCAATATATGATCCACACGTATAATAATAATAAAAAAAGAAGCCTATATGGATAATGGTGTTTTAGGCCACTACTATTTTTAAATCGTCACTCTTATACCACAATCAACCTTTTCAAAACAGCAGCTTTGTCATATTTTTAATCTCGTCCTTGAGACATATTCCATTTCTGAAGAAATATCTTCCAATCACAGAATCGTCTACGCAGAAATAAGAAACAAACCATTAATGACTGATCCAAGATTGCCTATAGTGATACACGTAATCAATATACGATAACTGTAAGAAACAAGACTGCTACTCTACAGGAGACATCTGAAACATTCCCTGAATGACGGATATAAAAATTGTGTTGCGACCCATATAGAAGCAGCAGTTGAGTGCATACCAAACAAATGTAGATTTCCCTGCGAGTGAATAGTAGTTAAGGAAGAAAGATATTGCAGGAAACTAAAATTAGCTTTAGGAAAAATAAGTTTCAGCAAACCGAATTTTGATTCTTGATTCTTTGACGCTGGTAGGTATCTACCTCACTCTTCCACCGCGGACAGGAGGCAACCAAAGATCAGTTTTTAAGCAGAGTAAAGCTGGTTTGAGTTAGGAGGCAAGTGATCTAACGGTTGCTAAAATTCTGAGTTTGTCCTTCTATTTACCCATAGCAGTGGGATAGGGTGGAGAGATGGATTTATGCATTATCCAAAGGGTATTAGCATGAACTGAAATCGAAACAGCCTCTTTCAGGATTTTTGGTTTTGTTTGATTTGGTTTAGTTGAGTTTGGTTTTATCGCATATATGTTGGTTATTCATTGCCAAATCCTGTTTTTACATATATATTGAATATATGATCTGTAATAAGATTTTGTAAATACACACAGTTAAATAATTAAACTTCTGTTTCTAACAATTCAGTTTAGCATGAGTCAACAAAGTAAAATGGTTCCAGGTATTGCTATGTATCATTAACAATTCAATTGAACATCAGTCATTTGTTTACACACAGTTAAATGTAAGAACAGTTCTACTTCAAACAATTCAATTTAGCATGTCATTTATTTGGATTCAGTTTACATGTCAAACAGTGATATTTGACCCATAGATAGGACCCTCTCAGGTGCTACCACTCCAGACCAGAGTAGACCGATTAGCGATGGAAATGAAGAGGTACTCCGAATTTTCCAAAGGTTCAGCATTACTTGAGCCTCACCATCAGATTGTTTAGTGTCATATCTGGTGGGGTGTGGTTTACCCCTACAGTTCTAGCCGTATGAGCCGTCAGGATTTGCACTCATGGGTTGACAAATTTTGATGTGTGATGTTTTGCCAAAATAGTTTGCTTTAGATGGACCATTGTTTTAAACAAAATTATTGGATAAAGTCTGAAGAATGCCCAAAATTTTGAAAAAGTTTCTTTCATTGTTGATTATTATTTCGTGATTGTTGTTTTTACAAGGGTTATGCATAAATGTTTGCTTGAAAATTATAAATTCGACTGTAGAAACTATAGAAATTTTTTAGTTGGCTTTCGGAGATGATTAAATTAAAAAAGTTTAGATTAAATACTGATAGCGATGCTATTAACTTTCCCAAAATTAATTGGATGCCTTTCCTGCTTTCTGAATGACAATAAATTCCTTCACTTGCCCAGTCGGTTGTAGTTGTAGAATACACCGACGGCATCTCTGCAGAGGGGTAAGATTCCCCCAACGAGTGTCTTGGATATGACACTAAACAGTCTGATGGTGAGGTCCCAGTAATGCTGGAGCCTTGGGGAATACGGAGCACCCCATCATTGCCATTGCTCCCAGATCCACTCTGGCCCGGCGTGGTAGCACCTGATAGGGCCCTATCTATGGGTTAAATAGAACTAACGGCATACTTATGCCAAACTGAATATCTTGAAATAGAAATATTTTTTGACAAATGAACCGTGCTTACATTTGAACTGCGTGCTTGTGCTAAACTGAATGATTTGAAATAGAACTGTTTTTTAACATTGAAACTGTACTTACACTAAACTGAATTGTTTAACGTAGAACTGTTCTGACATGTAACTGTGTGTAAACAAAATCTTTACTAATACTAAACTGAATTAGCTGAAGTAGAATTGCTTGACTAAACTGAATAGCTCGAAATAGAAATATTTTTTACAATTAAACTGTACTTACATTTAAACTGCGTGCTTTTGCTAAGCTGAATTGTTTTAAATTGAACTATTTTTGACATTGAAACTGTACTTACACAAAACTGGTTTGTTATATATAACTGCTTGAATAGTTTGAAATAGAAATGTCTATGACAATTAAGCTGTGTACTCATGCTAAACTGAATTGTTTTAAATAGAACTGATTATTTACATAAAAATGGATTTGGCTTTTAATAACCTACAAAGGTTGATATGCCATAAAACCCAACAAGCCAAACCAAACCAAATCAACACATTTTTATCTCAAAATTCCAGATAATTTTTGCGTCTCGTTTTCCTGGACAGATTCTAGTCTCTCCAAATGACATTGGTGTACAAAAATTGTTCGGTAGAAGTTGTTCGATACATATGAAGATTAGATTGTAATATTATGAAGTCTTCTTGCAGGAAGCATGATTTGGCTTATTCTCCAACTTGTCTTGGGTGTAAAGAGTTGGGGTTTTTTTTTTAATCTTTACTAGATAATCAGATTCTAAGTCTGATTATAACAGTCAATTACAAAGTGGGCTATGCTCATATCAAAATGTAGCAATTATGAAAACTTCACTAATTAAAATAAGTATTCCATAATTTCCTCCTTAATTCAGCATGATTGCATCATTTTTGCTTTATGGATGGTTATAATGTAACAAAAAACTACTTTATATAGTAGAAATGAAAAACAATAAACAGTTTGAGTCATTTGCGCCGATGGTAAAAAAATTGCTAAAATAACTATAAATAGTTAACTATTTTTTGTAATTGTTCTTCTTAAAATATTTAAATACACTTTTGATATTATGTACTTCTTGTTACCTTACGAATAACTCTTTCTTCAATTTCTGTTGCAAATTTATCCAACTCCCCGTGGGAAAAATGATGAAATTAAAAAAAACCTGAGTGAACATACTTTCACTCATTTTTTTTTTTAATCAGAAATAATCTAATGACTGATGAGACAAAACATTTTCTTTTGTAGATGAATATTCTGGCTTCATAAACAAACTAGATTGTATTAGTTAAATCATTGGTAATGTTTTTTCATTATAGAATATTGCTTTAAATTAATGAAATCTATGTGTGAGAGAACAAAGCTGCCATATAAGCTTGCTCGAGGTGGGACAACTAAGTATTTATTCTTATAAATTTGCCAATTAATTCCAATATTTTTTTCATGATTACGTTATTCAATGTCTTTTTCTGCATGGCTTGAAAAATATCTTTAATTCAAATAATTTAATTTAGTTTGATTAAGGAATATTTTATGAAGCCTAAACGTTCAGCTATTAAAGAAAAATATTTTCCGTCTTATCTATTACTAGTTTATTTACTTCTAAAATACAAAAAAAAAAAAAAAACTAATGTGAACATTTTTAAGTGTGCTAATTCCATAAGTTTGGCCTACGTTGTAGTTCAGCTGCCTATTCTTCATACATTGCCTGGACGACGCTTTAAAATACAATTACACTCATTATACAAGGAAGTGTTGAAAAGTTATGGGCCATACAAAGAAGGGAATGACCTAAACGTTGATGCTGAGTTTTTAAAAGTAAATAGTAAAGTAAAGTTGGTGACCTTAGTCGAGGGTAACCCGAAGGCACCCTTTTCAATAGCTAAAACACCGAGGTGTAGTGGAGGGCGCTACCCCATTCTCTGGATTGCTCCACTTTACCCTTGATCTTTAACACATAATGCTGAATGTTAAGCAATGCAGCATCAAGTACCATTTTTTTGGTTTCTTTGGTATAACTCGACCTGGGATTGAACCGCGGTCTCTCGGACCATTGGCGAACACTCTACTCATTAGGCCAATAACCCACAAAGTAAATAACCCATCATAATTAAAAGGAAGCAAAGAAATATAACAATTTTGTAATTCATCAACTGTTCGACTGTCAACACAAGTAGAGAGAAACCTTTGATTGATTGAGTTTAATGGATTGTCAACCTGTCTAGCGTTATTTTATGCCTGCGTTCATCGTACGTTCATATTTGTTACATAGTGGATTTTTTAGTATTTCTTTTAACTTTGCACTCAGTTTTATTGAATACAAATAACTTTTAACATCTATTGTCCCAGAGATGAGATCCTAACAGGTAGTGCCATTCTAGGTCTGAGTGGCGGTGAGAGTAATAGAATAAAAGGAGACACAATACCGTCAAGAAGTCTAGGACAAGTGCCTTACTATCAGATTCAGTTTAGTGTCATACTCCGAACCCTTCTTCTTAGAAGTGGGTATTATCCCTCTACAGGGGACAAAGTCAGCATATCCTAAGCCCCCCCCCCGCGCCTGCGTCTGATCAAAACAATAATGAAGGCTTAGTCTTATCCAAACTCGTTATTTTTCCCGCTCTGTAGCTTCCAAGAATGAAAGGGCTTGATATGTAATAAAAATTTTCAAAAAATATAATGTTTAGACAATTTAAGAGTAAAGATAAGTTTTAAAGAATGAGAAGTAAAAGAGGATTAAATGTCTCTGAGAACGGAGACGATTTAGGAGCAGTCTCAAATAGAGAAGTAGATAGACTAAAAGAAAAAAAAGGCAAGAATTAAAAAAAAAAAAAGAAAGAAACCAAGAATATGGACAAAGAAAGAAAGCCGACGCAAATAGCGAAAAAGAGTAGGAAATGAAGAACCTCAAGATAAAACAAAAAAATGGTGTGCCAAAAAACGGGAAAGCCAGTGTAAAAAAAAAAAAAGATCCTTAAATACTAGAAAAAAAAGGAAAAATAAGATAACGAAGAAACATGACAAGGAAAGAAGAAAAAGGAAAAAGAAAATGGGTAAGAAGCGAATTAAGCTGAGTAGAACAACAACAACAAAATAAAAATGAAGAATGAGGAAAAAAAAGCACTAAGAGGCGCCATAAATTTTTCCATTGAACGCTTGTCGAAATTATTCCTGATTTTTCAACCCAATGTTTCGTCTTCAGGGAAATCTTACCAATCTTACGATCAAGTGAAATGTAACGGAAGCAGAGAAAGCAACAGAAGTACGCCACCTTTCCTAAAAGTCAAAGTTGGGGCGATGTGAATGGTGGATAAGAAAGACCTCGGAGTAGGGGTGAAAAGCTAGATAAAAGTCTGAATTTTACGAAACATTATCAAAGATAATTGCTTCAATGAGTGCAGCTTTGAAAAAAATATAAATTTTTCCTGGCTAGATTTGCACTTGCCAATGGCATAAAAATTCTGGTGACTTTTTCCACATTAGAAGAATAACTCTGAATTACTAATGTGTGTATTTACCTAAACACTTTTTGACTGAAATTTTAGTTCTTATTCATGATGAAAGACTTTTAATAGATAAAATCAAAATTAAAAATCATTAACGAAAAATTCCGTTCTCACAGAAGAGATCTGGATCTTCACTTGTTTAGTCACAGTATTTCAGTATTTGAGTTATTATATCATTTTTGTATCTTGTAAAGAAGTTGATCTCGAAACAGAAAACATTTAACACACTGACTCTTCTTATCATAGCAACTATTGAGACGAAAAAACCTGTCGGCAATATTCAGTTAATTTATATGGAGGTGAACGGCAAATAAATTTGGTAACAAAGAATGCTTCATTTGTTTAATGGCATATCAACCTTTTAAGGTTATTTAATGGCAAATCTATCCTTCTAGAAGAATGGTAGTGGCAATTTTCAGCCCATAGCTGGGAGTATAAGGAGGTTCATAGCTTTCCCATGGTTATTTGTCCGAAAGTAAACGTAATAGCGCGACTGGGGATCGAACTCGCTTACTACAATTCCACAGATCAGTGCTTTAACCATTACACCAAGAGTACACCCCACCACAAGAGGTGCATTATAGAAAATTTGAGAAGACCTCGTTTGTACCTGGACAATATTACAGTTGCCAAGCGTAACAAAGAAGGTATTGGAGATGTAAAAACTTTGCTGCAGTCATTATGTGCTTTTCGAATCCAACTTGGATTGGTGATTAGCAAACTAATTTAGCTATATAGAGAAATCAGGCTTCCTCACTCTTGAGGCCTTTTGTCAGACTTATTAAAAACCAATATAAATCCTTCACCGAGGAACATAATAGCCTCGCAGACTATAAGTGAATTAAATCCTCACAGTGTCTTACGAAGGTTGCCCTGTGCTGTGATTAACTATGTTTAGTAAATATAATTAGTTCTTGCATTGTACTCCTGTTTTAAGAATTATATAAAGATTATATACTCATTATAAGTGATGTATTGTGAATATTGAGATAAAGGAAGCTTCTCTTTTGAACCTACTATCATGAATAGATATTACTTAAAACAGATTTATATCATTCATGGTTCATTTTTCAAATTATAGAGGCTTTCTATCAGTTTCAACGTTTCAGAATAGTTGATTAATTGATCGAAGCGGTATATCAACCCGTCTAGGGTTATTTTATACCAAGAGACTAGGGAATTGCGTTCATTTCACGTTCATGTTTTTAGCACTAGGTTCAATTTGATACGAATAATTTTAAAACAAATCTATTTGACCCATTGACGGAACTCTGAAATGTACTACTAAACAGAATTTGAATGTACCTGGAGGAAAGGGCAATGAACAAGAACTCCATGTTCCACAGATATCTAGGACTGGAACCCCGTCATCCGATAGCCCAGTCGGCTGGGGCTGTTGAATACAGTGAAGAAACACTTCCCCAACGAGTGTCCGGAATATGACATTGAACAATCTGATGGGGAGGCTACAGTAACACTGGAGCTTTGGGGAATGTTGAGTACCCCTTTATTGTCATCACTCCCGAGTCCACTCTGAAACAGGAGAGTAGCACCTGATAGTGTCCAATCTATGGGTCAAATTGAACTGTTTGACATTTAAATTGAGGGCTAACAAATGGGTTATGCTAAACTGAATTGTTAGAAATTGTTGTATCGTGGTAAGGAAAAGATACTCTGTGAAATAGAATTAATTATTTAACTCAAGTGGTACAGTTCGACTAGTATTATAAGTCGAGTGCTGTTGGTGTTACGTCCGAAGTTGGTCTTACTACAAACCGACGTCCTTCAGAGCTATCTCTCTGCTTCTCTTTCTGCTGCTCTTTCTGCTTCTTAAGAGATACGGCGTCTTTTATACTTCTGCGATACCGGAAGTCACGTGGTACGAGACACTATACAATAGAAATAGAACTGTATGATCATTTAACTGTGGTGTTTAATTGAATTAGTGATTTGGCATTAAATAACCTACACTCGTTGATGTGCCATAAAACAAAAGCAAACCAAACCAATCAAAATCACCTATAGTTTAGTATCAAATCAAGGACACTTCTTTTTTGGAAAGGTGGTCTTACCCTTTTACAGGGAATACAGTCAGGGTATTCTAAGCCTCACTGACAGGGCATTCCATTTTTCTTTTGATGAAACATTGTCTATCATTATTCTTAATAATATTTACTATAATCATATCCTTTATCTTCCTCATTGTAGTTGTTTTTTATCATAGAAAAAATATTTTAGCTTCCAAATACTATTTTATGGAAATTCTATAAGATAAAATACAGTGGCAATTTATTGAGTTAAAATAACATTTACACAATTTTCTCTAACGAAATTCATATATATATATATATATATGTATATATATATATATGAAACGAAACTAACCGTGAATTTATTTGAAAGCGTTATAACTAGTAATATATAAAATGCAATGGATGTCTTTCGTTCATCAGTATAAGTAACATTTAAAAAGATTTAAGAGCTACACAGTTTGTTTTTTTTTAAAGTACAGACTCGTAGATTTATCTCATATCAAACGAGCCGAAACTTCCAAAGATATTAAAAGGCAAATTGTTTTTCTTGAGTTTTATGTTTATACATAACTCGGCTCATTTACCCTGAAATTTTATTTTTGTTCTGCGGTCGTAAAGATGAGATTTCAAAGATGTAAAAAGGTTATTAATTTTGACAAATATCTTGAGGTATAGGAAATTCATTATTCTTTTAAAAGGCCAATGACAATTAAGCAAAGAGTTATATTTGGTACTTCTGGGCTCATATACATACTAAAGTACTAACATTTGTAGCGGTATTATATCAAAAATAATCAAAATATGATTATGATAGATTTTTAAAAAATACTGACTATTTTTATGATAATATAAGAAAAAAAAAGATTTAAACGGGAACATGAACTAAAATGATAAAATATATTTCAATTTTCGAACATTTTTGAACATTTCAAAAAATAGTTACATGAATATGTACTCTTTTACTGAAATCAGAGGTAAAATTTAATGAATAAGGGCCAAATGTTGTATAATGAACAGCTAGCAATATAATCGCTTGATCTGAAGCTGAGATCAGCTAGGGTGGAATATTTTTTATGTATACAGGTGAGTGGAAGCCACTGTAACGTAAGTACTAAAGTGCTGAAGCGTAGCCTTGAAGTAAGAAAACGAGTTCGAACTCCAATCACACTATTACGTTCACTTTCGGACGACTACCTTTGGAGGAAAGGATAACCCCTTATCCTTCAAGCAATGGATTAAATATTATCACTACAGTTCTTCTACAAGGATGGCTTTGGCATTAAATAACCCACGTAGGTTGATATGCCAAACTAAACTAAATATATACTGGTGGCTGACTATGAGGGAGACAACTACAGTTGTCTTCATTACAAGTTGCTGAACAAAATCATATTTTCCTTATTCGGCAATATTTTAAAACTTTCTTCGATAAAAGAAGAAAAAACTATCCTTTGCATCGTTACACCCAAATGAAATAGGATTAATATATTTTTGCTTGAAATATCTTTAGAATATGTAAAATAAGTCGAATTCACAAGCAAGTGCAGGTCTATTTGATGTAACGGATATTGCCATTGAAAATAGTCTGAACGACCCAAGTTCAAATCCTGACAGAGGATTTTCGCGAACGCCCTCGGGAAAGTTATAAATCCGTCCCTTCTCATCAAGTTATGATTGAAATAGCGTAAGAGATTGGGCTCGCTGAACTTAATAGGGCTAAAAAGAAAACCACTGAATTTAAAATCTGGCAAATCATGTTTGGGAGAATCTGTGGCACGTAGGTACACTATTCTTCTATTATCAGTACTCCCATGGTGAAATGGTTATCGTCGCAGGAAATGGACACGACGACACGAGTTCAAATCCTGGACGAGACTGCTTGCATTTCACATAGCCTTAATACCCTTGGGAAAGGTATGAATCCAAGTATTCTCCCTCCATCTATGGGTAAATAGTAGGGCAGACTAGGTTCTTCAGCCTTGGTGAGGCAACTAGTCTAGGAGAAGGAAAACTCTGAATTCAAACCTGTTAAACTCCGCTTAAAAATTGACCTTGTGTCATATCCTGCCCGAGCGGAGAGGTTGGTAAATAGGATTATCAGTACTCCTATAAAGTGTGTGTGCTTCTACACAGACCTTCACTATTGTAAACAAATCACCTGTGTAGGTAATTCAACAGTTCCCATCATAAAGAGAACTGTTATTAAAATCGACGGTAGGGTCTCCCTCTATATAATAATTTTTAAACAAGTCAATTTGACCCATAGATAGGACTTGAACAAGTACTACCACACCGGGTCAGAGTTTGCAAGGGAGTAAGGGTAAAGAAGGAACACTTCACACTCCCCATATTTCCTGAACTAGAGATTCACGACCCGATACAGTTTAGTGTCATACCAAAGAAAATCTTTTTTGGTAGAAGTCTTACCCCTCTCCAGTTTCTTAAAAGTTTTTTGGTGGGGGCTACGCACGGTCCTATCGAATACAAATAAGTTTTAAATACACCCCCAGATGGGTCTGTAATAGATACTGTCACTCTGAGTCAAAGTGAACCAGGGAGTAATGGCAATAAAAGGGGGAACAAGCATATAGAGTCAAGGAGGATCGCTTAACAGTTTTTCATATTTTGTCAATTCAAATAAAACGCCGGAGACATTGCTTGTTAAAAAAAGTTTTGTCGTTGGTTCGTCTTTCCTTGTTGATTTTGTTTGTTTTCTTTTTTGACCTGCGACGCTAATATATATTTTGGCGCCAAAGAAGTTAAGTAATCTCTTTGCCGTTTTTGTGTTCGGTGTGGGATTTTTTGAAAAAGAGACATGTGAGACGGGTGAGTACCGAGAAAGCCTTATCAACATTTGCTTACTGCCCGTCGACGTTGGCAGCGTTGGATCTCGCCGAGGCCAAACACAAAAACGAGACGTTACACGTGATTTTCAAGAGATGGCGCCAACCGTTAACGAGATTTTGAAAGCCGAGTAATTAGCGGGAAGAAAACTGAATCGTTAAATGAGGATCAGGTTTACTTAATCAAAGGGTCTTTCAAAACAAATATACATACATAAAAAAAAAAGCAATGGACACACTGTGATTCGGCATTTGAAAGTTTTTGTTTGTTTTTTTCTCCTTTTTTTATTTGTTTTCTAAATTGTGCGTTGAAAATGATTGACAATATTTGTGTCTTCAATTACGTCAAAATTGATTTGTAAGTGGACAAGCTACTATTTTCCTGAAGAAAAAAATTCAGGTTTAGCAAAGGGGCTGAGAATTGGGCATCAAAGTTCACATGAATAATCAAAATGAATATTAGCCAAGGAAGGAAACAACAACAAGCAGCGACATCTCCCAACAATATATATATATATATATATATATATATATATATATATATATATCCCCATTGCGTAGTAGTTAATATACCTGCCTGCAACATCGTACTGAGCTCTTTCGAACTCGTCACGCTATAACCGCCGATTTCGAACATATACCTTGTGGAGGTACTGACTCTCTTATACCCTTAGCTATTTGTTAAAACATATCACTACTGTCTTTCTACAAGGCTTGATTTGGCATTGAATAGCTCACAAAATTTGATATGCCATTAAACAAAGAAGCACGGGTGTCCAATGTATTTACGAAATAAGGTGTGAAATCTTAAAAGCATACTCTGCTTCACAGACGAGCATGTCTTGATTTGCGCGTGGCTCCCCACGATAAAACGACCTTGGGTCATTTACTGACTTGGTAGGATGTTGGTTAAATACTAATTCTCTTGTTCTTTTCCATACTAGAATATTCCAAAAAAGATATAGATTGATTTACCAATATTGATTATAGTTTCTTATTGTTGGATTCCCTTTGTAACACCAATTCATTATCACATATAAGCTTCTACGTAGGAAAGTTTGAAGAATTCTTAGTAACATTTTATTTTTATCAACAATATCTGTAAATATAGAGAAAAAAATTAATTGGTTTCGGTTTCTTTGTTTAATGGCATATTAACCTTTTTAGGTTATTTAATGCCAATGCTATTCTCCTTGAAGAACAGTAGTGGTACTATTTAACCCATAGCTGGGAGGATAAGGGGGTTCATACCTTTCCCAAGTGTATTTGCCCGAATGTGAACATAATAAGGCTACTGGAGTACGAACTTGCGTACTACGATTCCGCAGTCCATCGCTTTAACCATTACACCACGAGGACACCCCCCGAAATAAAAAGAGTAGCTTTAAACTCTATGATAAAATAAAATAGGAGATAAAAACTTAAAATTCTCGTGCTGAATCTTCAGGTGATGTGTTAATACAAATTAACATTAAGTCACATGAAACCCAAACTTGTAGGGTTTTAATTTGCTTTATTCTATTTTATAGTTAAAAGATCGTGATGTAGCTCCGTAAGTTGTGTACAGAACAGTGTATTTTACTGATTTCAAACAGCTTTAGAGGAAAATTCTTATATATATATATATATATATATACATATATATATATATATATATATAATTGGAGGTAGAAAAGGTGGATTCAGACTTTTCTCGTGGGTATAAGCGCAATGTGAAATGCAAACAGCCTCGTGCTGGGTGTGAGTTCGGGTCACCATTTCCATTTCTTACGACAATAATTATTAAATATCGAACAACTCATCCAAGTTCGAGATATTAAAGGTAACTCTGAAAGGCTAATTAGGTCCCCTCACTCCCCACAATATCATAATGAACCACTATTTCAACGAAAACCCTTCAGGTTCAAGAGTCGTCTGCTTTAGTTAAAGAAATCAAAATAGATCAGATTATTTATAAAGCCTTGCGTGGCGCTGGGACGATGAAAATGAAACTATTTGTTCAATCTTAATTCAAATGCAATGGTCCAGAATATTTTTCTAAATATGTGAAACATCAAATTGTATCTATTGCAAGTAAAAATTGCTTACAAGATAATCTCAGAATTTTGGCAGTGTTGTTGGGTAAGTATATATATATATATATATATATATATATATATATATATATATGTGTGTATATTTAGGCAGCATTTCTTCGTTAATGCAAATTTCATTAAACATAATAGACATTTTATGCCTACATATTCTCTTTTGGATCCGTTCGAATTCCCGTATTACTTTTATCGTATTCGGGGGGAACTGATTAAGGTATTGTCCATAGTTGTATGTATCCCAAGTACTTTCCGACGACTTAACCTGATGTGTCTTGTAGTTACATCCGTACTTTTGCTGAGACATGAACATCTCCAGGGCTACTTCTTCCACGGTTGGAGATACGCATCTGCCTATTCATAACCTCCTGATTAATAAATTTCGCATCGCTTTTCTGTGATGTGGACCTATGGCTCAGTGGTAGATTTCCACCTCTTTGGTCGATGGTTCGATCTCAAGAAGTGGAGATTACGGTAGTAATTTACTAAGCTTTTTGCTTAGATGTGGCACAAGGCCATATGAATGGGGCACCCAATGAGACTCGAACTCACCCGTGTAGGTTTGCTAGTCTAGCTTGCTAACCATTACGCTACCCGAGGTGCCCAAGTGGAGATTACTGTATACACTGCTGATGAGACCTAAAGTCGAAACAGCTATCCAGAGGTTTCGTATGTCGAACGTAATGCTAGCCGGAGTTTCTGGACATGGTAATTAGATATATGTAAAAGTTCTGGAACGTGAGGCATAATTCAGCAACTTTGGATATCTTTTATCGAGATCGTGAGGGGGATGAATCACATTGAACTGTGAGAAGCCGAGTTTACATGCCTTTGCCTGATCATCGCGGTTCTTGCAACGCGCGCTCAATTTCCTGAACCACTTACTTACTGTACTGTACCTTCACTTTTAGCACCACTATTTTTCGTTACTTAAGTGGCATTTCGAAATCGAAAGCATATCTTCCCCAATTAGATACATTTGCATATTTATCGGGGCAGCTTTCAAATCACTCATAGAGTGAAGCAATGCACGTGTCACAATAACACCACCTACCACGCTAGTACCAACTTCCCACGGTTTGAACTGCTTTGGTTACATGATATACGCGCAGCAAATTAACACAAACCAAATTATTCTAAAGATATATGTATACACACACACACACACACACACACACACACACACACACATATATATATATATATATACTAGATGGTGTTTAGCTAAAAAAAATCAGTATTTTAGTATATGCTAGTTTACTTGGACGCTAACTAAATGGCTGGAGAAGAAGCTAGACGGCAATTACACAAGAATGCTGCGAGCAATATTGAACAAGTCCTGGCAGCAACACCCCACAAGGCACCAACTATACGGCCACCAGCCTCCCATCACGAAAACTCTCCAAGTTAGACGAACCAGACATGTAGGACACTGCTGGAGAAGCAGGGACGAGCTCATAAGTGATGTACTCCTATGGACCCCCACATATGGCCGGGCAAAAGCAGGACGACCAGCTCGAACATACATACTGCAGCTATGTGAGGATACAGGATGTAGCCCTGAAGTCCTGCCATAGGTGATGAACGATAGGAAAAAGTGGTGAGAGAGGGTCAGGGATATCCGTGCTAGCGACACGACATGATGATGATAACTGCGTATATATATATATATATATATACATATATATATATATATATGTATTTGGTAAACCCCAAGGACATGTGTTAAGGTTGATTTTTTTTGGCGGGGGGCGGGGTCAGACTTATCTTCCGTAGCTTGATTCGACATTAAATGACCGATGTGGTAGAGATGCCGTAAAACAGAGCAAACAAACAAACAAACAAACAAACAAAAACAACATCAGGGTGCTTAGTGTAGATCTTGGAGACAAGAAGTAGATGACGATCATAAAAGAGTTATCTACGATGGTTGTAAAGCATTTGAATCACGGAGAATTTTTAACTGATCACTTCTGAAGCAGACACTGAT
Organism: Sepioteuthis lessoniana; assembly: GCA_963585895.1. Classification (NCBI taxonomy): domain Eukaryota; kingdom Metazoa; phylum Mollusca; class Cephalopoda; order Myopsida; family Loliginidae; genus Sepioteuthis; species Sepioteuthis lessoniana. The sequence continues at coordinate 65,495,553 of OY757916.1, read as the reverse complement.
CTCATTCCTGGGCTTGTTTGTAGCATCAGTAATAGGGTCCTTTTTGGCATAAGTCCCTCTTCCTAGTCACATGAGGTTTCTTGGCAGCAAACAATCACAGGCTCATTTTATACAATTCTTTCCGATGCAACCTTCAGGCAGCTCATGTCTTTTCTAAATGGTCTACAGCAGGTTTGAGAATGCACAGGGTCAATGTCATCTATAAAAATCAATCTTCCTTGTTAGATATACCACAAGGATTGAAAAGCTGAACTTGACCTGAGTCGACACATCCACTCCCACAGGTAATTTTAGCAAAGATATGGCAGTCTGGCTGCCTGTTTGTCTCTCTTTCAGTCTGCTTGTCAGTCTCTCTCTCTCTCTCTCTCTCTCTCTCTCTCTCTCTCTCTCTCTCAATATATATATATGGACTTGAAAGGCAGAGGTCAGATTTAGCGTTATATAAAAAACAATGGTTGATATGCTCTAAAACCAAACCAATCGAGTATAGCTTGGTAATACTAACAATTTAGTTTAACAGAAGTCATTTGTTAGCACACGCTTGAATGGTTTCAAGAATGGAAAATAATGAAATAGTTTTGTTTGGCGTATAGATGGCACCCTAAAAGTTACTGCCACTCCTGACCATTGTGGACCAGGGAGTAAAAGCAATGAAAAACCTTTTTTATTGTTTTGCTCCACATTCCCTAAAGTTCAATCAGATGTTTTTGTGTCATATGTAGGATACACTTTGGCGGTGCGGGCTCTTATTCCTCTGCTGTCAGTGCATTCTAAAACCCCAGGTAATTTAGCTGGATTGATCAATCGCACTCATGAGAGGATAATATCATTACATAAATAATGAGGAGTAACAGCGCTACTTTGTATAGAGAAGCTATGCCTAAGTGACCAAGCAACGATATTTACTTGAATCATTATAGTTTAGCAAAAGCCACCATATATGTAGCATCCAGAGAGGATCGAACTCATTTATCGTTTAGCATATATTGGAGTAGCAGGTGACATCAAATGTCATTACTAAGCTGAGATTTAGACCACATAAGAGAAGTGAAGATCAGTCTCACATCTCCATGGAGGGATAATCTCTAAAGATTCGAAGTGAGCGAGCTCAAAATACAGTTGCACTGTTGCGTTCACTTTCAAACTAAAATACTCAGGAAAGGCATGAACTCTGTTATCCTTCCAGCTATGGATAAAATAATATCACCGCTATTCTACAATGATGACTTTGACATCAAATATACAATCAAAACCATCACTTTTCAAGAAATGATTTTACAAATCTATTAACCATTACTACATGGTGAAGCAGTTTCGATGCGTGGTCACTTAAATACTTATTTTTGCCAGTTATAATTATAAAATGAATAATTATGTTGATAATAATAATAATAATAATTATAAATTACCACCAAAACAGTTTTAGATCTGTAAGATACAGTATCCTATAAAAATAAAACAGTCCCTTAAAATAATTCAGTACCCTATGCAAAAAAAAAAGCAATGCAGTATCACAGTATTTCAACTCTAAAATGAAATAAAACAAGGAAAAACTAATTACTTTAGAAAAAACTTGTAACGACACATGTCTCTCTCTCACTCTCACTCACTCTCTCTCTCTCTCTCTCTCACTCACACACACACCTTTTTCTCCCGTGAAACTCAGAGTTTTCTTATAATATATATATATATATAAATAGAGAGAGAGAGAGAGAGAAAGAGAGAGAGATAGACAGGCAGACAGACAGAGAGAAATCTGAACACAATAACTATAATTAGAATTATTGGTAATCACGGATTGTAAATTAACATGGCACAAGGTTTACCCTCTATATCACCACTATGAGGTTTTCGGACACTTATTTTTGGTTCTTTTTGATAAAAGAAATTAGCAATGAAATGTCAAAATTTAATTGGAAATACAAGGAAAATCGTACTAAATCATCGAATATTCTCCGCCCCCGAAAAAAAAAACTTTAAAAAAAGTATATGCAATTCTGTGGCTCGTTTTAGAAACCTGACGCTACAAATAACGTTTATGTTTGCCAGATGAGCCACTGACTTTGCCCACAAAATGGAGTTAATGTAGCGTATAATTAAAAGATCTCACCTTTTACAAATGTCCTGTCATCTGATATGACGAAATATTAAAGCTCATTTGCAATAATTTTTCATCGTGTCTCCTGGCAACCTAGCAGAGTGCAAACTCTTGGTGCCCGCTCTGGGAATGGAACCTCCGACCTTAATCTTTATCGCAATGCAGTATTCCCTCTTTTCTTATGACTAAATTTCAAGGTTGAAGGTTCTTTGTTTAATAGCATATCAAACTCCGTGGGTTATTTAATGCCAAAGCCATACTCGTTGAATAACAGTAGTGGTACTATTTAACCCATTGCTTGGGGATTAGTGGGATCATGCTTTTCTCAAGGGTATTAATCAAAGACTGAACATAATGGGGTTCACATTCACTTCATTGTCGAAGTCCAATATGTTCACCACTATACTGAGGCCTCCCTCTAAATGAATTCCGAACTTGCGTGGATGAAAAAGATGCTTTTGAAGGTAAATTAACAGCTTTTGTCTTGATAAGTTCATTTAAGTGCTAATTTGCCCAGTCGGCTGAGGCTGCAGACTGCTTCTTTGCAGAGGTGCAAGACCACCGCAACGTGTGTCCTGCATATGACACTAAAAAATCTTAAGGTGAGGTTTCAGTCATGCTGTAGCTTTGGGTAATGTAGAGTCCCCTTCATTGCCATTGCTCCCAAGTGCACTCAGGCCCGGAGTGGTAGCACCTGAAAGGTTCCTATATATGAGTCAAATAGAACTAAACTGCGTACTTTTTGAAATAGAACTGCTTTTGACAAAAAACTATACTTATACTAAACTGAATAGTCTGAATTTGAACTGTTGGACTAAACCGAATAGCTTGAAATAGAAATGTTTTTGACAATTAAACTGTGCACTTATGCTAAACAGATTTGTTTGATATAGAACTAAAGAGAAGCAGTGGGCGTTTTCTACAGCCCCAGTCGACTAGACAAGAGATTACTCTTAAGCCAACTGCTATTTAAGTGTGGTAATTCCCAAGAATGAACTGACTTCGAAGAAGCGCTTACGTTTCATCGAGAATTCGTGATATTATGTAACCACACCTATGCAATCTTGTGTTTTGTATTCATTGAAAAACAGACGGAGTTCTTATCTTTATAGTTCATTTACTTTTGTTTCTTTTTTACGCTATTTTTATTACCAGAAATATTACTTGTATTCAAGAGTTTCGTTAATTATCACGACAAAGCACACGGCTTACGTTTCTGTTGATTGACAGACTATGCCAAGAGTTGCTGGCATCCTAATTTTAAAGTGTCTGTTTAACTTTAGTAATGGAAGCAAAATATATAATGTGTAAGGAATCAAACTGCAAATATGGATAGCTTTATGTACCCTTGAGGAAAACTTGAATTCTTAAATACCTTGTAATATACTGGGTGTTTCCAAACATTTGATATCATTTGAGATGTACTGGATGTTTCAGAAAAATGATATCATTTCATTATCTAATAACTTAAAACATTCTTTAAATGATCTCAAATATTAAAGGGAATGTGTTGAAACAACTTAAAATTCTATGTTTCATTGTTAAACGACTTCTTTCTTCCTGTGAATAGTATTTCTATGCTTTAGGAGGAAAAAACATAAAACATTAGACAGAATTTTGAGATGTTTCCACACATGCTGTTAAAATATGAGATGATTTTAACGAGAATCGGTGAAGTTATTCGATTACGAAATAGGCTGCTACATTGAACATACAAAAAATGTTAAGTACATATTTGGTTTGTTTTACTATTAATTTGCCTTGCCTTTATGGCATATCAGCCATAAATATGTACCAGCTTAGTCAGCTGGGATTGTAGATTTCACCGACGGCATCTCTACGGAGGGGCAAGATCCCTTCAACGAGTGTCTCGGATATGACAATAAAAAATCTGATAGCGAGCCTCCAGCCTTTGAGATTTGGGGAATGTAGAGTACCCCTTCATTGCCATTGCTCCCAGGTCCACTCTGGCCCGGTGTGGTAGCACCTGATAAAGTCTGCAAACGCAGACATAGTTTGTTCTATTTGACCCATAGTTAGGACTTTATCAGGTGCTACCACACCGGGCCAGAGTGGACCTGGGAGCAATGGCAATGAAGGGGTACTCTACATTCCCCAAATCTCAAAGGCTGGAGGCTCGCTATCAGATTTTTTATTGTCATATCCGAGACACTCGTTGAAGGGATCTTGCCCCTCCGTAGAGATGCCGTCGGTGAAATGACAGTTGTTAAATTATGACTGTTATATAGCAATACTTGAAACCATTAATCTGTGTACAGAAAAGAGCTCAAGCTAGACTGAGAAAGTTATTTACAAAATGTGTTTACGAATCATATGTATATATATATATATATATATATATATATATATATATATATATATATATAATTCATATATGTAAATGTATAAAGGATTGGCATTAAATAACCTACACTGGTTGATATACTATAAAACCAAACCAAACTAAACTAAACCAAACCAGACTCTTTATTGCCATCGCTTCCAGGTTCCCTCTGGTCCGGAATGGTAAGACACGAGAGGGTCCTATCTTAGATCAAATAGAACTTCAATATTCAATGCCAAATCATGTTTTGACTTATATATTAAATATATTATTTGTAAACACATTTTATAGTTAAACACTGTTAAATGAACCAACAGTTTTATTTCTAACAACCCAATTTAGCACAGGTCAACAAAGTACAATGATTCAAAGTATTTCTTTGTATCACCAACAATTCAACTATGCATCAGACATTGGTTTACACATAGATGAATGATCAAACAGTTATAAGTCAAACAATTCAGTTTAGCATAAGTCATTTCTGTGTCAAACAGTTCTATTTGATTTAAGATAGGACCCTCTCGTGTGTTACCATTCCGGACCAGAGTGGACCTGGGAGCGATGGCAATAAAGAGTCTGATTTGGTTTGGTTTGGTTTTATGGTATATTAACCAGTGTAGGTTATTTAATGCCAAATCCTTTATACATTTACATATATGAATTATATATACAAATGATTTATCCCATAGTTAGGACTTTATCAGGTGCTACCACACCGGGCCAGAGTGGACCTGAGAGCAATGGCAATGAAGGAGTACTCTACATTCCCCAAATCTCAAAGGCTGGAGCCTCGCTATCAGATTTTTTATTGTCATATCCGAGACACTCGTTGGAGGGATCTTGCCCCTCCGTAGAGATGCCGTCGGTGAATTCTACAATCCCAGCTGACTAAGCTGGTACATATTTGGAATGCAGAGACAGAATATGAGAAAATTCTTATTAACTCAAACGAAATAAACATTTCACCTTCTTACTGTTTTTCATGTGCTCCGTCAAATAGGCTAAGAATATGCTGGTTGTATAGCCTGCTGAAAGGTAAGACCACTCCTCCCCTAAAAGGGGTGCTCTGCGTATGAAACTAAACTGCATCCGGTGGTCAGAATCCGGTTTTGGAGATCTGGTGACTGTGAAGAAACTTACTGATCCATTCTGCCACAGAGTTGCAGTACTTATAAGAGCATCATAAATGGGTCAAATAGCTCTGTTTAAGAATTACACATACTTAATAGAACCGTGTGCAAAAATAAAAGTAATTGCTGACAAAGAAAGACTGACTTCGATAGTTTCATCTGCTGACTGTGTTTTCTCTTTTTTTAATAACATATCAAACTATTTGTCATGAAGATTGTTGGTTCATTAACGCTTTTCAAACGATTGTTTATTTTCAATTTTAAATGCCTGTACAAAAAATGTCTGGAAACTTATTGAAGGCACCACGTATATATACATATATATAGGTAGATTTTTTTTAAATACCAATTTTTCTTGAATGACCTTCATATTATATATTTTCTTTCACAGTTGGTAAGATTGTAGTGCATCGAATTGTGGGAGATCATTCTAAGTAAATTAGGGTGTTGATACCAACTAACTTTAATTTATAGATATATTTGCCGCACGGAGCAAACAAAGATTTTTTTTTTTTTTTACTTCAAGCAGGTTTCAGTTGTCAGATTTATAGGCAAGCCATGCTGAGCGCAGTTAGGGGCCCGACATATTTATGAAGATAAATCATTACTTAATGTATTTCATATATACATATATATATACAAGGGACCCTCAAAAAGTTTCAAGCCTTACTCAGAAAAGAGAGCCGCAGCAGAAAACTTTAACTGAAATCTTGGGATGAGCCAGCTGTAAGCAAGACAGGTTCCAAGAATGCTGTTGCATGAGAGTTCTGATACTCCGACTCCAGGGTGAGTTTTAGAACTTTTAAAATCTAATATACATATCATCATAATGTCATGCCTCAAGTACAGATTTCCCTGACTCTCCCTCACCAGTCTTTTCTATCGTCCATCGCTTTCGCCAGGTCTTCTTGGCTACATCTTCACAGAGATTCTGTCGAGAAGTTCTAGCTGGGCGTCCAACACTTGCTTGTCCGTGTGAAGTGGTCAAGAAGAGCATGTCGATTATGAGTTTGTCCTTACTTCTCCGGCAGTGTCCAGCATGTCTTGTTCATCGGGCTTGAATGGTTTTAGAGATGGGAGAGAGGTGGCCGTATGTCTGCTGGTTTGTGGAATGTTACTTCCAAGACTTGATCATAACAGCTCGCAGTGTTCTTGTGCAATTGCCGTCAAGCTTTTTCTCTATATGATTTGTCAAAAACAATGCGTTTTATTTTATCGGACAGGTCTAACCTCCTTACAACCAGTAGCTTATTGATAACTGTTCATGCCTTTGCTACTCACGTATTGATATCGTTTTCAGTAGATAACACGCTTCTTCAGAGATATGTGAACTAGTCCATTAGTTTCAGAGACCCATCTTCTAGAATGGATATATCTACTTTTTGATTTTGATTAAAGCACATACGTCCTGTTTTATCTGCATTGACATGGAGACCTTTTCTGCTTGCTACCCTCTCCAGACTATGCAACAAGGAGTCGGCTTTACCGGGTATGTTTGCCCGAAGCGCTATGTCATCAGCGTAGTCCACGTTCGTAATTGTCCGCGCCGGGTATCGCCTACTTCTTGCTTTGGCCAGAGAAAAGCCATTTTCTTTCATTAAATCTATCGATGTTCAAAGTACGTAGTCGAGGCAGATTATGAACAGGTATGGGGCTAACGCATCTCCTTCTTGGGCACCTTCGACAATGTCAAAGAAGTCTGTGTCTCGATCCACTGAGCGAACCTTTACTTTCATGTTTTATATCATTATAGCTGGGACGGTTTATTTGGGGAGACCATTGGCTAGAACAATTTGTTTTATTTTCCTTCCGTGAATGGAGTCAGATGCCTTACAGAAATCAACAAATAAGAGTGTTGCCTCGAGGCTTTTGGCTCTAACTTCTTCAATGATACATCGGATCGTCAAAATTTGTGATATACTGGACTGATTTCTTCAAAAGCCATTTTGATTCTTCCTGGGAATTTTCTCAATTTCGGGTTCGATACCATAGAGTAGCAGAGCGTTGTAAATCTTAGTGACTATGAAAATAAGTGTTATACCTCGGTAGGTCTTAGCAATTCCAATGTCACCTTTCTCAGGAAATGGGAGGATACTGCCCTTTGTCCACCTGGCTATTGTGTTCTGGTTCTACACAGAATTGCACTATCGGGGCAGTAGGTCGTCGAATTTCCTTGTCTTCCATACCTCTGGTGGTATTTCACGAAAACCGGTAGATTTCTTATTTTTAGTTTTGGTTAGTGCTATGTCGAGTTCGTCTTGCGTAAACTATCCAAGTTTAATATCTCATAATTTTCGTGATAGGTTTATCAGCTACTTTAGGGGTTTTCCAAGCAAAGTCTTGAAATGTTCTTCCCATATGTGTATCCATTCATCTTGGCTGGTAGCTTTTAGTTTAGCTCTGGGGATGTTCTTCCTTATACTCACTTCATTTACTGCCTGCCATGCTATTCGAAATTGTCTATCTTCAAGCGAGTTTCTGATCTTTTTGATCTGATTTTGAATGTATTCCATTTGTTCTTTTAGGTACGCACTAGTTGGTTCCCTTTGTGCCTTCTTAAGTTTCTGGGCGTTGGTATTAGTTTTGTTCCTTTAATTACATAGGAATGCCGTTTTCATGATGTCACGTTTTTTTTTAACTGTTAAAGTCTCCCAGGGAACTCTATGTTTTGCTCTTAGTTTCGTTAGTATGCATTCTGCTGCTGCTTCCATGTGGGCATTGACGAAGTTCTCATATTTTTCATTCAGAGTAGGTTTTTCTGCTATCTCCTGATGTGCGTCGAATTTGTTTCTTAGTGTTATCGTGTATTTATCTCAAATTATATCTATTGTTGAGCAGGGACCAGTCATAGTGTGCAGTTTTAACTGTTTGTGCCGTATTGCTGCGTAAGCTTAATCGTATCTTTGCCATGAGAATGCGGTTGTCGGAACACACACCCTCAAAAGATGAATATGCCTCACAATCCGAAGCGCTATTAATCCATTTCTTATTCTTGAGGATGTAGCTTATTTGTGCTTTAGTATTATTTGCGTACATAGCTTTCCTTTTCTTTTCTGAAATCTTGTATTAAGGCTTGTTAGACCATTTTCTAGAGATCAATCAGTTAGGAATTCCCTATTTCTATTTGACGAGTTGTATAAACTAAATTTGTTGTTTTCCTTTTTGCCAATCTAAGCATTTATGTCTCCTCCGATGATAAGAACGTTGTGTTTAGGGATGCTACAAACAAAGGAGGATGGCTCGTTGTAGAAGGTGTCGAGGTTCTTTTCATCGTTAGCATTGGTAGGACTGTTGCAGAAGATGATCATTGTGCTGAGGTTACTGTTAAACATAGCTATTCCTTGTTGCATTTTTTCAATGCTGTTTCGTGATTTTAGGGCACGTGGACTGAGAAGCATTCCTACACCCAATATGGCGGCGTTGACAGAGTTTCTCCATGTAAATGCAGAGATAAACGTCCATCCACAGCCAGTATCATGGTACTATTTACCAACCCCTCCGCTCGGGCAGGATATGCCACAGGGTCAATTTTTTAAGCGGAGTTTAACAGGTGTGAATTCAGAGTTTTCCTTCTCCTAGACTAGTTGCCTAACCAAGGCTGAAGAACCTAGTCTGTCCTATTTACCCATAGCTGGAGGGAGAATAACTGGATTCATACCTTTCCCAAGGGTATTAGTGCAATGTGAAATGCAATCAGTCTCGTCCAGGATTTGAACTCGTATCGCCGCGTTCATTTCCTACGGCGATAACGACTACACCACGGGCACCTCCTCCAGCCAGTATCATGGTATTTTATTTCTAGTTCACTAGGATGGAATAAACGTTCTTGTATGCATACTCTGTCTATGTTATGCTCAACTGTAGACGCTGTTAGGTCTGGTAATTGGTCTATCCTATTTAAGACTCTAACGTTAAATCTGGCTAAATGTATTGTGCTTTTACATTTTGTTTGTGTTTCGTTCTGTTGCTGATTTTTCGAACAATTGGGCCAGAGTTCCAACTTCAGCAGAACCCGTTCCTTTTCTTACCCGCGCGAAGGGCGATGAGGTCTAGACATATGGTTTGAGTGAGAGTCATGGTAATCTTTCGATGGCTGTATTTTTTTAAATCATCAATAGACGCCATGCAGTATTTTCCTGACTGAACTTGCAGAATAGCACATTAACTACTCCACCACGGATGACTTTCTCCTCATTTTTAGTTGGATTAAGTCTTAGTAAATACAGCTTCAGTGTCGATATTTTTCTAATATAGTCCATACAAATTTGCATTTATATTTGACTAAAAAAGATTCAACATTGCCAGGGATTAAAATATTATACGGAAATAGATTTTGTGAAAGAAAAAATCTATTCGATTTACTTTATATATAAATGGGTTCTATCCCATTTATTAGTCCCAGTTAGCAAAGCCTTTTTTTCTTCACGTTCAATTTTAAGCTTAAATGTTTTCGCATTTCCTCAATCCTATAGATGTTTACAAAAACATTCCTTAGGGTCAAATGTGTTCACAATGTAAGTTTTCACAACATCGAACCATTAGCCAAGGAATCCAGGAGTAGAGTGTGTCCTTTCTAAATGATTTTCCTGTTAAAACGTCAGCGGCCGAATGAAAAACTTTTTATTGTGAACTTATTCAATCCCTCTTAAGGATTAGAATGTAAAATAACATCAACTTTTGAGTTGAGTTTAACAGATTTAATTTTTTGCGTACATAGTTTTTAAATGTTTTTAAATAAAAAAAAATGATTTTACAATTCTCAACTGTTGAAATATTTCTCTTACCGCATAAGGGCACTTCTTTGAGTTTAATACATGTTCCTGCGTCGGTAATTATTCCTGTACTAAAGAAAAAGGCATTACTTTTTGACCCACGCTCATCTATCTATATATATATATATATATATATATATATATATATAGCGTCCAAAACTAAGGGACAAAATTTTAAAACCTTATATTTGTTAGAAATAACAACTGTGAAAAGCTGAAATTTTGACATCTGGTAATCGTTATCATCCATAATAACATACTCAAATTTGAATCATTTGCAAAGGATAGAAAAAGAATTATAACAATTATTTATTTATTTTCAAAATAGGATCGTCCAAAAGTAAGGGATTCATACATTTTACAAGAGTATTAGCTCTGTCTGAAAGGCAAACAGACTAGTACAGGATTTGAACTCGGATCGCTGTGTCTATTTCCTACGACGGAAACCGTTACACCACTATATGCGTACGAGAATGCATAGAGTGATCAGAAAGTATTAAGTGACACTTTACTTATTTTTAGGTTAATTCATTTTTAAAATCATATGACGACGTGTGTGCTGCTGAGTAGCTTATATAATAAAGTGATGATGTCTAGACGTCTACATATGTGGACTATTTTTAGATTAGATACTGCTAATTCTCAATATTTTTTATCAGTAGTCTCAAGCCTTTTGGGTGAAATAAAGGTTTGTGTATGGGCAGCATTTTTTATACTCATAAGACCTGGCTTCAGCATTATTGAATTAAAGATTCATCTCAAAGTTAAAATTAGGGAAAGAAATTAAAAGAAATACTATATATTAAAAGAAAAGTTTTAGAGCTTCTTCTACTAAGTTTGGTTTGGTTTGGTTTAGTTTTATGGCATATCAACCGTTGTTGGTTATTTACTACCCATTCCTGTTTTTAGATATATATCAAATGTATGATTTGTAAACACGTGTTGAAGATATGCAGTTAAATGATCATACAGTTCTATTTCTAAGAATTCAATTTAGCATAACTCAACAAAGTTAAATCGTTCCAAGTATTGGTATGCATAACTCACAATTCAATTAAACATCAGTCATTTGATTACACACAATTAAATGATCCAAAAGTTCTATTTCGAACAATTTAGTTTAGTAGAAGTCATTTTTTTTTTTACTTAGTTTAAATTTTCAACAGTTCTATTTGACCCATCGATAGGACCCTATCAAGTGCAACACCCCGAGCCAGAGTGGACCTGGGAGCAATAGCAATGAAGTGATACTCCGAATTCCCCAAAGCTCCAAGATTGGAAACTCACCGTCATATTGTTTAATATCATATCTAGGACACTTGTTGGTGAGGTCTTACCCTTTTGGAAAGATACAAATTCAGTGTCACTCTGGATACTACTTGAGCACAGTTCGTACTCTTAGATGCTTCTCGAAAATGAAAAAGAAAAAAACTTTACTAAAGAAAAACTAGCAAGACTTTTGTCATCGTTTAATTTTTATTTTGTTTATATATATATATATATATATATATATATATATATATATATATATATATATATAATTAGTGTCATGGACTTTTCTAGACAGGGTTTCCATCCTTCGAATGTATTTGGATGCGAAAAATTTGGAAACATTTAAATGGCAATTTTTTTCTTGAAAAATTTTTCATATACTCTCGGATATATTTACTTAGAAAGTAATACATGCGATATATATATATATATATATATATGGTGTGAATGTGTGGGGGGTGTCTCTCTATGTCTGTATGTGTGTGAGAGAGAGACAGAGACAGAGACAGAGACAGGGTGTGTGTGTGTGTGTGTGTGTGTGTGTGTGTGTGTTTACGTTGTTGTGAGTGTACAGGGTTTCTTAGAGTTACTGAGGCAAGTAAAAAGAAAATGACAAAAAGATAAATCGAGGAATGTAAAATCGGTCGGGTTTGGGGCGCCGTCTCAGAGGCGAGCTTATGGAACGAACTTTCACAGACAGAAAACATCAGACCGTGCCCAATATCTAAAAGAACAGGAGAAAAAATTAAAATAGAAAGTTACAAATAACGGACACATGTGCATAAAATAAATGAATGAGAAAGAAAGAAAGAAAGAAAGAAAGAAAGAAAGAATACAAAGAGAATGTGCGATAGAATCAAACTGTCTCCGAGAGAGAGAGAGAGAGAGAGAAAGAGAGAGAGAGAGAGAGAGGAAGGGGAGAGATAGAGAGAGACGACAACATTTATGACGAAATAGATAAATTAATTCAAAGTGAAATAGGAAATATGAAGAACTTGTCTGATAGATAGATAGATAGATAGATAGGGAAGTAAAAAAGAAAAGTAGAAAAAAAATCCAAACTTGATGAATTCATTATGAAAGTCGACGTTGGCCGTTTCGGTTATAATAACCATCTTCCGGACTTTAAATCCTGGAAAAGTTTGTTAAAATAGCAATTTGTGTTCGATAAAATAGCTGGAGAAAAGAAAGTCTGTATAAAAGGTTTTAAGCGGAATTTACCGAGTCTGAATTCAGAGTTATTATTCCTCTAGACCAGTTGCCATATCAATGTTAAAGAGCTCAGCCTGCCCTACCGTGTATTCATTTCTGGAAGGAGAATAATTGGTTTTATACTCATGAATATATAGATACCGATCGACTGATAGATTACAACTCTTGTAAAAGAATAGAGATAAAAGCATTCTTGTATAGCAACAACGTGTGTTCAAAAAAGTAACGAGAAGATTTATTTTACCTAGATGGTGGCTCGCTTGCTTGTTTGTGTTGTATGGTAAATTAACCTTTGTAGGTTATTTAACGCCAAAAACATTTTTATGCAAAAAGTCAGTTCTATTTCAGACAATTCAGTTTAGCATGAGTACACAATTTAATTGTCAGTAAGTACAGTTTATGAAAATAGTTCTATTTCAAACAATTCAGTTTAGGATAAGTACACAGTTTAAATGTAAGTACATTTTAATTGTGGAAACCATTTCTATTTCAAGCTGTTCAGTTTAGTTAAGCAGTTCTTATTCAGCTAATTCAGTTTAACATGAGTACAAATTTTGTTTACAAACACTTAAATGTCAAAACACTTCAATATTAAACAAATCAGTTTAGTGTAAGTACAGTTTAAATATCAAAAACAGTTCCATTTTAAATAATTCAATTTAGAATAAGCACGCAGTTTAAATGTCATCATCATCATGTCGCGCCGCCAGCGCGGATATCCTTGACCCTCTCTCGCCATTTCTCCCTATCATTCATCGCCTCCGGCAGGTCTTCAGGGTTACATCCTGTGTCCTCACATAGTTGCTGTATGTATGTTCGTGCTGGTCGTCCCACTCTTGCACATCCATATGTGGGGGTCCACAGGAGTACATCTCTTATGAGCTCGTCCTTGCTTCTCCAGCAGTGTCCTGCGTGTCTGGTTCGTCGAACTTGTATAGTTTTCGTGATGGGGGGCAAGTGTCCGTATAGTTGGAGTCTCGTGGGGTGTTGTCGCCAGGGCTTGTTTAATACTGCTCTCAACATTCTTGTGTAATTTCCGTCCAGCCTCCTCTCCAGCCGCTTCGTAAGCGTCCATGTGGTGCATCCATATAGCAGTATCGACACAACCGCTGCCTGGAAGAAACTGCGTTTCATTTTATCAGTTAGGTCCGACTTCCATATGATCGAGAGCCTATCGATAGCTGTCCATGCCTTCGTCAGTCGTGTGTCGATGTCTTTTTCGGTTGATGAGACGCTACTTCCTAGGTAGGTGAATTTGTCGACTAGTTTCAGAGAGGCTCCGTCTAGTGTGGCAATGTTGCCCGTTTGGTTGTAACACATATATTCAGTTTTGTTTGCATTGACATGGAGGCCAATGCCAGCTGCGGCTCGTTCCAGACTATGCAGTAGTGTCTCTGCTTGATTAGGCGTATTCGCTAGTATCGCCAAGTCATCAGCGTAGTCGGCGTCCGTGATTGTTTTTGCGGGGTACCTTTTGCTTCTTCTCTTAGTCAGCTGGAAGCCATTTTCTCTGATTTTGTCGATCGAAGTCCTAAGCACATAGTCTAGACAGATGATAAAGAGGTACGGGGCTAGTGTGTCTCCTTGTAGTACTCCTGCAACAATGTCGAAGTATTCCGTGTCTCCATCTGGTCAACGTACTTTCACTTTGGTGTTTCTGTAGAGAATCATTATCGCTGCTACTGTTTCTTTTGGTAGGCCGTATCTTCCCTCTGTGTATGGAATCAAAGGCCTTGGTAAAGTCGACAAATAGTAATGTCGCCTGTAAGTTTTTTGCCCGAACGCCTTCCAGGATTCTACGGATGGTCAGTATTTGTGAGGTTGTGGATCTATTTCTCCGGAAGCCATTTTGGTTTTTCCTAAGGATGTTGTCTATTTTGGGTTCTATGCGGTTTCGTAGTAGGGCATTGTAGATTTTGGCTGCTATGGATGTAAGTGTTATCCCTCGGTAGTTCTTGGCTAGTCCGAGGTCGCCTTTTTTAGGGAATGGAAGGATGCATCCCTTCGTCCATCTCTCTATCCTATTTTGACTATAGACTGCGTTGCATTGCCGGAGCAGTATATCGTCGAATTGTCTAGTCTTCCACATTTCTGGGGGGATCTCGTATAGCCCCGCCGCTTTCCTATTTTTAATTCTTCTGAGAACTGAGTCGAGTTTAAATGTAAGTACGGTTTACTTTTCAAAAACATTTCTATTTCAAACTATTCAATTTAGTCAAACTATTCAGCTTAGTATAAGTATGATGTTAGTTTTATTTAACCCATATCAGGCGCTACCACACCAGGCCAGAGTGGACCTCGGAGCAATGGCAATGAAGGGGTGCTCGGCATTCCCCAAAGCCTCAGCATCACTGGAACCTCACCATCATATTGTTTAGTGCCATATCCAGGATACTCGTTGGTGGGGGGGTGCTCCTCTGCAGAGGTGCAGTCGGTGTATTCTACAGCCCCATCAGCTTGGCAATTACCAAGATGGAAATGAACAATTAATGGAACTTAAATTTTTTTTACGATTAATACACTTATTCCAGAGAGTTCTACATATGCTTGGTTTAGTTTCTTTGTTTAATGACAAACCAATATTCGAGGAATATTTAATTTTAAATCAACCCTTATAGAACAAAACTAGTGGTACTATTTAAACTGCAACGAGAATAAGAGCTTTCAGACTGTTTCTAATAGTAAGTAAGTAAAGTTGGCGACCATAGTCGAGGGTAACCCGAAGGCTCCCTTTTCGATAGCTTACTACACCAAGGTGTAGGGGAGGGCGCGACTCCTTTCCCTGGATTGCTCCACTTTACCCTTGATCCGTACCTTATAATGCTGAGTGTTAAGCAAGGACGCATCAAGTACCATTTTTTGAGTCTTTGGTATGACTCGACCTGGGATTGAACCCAGGTCTCCCGGGCCAATGGCGAACACTCTAGTACTATTCCAAAAGTGAATGTAATAGCGCGACTGAAGTTCGAACTCGCTGACTACTATATTGCAGTTCAGCACATTAACCACTACGCCACGGGGACTTCTCCCTTTTTTCAGTTCCTGAGTCAAGAAAATGTCACATGATGCAAGTTCAGGCGAGTTTAATACTTATACACTACAGGAATATATATATATATATATATATATATATGTGTGTGTGCGTGTGTGTGTGTGTGCGTGTGTGTGTGTGTGTGTGTGTTAGTGTTAAAGTGAGAAAGAGAGAGAGAGAATATACACACACACATAGACACATACATACAGAGAGAGGCAGAGAGAGAGACGCCTGTGGTGTAATGGCAATAGTTGAAGGAAATGGACTCGGTGACCCGAGTTGAAAAACTAGACATGACATTATGTATTTCTTATAGCACTAATGCTCTCGGAAAATGTATAAAGCAAAAACCTCTTCCTTCTGCAATGGATAAATAGTAGGGCAGACTGGCTCTTTCACAATGGTATGGCAACCAGTCTAGGGGAAGAAGAACTTTGAATTTAGACTTGCTAAACCCAGCTTAAAATTTGAACTTGTGTTGCAGTCAACTCATGCGAAGGAGTTGATGAATCCACACACATTTACACACACACACACACACACATATATATATATATAGAGAGAGAGAGAGGAGAGAGAGAAAGGGGGCAGCTAATGCATAATACTTCACTTTTTTAATTATTATGAATAGACACTTAATAAGAATTTTTATTCCAGACACAAATTGTGGGTACACTTTCAAAATCGATATTTGAAGCTAGATTCTTAACTGAGTAATGTGGTAACCCTCCCGCTCCACAAGCGACCTCAGTGCCCGTCTATGTGGGACTTGAATGACCGGAAGAGATCAGAAAGCAATCATGTGAACTCTCGTTCAGTGACTAGAGCCAATGAGATGAGCCTTGTGTAGATTCGAAGAGGGACAGTTGGTACCGGGATAGTGTAAAGTTAATTCATATATTTTGGACCTTAGCAAAACCATCTTCTTCAGAGATGTGGTTAGGTGGAAATGATTTACAGATGGACAGTTTTTCCTCCAACGGGAGTAAAGCTACTCCATGCATTTCAATACACTTATTACAGACATTCAAAATAAGATATGAATGTTTTTGATGATTTTCTTTCTTTTTGCGAAAAACTGCTTTGTCTTCAATTTCTGATTTGGTGAACAATTGACAATCTCGTGGTCTCTTCGGCTCTTAAACTTTTCTTTGTCTCCACAACATTTTCGACACACCCACTGTATCACAGCTGCATCTGAATCTTGACAGGGGGAATCGTTCAAAAAGTTAAAGCTTCAACCTGATTTTTGATTTGTTCCACACCTCTCAACTTTGGTATGAACCTCATCTCTAAAGACATCAAGACAGAAATCTGAATTAGTTTTCCTAGTTTTTTTTAAGTTGTTGTGCGTTTCCACAACAAAAATCTTCAGCAATGCCTCTTCTTTCTGAGCGAGGCCAAGAAAATTCTAAACAACCCTTGCATGTGTAAAATACATATTATTATTCACTATAGATTGTTGGCCATATTAACTACGAGAAGCCAATCTTCCTGCTATTCATTCATAGCTGTAGGGAGAATAATTGGATTCATACCTTTTCCAAGGGTAATAGTGCTATGTGAAACGCAACTAGTCTCGTCCAGGACTGAACTAGTGTCTCCTTGTCCGTTTCCCACGAAGAGCACCTCGTAGCTTTTGTAAGATTAGTTCAATCTGATCGATAATCTGAAAGAGCACGATTCATGACGTTGGAAAGTGAATCGGGGAAACTGAAAGGCATCAATTCATCTGCTCTTCCTCCAACTATGAGTAAGTAGTTAAGGAGATAGGGTTCTTTAGCCTTGGTTATGCAACCTATGTAGGAGAAGGAAAACAACAAAAAATTTAGACAGCTTTCATCCACTAAAAAATTGATCTTGTGTCACATCCTGCACATGATAGAGGGGTTGGGTAAATATACGCCTTTTCGATAATTTCTGTAAAGCATTCATTATTGTCTCTTGCGAGCAGCATCCGTTCTTTCGAAGCATTTCTTACAAAATACATGTGTTTCTATCCTAGAACATCTGTACTAAAGATTCGTAAACGTCTTCCTACCAACTACAGCCTTGGATATTTAACTTCAGAATTAATAAGAGTTTTACTCTTTCTTAGTTTGTTAAGGTGCCCGTGATTTTATGGCTATCGTTGTTGAAATAGACAGGGCAATCAGAATTCAAATTCCGGATGAGCCTCTTTGTATTTCACATAGGAAAAGTATAAATCCAATTCTTCTCCCTATGAGGAAACAGTAGGGTAGACTGGGCTCTTTGACCTTGGTATGTCAACTGGTCTAGTAGACATGAAAACTCTCTTGTTCTTGGAGGTATATTCATATTCTTTCTTAGTTTGTATTTTTATTTTTTATTCATCTCGAAAGATTTTTTTGTTATATCCTTATTCTTTATTTATCAACTTTGCCAGTTTTTGCTAATTCACCTCGCTTAAGGTGAATTTCAGCATAAAGTGAAGTGGGATATATACCCATCTTGATGTTGTATAGCTGTGATACAACTATACGTATACATATTCATGCTGAAACATAATCAACAATAATGACGAACAAACACACTTCTTTAGAAAAATATACCTCTCACACTTTATGCGAAAGGGTTGCGAAAGGGTTGTGTGTGAGAGGTGAGTTGGAGACGGAACAAACTGCAACATATTGACCCCAAGTTCCTCTGGTCATAGCAGCACTTCTCCCTCATTCTGCTGGGCTGCTCAACCGGGGTCCTGAGGGCCCAAGTCCTCTGTCTCGAGCTGGTTCTCACTGCCTCGAATTGCAACTCGAACTCCAACAAACTGACTCCAACTAACTCGAACTCTCTGTGGCACCCGGGTTATATAATTGTTTGACGACCACCTGCTTCTTGTGGGCGTCGCATTTGCACCGAATTCAATCCGTCCACAGGTCAAGGTTATATCTTGAAGTCTTCGACGGGATTCACCTGTTTCTTGATTGACGGCTGGGTCGCAGGTCAATATGTTACATTGATGTGTATGAAAAATTTGAATGAAATTCCTGCTGGAAAATACTCTCGGTAAACATAACACATGGTTTCACAAAATGTTCAATATAGACCTCTAAGTTTAAATAATATTTGGACTGTGTAAAGAAAAGCATAAGCACGAAGGAATTTACAAGTTTACATTTATAAATCCCTTTATAACAAGAGAACAAATTCCGCTGTAGCTCTTCTCATTGCCGTAACAACACGTCTATAATATAACATGGAGTCTATAACATGATAGTCATTGTACAAGTATAAGATACGAAAGCTTTTACTAAATAAAAAGTTGAAGAAGCCCAGGTTTCGACCATACTCAAACGCTGCATCAGTCAAGGTTAGTGGTATTCGTTGTTTCTTCGGGCCTTATGCTTACGAATTCTCACAAAAAGTGTTAAGATATTTAGTATGTGTTTTTCGTTCTTCATGTACTATAACCACAATTAACGCTATGTGTGAAATAGACATAAAATGTTCATAACGCTAGAACATATAAAGACCATAGGAATCTCGAAATTCGAAAACATGTAACGACTTCTTGTTCAGGTACGAAACCTTTTTATTAACTTTAAGTTAAAGGTTTCGACATAAGGAGGAGAGACACAATCTTCTATGCTGTCTTATTCATTTGGCCCCCATCTCGAGCAGCCCCCATAGGGCGCAAGTTCGCCTCGCGTCTACGAGCTCCAAAAGTCGATCCTCCCCGTTCGGCGTCCTGTATTCAACTCCCTAACTTTCTTCAATTCTCCCACAAACCTCCGCGCGCTTCCGGTGCATGACGTCACCCGCACCCTGTCACCCCGTTCCGTCATCGCGGGCTATTGTGACATCTCTGAGTGGCACGTGCGCCAAGCGCGCGCGTTACCACCTACATCAAGGTTTGCACCTAACTAACCTATGTGCAAAGCCGAAAGGTTCTCAGCCTAACTAAACTCAAAGGCATGAACCGAAATCCCTTGGCCATTATGTTACATTCATAATCAGTCAAAATGATTGTTTTTTGTTTTCCTGTGAAATAATTTCCTCATGGCATTTTAAAAATGTGAAGAAAATGCAGGATAGTGAATTTAAGTTCACATGACATCTGATAACCTCTTGAATTATGGTGAACGAATTTCTAGACCCCACTAACTTTGAGAAACATACTATATTGTTTGCTGGTTCTCACCAAGTCGAGTCTAAATGCAAAAGGTCGTGATGGTTTACAAAGGGAAGAACAAGGTAAAAGCAAAAAGTTGAAAAAATTTTAAAGAGAGGGAGAAGTTGTGCCACAAAAATAGCAGTTTTTGACAACGTAGTTCTCTTCACAAAAAATAAAAATAGATTTTCGGGTCTTTGTATCAGTTCTGGTCTTCTTTATCTGTATGTCAGTCAATCTCTATTTTCCATTTTCTGGTACCCCCAATCTCTTCTATATCTGTTCTCTCAGCCTATCTTTGTATCTGTAGTCTATCTATCTGTTCATTTCTGTGTTTATCTTCTATCCCTTCTGGCAGCAAAATCACCTCTCTTTGTCTATATCCAGGGGTGAACATTCCTATTTCCTGACTTTCGGCCAACCTAGACTGGACATGAGAAATGGCAGACAAGTCGACAGGTGTCCCTTAAAGGTGAGATAATAAAAATGTTTAAGTTGTTGATCCATCTTTATCTAACATCTGCGCTTTATACGAGCAGTGCTGAATTTTAGAGATTCCCATGCAAATGTCTGGGCCCCTTTATGGAAAAACACATACACGTAAACGCATACACATTACTATGGTCAACTCACAACCATACACATGTATACACCCACACCTACATACATGCATACGTACATAAAGCTTAGTCTGTAAAGTAGCCTCAATAGGGTCAAACTTACCTCCCCAAACAATAGACAGAAATAAGATCTGCTCTCTTCGGCAAATTTTCTAAGATGAAAGTGAAGTTATATCTTTCAAGAATCATTCGATCATGTGACTTTCTCGCTCAATGAAAGCCAAGCTTCAATTGACTTTAAACTGTCCATTACACTTGGTGACACCTTAACGATAAAGATAGCTTTATACCTTCTAAATTGCATGAGAAATAAATGATTTCGCCAATCTATAATTTAACAATTATAATTCCTAGTAAATATTGTAGCTTTCAGTAACTATACTTAATACCATAAACTTGGATACAGGTAGATGCTTTCAAGTATTTCTAATATTAATAATTCTATTCAATAATGATTGTCTATTTGTACACATATCATTTCACGTATTTCTATCCAATACTAATAAATTTCAAACGCATCGCTTGGACCCAATGATGGGACCCTTACTGAAACTACCACTTCCGAAATAAGTGGACGTTACAGTAATAGCAATGGCGGATTATTTCTCATTCCCCAAAGCTCCAGAACTTCTGCCTCACCGCCGTTTTCACTATAGCGTTATGGTCAAGATGCTTATTTCTGGAGGGACGAGCGTTCTTGCTTAGTAAATAGATATAACGAAATGGGGATCGTTTCGTCTTGATGTACTCGTTAATGAGCCACAGTTAGAGATTATTTACCACTGAATACAGAATCCGATTCTCATTAGGACCTTGAGTCAATTCTAATTTACACTTATTAAATAATAGGCGCTTACAGGAAATTATAGTTGACAAGGTAGGCTAACAGGCCATTTTTAGTAAATTAGGTTCTAACTGTGTGCCCTATAATGCTTCTGGTGTGTTTTGACACAAAGCCAAAAGCTTAGTAAATGACTTGGCTTTCTGAATAATTAGAATTAAGTGGGTTACACTCGTTGACCAATAGTTGAAATGTACAAGATCCATTTATTGAATGACTTATAATTATTTGTCGGGTTTTGGAACAAATGCACCGTTTTGATGAATTACAAAATTGTGATTAATGAAAGGATTCCTTAAATTAGAAGAAAATATATTAATGGGTTTGGGTCATAAGAAATACGAGCTAAGATTAGGAAAAGTACATCGACCCCAGATTTATATATTTATCTAACCCCAACCCGCACGGGCAGGATGTGACACAAGGTCAATTTTAAAAAGCTTAAATTCAGAGTTTTCCTTCTTCTAGAATGGTTGCCTAACCAAGTCTAAAGAACCCAGTCTGCTCTACTATTTAGCCATAGTTAGAGTAAGTATAATTAGATTCATAACTTTCGCAAAAGTATTAGTGCAATGTGAAATCCATGCTGCATCTTCCAGGATTTGAAATCGTATCGCCATGTGCATATTCCACTACGATAACCATTACACTAAAAACTGACCATGTGTTGCATTTTACATGTTTAGAAGTGTTGGCAAATACATGTATTGCAACTGGATCGTGAGATCGATCTTCACTGAGAGCCACATGCTTGCTGCCTTGTGCTAAATCAAATATTGGCTTAATATATTTTAATGATGGCTCTTTATAAGGTTACGATAAAGTAGTCGTTAACTTGGCGCAAGGCAAGAATTAGGTAGCCCCCAGTGAAAATCGAACTCACAATGACCTGATAACAGTATCTTGCTAAACATTATACGGCTCTATGTACCTTTAGGTTTACTTAGTCTTGTACACAAGTCAAAGGATGCTTACAATACCTGCGTTTCTAGTTGGTCACCCATTTTAGATTTGAACAGCCTCTTAACTTCGATGAAATGACGGGATCAATACTTGATCCCTTTTCAAAGTTTCAATAAAGTAGATTCAAAAGACTAAAAAAAAGTGTTCGGATATGCAAATCCGTATATATGATATGGCCTTTTTTTACTTTTTTTCTTTCATCAGAAAAGGCTTTTTCAACGCAAATACAATTAAATATCTAATAGAAAATGTTAACGGAAATGACATTCTGTACTTCTAGAGAGGAATAAGGTCATACGAAAAATTAGAAACGTAAACTTAATCAATACCATACAAACTAACGCTCTCAACAAGATCCCCAAACCATTTATTATTATAAAGAAAAACTCGACGATATTAACATACTGTTAAAACGAAATAAAAATTCTTAACAATAAGAAGTGTTAATATAAACGTACACCGTATGTTATTCCCAAACGTCAGTAGTCTATTCGGCTGGGGCTGTAGAATACACCGACTGGATCTCTGCAGAGAAGTAAGACCCCACAAACGAGTGTCCTCGATATTACATTAAAACATCCGATGGTTACGCCGTAGTAATGCTGGAGTTTGGGGAATGCAGAGTACGCCTTCATTGCCATCGCTCGCAGGTCTAATCTGACCTGGATTGGTAGCACCTGATAGGGTCCTATCTATCGGTCAAACAGAACGTTTTGACATTCAAACTGAGTGCAAACAAATGACATGATAAATTGAATTGCTTGAAATAGAACTGTTTGATCTTTTAACTGTGTGTAAAAAAATGACTGACATTTAATTGAATTATTAGTGATTCTTAGCAATACTCCAAACTATTTAACTCTGTTGATTTATGCTAAATGATTTTTTTAAAATAGAACTGTTTGATCATTCAGTTGTCTGTAAACAAATGACTGATGTCTAATTGAATTTTTTGTGATACACAGTAATATTTGAAACCATTTAATTTTATTGGCTTATGCTAAATTGAGTTGTTAGAAATAGAACTGTTTGATCATTTAACTGCGTTTATCTACAAAATGTGTTTACAAATCATATATATAATATATATGTAAAAATAGCATTAAATAACCAACAATCGTTGATATGCCATGTAACCAAATCAGGCCAAACCTCACGGAATAAAATGACCCCATGGTTGTGGCTAACGTGCTTGTCTATGACGTCGTAGTTATCATTCTTAAACAGTAGTGAAAACAATGACGACAGCAGTGGGAAGTTCTCATGGCGTGTTGGTTGGTTGGTTGGTGTGTTTTATGGTATATCAACCCTTGTACGTTATCTAATGCCAATCCTGTTTATATATATATATATATATATATATATATATATATATATATATATATATATATATTAAATGAATGATTTGTAAACTCCTAGTCAATAGATAACTTTTTAAACGACCGAGAGCTCATTTGTTTGCAAAGTTAAATAGTTTCAAGTATTGC
Organism: Sepioteuthis lessoniana; assembly: GCA_963585895.1. NCBI lineage: Eukaryota > Metazoa > Mollusca > Cephalopoda > Myopsida > Loliginidae > Sepioteuthis > Sepioteuthis lessoniana. The sequence goes on along the minus strand of OY757916.1, from coordinate 65,471,648 downwards.
GATGTAACATTAACAATTTAACACCAGTCATTTGTTTGCTCACAATTGGCATGATGGTTAGAGTGTTCACCAATGGCCCGGGAGACCTGGGTTCGATTCATACCAAAGACTAAAAAAATGGTACTTGATGCCTCCTTGCTTAACACTGCACTATAAAGTACACATCAAGGGTAAAGTGGAGCAATCCAGGGAAAGGAATAGTGCCCTCCCCTGCACTGTGGTGTAGTAGCTATCGAAAAAGGAGCCTTGGGGTGACCCTCGACTACAATCACCAACAACATATATGATTTGTAAGTTAATAGTTTGTTAGAAATCTTATCTTTAAATGAGTCAGAGATAATTTATTTGCAAAAGTATTACTCTTTTTTGTATACATCTAAATGATTTCAAGTATTTTTATTTAACATTAATAATTGTATTCATCAGTATCCACTCATTTACACAAAGTAAAAAGGCCCCCAAGAATTGCTAAATAATACCAATAATTAAATTTTTGCACATAGTTGAATGATTTTAAGTAGTCTAACACGATTATTTCTATTTAGTATTAATATGTTTTCACAGACTTAAATGGCTTCGAATACAACAAACGCCAAAAGTTTAAATTGCACACATTTCAAGCATCTGTATAAAATAGCAACAATTTAATTTAACATCAGGCATTTGTTGGCACTTATTTAGACGGTTAAACCGTACTTTTTGATCCATAGATGGGACCCTAACAGGTTTTCTCATTCAGGAATAGGCTGGACCTTGGATTAATGGCAATGAAGAGATACCCCCCATTTACCAGAGTTTAAGAACAGGTGCTTCACCATCGCATGTTTTAGAGTCATTTACAGGACATTCATCTGAGGGATCTTAGTCTTCTGCGGAGACGGAGTCGGTGTACTCTATAGCAACACCACCAGAGTCGGCTGGTGGCGTTGTGTTTAACGTGATAGACTGTGACATCGTACAAATAGAGTTCTGACTCCAGTCGTGCCATGACATCCACTTTCGAATTAACACCATTGGGAAAGGTATGAACACCCTTATTTCTCCCCCAGACATGTTGCCACAACAGTTATACAGGGATGGTTTAAGCATTAGATAACCCACGAAGGTTAGTATGCCATTAAACAAATAAGCCAACCTAATTAAAATGACTCAAGATGGATTGACATGAATTTAAAATCCATCGAGCAACCAACATAATTTGTGATATGCCCTTTTTTGTTTATCTTATTTGGCTGAAACTTTAAACAGATAATTTAATAAAGGCTGTTTCAACACAGAAAGAAAATATTCTTTCCGATAACAAAAACATGGTATAAAATTCATTCACCAGATGGCTAACCATATAACAAAGTGTATATTTTAGTGTCTGTGTTTGTCTTTTGAATAATCATCAAAACATTATGGTGGTTGGTTTTCTTCTGTTAATTACATTCAAGAATTGCACGAATCATTCGGCAAAAGAAGTTACCACACGTTCGGTGATTTTCACTTATTTTAATGCATCTTTCTTCAAGTAGGAAGGAGCAATTTTATTATGAAAAGCTACTTTACTTGTTTATTATTATTTACTCATTAGAGCTTTTCACATCAGCGTTAGCTGATGGTCTTTCACTGGTGTTTGAGTGACAGCAAGTCTCTTCAAGTCTCCAGGACTCTTCTCAGTATTCTGGCCGTTCTCAATAATGCTGTAGTTTAGATGGTCTCCACTCGTCCGCAAACTTTAAAGTCCACCAGTCCCTTTCATAATCCTTTAGTTACTGCACCAAAAGCACCAATTGGTATAATTGTCACCTTCATATTCCATAGGTTTTCAATTTCCTGGCAAGGTCGAGGTACTTATCCTTCTTTTCACATTCTTTAGGTTTTATTCTGTGGCCAGCCGGGTCAGCAATGTCAACAATTTTGCAAATTCTCTTTTTTTGTTGATTATTATTAGGTCTGGTCTTCTGGCCGAGATTAGGTGATCTGTCTGTATGTCAAAGTCTCATAGGAGTTTATGTGTCATTTTCTAGAACAGGTGCTGGGTTGCACATATACCATTTGTTCGTATGGTCAAATTTAGATTTTTTGCACATCTCCCAGTAGATCACCTTGCCCACCTAGTCGTGTCTGGTCTTATACTCCTTCTGCGCCCTAGTTTTATACTCCTTGTTTATAATTATTATTATTGTTATTATTATCATTTACTCCTTGAGAGTTTTCCCCATCAGCGTTAGCTGATGATCTTTTACTGGAGTTTGAGTGACAAAATGTATCCTTAAGTCGCTAGGACTCTTCTCAGTATTCAGACCGATTTTAATCATACTGTTTTTTCGATAGTCTCCACTCCTCCTCTTTTTTCCATGTCCTCCTGTCCTTGTTCCAGTCCTTTAGTCACTGTACCAAGAGCACCAATCACAATTAGTATAACCGTTACTTTCATGTTCCACCGTATTTTAATTCCCGAGCAAGATTGAGGTACTAATCCTTCTTTTCACTTTCTTTCAGCATTACTCTGTGGTCAGCCTGGACAGCAATGTCCACAATTCTGCAAGTTCTCTTTTTATGTTGATTATTATTAGGTCCGGCCGTCTGGCTGAGATTAGATTATCCGTTTGCATCTCAAAATCGCAGAGGAGTTTGTGCGTCTCATTCTCCGGGACAGATTCTGGGTTACACATATACCATTTGTTCGTATGGTCAAATTTAAATTTCTTGCACAGTTCCCAGTGGATCACCTTGCCCACCCATTTGTGTTTAGTTCTATATTTTTCAGTGCTAATTTGCTGCATCAGCTTATAATGTGATTGATCGTTTTGTCTCTATCCCCACATAACCTACATTTGTTTTGTTGCGTCTTATCTATTTTTGCTTTGATATGGTTGGTCGTTATTGCATTATTTTATGCTGCTATTCAGTTTTTCTCTTAAAGTTTCCTTATCTTAGCCACGTTCACGTTTTCTCGTGTGAGATTTCGCTTGTTGGCCGCTTAAAACGTCCATAGAGTTGTTTTTCTTCCCATTTTTGTTTTCTGTTTATTTTCGGTCTACTGGTCCTCGTGTCGTCAGTATTGTTTCTTCCTCCGTGCTTTTCTTTCTAATCCCGAGTCATTGTATCGATGCTTCAACGCTGTCTTCAGACTGTCATGTCTTCTTCCCTCTTTTCTCGACACATATAATCTGTCAATGTTATCTCTGGGATGCAATACCGTATGCATGGTCATTAGTTTTCTTGTTCTCAAGTCCATTTGTTTGTCTTGTGACGGCAAATTCTTTAAAATCCCAAAACGGGACTTTATTTTCGCACGTGTGAAGACAGGGCAGGTTGGCACTTGATCCCTTGTAGAATAAGTCCTCGTTCACAGTTTTTTTTTTTTCTCAGGCATATAAGAACTGGCATATTATGTGGGGGATTAATTTATGGCCAGACTGACCGCCGCTGGCAAGGGGTTCCAAATTTCACACTATACACCCACCCACCAAGGCCACTAGTCTTCCCCCCCTAGACAATGGAAGATATGGACCTCTAGGTTGAGACGTAATGATATTAATTATAGTAGTCGGCAATTCCGGTTTCCCGTGTGATATCTTAAAGGAATTAATAGGACAATTTTAAGCAAGATAACATAAGGCGACGTGAAGCTGGAAAAGAAACATGAAGTAACAGATCTGGTAGTTCAACTCCTTCCGTCATGTTTCGTTTCCCACTTTTCAATGCTTGCATGGCATATTTTTCTATGCCAAATTACATTCCCAAATCTTGACTGTATATTGTCACTGTCTGTGTTGGAGTTTCCAATTATCCTTCCTTTTTTGGCAAACAGTTTGATGCCCTCCATGTACATTAAGTGGTTGATCTTGTGATCTACTGAGATTGTATCCAGCAGGGCATTTTCTGAGAATGAGATTGAATAGAATCATCACTATTACGTAATGTTGATAGTGCATTTTTCTGGAATATGCCTCTCTGGATCTTTACCTCGGCAAAGCTTTTTCCTCCTGCGGTCAATTTTACTGTCCAGGTTTTCATGGTCTTCTCGATAAAGTGTATGACTTCGTCGGGTATTTTATACATTTTGAGACAGTGTATTATTATCATTATTATTTTATTCCTTTGAGAGTTTTTCACACCAGCGTTAACTGATGGTTCTTCACAGGCGTTTGAGTGACAGCCAGTCTCCTCAAGACTCCAGGACTCTTCTCAGTACTCTGGCCGATCTTAGTAATGTAGTAGGCTGGATGGTCTCCCCTGTCCTCTTATTTCCAAGTCCTCCTGCCCTTGTACCAGTCCTTTAGGGACTGCACCAAGAGTACCAATTACAAATGGTATAATTGTCACTTTCATGTTCCATAGATTTTTTCAGTTTCCTTTATAAGGTCGAAGTACTTGTGTTTCTTTTTGTTTTCTTTCAGTTTTATTCTGTAGTCAGCTCGAACAGCAAAGTCTACAATTTGGCAAGTTCTCTTCTTCTTTTTTTTATTTGTTGATTATAATAAGGTTTGGTCGTCTGGCCGAGATTAGGTGATTCGTTTGTATCTCAAACTCCCAGAGGAGTTTGTGCGTCTCATTTTTCAAGGTAGGTGCTGGGTTGCGCATATACCATTTGTGTCTGTGGTCAAATTTAAAGAAATTTAAATTTGAGCATATGAACAAATTATTATTATGGAGAAGTAGAGACGGACTCATAAGCGACATACTCCCGTGGACTCCTTTACATGGACGAGCAAAGGCAGGACGACCAGCAAGAACCTATATACAGCAACTCTGTGCCAATACAGGATGTAGCCTTGAAGACCTACTGGGAGTGATGGACGATGGAAACGGGTGGCAGGAGAGGATCAGGGAGATCCGTGCTGGCGGCGCGACAGGATGATGATGATGATGATGATCTTACTCCTTGCAAATTTTCACGCCATTTCTTAATTTTTCACTGGAGTCTAAGTGACAACACGTCTTCAGGACTCTTCTTTGTATCCAAGCTGATTTTAGCAATTCTGTTATCTAGACGGTATCAATTCTACCTCTCACCCCAAAGGAAAGTTACCGTAGTGTAGTGACAAAAGTATTAGACTCTGTATTCAAAGTGAGTTCGAACTTCAGTTGTGCCATTACGTTCACTTTAGGGAAATGTATTAAACGCCTTCATTTCTCCTGCCATCGGTTCAAAAGATGTTTTTGACATTAAATAACCCACGAAGTTTGACGTGCCATTAAACCCCGTCAAATCAGCCCTCTAATCCTCCCAATCAATTTTCCAACTTCTTTATGACATTGGAAGGAAAACAAATTACGTGTATGCATGTTTGCGTAGACAATTAGTACATAATATTTTGGTTCCATTTTAGGTCGAACACTAATTAGCTCAATACAGAAATGACTAATGGTCTAGAACTAAAAGGGCAAAGAAAAAACGAATAGCAGAGAATTGTCTGAACTAATGAAAAGAAGGAAGAAATAATTATAATTATGCAAAGTAATATACTAGACATTCGTTTTCGATTGTTGGTTGGCTGCTTGTGTATTATGGCATATCAACCCTTGTAGATTATTCAATGCCAAATCCTATTTACACGCACACACTAATATATACATACATATATATATATATATATATATATATATGTGTGTGTGTGTGTGTGTGTGTGTGTGTGTGTGCGTGTGTGTATAACATTTGTCAACGAATAGTTTGAATGGACCAATCGGCTGGTCTGGTTTGTTTTTTTTTTGTTTAAATGGCATATCAACCTTCGTGGGTTATTCAATGTTAAAGTCATCCTTCAAGAACGCCAGTGATGCTATTTAACCCATAGCTTGGAGGATAAGGGGGTTCATACCTTTCCCAAGGGTATTTGTCCGAAAGACCTACTTGGAGCGATGGACGATAGAAACGGGTGGCAGGAGAGGATCAGGGAAATCCGTGCTGGCGGTGCAATAGGATGATGATGATGATCTTACTCCTGGCAAATTTCTATTTCAAAATTTTTCACTGGAGTCTAAGTGACAACATGTTTTCAGGACTCTTCTTTGTATCCAAGCTGATTTTAGCAATTCTGTTATCTAGACGGTGTCGATTCTACTTCTCACCCCAAAGGGAAGTTACCGTAGCGGAGTGAAAAAAAGTATTAGACTCTGTCTTCAAAGTGAGTTTGAACTTCAGTTGTGCCATTACGTTCACAATCGTACTAAGCGAATTCGAACTCTAGTCGCAAACACTGGAGTTCGAACTCGCTTACTACGATTCCGCAGTCAAACGCTTTAACCATTACACCACGAAGATACCCCTCCCAATTTGCTGGGGCTGTAGAATACACCAACTGCATCTCTGCAAAGAGGTGAGACCCCCCCAACAAGTGCCCTGGATATGACATTAAACAATGTGATAGTGAGGCTTTGATAGTCCCGGAGCTTTGGGGAATGGGGGGTACATCTTAATTTCTAACGCTCCCAGGTCCACTCAGGCTCGGAGTGGTAGCACCCTTAATGGACCTATTTATGGGTCAAATAGATATAAACTGAATACTTATGCACAACTGAATTGTTTCAAATCGAACTGTTTTGACATTCAAACTGCGAAACTTTAGTTAACTGATTTTTAAAAAAAATAGAACTGATTATTTGTATAAAAATGGATTTAGCATTAAATAACCTACAATGGTTGATATGCCATAAAACCAAACTAAACCAACCCAAATGTATAGTTTGATGTTGACAGTTTTTGAAGGAACCAGAGCCCATTTGTTTGCACATCATTGAATGGTTTCATGTAGAGGAATGATTAAATAGTTCTATTTCATCAATAGATGGGATCCTAACAGGTACAACCAGGTTAGAGTGTATCTGGAAGTAATGACAATTAAAGGATACTTCACATTCCCCAAAGCTCCAAAACTTGAGTCTCACCATGAAATGGTTTAATGTTATACCCAGAACACTCAATGGTGGTCGGAAGTCATACCCTTCTGTCGAGATGCATTCAGCGTATTTTACCGCCCCGATCGACTGGGATTTCCCTTTTGATATTCACAGTCCTTATAGATGAATAGATGTAATGGTTACAGATAGATAGATAGATAGATAGATAGATAGATAGATAGATAGATAGATAGATAGATAGATCAAAGTTAATAAAGACAGAAAGGTAGAGAACCAAAAAAGAAAGAAAGAAAGAAAGAAAGGGGGAAAAGTAAGATAATGTCTAAGAAAGAAAGAAAGAAAGAAAGAAAGAAAGAAAGAAAGAAAGAAAGGCGGTAAAAAGTTAGATAACGTCAAAGAAGAAAAAACTTGACGAAGAAAGAAAGAAAGAAAGAAAGAAAGAAAGAAAGAAAGAAAGAAAGAAAGAAAGAAAGAAAGAAAATCAAAAAATGATCAGGGTAAATAAATTGTTGCAAAATAATGTAGAGTAAAATACAGTAAAAAAGTTAGCAAAAATAAAGAAAGAAAGAAAGAAAAAAAAAGAAAGAACGAAAGAAAGAAAGAAAGAAAACCAGATCGAATAAAAAGAATAAATATTACCAGTCAAAGAAAAGGATTAGAATAAGACCAGAAAGAAAGAATAAAAATAATCTACCAATGAATATTCATTTTTCTTTTTTTTCTGAGTGCAAAAAGGCCAATTAAAATAGGAACATTTCATTGGTGTAATTTTTCAATTGGAAACTGAGAAGAAGATCGTCTTCGAGACGCTTTTGACAGGAAGATCTCGCTTGAATTTCGCCTGGTTACATCCGAGCGACTACTTACACTCGTTATTGGCCACAATTGACATCGTTCTGCGAGTTTTGCGTTCGTCTGGCAAGAATTAATTAGTGTAATAAGAAAGTTAATCGCAAACTGCTGTGTCAGCCACCATGTTTCTACTCAGGCAACTCGCCGGATATCCAAGGGTTCCGGATTATCAATCATAGCGCACCCAGCATCTGAAATAATAATAATAATAATAATAATAATAATAATAAGTAATATTTCTTGGAAGGTGAAACATAGAGAGAGGGGGGAAGAGAGAGAGAGAGAGAGAGAGAGAGAGAGAGAATCGAAAAACCTGCCCAAAAACTGAAAAAGGAAAAAGAACTGAGACAAACTAACCTGCTGGTCATGCCTATAATCAACGGATTAATGGGAATGGACTCAACAAGCTCTTCGTAAGAAATATATATCTATAAAACAGAGGAAGTTGGAATCCTTTTTTTTTTTTCTTTTTTTTTTTTTGGCCAAGACCGAACTTTTCTCGGCACAAAAGATGTGAAGAAAAATATCAAAAAATGTAGAAAAGTAATCAACAAATTTCTCTGTGGTAACTTCTATTCTTCCTCAAAATTAATGTAATTGTTGTTAAGCATATCTCGACATCATCAAATCTAATATGAAACCCTTTACCTAAAAACTACTCTAACCTGGCCGTCATGAAAACAATTATAGTTTCTACTCCTTTTCTTTCTTGATGGCCTAACAGGTCTATCAAGTACATCTATTATCATCATCATCATCATCATGTCGTGCCGCTAGCACGGATATCCCTGACCCTCTCTCGGCATTTTTCTCTATCGTTCATCGCTTCTGGCAGGTCTTCTAGGCTACATCCCGTATCCTCACATAGCTTCTGTATGTATATTCTAGCTGATCGTCCTGCTTTAGCTCGTCCATATGTGGGGGTCCATTGGAGTACATCACTTATGAGCTTGTCCCTGCTCTTCCAGCAGTTTCCTGCGTGCCTGGCGCGTCTAACTTGGATAGTTTTCGTGATGGGGGGGGGGGGGGCAGGTGGCCGTATAGTTGGTGCTTTGTGGGGTGTTGCCGCCAGGACTTGTTTAATATTGCTCGCAACATTCTTGCGTAGTTGCCGTCTAGCTTCTTCTCCAGCCGTTTCGTTAGCGTCCAAGTGGTGCATCCATACAGCAGTATCGATTTCCATATGATCGATAGCTTAATAGTGACGCCCTTACTTCTCTATGACTAGCTAAGGATTTTTATAGCATATCATCTCTTTACGCTCGCTTGCCCAGTCAGCTGGAGCTGTAGAATACACCAACTTCTTCTCTGCAGAGGGAAGAGATACCCTTCCAACGAGAGTCCTGAATATGTCACTAAACAATATGATGGTGAGGTTCCAATAATGCTGGATGCTGGAACTTTGGGGAATACCCCTTCATAGCTATCGTTCCAAGGTCAACTCTGGCCCGGAGTGGTAGCACCTGATAGTGTCCTATCTATGGGTCAAATAGAACTAAACTGAACTTTTGCTAAACTGAATTGCTTTAAATGGGACTGTTTTAACATCTAAACTGCATACTCATGTTAAACTGAAGTGTTTGAAATCATCATCATCATCATCATGTCGTGCTGGTAGCACGGATATCCCTGACCCTCTCTCGCCACTTTTCCCTATCGTTCATCGCCTCTGGCAGGTCTTCCGGACAACATCCCGTATCCTTACATAGTTTCTGAATGTATGTTCGTGCTGGTCGTCCTGCTTTTGCACGGCAATGTCTGGGGGTCCATAAGAGTACATCACTTATGAGTTCGTCCCTGCTTATCCATGTAGTGTCCTGCATGTCTGGTTCGTCTAACTTGAATAGTTTTCATGATATAAGGCAGGTGGCCGTACAGTTGGTGTCCTGTGGAGTGTTGCCGCCAGGACTTGTTCAAGATTGCTCGCAGCATTCTTGTGTAATTGCCGTCTAGCTTCTTCTCCAGCCGTTTTGTTAGTGTCCATGTAGTGCATCCATATAGCAGTATCGATGCGACCGCTACCTGGAAGAAACTGCGTTTCATTTTATCGGTTAGGTCTGATTTCCATATAATCGATAGCCTATTGATAGCTGTCCATGCTTTCGTTAACCTCGTGTCGATGTTCTTTTCGGTTGATGCGACGCTGCTTCCTAGGTAAGTGAATTTGTCTACTAGTTTAAGTGGGGTTCCGTCTAGAGTGGAGGTGTCACGTTGTTTGATTATAGCACATATATTCCATTTTGTGTGCATTGATATAGAGGCCTTAGAACTGTTTTAAATAGAACTAAATTGTGTACTTATACTAAACTGAATTGTTTGAAATAGGACTGTCTTGACATTTAACTGATTGTAAACAAAATCTCTGCTTATACTACACTGAATTGTTTGAAATTTATTTCGGCGTTAAATGACACGAAAAGGGTTGATACGCCGTAAAACAAAACAAAACTTGACGTTCGCGGTGTAATGACTAACGGTATAGGAAATTAAAACAGTGACCCTAGCTCAAATACTGGACAAGGCTGTTTGCATTTTCTATCTTACTAATATCCTTGTGAAAGATATGAATCAAACTATCATCTCTTCAACTCTGGGTAAATAGTCGGGCAGTTTTGTTGGTTTGGCAACCGGCCAAGATAAAAGAAAACTCAGAATTCAAACCTGTAAAAACACGTTTAAAATTGACCCTTCATCGCTTTCTTCTCATATAAAATATTTGGTATATATATATATATATACCAAATACTTAGTGAAATAAATGTAGCGAAAAAATTGAATTTACCAAACTCCTCCGTAACAAGTAAAATACAAGATTGATTTTTTAGCGGTATACATATAGTTTGAATTCAGAACCTATTCTTCTCCAAGATAAGTTGCCACATCAGGGTTAAAAAGCCCAGTCTGCCTGACTGTTTATTCATAAGTGGATCAAGACTAGTTGGATCCATATTTTTCTTAAGTGTATTAGTGCTATGTAAAATGCAAATAATCTCGTCCAAAGTTTGAACTCGGGTTGCCAGTTTCAAATTCCTACGTGGATGACCGTTACACCACGAGCGGCCATCTTCAGAAGAAGTTAGATGATCTATCATCACAGAAGAATACGAAGACATTTGACAGAATTAGCTCGCATGTAATCTCTTGTAATATCATCATCATCATCATCATCATCATCATCAAGTAGCGCCGCCAGCACGGATCTCCCAGACCCTCTCCCAACACCCTTCTCTATCGTTCATTGCCCCCGGCAGGTTCTCAAGGTTACATCCCGCATCGGCTTATAGCTGTTGTATATAGGTTCTAGCTGGTCGTCCTGCCTTTGCTCGTCCATGTGAAGGGGTCCATAGGAGTATGTCACTAATGAGTTCGTCCCTACTAATGTCAGTTTAATTGTAACTGGTGAGCTCGGAACGTTCCCCCAAAAGCTTGATAAAGATGGCTGGAATAGCTGGAAATCGGAGGATGAGCAGAGACCATCCAAATTACAATATTACTGGGATAGACTAAAATACTGGAAAAAGTCCTGGAGACTTGAGGAGACTTTATGTCACTTGCTGGTGAAAAAAATCGCGAAGAATATTAATAATATCATTTAATAGCGGCAAAATATGATAGAACCAATTAAATCAACACAAAAATTGATATTACGCATAAGAATCGCGAGTGTTTTTTCCATGGTGGCAGGCATGTAACAGTTAATCACATTACGATAGAATGCACCAATCTACCACAAAAGAATAAAAAAAGGAAGCATGACTGGGTTGGAAGGTTTTTTTTTTTCTGGGAATCATGCAAAAAACTAAAGTTAAGAAAATTATAACAAACGTTATATGCACAAACTAGAACATGTTTCTAGAAGATGAAACCCATAAACTTTTCTTTAACTTTGAGACACAAATGAACAACGGCCTAGTCAGCTAGAGGTATAGAATACACAGACTACTTCTCTTCAGAGAAGTAAGAAACCCCCCTATCCACTCAACGAGCGTCCTAGATATGACATTAAACAATCTGATGGTGAAGCTCCTGCCTTGGAGATTTGGGAGATGGGTAGCACCCATTCATTGGCATTACACCCCGGTTCTTTCTGACCTGGAGTGGTAGCACCTGATAGGTTCTGTTTATAGGTCAAATAGAACAAACTGTGTGCAAACAAATAACTGATGTTGAATTGTGACTGTTTTAGAGCAATACTTGAAACCATTTAACTGGCTCTTTTTAGAATTTTATCTACAAAATGTTTTACATATCATATATATATTTTATATATATGTATAAAGATGATTTGGCATTAAATAACACACAATGGTTGATATGCCTCAAGACCCAATCAAACTTCAACTAAGACTAAAAACGGACAACCAAAACTCGGCAAAGTGCCCAAAGAAGAAAAAAAAGAACTTGTCCTTCAGTGGACTTCATCGTTCTGGCGCCCAACGCCACCAAAATGAATTTAATCAAATTATAGTTTCCCTATTATCTGATAAAATTTATTTTTGTGTCGTTGCCAAAATTTATTAAATTTATTTTGGTGTCCTATACTTTAAAAAATCCTCACATGATATTCAAAATAAATAGAGACCTCAACTGCACCTCAAAAAATGTAGTAAAGATGAAAGAAAGCTGAAAAGATAAACAAATACTTGGACCTTGCCGGACAAATGAAAAGGCTGAGCAGCCTGGAAGTGATGATAATACCAATTCTAACTGGTGCTTTTGGAAAAGGTCGGTCAGAAGAATGATTAGAACTAGAAATCAGTGGAAGAATTCAGACTATCTGTTGTGATCAGATATAATATTTTGACTTGGTTTCATTATTTAATGACATTGTTACAGCAGCAACTAGGGCTAAAAATCAAAGACACGAGTCTCGTACTGGTGAAGATGTATATCTTTATTTGCGCTCGTGTTCAGCGTAAAATACACACATCCTCCAATTATACATTCTCCAACTATACATTCTCCAACGTGAAAACTGAAACAAAACAAATGCACTCGTAAATGTTCCAAAAAAGGAAACACACCATGAAAGTGATGATTTAAATCGAATCAAGAGAATTCACGTGCTTACCTCTTTTTGCCTTGCTAGCGACCCACAAAGAAAAAACATCAGTTTTGCATGCCGGTCAATTTGAAAAAGACCCAATTCGTGCCAGCCGGTGTTCACGCCTGAAGTTCCTCTCGCACCTTCCACCCGGAAGCGACCGGTGCGGAAGGCAAAGTTCAATCTAAAAAACTATACCGGTTGAAACACAAACTCTTACATTTACAACATATCAACCCTCTTGGTTTATTCAATATTAATGGGAACTATCATGGTGCCAACTTACGCTACTCTAACTTTGCATATCTATAAGACCACCTCTATGAAAGCTTAAGACAGAAATATGGCAACGCCACCAAAATAAATTTAATCAAATTATAGTTTCCCTATTATCTGATGAAATTTATTTTTGTGTCGTTGCCAAAATTTATGAAATTTATTTTGGTGTTCTATACTTACAAAAATCCTCATACAATATTCAAAATAAATAGAGACCTCATCTGTACCTCCAAAAATGTTGTTCACGTAATAGAATGCAAGCAAACTTACAACGGATCATTAAATCATTTATAAATGGTTATCGTCGTAGGAAATGAATACAGTGACACGAGTTCAAATCCTGGACGAGACTGATTGCATTTCACATAGCACTAATACCCTTGGAAAAGGTATAAATCCAATTATTCTCCCTCCAGCTATGGGTAAATAGTAGGGCAGACTAGGTTCTTCAGCCTTGGTGAGGCAACTAGTCTAGGAGAAGGAAAACTCTGAATTCAAACCTGTTAAACTCCGCTTAAAAATTGACCTTGAGTCATATCCTGCCCGAGCGGAGGGGTTGGGTAAATATGATAAAAGATGGCATTAAATCATTAAATAAAAGGATGGCATTACACAAAAGCATCATTATACTAACAACAGACTCCTTTATGTGTCAAAATATTTACATGAATGTAGTAACTGCTATTTCAGAGTGTTGCCATTCTATCGAAATGATGATTATACACTGCTTCTAATCAAAGAAAAACTCATCATAGACAAATACAGTCCCCTACTTTACCACACTTACACACACACGCTCAGAGGGAACAGCATAACTACACACATAGACATGGCTAACATAAACTATAGACCAATGAATAGAATAAAATAATTCTTCCCAAAATAATTCCCACAAACATTAAAATTTACGTACACATATATGTATACATATTAGGATTTAAAAGATAAAGTGTAAATATACTTTATTTTTATAAAAGGATCATAAAATAAAGAATGATATGTATTCAATAAAAAGAACAACTTTTTAATATAACCTTATAACTATAAGCGACTGGGCACCTCTGGTGGTGTAACGGTTAGCAAGCTAGACTAGCAAACCTACACGAGTGAGTTCGAGTTTCATTGGGCCCCCCATTGATTCGGCCTTGTGCCATATCGAAGCAAAGCGCTTTGTAAATTACTAACTATAAGCGACTACTCTATGCGTTACACCGTTTTGCTTCACCGTTTTACAATATGTAAACAAATATTTAAGAAACTGCTATTTAATTTAATAATTATATCAAAAGTTAGAAATAATTAGTTACATTAATCAAATATCTATTAGATATTAACCTTTTACTTATTACAATTAATTAACAATCGGTTTGTTAATTCTTCCTAATATAAATAACAAGAATTTTTACTATATGTTTCCTAAGAAATCGAATTTTTTTAAATAATTTCAACGGAATTATGAATTCATATTTTATTTATAGTTTTAAATGGGTTGCAAGCCACCATTAAATTTTTTCGTATTTGCGTTTTTTGTTTATAATTTCAGTAATATTTAAATTAGGGATAACGAGCTATTTTTTTCTTTTTCTTTTTTCTTTCTTTTTTTCTTTTCGTTTTTTTTTTTTGTTGTTGTTGTTGTTGTTCCTAAAGAGGAATGTATAAACATTATATCTGATAAAATATATATAATAATATTTCCACTATTAATTTTTTTAATAAAAAAAGTATAAAAAATTATTCTGATCATTTTTATTTTCTATTTTTCGATTGTCTTCTCGCTGGAAGCAATATGAACAAACCTAAATGATATTCAAATACTTAACAATATCTTCATTCGACATCTGAAGAGGGTCGTCATAAACCTGAAATAAACTCATAATGACACCAAAGAATTGAATTTTTTCTTTTCATAATTTATATATATATATATATATATATATATATATATATATATATATATATATATATATATGGGGGGTCGCTATTTATCATAGCATTATCAAACGAAATTAAATTTGAAAAGAAAATGTTTCCCTTATGTTGTTATTAATTACAATGCGAAGAGTTTTATTTATATGATGTTACTATCCAATTTTCGGCGATGATTTTATAGGCCAAAAATGGTGCCAATTACTATATACTAAGGAATTACAATAAAGTATTGATCAAAGCACACTCTTGAAGTTAGAAACGGGAACTTATTCCATTAACTGTACAATATGCGATAAATTTCATATCGGAGAAACGACCAGATCTCTTAAAAAGAGATTTTATAAACAACAGCAAACACTTTTAAAGAATGATGCTAGCAATGCTTCTGTTGTACATCGCAACAAGAAAGGACACAATTTTGATTTAAAAGGCGCAAAGATTATCAAATACATATATAACAAACAGAAGCGATCAATAATTGAATCTGCAATTATTTTAACATCTTATACAATCGAACAAAGATTTGGTAATGTTCAATCAGGACCGTTTTTGGCCTATAAAAGCATCACCTAAAACGAAATTCTAACACCATATAAACAAAACTCTCTGCGTTGTTACCAAAAAACCTAAGGTAAATATTTTCCTTTTTTTTCATTTTAAATTTAATTCCGTTTGATAATTGTTATGGTGAGATATTTAATCACCACCGGAACAGTTTAAATAAGGAACCATGTCACCGGACAGAGAACACGGAGAGACACCCTGGACAGAACACGTGAAGAACCACACTCTCTCTCTCTGTAAATATTACAATAAACTTCTTTATTTATTCAAACATATAGTACCTATTATTTCCTTTATTTCCTTTCACGGAATACTATCTCTTGATTATCCTTATATTATTGCCACCTCAGGATATATCAATAATGCTATGATAAATAGCGAAATATGTTCAGATTTTAACATCTTTGTTTTATTTCCTTTCCAAATTGTTTTATATTTATTATCTCATTCTATCAGAAAAATATATTTCTATGATACACTTAAACAGGAATGCTTTCTCATACGCTTAAACAACAAGACAGGGGTTGTATTTGTCTCTGCCTCCAACCAGACAGGACTTGATACAAGGTTAATTATCCGAAAGTCGATTATAATGTGGATTAGGGGAGAGGGAAGATCGGGTACGAGCTGAGGCTCGAGCCCTGCTTGTCTATGCTGGTCATCGGCCCACTTAGTCCATAGTAGGCCTGCTGTACATGGACCTAAACATGGGTCCAAGCACGGATGTCCGATTAAAGCTTAAACTGGACAGCAAGATCCAGTACTTTTCACAAGTGACAAAGGTATCAATAATGCAGCTCGCCCCCCACCCGAAGGTCGCCCAGCCGAATCCGGGGGGGGGGGGCCTTTCGGCCTCAAGTCTGCTTTTACTAGACAATATCCGCTAGGATCGAAGCCAACAGCAAATTAATGTCGTCGCCCAAGACAGGAGCTACATAACTGCACAGAGAGAGAGAGAGAGAGAGAGAGAGAGAGACTCAAGCATAAATAGAACAACCCAACCACGACAAAAACAACAACACATACACAGAGGAGACATACACACACAAGTCCCCAAGTCCAGTTTTGAAAAAGAGTACAGCGTAAATCAATAAAGTAAACCAATTAATTGAAAAAAAAACACTCACGTATAAAAACATTCCTCTACTGTCTAGACAACAACCGAAATCAGACATCTAGTAACTCTCCCTTCTCTCTAGAAGACGTATACCTGATAACATCAAAGGAAAGAACACCCGTTCTCATAGAGAAAGGGGAGGAAAATAAATTCCACTCTATTTATAGGGTCAGAAGAAAAAAATTCTCAAAACCAAAAAAAAAAAAAAGCGTTTTTTCAAGAAAGCTAGAGAAAGAGGTTTCTCTCCAGAGAAAATCTTCCTTAGAAGCTTTTTTTTTTTTTTTAAATTCTTTAAAAGTCATTCAAACATGAAGAAGATTATTAAAATCGGAAACACCAGTAGCATTAACAAATTTTCAAAAGAAATATAGAATTTTTAAAACTATTCTGCAATCTTTCTTTACAACAAAATATTTATTTTTCTCTCGTTGGTTCTACAACAACTTGTGTGTGTGTGTGTGTGTGTGTGACCCAAGTTCGAACCCTGAACGAAGCTGTTTGTATTTCACATACTGCTGATATACCCTTCGGAAAGGTATGCATCCAACTATTCTCCCTCATGTTATAAGGGATTAGAAAGAAAGAGTTGGCTATTTAACTAGATGGAGAACTCTAAATTCATATCTGTTAAACTCCTTTTAAAAATTGAAATTGCGTCAAATCCTACTCGTGGTGAAGGGGCAGGATAAACACACACTCATACACACAGACATATATATATATATATATATTTATATATATATATATGCATAGAACAATGCACACCTACACGCAAACACAATTACGCAAACAGAACCTTAAAAAACATTATAAATATATATATATATATATATATATATATATATATATATATATATATATATATATATATATAAGCATTTACCCCAGTCAGGTTTCATAAAAATGGATCGACCAAAAGAAACCATGAAGTGTATGGAACGAACCATTATATATATACATACATATTTTTATAAGTTGAAATCTTTAATAGCGAGCTAATCTGTAGGGGGCAGATTATTGATGCTGTATATATATATATATATATATATATATATATATATATATATATATATATATATATATGATAATAAATAAATGTATATTATTTTTATATATATCTAATAGCATGGACGCTTATCTGTGATCACTGGTTTTATAACGTTTTTTCATCTGGACATGATGATTGACGTGTAAAGACGGCATTAAACTAGTGGTCGCAGATAAGCATACATCCTATTAAATATATATTAAAACGAATTATGGAATATCAACCTAAAAGAAAAAAATAACAAAAAATAACCTTTCACAAAAACAAAAACTTAAGATTATCAAAGAAGCAGACAAGAGAAGTGCGGTAGTCATCTTAGATAAAATGTACTACAAACAAAAATCCAAGAAATATTGAAAAATGAAACCAACTATAAACTAATTGATAAACATAGACAATGATATAGTATCAAAAATTACAAAATTCTGCGAAATACACAACAAATCACAAACCAAAAAAAAAAAAATTCTTAATAAACTTTATCTCTATAACCAGTAACAAGTCCAAACAAATAAAAAAAAAACGCCGCAGAAACACAAAAATCCGAATATATAGAAATCACTTGGCCCAGTGACCTCAAACTTTGACCCTATTATAGCAGGCCTGTCGTGCCCGACCAGCAGATTTACCAAACTAATAGACATTTCACTACAACCTTTCCTAAATAAAGTAAAAAGCTATATTAACGACAACATAGTTTTTTAAAAACTTTATACCAGAAAAAATTGATACCAACACACTCATAGCCACATTTGACGTTACGACTCTATATCGCAATATCTCCTATGAATTAGCAAAACAATCTCATATTGGATATATAAATACTCAGATACATTACACCCAAGATTTAACAAAAAAAATTATCATAAAAGGTATATAAATAATCCTCAATAATAACTCCTTCCAATTCAATAACATTAATAATAACATCCAAACACTAAGAACAAAATAAATAAACAAATTTAAAAAATTCAAATATATTCGTTGACCTACCTATTTTAAGATATAAAAAAAACTAATATATACTTATTCATTATTATATTATATAATTGCTCTATCACAGATATTGAGCACTCTCCACGTTACACGACATCTGGACATCCACAAATCCATCAAGTGAGATAGTGACATCCATATACTGTTATAACACACACACACACACACACACACACACACACACACATATATATATATATATATATATATGTTGCAAATTACAAAGGGCACTTTTCTTAATTCTAAGAATTACATGTCAAAAGAGCTTATGCATTGTGTCAAGATATGATAATCATGAACGCTCGAGAAATCAAACAACTTTATCCAAACATCTTTGAAAGTAGAAAAATAGGTGTTTAACTCCAAAAAATTCTATGTATAATTTTGAAAAGATCTATAACTCCCAGCTGCTTTGATGGACGATGTAATTTGTGTCTGGAAGAAAAGATACAAATTATGTGATACTTTGATTCTGGTAACCTATTAAATCAGAGATGGGATTTT
>OY757916.1:65429963-65447463 GCA_963585895.1 Sepioteuthis lessoniana | reverse complement strand
TATTGAGACAGAAGAGTAAAGCTGTATTTACCACGATGGAAACGAAGAATATATGTTAATATCCTTAAAATTTGTTCCCTTTACATTTACCACACTTATTTCCAGTGATTTTGTCGAAGCAGAACTGAAACTCTTTTTTGATATAGTGAGAAGCCATTCTGTTCTTTCTCTTAGTGTCCTCCATGTCCTCAAATCTTATCCTTGAGAATAATGAACAAAATTTGAACAAAAGGCGCAGAGACATTGTTACTGTGAATCATAGATTACATGTCTGCCTGTTTATGGCGCACAGCATGATAGAAATAGCGCAAGACTTCCAAAGAATACTTGACTTTCAGGAGCACTTTCATGGTGAATTTCAACAAAGTGGTCGAGGCGCAACGGTTATAATGCTAGAAAATGGATACGGTGACCTGGGTTCAACATTTGTATGAGACATTTAGCATTTCGTATAGCGCTAATACCCTTGGGAATGGTACCAATCCAACTATTCTCCAATCAGCTATAGATAAAATGTAGAGCAGACTGGGCTCTTTAACTTTAGTACGGCAACCAGCCGAGAAGAAAAAAACTCTGGATTCAAACTAGCTGTACTCGACTTAAAGATTGATCTTGTGTGATATTCTGCTTGTGGTGGAGTGATCGGTAAATACGTACATCTTTTTTTGTAAAAGAAATTCAAAAAATTGTGTTGTACTTTAGTCTTGCACCAAACTTGGTGAAATTACTTGATCTTTGGTAAAGACGGAAACTGCTGCAAAATGAATGATGCCTAGATAGAGCCTCGTAGCCATATACCCATAATTCGTCATATTTTGTTATTGTTTTCAAAAGTCTGCATCCGTTTCAGCAACCGAATCAAAACAATAGCCCTGATCATCTGAAATTCCTCGGAAGCCGTGCGACAAACTTGACCGCAACACGTCAGATAATCAATTTACCTTCAACAGACTTAGTATTCTCTCAAATATTTTACTATTTTTGCTGGTGTAAGGCTTCTTTGCATACTTATCACATTCATCCAAATTTTTTCCTTACAATGCCAACAACAACAACAACAACAACAAACATTCCGGCATTACTGAAGTCTCTTAGCTTCTTTTTGTATATTAAATCCTCCAAAACCTATTTTGGCAGTTTTTCTGTAAAATTTGATGCGGGGATATTTAGTAGTATTATCTTCTATGAGAAAATGAGAGAAACTCAAAAAAGTACATGGAGACATACGCACATTTGAACAATTCAGATTATAAAGAATGATGTCTATGATAGTCAGTGACAATTTAAAAGAAAACTGAATAATCATAGTTCATTGTCGTTACTGCCAGTTCCACTGTGACTCGGAGTGTTTATACCTATTGCTGGCAAGTACACTTGGCGCAGTGGATAAGGCGTTTTAATTTGAAGGTTCGTCTGCGAGAAAACATCTGAAGGTGGCTGGTTCAATCATAACAACAGGTAAGACTAACAAAGAATACTTACTATAACTTAACACTTGTACCTGGTCATGGTTAATAGAATTAGAACAATCTACCCCGGTGGTTCAAATAAAGGGTTCAGTTCGAGATTCTGCGTGGACTCCCGAGTTCGATATGAAACACCTGAAGAAGGCCGCGGGATATATTGGCCGAAACATGGTGATTATAGCAATAAACATGAAGACAACAGTCCGAATATTCTAAGTGATAATTATTATCTAACTTCGTCTCAGAAATTTAGACCAATAATTTTGCCCGAAATACTTGAAAATATATAACTATTTGGTTTCGGGAGCATCTTAAAAGAACTTTTAAAACGTTTTTTGGTTTAAATTACCCATTATATAACCTGTAAATGTTTTCGAATTTTAATCTTTTTAAAAGAATAAATCGCACCATTTACAATGTAAATAAGCATAAATATGTCATGTTTGACAATTTTTTAAATGTATGTTGATAGAAAACAATCTAATGTAGACTGTCAGAATACAATCAAAAGTGATTTTTAAAAAAAGTTTAAACTAAAAGTAACTGACGCCATCTAGAACGAATATTTTTGGTTCACCCAATAGATAAAAAGAATTGGAAACCTCTTTTCTCGGAACTCAATTATCGCCGTCGTCACCAGATCTTGTTTATACACATATATTAAATATATATGAGTTTTAAGTACATTTTGTTGATAACATTTTAAAAGAGACTGAGCTCATTTTTTGCACGCAGTTAAATGGTTTAAAAATTGTTATCTTATACAAATAATTCTATTTACTGTTAATCATTTGTTTGCATAATTAAATTGTTTCCAGTTTTGCTTTTGACCACTAATTGTTCTATTCAACATTTAAAAAGATTTTGAGAAGGGGAATAAAATTTGATATGAAGTGTGTGTGACACTAAAGCCAAGTTTAGTATTTAACTGGGTAATTTTTCTGGGGGCTTTAGTGTGCCTTTAACGGTAATTTCATTCGATAATTTTAAACAGTAAGTTTCGCAGCTTTCTAGTTCGGATATTGGTTCGAAAAGATAACACTTACAATTAAGTTTTTGAAACGGAATTTTACTCATAGAAATAAGAAAGAAAGGGATAGAAAAGATAAAGGGTTGCAAATTTTTTGTAGAATTTGCGGGAAACTTATCTGAGAGAGTGTCAGGGAAACAAAGTTCTTCGAATTTGAGTATTTTTCTTTTCTTTCTTTTTTTTTCTTTGGTTTTATAGAAATGTGTCAGAGTTCTTTGAATTTGAGTCTTCTTTAAGGTTCTTCTCTGCAGAATTCTCGGTTGAATTTACTTTTAGTTGCATTTTCTTGGTAGAACTTCAGTTGTCAACTTTTATTTATTTTTATTTCTTGGGAAGCTTCATTCAAGAAACGAGTAACGAAACCAATCTGGTCTCCGAATTCGTACTGAGGGTTAGACTTGTAGTCCTTGACAAAAAAGAGGAAGTCACTTTTTGGTGTCACACTGTCTTCTCCCTTCTCCATTCCGGCCAAATCAAGCGCCGCACGTGGTCAGCCGATTTTTTTCTAAGAAATAAATTTTTATACATTACTCATTCGTTTGCACACAGTTTAATGGTTCCAAGAATTGCTATGTATCACTAACAATTCAATTAGATATTACTTCTTTGTTTACACATACTGAAATAATCAGTCTTATTTCAAACAATTTAATTTAGCTATGGTCATTTGTTTGCACACAGTTTAAAATTCAAACAGTTCTATTTGACCCATAGATATGATCGTATCAGGTGCTACTACTCCGGGCAAGAGTGAACCTGAAGGGGTCCTCCGCATTCTCCAAAGTTCGAGCGTTACTGGAGCATCATAATCAGATTTAGTGTCATATCCAGGGCCCTCATTTAAGGTCGGGTCTCCCCACTCCGCAAAGATGCAGTCGGTGAATTCTACAGCTCCAACGAAGTGGACAACCATATAACTGTAATGAGTAAGTAAAGTTGGCGACCTTAGTCGAGGGTGACCTGAAGGCTCCCTTTTCAATAGCTACAACATCGGGGTGTAGGGAAGGGCGCTGCTCCTTTTCCTGGATTGCTCCATTTTACCCTTGATCCTTATCTTATAATGCTTAGTGTTAAGCAAGAAAACATCAAGTACCATTTTTAAAGTCTTTGATATGACATTGAACTGCGGTCTCCCGAACCATTGGCGAACACTCTACTCATTAGGCCAATGGCCCGGTACCACAATTTAATAGTAGTCACTTAAGACCATAAAACCCTGCACAAATTATTTGATGAGAGAGAGAAAGAGACATACAGACAGAGCGAGAGAGAGACAGACAGACAGACAGAAAGATCTGAAATCTTATAATCGTGTTCAAAAAAAGATTATTCGTATTAAATCGCACTAAGTAAGTAAAGTTGGCGACCCTGGTCGAGGGTCTCCCGAAGGCTCCCTTTTCAATAGCTACTACACCGAGAGGGCGCTACTCCTTTTTCTGGATTGCCCCACTTTACCCTTGATAGTACCTTATATTGCTGAGTGTTAGGTAAGGAGGTATCAAATACCATTTTTGAAGTCTTTGGTATGACGTGACTTGATATTGAACCCAGGTCTCCCGTACCATTAGTGAACACTCTACCTTCGAGGCCAATGAGCAAAAGTTACTTAAAAACCATAGCTTTTTTTATAGAAAAGATGTTGTTTTTCGTTTCCTGTCATTTGATTTGTTGCGTCTTCCTCATTCAAAATTGGTGTCAAAACAACTGAGCTCAAAAACAGCGATTCCAAAATGTCCACGAAAAAAAAGAAGTGGTGGCGCCAAATATGTCCCGTTTATTTTCTTTTTAGAACGTAAGTGATCATGACTCTTCACAGCTTCCTTTATTAGTAAACTGATATCATTAGACACCTCTGGGTAAATAACGTAGGAGTGAATTCTGTTGACTTCTTCCTCGGTTTCTATTCAAAATTGCCCCTCTCCTTCGGGGTTATAAGTGTATCGCATTGCAAGGTCTTGAGGAAATTGTTAGAGGACCCAGACGTGAGGAAGAGATGACAACGAGTTCACTTGAAAAAGGAAACAGTAGAAAAATAGGAAACACAATCGGATACCTCCACATCAGAATTGAAGAACAACTCAACACACGTGCATTCTCATTCCAGAGATATTTAATTAAACGCAAAAATAATGATAATATTTTTTCCATTAAAACAGAAGCAATAGCACTTAATGTTGGTAATGTCAGAAATAAGGATGCTTTATTAATAGCTAAGTAACACCCCTAGACTAACATACACATTCTTTGAAAACATATTTGAATTAAAAAAATGAAATTGATAAAGACAAGTGAAGTCACGTCACTTCCGCGTGATGTTTAAACACCCCACGAGGCTCTGTGGTTACAACACCCAACATAACGTTCTAACACACCACGTGACACTATATTTACAACATCCAAAAAAATATGAACATACAACACCGAGTTCATATCATAAAAGTCTCCGATGATGAAGTTTTTTACTTCAAAATTAATTAGACCCAATAAATTATTTTGCACTACAATAGCCCTCTAAACAAATACAATACAATAAAATAAAATGAGTGACTTTGTTTGAGTTTCAACCTCCCTGGTCTCGCTGTTAACCCTTTGTCGTCAGGTCACACAGAAGTTCAATAGGTTCATCGGGGCAGGAAAACTAATTCATTACATTTGGAGGTGGGCTTAATGCTCTGGTTATCGTCATAGGAAATAGAATGGGAAAAAGGAGCTAAAATCCTGGTCAATACAGTTTGCATTTCACTTCGTGATAATGCCCTTGGGAAAGGCATGAATCCATTTCTTCTCTTCTCTTCCAGCAATAGGTGAATAGTAAAGTATACTGGGTTCTTTTACTTTGATCAGGCAACCCCTCTGGGAGAAGGAAAGCTCTAAATTCAGATCATCTTGCCTTCGTTTAAAAATTAATCATGTGTACGGGTGGGTTGGGTAAATACATAGTGGAATCATACTTCTCCCAAATGAGATGGGGCAAAGTGAATAGTCTCTGCTGGGATTTGATCTCAGCTTGTCGATTCCATTTTCTGCACCAATAACCTAAGCAACATCCATATTTTTTTACATTGTATAAACGTACTATTTTACTGTAAGTCTTTAATAAGAATATCAATATTACTGTATTTTTTTTAAATATTCGAAACCGTCTAAATAAGAATAAAAATAACAACTTATACATGCCGAAGAAGGTGAAAGACTGTGTCCTCTTCTCATTTACGAAGCGTATTTCTTGCGAGAGGACCTGTGAGGATAGAAAACAGTTCAATGTAGTGGAGCGTGTCTGACGTGTTTCGGTAAGATCTTTGCGAATTTGACGCATTTCGAAATACAAGCCTGTTAATTTCTACAAGCCTCGTTGAACAAGGTACCTCCTGATATGCATTGAGATGTATAAAGGAATGCAGATATATTCATATTTCTAGACTCAGATATAAGAATATAAACAGATGATAAGGATAGATATGAACAAACGCTGATAGACTGATAGACATACAGAGAAACGGTCAGACAAGTATAATGAAAAAGGAATCGGCTAAATAAGGTTCGAATTTTGGCTTAGGCAGCTCAAGACCAATTTCACTTATACATTCGGGAAAAGGCATGAATCTTCATTACTATGCTCAGTTCAAACGTCAGATATCCTAAGCCCCCCCCCCAAAAAAAAACCGCGTCTTTTGTTGAAATAAAAAAGATTTGAGCTAGACACATCCTCAGGACTATCTTACCACCCAGATTGTAGTAAAAGAAAAAAAGCTTATACTCCTTTAGTATATATAGTAAAGTAAGTAAAGTTGTCTCCCTTTAGTCGAAGGTGACACGAAGGCTCCCTTTTAGATAGCTACTACACCAAGGCGTAGGGAGGGCGTTACCCTTTCCTTGGATTGCTCCACTTTACCCGTGATCCGTACCTTATAATGCTGAGTGTTAAGCAAGGAGGCATCAAGTACCATTTTTGAGTCTTTGGTACGACTCGACCTGGGATTGAACTCAGGTCTCCCGGGCCATGATACTTAGATATAAATATGAAGAGACTGGTAAAAAATAATTGAAAGAGTCGATCATTTTCTTATATATATATATATATATATATATATATGAAGAAAGCAGAAAAACAGAATAGTCCAAATAGGTGAATTTATTGTGATGTAAAGTTGACATTCAACGTTTTGGTTTTAAAAACCATCATCAGGACATTGATATCAGAAAGATTGTAGGAGAGGACGCTACTCCTTTCCCTGGATTGCTCCACTTTACCCTTGATACGTACCTTATATAGCTGAGTGTTAGGCAAGGAGGTATCAAGTACCATTTTTAAAGTCTTTGATATGACGCGACCTGGGATTGAATCCTGGTCTCCCGGACCATTGGTGAACACTCTACCTCCTCTATTGTTTTTCGTTTCTTGTAATTTGATTTGTTGAGCTCTTTCTCAATTGATGTTCACGTTTCTCGTTTTAATCGAAAATATTAAGATTCAAAATTGGTGCCAAAACAACTGTGCTCATAAACAGCGATTCCAAAATGTCCACGAGAAAAAAGAAGCGGTGGCGCCAAATATGTCCCGTTTATTTTCTTTTTAGAACGTAAGTGATCATGACTCTTCACAGCTTCCTTTATTAGTAAACTGATATCTTTAGACACCTCTGGGTAAATAACGTAGGAGTGAATTCTGTTGACTTCTTCCTCGGTTTCTATTCAAAATTGCCCCTCTCCTTCGGGGTTATAAGTGTATCGCATTACAAGGTCTTGAGGAAACTGTTAGAGGACCCAGACGTGAGGAAGAGATGACAACGAGTTCACATGAAAATTAACTGTAGAAAAATAGGAAACACAATCGGATACCTCCACATCAGAATTGAAGAACAACTCAACACACGTGCATCCTCATTCCAGAGATATTTAATTAAAAGCAAAAATAATGATAATGGATAGTCGTTAATTTTTGGAACCAGCAAAGCAAATACATCATCACGACCTGGCGTTTTCCAGTTTTGTTCTTTCTTGTGTGTTGCTCTTTGTGAGACCCAGTATATTTCCGCCTCGGAACCTTATCAAATCCTTATATTTCTCATTTTTTTTGTTTTTGTTTTTTCTTCATATCTCTCCGTTCAGATTTTCTTTTACGTTCGCATATTATACTCCTAAACTGTTTTATTTCCTTTGCATCTGGCTATTTACTTGTCCTTTTGCATTCTACACAGATTCGTAGGTGAATTTTTCTTTCATTATTTTAGGTCGTGATTTATTTATATAGTTTGACTTTGTTCCGTTACCTTGTGAGTCTCAATTCTTTCGCCAATATCTTTTGATTTATTCCCTACACTGATATTGTCAGATTAGTCTGCTGACCTTTTTTAGTCTTTTTATCATAATGAGTGTTTTTCCTTCTTTGGTAGTTTTGTTTGTTGCCGCAATTTCTTTATTTATCTTTCGAACCTCATATTCCATCCAAGTTTTGTTTTCTTATTTGATTTCCTGGGGAAAACCCTATTTCTTTCTGTATAATTGTTCTTATATTTGATGTATTTGGTCTGTATACACGCACATTTACACACATACACACACAAGCATGCCTGCGTATATACATTTAAAGAAGTGTTTAAAATGTATAGGGGTGAGGGCAATCAGATGTCCTGGAAATTCTACGAAGGGTCACTAAGGACATTTTTACTGAAAATTGATCTGGACGATCTCATTAATAAGGAAAGAAAATGAAATTGATATCCGTTGAAGTACTTTTCTACTCCCATGAAAGAAGAAGGTACACTGCTACCTCACGGCTGTTTGTACCAAAACTTTCGGGAGTAAAATTAAGTAGAAAAGTCTAATTTCCGTAGAAAACGAATAAAATTGGTATCCTCCGGCTTGGATGTCCAATTGAGGAAATAAAAAAAGTTTAATTCATCCATAAAATGAATATTCAGAAATTTTTTTGTATAATAAAAGATAGATAGATAGATAGAAAGATAGATAGATATCCAAAGTGAAGAATTTAATGTGAAAGAAAGTCGACGCTATAACGTCTCAGTTTTAATGAACCATCATCAGGAATTGGAAAAGATGATATTTTTTGAAATATGAACGCAGATTTATTGATTAAACGGTTAACGCCCCCTGCTTTCTCTGTATATATAATCTTCTCCCTTGTTTAGCATTTCGTTAAACATCCATATGTGATCAACGACATTGATTGCATCTTTTATAAGTCCTGATGATAGTTTATTAAAACCGAAACGTTATAGCTTCGACTTTCTTTCATATTAAATTCTTCACTTTGGATTTCTTTGTTTTTCAGTAATTCTCAACATTGTCAGATTCTTTTCCATAATTAACTTCCGTAGATAGATAGATAAATAGATAGATAGATGCCTCAATTATGTATCATAACCCAAAAGAACGAAGCCAAGATATTTGATTACAAGAAATACAATATATATATATATATATATATATATATATAATATCATCCTTAGTTAAACTTGCTAGACTTCAGCTTAAATATTCAATACTTGATGAATTAAATATTTTAAATTTTCCTGTTTTAATCTTATTTGTTATGAGGTTGGTTGGTTGTTTGGTTGTTGTTTTAGTTTTACGGCATATCAACCCTTTTGTGGGGGGGGCATTTAACGCCGAATTAAGTCATTTTGATTAAAGTTTCAAACAATTCAGTTTAGCACGTGTGTTTTTTTTTTGTTTATATATAGTTAAATGTAAAGACAAATCTATTTCAAACAATTCAGTTTCGTATAAGTACTCAGTTTAAATGTCAAAAACATTTCTATTTCAAACAATTCAGTTTAGCAAAAT
The DNA here is from genome assembly GCA_963585895.1 of Sepioteuthis lessoniana. NCBI lineage: Eukaryota > Metazoa > Mollusca > Cephalopoda > Myopsida > Loliginidae > Sepioteuthis > Sepioteuthis lessoniana. The sequence continues at coordinate 65,438,160 of OY757916.1, read as the reverse complement.
TAAACAGTTTAGTCCTATTTGACCCATACATAGGACCCTATCAGGTGCTACAACTCCGGGTCAGAGTGAACTCCGGGTCAGAGCAATGAAGAAGTACTCTGCATTCCCTAAAGCTCCAGCATTACTGAAACCTCATCATCAAATTGTTTAGTGTCAAATCCAGGACACTCGGTGTGGGATTCTTACACCTCTGCAAAGTTGCAGTCAGTATATTCTGCAGCCCCAGCTGATTGGGCCATATGATGTCCGTTAACCTTTTCTTTACGTGCATTTTAAAAATTGTCAAAATATTAATTAAAAACGTACATAGTTAGAAATAAAATCTAAAACTCTTGTAGGGTAAAATATTTATTCAACAAAATGTACTTTTAAAATAATATTATCTATCCTCCCACCAGTTTGGATTTGACACAAGATCACTGAGCAATTCTCTGTGCTTTTAGTAAACTCCTAGAATATGTTTAAATTCACATTCTTCCAATCGGACCTGAAATATACGAAGAATATAAGTAGGCACTAAAGAATTATGAGTACCCATTCAAGTTATCATTGATAAATGGAAGTGAAAACGATGACAACAAAGGGGAGTGTCCGTTGCGCAGTGCTAGACTATGGCATCGTTGTTAGCGAGTTCGAACTCCAGTCATTCTATAATTTTCACAAATAGCTTTAGGAAAGGTATGAACTCTCATATCCTCCCTGATATGGTTTAAATAGCAGCTCTGATATTCTCTAGCAAGATTGGATTTGGCATTAAATAACCCACGAAGGTTGATATAACATTAAACAAAGAAAACAAAATTGAAATTGAATGATGGCAGCGATAATATCAATAACAGAATAAAAGTAACGGAAACATCATCTGGTTTAACTCACCTTCAAGAATGCCATAAAAGCCAAGTTGTGAAGATGGATTATCAATTTAATCGAAAAGCACTTCCTAAAATACCATATATCATATGAGATATTTTTAAGAATATTGTAATATTAGTTACAGTTGCCCTTATGATACGCTGCAGATAATAAAAAGTATAATAGCAAAACATGAAACATAAATAAAAATACAAGCGCCTCCCCTACATGTAACTATAGACGTAAATATGAATGTCTCGTTAGCAGTTAACGTTTGATGGAGAATGTCATTCAGAAAGAAAATGTTAGAATTGACGATGAGCAAAATATAGTATATTTAGAGTCCACCTAACAACCCTAAATACAGATATTTTACAACTATAAAACAATTCTCCATAAGATATGCTATGCCATAAGCGCAGTGCTTTCTAACTATTTCGTTTGGTTTGGTTGGGTTTTATGTCATATCAACCATTGTAGGTTATTTAATACCAAATCCTATTTATACATAATAAATATACGATTTGTATACACAGTTTTTGATAAGAATTTTAAACACATCACGTTAATTTTTTTTCTCACACAGTGAAATGGTTTCAAGTATTGCTTTGTAACTGTAACAAATTCACATCAGTCATTTCTTTGCACACAGTTTAGATGTCAAACAGTTTTATTTGACCTATCGATTGGACCTTATCAGGTACCTCCACTCAAAATGTACCTGGGAAGAATGGTAATAAAGGGGTACTTCACATTCCTGATAGCTCCAAGACTGAGAGCCTCACCATCGGATCCTTTAATGTCATATACTGGATACTCGTTAGTGGAGTCTTACTCCTCTGCAAAGCACGTGAACCAGGAGCTATTTAGAAAAAGAAATATTTATATTTTTATAAGCGCCTAAAGATGGAGGAGGGCTGCAGTCGGTTTTTTATAATCAAGCAGAAAGTAATGACTATCTGCGTATTCATTTGAAGATCAATTTATACCGTGAAACTAGTAATTATGCTAAAGAGCGTGTAACAACTGGGATAGTAATTTTTTCTAAATTGACAAAATTTTTAAAAGTGATTTTAATCATGGTTATGCCATCGACTTTATCCACACCCGCACACACACACACACACACACACGCGCGCAAGCATATACACTTCCATATGCATGCTTGTGTGTATGTAGTAATTTACTAAGCTTTTTGCTAAGATATGGCACAAGGCCATATGAATGGGGTACCTAGTGAGACTCGAACTCACGTATGAAGGTTTGCTAGTCTAGCTCGTTAAACATTACGCTACCCATGGCGCCCATGCTTGTGCGTATGTGCATGCTTATGAATGTGTGTGGGTGTGTGTATGTGTGTGTGTGTGTGTTGGTTTGTCGGTACGTATATTGGTCAATGATCTGTTGTATTAATCCAAACCCTGGGCGCTTAGCACCAAAGATTCTAGCGATAACACCGAAGGTCAATGATATTTATTTTAAAAAGTGATGAAAAAACTTGTTTGTTTTTGCTAAATGATCAGTTATCAAATATTAACTGAGTAAACCTGTGCAGGCACAGATATTTAAAAAAACTGTTCTTAGGAAAATTTAGAGTTTGATGCTAAAAGTCTTCTTATATTCTAAAGTGAACATGTACGAAATTATGTTTAAAACATGAGACTGAGTGATGATCTAGGTTCCATACTAATATACATACACACATAAATATATGTGTGAAACTCCGAATCATGAGTTATATATACAACTATATGCATGTATTTCTGTGTGTAATATATATAAATACGTGAGTGTGCCAACCATTTATTTAATCCACAGGGGTAGATAGTTCCATGACCGAGTACAAGTGTAAAGTAAAGGTTCCTTGTTATTTGTTATTGGGATTGATCCAACAGCCTTCAGATGATCCCAATCAGGAGCACTTTTTGACCAAACGCCTTATCCACTGTGCCATGTCTCCTTGCTGGACGATTCAGAGTGAATTTTGGGGACTTTTATTTTATTTCAAGATTCTCGGTGGACTTCCCAGTTCGACATGAAACACCTTTGGGTTTTATGGCATATCAACCTTTGTAGGTTATTAAACGCCAAATCCATTTTTATACAAATAATCAGTTCTATTTCAAACAATTCAATTTACCATGAGTACACAGTTTGTCCAAAACATTTCTTTTTTAAGCTATTCAGTTTAGTCAAACAGTTCTAATTCAGCCGATTCAGTTTAGTATAAGTATAGATTTTGTTTACACACAGTTAAATTTCAAAACAGTTCTATATTAAACAGTTCAGTTTAGGTTAAGTACAGTTTCAATGTCAAAAACAGTTCCATTTCAAACAATTCAGTTTAGCATAAATACACAGTTTAAATGTATGTACAGCTTAGTCGTCAAAATTTTTCTATTTCAAGCTATTCAGTTTAGTCAAACAATTCTAATTCAAACAATTCAGTTTAATATAAGTATGCAGTTTAGTTCTATCTAATCAGTAGATAGGGCCCTATCAGGTGTGACCATTCCAGATTGGACCTGGGAGAGGTGGCAATGAAGGGGTTCTCTGCATTTCCCCAAGCTCCAGCATCAGTGGAACCTCACCATCAGATTGTTTAGTGTCATATCAAGGACTCTCATTGAGAGGGAGTCTTACCCCTCTGCAGAGGTGCAGTCGGTGTATCCTACAGCCCCAGCCGACTGGGCAGAAGGCCGACGGACAGATCAACCGAAACATTGAGAATATAACAATAAAAATGAGGTTAATTGTCCAAATATTCTATGTAATAACAACTTACCCTATTGTCTGTAAAAGAACCTTCAAGTTAACTTTATTTTGAATATTTTGTCATATAAGAAGAGTAATAATGCCAAATGTTTGTATAGTGAATAAACTTCCATTATCTCATCTGTCATTACTCTAGTAGTGTTTGGTGTGCATAAATTTTATCTGAGATCAGTACTACACTAACTATATATGAAACATACAAATTTTATATATTAGATATTATTCAAATGAATCGACAGTCTTTTGCGCTGTCATGAAATTGTGCAGAGAGATAACATACTATAGTGATCTGACTGGCCGCCTGGATGTTGTAACGTTCCGGAAGTTGTTTACAGTCAGTGCATCAGCTGTTGGAAACATTGTGTGATATAGCGTATTCATGATATTTATTTTGTTTGGTCTGGTTTCTTTGTTTAATGGCATATCAACTCTTTTTAGGTTATTTAATGCAAAAGCCATTCTCCTAGAAGAATAGTAGTGGTACTATTTAACCCCTAGCTGGGAGGATAAGGGTATTTGCCCCAAAGTGAACGTAATAGCGCGGCTGGAGTATGAAATCGCGTACTACGATTCCGCAGTCCAACGCTTTAACCATTATACCACTATTTATTTTGTGTTACAGTTTTATTATTTCATATGATTTTCTGTTAATTTTTTCTTAATATGTACGCTCAACGTGAGTTTAAGCGGGAAATGTCTGTTGTAAGTTGTTGGAGTTACGGTAAACGGTGTATGTCCATTATGATGAGTACCGTTCTATGAGTTGAACACTCTGTGGTAAATGTTTGCATTTGAGCTCTGCTGTTTAAGCAGACACCAAATATTCAAACGATTTCCCAAAGTTTTAAAGGTAAACTTGGAAGCTGCAACTTACGGTGACTTTGGAAAATTTAGTATTAAATTTGGAAAAAATATCTAACTTTGTAAATTATGGCTCGAAGCACCACATGAATGAAAATTTCAAAGTAGACGATTTGTGAAACTGTTGGATACAAAACACTGGAAACACTGGATTGCGCATGTGCAGCACACTCCATATTATCCGGACTTAAATCTATTAGACTTTTCCTTGTTTCTTAAAGTGAAAATTTAACTTTGCGATAAGACTGAATGACACGGAGGACATAAGCAAAAATTACGACGGTGGAGTGTCACACTATAACAAAGAGAAGTTTCGGCGGTGCTTCGACCTTGGAAAACGCATTGGAACAAGTGTACTGAATGCCAACAGGATAATTTTGAAAAAATTAACGTTGCTTTCTCGCTTGGCAAATGCAGATTTTTTTCTTTATCGTTCCATAGATTTAAAAATAAACGAAAGCAAAAAGATTTATACTTAGATATTGCCAAGGTTTGAAAAAGCTGAGTGAACATGAAGGTGACAATAATAGCAATTGTAGTTGGTACCCTTGGAACTGTCCTCAAAGGACTGAAAAAAGCAACTCGATGAACAGGACATTCGAGGAAGAATCTAGATCATCTAGATCATCTAGCAAATAGAATACTTTAAAGACTCTAGATCATCTAGCAAATAGAATACTTTAAAGACTCCTGGTAATTTGATGAGACTTGTTGTCACTCAGACTTCAGTTAACTAAACACCAGTTAAAAAGGGAGAAAAATAATCGCAAAAATTTAATTAATAATAAAAATATACTTATTATTTTTAAAAACAAATCTTCTTCTTCTTCTTCTTCTTCTTCTTCTTCTTCTTCTTCTTCTTCTTCTTCTTCTTCTTCTTCTTCTTTATTATTTTTAGTTTTTTGAGAGGTTTTCACACCTGCGTTAGCCGATTTTTTTTTTTTTTTTTTTTTGCTGGAGTTTGAATATCAGCAAGTCTCCTCAAGTCTCCAGGACTCTTCTCAGTATTCTGGCCGTTTTTAATAAACCTGTAGTTTGGATGGTCTCCACTCATCCTCTTATTTCCAAGTCTTCCAGTCCCTGTACCAATCCTTTGCTGATTGTACCACGAGCACCAGTTACATTTGGTATCACGGTCATTTTCATGTTCCTCAGTCTTTTTTAAAACCTCGAGCAAGGTCCAGGTACTTATCCTTCTTTTCACTTTTTTCAGTTTTACTCAGTGGTCTGCCGGGACAGCAAAGTCTACAATTCTGCAAATTCTTTTTCTTTTCTTTTTTCTGTCTATTATTACGTTTGGACGTCTGGCCATGATTAGGTGATCAGTTTGTATTTCAAAATTCCAGAGGACATTTGCGTATTATTATTATTATTATTATTGGGAGTTTTTCCAGCCAGCGTTAGCTGATGGGTTTTCCCTGGAATCTGAGTGACAGCAAGTTTCCTCAGGTTTTCAGGATTCTCCTCGGTATTCTGACCGATCTTATCAATGCTGTGGTCAGGATGGTCTCGATTTTTCTTCTGATTTCCATTTCCTTCAATTCTTTTCTCCAAATCTTTCAAAACTGTTCCAAGTGCTCTTACAACAATTGGTATCACTGTCACCTTAATGTTCCACAACTTTTTCAGTTCTCTAGCCAGGTCCGAGTTGTTGTTGTTGTTGTTCTTCTTCTTCTTCTTCTTCTTCTTCTTCTTCTTATTATTATTATTATTATTATTATTATTATTTACTCCTTCAGAGTTTCTCACATCAGTTTTAGCAGATGGTTTTCCACTGGAGTTTGAGTGACAGCAAGTCTCCTCGAGTCTCAGTATTCTGGCCGCTCTCAACAATGCTGTAGTTTGGATGGTCTCCACTCGTCCTACTTCTTCCAAGTCCTCCAGTCCCTTTAATAACCCTTTGGTGACTGTACCAAAAGTACCAATCACGATTTGTATAACTATCACCTTCATGTTCCATAATTTTTTCAATTTCCTGGCATGGTCGAAGTACTTATACTTCTTTTCACTTTCTTTTTGAATTATCTTTGGTCAGCCGGGACAGCAAGTTCCACAACTTTGCAAGTTTTCTTCTTTTTTTTTTTGTTTATTATAATAAAGTCTGGTCTTCTGGCCGAGATTAGGTGATTTGTTTTTATGTTAAAGTCCCATAGGAGTTTATGTGAGTCATTCATTATTATTATTATTAATATTATTATTATTATTATTATTAGTAGTAGTAGTAGTAGTAGTAGTAGTAGTAGTAGTAGAAAATCCTTATGTGAGTCATTCATTATTATTATTAATATTATTATTATTAGTAGTAGTAGTAATAGTAATAGTAGTAGTAGTAGAAAATCCTTTCGCTCGAGTCAATATAAATGGACTATGACTCAAACCATCAATTAATTACTAAAGGAAAAAGAAATAAGATAAATCATTGATACTTTTCTGTATATTGTTGTTAATTCAATTTTTATGTGTGAATAAGTCTCACCAAATTGACTGACGCGAGAAAAGAAAAATTACTATAAAAATAGTTTTGATATTTTCCCCTCAATTTGAATTGTTTGTTTGTATTTCTTTTAATCTCTTTAGTCTCAATTCCTCTCTTTTTCTGTGGGTTATGATTATTTTTAATATTATTTTTTTCTATGTTTTTTCTTTCAATGTCACCTTAGTTTAAATACAATTCTTTTTCCACACACATATAAGAATCTTTACCTCAAGCAATGTTCAAGCTCTCTCCCTCTCTCTCTCTCTCTCTCTCTCTCTCTCTCTCTCTCTGAACACACACACACACACACACACACACACACACACACACACACACACACACACACACACACACACACATATATATATATATATATGAAGGTTTTTTTTGCATTCCTGTTTCCGCCTATGAAGAGTATCAGTTAATATAAACTTATATATATAAAGATGTTTTTATATATTCTGTCTGTTGAATTATCTTTATCTATTTATCGTTGCCTGTCCATCATTTTCTATATCCTTCATTGCAAATACACACGGACACATATATACATAGAGCACACGCAGAAAGAGGCGGAGAGAGAGAAAGAGTGAGAGAGAGAAACAGACACACACACGCACATATATATATATATATACATATATATATGTGTGTGTGTGTGTGTGCATTCTTACCGAAATAATTGGAGAAATTGATCGATTTTAACAATTGCTTCTACACTGTGTAAATGACACAATTTGCACTATGGAATGCATATATTTAAATGATATCAAAATAGACAGATAGATGAAACTAGTTCTGATATATATATATATATATATATATATCTATATCTGTGTGTGTATATATATATATGTATATATATATATATATATATATATATATATATATATATATATATATATATGTATATATATATATATATATATATATATATATATATATATATATATATATATATATTCTTCAAGTTTAAAATAGGATAATAAAGCAACAGGATAAAATCTCACAACTTAGAATACGGTTTCGTTTAATCGCACAAGCCAAATCCATATTAGGAGAAGAATCATTGTGGTACTATTTATCTGTGAGTTGGTTGTGGAGAGATAAAGGAGTTCATACCTTTCTCGAAGGGATTAGTCCCAAAGTAAACATAATAGTTTGACTGGTATTAACTCGCTTACGATAATATCGAAGTCTAGCACGTTAGCTACTACGCTACCGGGAATCATC
>OY757916.1:65351078-65429763 GCA_963585895.1 Sepioteuthis lessoniana | reverse complement strand
CCATATAAAAGAAAACCTTTAAAAATTACTCCTATATTTTGTAATAATATTCATTACAGCAGACCTTATATGAAATGATATATATATCATATCATATCATATATATATATATATATATATATATATATATATATATATATATATATATATATATATATATATATATGTATAGATAGATAGATGGATAGATAGATATGAATAATTTCACAAAGAGGTGTACTTTTTCTTCTCAGGGAGCTGACGATAGTGATAAGAATATAGAAACTCGTGTCGGTGCCAAATGAATAATTTAAAAAGGTAAATCTCTTTGTGGACCTATCTTTAAATATTTTCTTTTTCTATTTTGGGACCTACAAAAAATGAAAATATCCAATATATATATTGTCATCCACAGACAAACTGTCTCATTGTATCACAACTCCTGCTAGTGGCAAGACCAGTAAGATTCTTATGTCAGTCGAATATCTTACCCCAAAGCTTCTAGACATAAGTGAAGGAATTTTTACGTATATATTATCTACATATACGCATATTGGCTACCAATGTGCTCAATTCATATGTGTGTGTGTGTGTGTGTGTGTATGTGTGTGTGTGTGTGTGTGTGTGTGTGAGATCGAAAGAGTTAATCTGTTAATAGATTAATTTCTTACGCTTATTTATTTTTGATGCAGATGAATTTAAATTATGAAAGAAAATAGATGTTGAAATACTTTTTTAAACAATTAGTAAATATTACGTCATTTTGCCTTCATGCATATTATATACAATACAAATAAAACATTGAGGGGGAGAGACTCTCCGTCGCGTAGAGGCTAAAGTGCTGAAATGTGACATTGTAAGACATGAATTCAAACTCTAGTCGTGCAATTTCGTTCACTTTCAGTCTAATACACTTGGAAAAGACATGAAACCCTTATCCCTACCGACTCTATGTTAAATATTATTTCTACTGATCTCCTATAAGGATAGCTTTGGCATCAAATAATTCACAAACGTTGATTTGCCATTAAATAAAGAAACCATACCAACAACCAATAAATTAATGTTCTTCCATTAACATCGATGAGGAGTATTCACTGCAGTACAGCTTAGAAAATACAGGTGATTTATTTATAGGTGTGAAGGCTTTTAGAGAACCTGGCTCATTTTTTTGGTGGGGGTTAACTGATGACAATAAATTCTTATACAATTTGTGTACATGTTCCGTGGTGTCGTTAATATGGGAAGATTGTTTTAAAGTTTTGCCTTTTCATTTAAAAATACAATTATTTTCCATTTCTGACCACAGGAAATGTACAGTACATTATTTATGAAAACGTATTTTTTCCCATTAATCTAATAGTTATGATATTCTCATCAAATCGTAATTATTAGTTTTAAAGATTATCAGACGATCCAAGAACGCATTGCGTTCCCATTGTATCAACATTTCATGATGATATTGATGGCTCTATTCTAGCCCACATATGGGTGAAATAGCAGCAATAATAACGATTATGCATAGACATTTTAGGTAATTGTTATATATGTATATATATGTATATATATATATATATATATATATATATATATATATGTATATATATATATATATATATATATATATATATATATATATAGAGAGAGAGAGAGAGAGAGAGAGATGCATAAATATCAAACTACAATTTTAATTATACGTAATTTGGTTCTCTCTCTCTTTCTTTCTCTTTCTCTCTCTTTCTCTCTCTCCACACACACACACACACACACACACACACACACACACACACACATATATATATATATATATATATATATATATATATATATATACATTACGAACGTTGCCATCAGGTTTTTTATATAATTAATCGCAAAAACAATACACATAATTTTTAAGAAGATTTTATGCATTTTGATTTTTCTTGTTACTTGCATATAGAATGATAATGGGAAAGTTCGTAATGTTCATATATATATATATATATATATATATATATATATATATATATATATATATATATATATATATATACCTGGGAAAGGAGTAGCGCCCTCCCTTACCTTTCGGTGTCGTAGCTATAGTAAAGGGAGACTTCGGATACCGCCAACTTTTATATAAAGATATATATAGAGAAGAGAGTAAGAGAGAGAGAGGGGGGGAGTAACGGACGGACAGAGACTTAATTTAGGTATATTACACATTGTTGTAAGATTTTATATATATATATATATATATATATATATATATATATATATATATATATATATATATATGAAATTTTACTCTAATAGATATATATATGAATATATATATATATATATATATATAATATAATCTTCCCCTAATATATATATATATATATATATTTCGTAATCAGCTTACAGCTGTGTAATCTCTATTTTGCAGAAAAATATTTGGTTTCTTTATTTTAGATTATACCAATCTTAGAGGTTATTCAATAACGAAGGATCGATTTGGAATTGAATAACCCCTAAAGTTAGTATAATCTAAAATAAAGAAAATACACATTTGTCCGAAAAATAAGAGATTACTCAGCTGTAAGCCGATTACGATATATATATATATATATATATATATATATATATATATATATATATATATATATATATATATATATATATATATATATATATCGTACTCTAATAATCGTACTGTTTAACTTATACCTGGTGAAGATAGGAGGTTTCTTATTTTATTCAAAGGTATAATCCGACTACGAACGACTACATTTTGGGATTACTGACCATGATGTCGCAATTCAGCTCGTTAACCAGTACACCACGGGACATCCCCTCGTACAATGTTCACTTCATCTATTATCATTAGATTTTACATTTTTTTTTTTCTTTGCAAAAGAAAAGAGAAAACAAAAAAATGTTCAACAAGAGAATATGTTATAAATTGTTATTTGAATGGGCGAGAATCTTTATTAAATAATTTATCAAGTTACATATTAAAGTGATTTTTTTCGAATATTGTTTATTCTAGAACTGAGTAAATTATGCAGATAAACCATATTTCTTAAGTGTTGACTTGAAAATGTGAGCATTTTTATTCTATTATTAAATAATACATTAAATCTAAAACCCAGCATTTTATAATATACTTATGCTAATGGCATTGAGCACAACAAATTTAATCAACCCTTACATATTTCTGTTTACATCTATCTATCTATCTATCTATCTATCTATCTCAGTCTGATCATTCATATCTATCTATCTATCTATCCATCTATCTATCTCTATTTCCGTAAGTCGGATTTTATTACATAATGCACTAGTTGGTTTTCCAAGAATTAACAAGATTTAGGCAAACCTTTCTTTTTTTTAAACGGGATGAATAATACATTTCTGTTTTGTGCCGACCAATAGTAATGAAATTGTTTCACGAATGAATACTTATGTCACTATTTCTTAAAATGCTTTCAAAAAAAAAAAAAGGAGTGTTTGTGTCTCAGTTGAATCGGTTCAAGGTAACAATACGAATCCGAGAACATTTATTTTAATCCGCTCAACAGAAAAAAAAATATTAGTGATAAATGCTCGTAATCAGAGAATATCATTGAACTTACAGCTTTTAATTCAATTGACAGGTACTACATAGAATAGAATTTGTGGGACCGAAAGAAAATTTAAAAAATCCTTTTGGCATCATTCTCATTGATAATCATTTTTCTTTTCGTTTTCTCTTTTGTTTTATTTTATTTATTAATTTTTTTTTTTTCTGACAATGTTCTCAACTTTTAATTTTAACATTCGCAACCCCACCCAAAAAACAAACAAACAAACTAACAAACAAACAAAAAAAAAAAAAAAACGACTGGATTTTTAAGATCCTCTTCAATTAAAAAAGAAAAAAAAAAAGGATTGCTTTATTAGATTTATCGGTTTTGAAGAAACTTAGATATTTTCCAGAAATTTCCCAATGTTTTATAAATTATATCAAGAATTTGATTGAAGCAAAATTATTTAAAAGAGAAAAAAAAAACTAATTGAATTATTAATTATTTCATTTATTTTCATAATGTTTATCAAATTTCATATTTAATGATTAAAAACAATTTTTAATATTATTCAAAGAGATTATATTATTTGGTATCAAGCAGTAAAATTCTTCTGAATATATAATACATATTTCCCATAAAGACGTTTTTAAATGAATCACTCCATTATCCAGTTTGATAAAATACTCAGGATAAAAGTCTAATTTCACTGAGAAATAATTACGCGAAAGTAAATTCAAAATATATCATTTTCTTCAAATGATAGAAAAAGAAAAAAATGCGTATTGGAAAATGAATGCTTACACACACACGTACACACACACACACATATATATATATATATATATTTATATGTGTGTGTGTGTGTGTGTGTGTGTGTGTGTTTGGTTTCATTTGGTTTCTTTGTTTTAATGGCAGATCAACCTTTATAGGTTATTTAATTCCAAAGCCATTCTCCTAGAAGAAAAGTAGTGGTAGTATTTAACGCATAGTTGGGAGGATAAGCGGGTTCATACCTTTCCCAAGGGTATTTGCCAGAAAGTGAACGTAATAGCGCGACTGGAATACAAACTTGCTTACTACGATTCCGCAGTCCATCGCTTTAACCATTACACCATAATTACACCGTGTGTGTGTGTGTGTGTGTGGTGTGGTGTGTGTGTGTGTGTGTGTGTGTGTGTGTGTGTGTGTGTGTGTGTGTGTGTGTATGTGTGTGTGTGTGTGTGTGTGTGTGTGTGTGTTTATATAGGGCAAATGGGGTAAAGAAAAGTTCTCAGGCTAATCAGAAAAAGAATGACGTTTTTAATTTAATAAATTTTTCGTTGAGCGTTAAAAAAACTGTGAAAAGATATACTAGGTGTGTTGAACGACATATTGAATATGTGTAATATGTCCTATCTTTAATGGCTCCAAGTCATAGCATTCAGGGTCCTGCCAAGAACCTTTCGGTGCCCCCCACCACTCACTCTGATGCGTGTGCCCTTATATCTATCTATCTATCTAAATATATATATATATATATATACTAATCTACTATCTACCAGGATTCACGGTACCAGAAAAAAACCAAAAAACCCCTGGTCCGTAACAAGAGCTAAAATATCTCGAATCACGGTCCAGAGGAAAAAAGAAAAAAGTTTTTTGGGTAAAAAAGAAAGAAAAGACCACCTCGTCCGACTCCTTGAAAAAAATCAAGGGGTACTTAGTCAGTGGCCAAAAGAAAACCAAAAAACCCTCCGCGAATTCTGCAATGCTACAATTACTAAAGTGCTCAACATAAAACAATGGAGCCAATTATAGAATTAACTTAAATCGCTAATCGAAAATCTTCTACTTAACTTTCACCTTAACGGATCATCAGGAAGTTTAACCTCGAGGTTAAACTTCCTGATGATCCGTTAAGGTGAAACTTTAGTAGAAGATTTTCGACTAGCGATTTAAGTTAATTCTATATATATATATACCTCATGTGCCCACGCGAGTGTGTGTGTGTGTGTGTGTGTGTGTGTGTGTGTGTGTGTGTGTCTACCTGTTTGTCTGTTTTTGTACCTGTCTGTCTAGGGAGAAAGAGATTTCTAGTATCTTAATGGCAAATAACAAACTTTCAATTATTTAATGAAATTCATTGTAATCTGATATTCAAGTTATTAAGCAAGTATAGATTATTTACACATATAAATACACTTACACACAGAGACAATCATATGCACGTATACATTCACACATCTATCTATCTATCTATCTATCTATCTATCTATTTTTTTCTATATATGTGTTCGAAGAATTTAAATACTCCTAATTATTTTTATGAAACTAATTATATTCATAGATATTTCATAATTCATATTACACGCATATTTACAAGTGCTTAGGTATATTTAATCATTATTTTCGTTTTTAGTTATTTTTAAAATTCATAATTTTATGGATGAGTAAATGCACACACACACACACACACACACACACACACACACACACACACATATATATATATATATATATATATATATATATATATATATATATATGGGGAATTGATACGTATTTTATACTATACATTGCACACGTATTTATTTCAGCAAGATCATATATAGATTTATATATATATATATATATATATATATGTATATATATATATATATATATATATATATATATATATATATATATATGTGTGTGTGTGTGTGTGTGTGTATATATATATATATATACACAAATGCTTTTATTGTATGTCTTTTAAATGTTGTGTGTGTGTGTGTGTGTGTGTGTGTGTGTGTGTGTGTGTGTGTGTGTGTGTGTGTGTGTGTGTGAATTTTCTAATAATAATTAACGTAGCTTTTATAATTTGGCAAGAAAGTCTAACAAAGCTGCATTGGGATGAGCTTTACTTTTGAAGGAAATACTAAATCTTTTTTTTTTTTGTTAGAACATTTAAAGGAATCGTTGTAAAATGTTAAACTTTTGATAGGAGGGAGAAATCTCAGTGGCGTCGTGCCTCATATTTATTTACTAAGTTTAGTTGTGGCCCATGAGACTTGACTTTATGAGAAATGGTTTGCAAGACTAACTTGCTATACATTACTGCACTCGAAGTGTAATGGTTAACGTGCTGGCCGGTGACATTGGAGTTAAGCGAGTTCAAGGTGGTTTAAAAACTCTTTATCTTAAAATTCAATTAATATATCTCTTAACTAAGATTTTTACACGGAATTATATTTTAAAGATTTTAAGATCTTAATCGTTATTTACCAAATTTGGATTTACCAAATTTGGATTTACCAAATTTGGATTAATTTGCTACAGTTCTCTCTCTTTCTTCTTCTTCTTCTTCTTCTTCTTCTTCTTCTTCTTCTTCTTCTTCTTCTTCTTCTTCTTCTTCTTCTCTCACTTCACTTTCTCAGTCTCTCTCTCTTCTTCTTCTTCTTCTTCTTCTTCTTCTTCTTCTTCTTCTTCTTCTTCTTCTTCTTCTTCTTCTTCATTCTCAGTCAGCTGGGGCTATAGAATACACCGACTACTTATCAGCAGAGGGGTAAGTCCCCCACAACGAGTGTCCTGGATATGGCACAAAACAATCTGATGGTGAGGTTCCAGTTATGCTGGAGTTTTGGGGAATGCAGAGTACCCCTTTATTACCATCGCTCCCAGGTTCACTCTGGCTCAGAGTGGTAGCACCTGATCCTATCTATGGGTTAAATGGAACTGAACCGGGGTTTGAGTCAACTGTTTTTTGCATTTAAACTGCACATTTATGCTAAACTGAATTGTTAAAAATAGAACTGTTTTGACATTTAAATTGCGTACTTATACTAAACTGAATTGCTCGAAATAAAACTGTTTTGACATCTAAACTGTGTACTTATGCTAAATTGAATTATCTGAAATCAAACTGTTTTAACATTAACTCTGTGTATTGCCCAGTCGTTTGGGACTGTAGAATACACCGACTGCACCATTGCTGTCATGCTGGAGCTTTGGGAAATGCGGAGTACCCCTTCATTGCCATTGCTCCCAGGTCCATTCTGGCCCGGAGTAGAAGCACCTGATAGGGTCCTAAGCAATTAGACGTAAAACTAGGTCCTTTCACCAAAGAAGAACTCGACACGGTTCTCAGAAGAATTAAAAATAGGAAAGCGGCGGGGCTAGACGAGATCCCCCAGAAGTGTGGAAGACGAGACAATTCGACGATATACTGCTCCGGCAATGCAACGCAGTCTATAGTCAAAATAGGATAGAACGATGGACGAAGGGATGCATCCTTCCATTCCCTAAAAAAGGCAACCTCGGACTAGCCAAGAACTACCGAGGGATAACACTTACATCCATAGCAGCCAAAATCTACAATGCCCTACTACGAAACCGCATAGAACCCAAAATGGAAAACATCCTTAGGAAAAACCAAAATGGCTTCCGGAGAAACAGATCCACAACCTCACAAATACTGACCATCCGTAGAATCCTGGAAGGCGTTCGGGCAAAAAACTTACAGGCGACATTACTATTTGTCGACTTTACCAAGGCCTTCGATTCCATACACAGAGGGAAGATGGAGCAAATCCTACTAGCTTACGGCCTACCAAAAGAAACCGTAGCAGCGATAATGATTCTCTACAGAAACACCAAAGTAAAAGTACGTTCACCAGATGGAGACACGGAATACTTCGACATTGTTGCAGGAGTACTACAAGGAGACACACTAGCCCCGTACCTCTTTATCATCTGTCTAGACTATGTGCTTAGGACTTCGATAGACAAAATCAGAGAAAATGGCTTTGAGCTGACTAAGAGAAGAAGCAAAAGATACCCCGCAAAAACAATCACGGACGCCGACTACGCTGATGACTTGGCGTTACTAGCGAATACGCCTAATCAAGCAGAGACACTACTACATAGTCTGGAACGAGCTGCAGCTGGCATTGGCCTACATGTCAATGCAAACAAAACCGAATATATGTGTTACAACCAAACAGGCAACATTGCCACACTAGACGGAGCCTCTCTGAAACTAGTCGACAAATTCACCTACCTAGGAAGCAGTGTCTCATCAACCGAGAAGGACATCGACACACGACTGACGAAGGCATGGACAGCTATCGATAGGCTCTCGATCATATGGAAGTCGGACCTAACAGATAAAATGAAACGCAGTTTCTTCCAGGCAGCGGTTGTGTCGATACTGCTATATGGATGCACCACATGGACGCTTACAAAACGGCTGGAGAGGAGGCTGGACGGAAATTACACAAGAATGTTGAGAGCAGTATTAAACAAGTCCTGGCGACAACACCCCACGAGACTCCAACTATACGGACACTTGCCCCCCATCACAAAAACTATACAAGTTCGACGAACCAGACACGCAGGACACTGCTGGAGAAGCAAGGACGAGCTCATAAGCGATGTACTCCTGTGGACCCCCACTCATGGATGTGCAAGAGTGGGACGACCAGCACGAACTTACATACAGCAGCTATGTGAGGACACGGGTTGTAATCCTGAAGACCTGCCGGAGGCGATGAATGATAGGGAGAAATGGCGAGAGACGGTCAGGGATATCCGCGCAGGCGGCGCGACATGATGATGATGATGATGGATTAAATAGAAATAACTATGTACTTGTGCTGGGCTGAGTTGTTTGAAGTGAAGCTTTTTTTGACATTGAAACTGTACTTTCACCTGGCTGGATTGGTTAATATTGAACTGTTTTGATATTTGTCCGTGTAGTCAAAATCTTTACTTGTACTAAACTGAATAGCTTGAAATAGGGATGTTTTTGACAGTTGAACTGTGTACTCATGCTAAACTGAATTGTTTTAAATAGAATTGACTATTCACATAAAATGGATTTGGCGTTAAATAACCTACAAAGGTTGATATGCCATAAACCGGACCAACCAACCTATATATGGGCTAAACCGAACTAACAGCATACTTATGCTTAACTGAATTTTTTGAATTAGAATTGTTTGACTAAAATAGAAATCTTTTTGTCAAATAAACTGTGTACTTATATTTAAGCTGCATGCTTATGCTAAACTGAATTGTTTGAAACGGAACTGTTTTTTACTTTGAAGCTGTACTTACTCTAATTGAATTGTTTAATATAGAGCTGTTTTGACATTTAACTGTGTGCAAACAAAATCTGTACTTATACCAAATGGAATTTGCTGAATTAGAACTGTCTGACTAAACTAAATAGCTTAAAATAGAAACGTTTTTGACAATCTAACTGTGTACTCATGCTAAACTGAATTGTTTGAAAAAGAACGATTAAAAAATGGATTTGGCGTTAAATAACCTAGAAAGGTTGATATGCCATAAAACCCAAACAACCAAACCAAAGCAAACCAAACCTTCTTCTTCTTGAAAGAAAACTCTGAATTCAGTCCTGTGAAACTCCGCATAGAAAATTGAAACTGGTCTGAATTCAGAATTTTCTTTCTAGATTGGTTACCATACTAAGGCCCAGTCTGCCTTGAAATTTAATCGTAGCGGGAAGGGGAATAGTTGGATTCATACCTTTTCCAAGTTTATTATTTAGCATAATGTAAAATGCACACACACACACACACACACACACACACACACATATATATATATATATATATAGAGAGAGAGAGAGAGAGAGACAGACAGACAGATAGATAGACAGACTGAGACAGAGAGAGAAAAGAAAGACACCATTTTATTGATTTATATAAATCTATGAATTCATTTACGTGACGATAATTTATACATTTATTTATGTGGAGAAGAATTTTGTTAAATAAACTCAAAAAAGAAATCTTAATATATTATGATACATCAATCAATCGATAGATAGATAGATAGATAGATAGATTTGCATTTACCCAACTCCTCCAGCACTAGTAGGGTGTGACAAAGGGTCAAGTTTTAAGCGAAGTGCAGCTGGTTTGAATTTATATGTTTTCCTTCTCCCAGATTTATTACTTTGCGAAGTCTAAAGAATATATATATATATATATATATATATATATATATATATATATATATATATATATATATATATATATATATATATATAATATTCGCTAATGGTCCGGGAGATCGGGATTCAATCCCAGATCGCGTCATACCAAAGACTTTTAAAATGGTACTTGATACCTACTTGCTTATCACTCCCCAATATAAGGTACGTATCAAAGGTAAAGTAGAGCAATCCTGGGAAAGGAGTAGCGCCCTCCCCTTTTGAAAAGGGAGCTTTCTGTTCGCCCTCGAATACGGTCGCCAAATTTACTTATATATATATATATATATATATATATATATATATATATATATAGAGAGAGAGAGAGAGAGAGAGAGAGAGAGAGAAAGAGATAGATAGAGAGTGAGTATGTGAGAGAGAATTTCTTCGTGATACTAATAATCAAACAGAAACATATACGCACACTTAAATAAACTATCCTTCTCTTGGTGACTTCTTATTATAGTACAGGTTAGAGAAATTTACACAGATAGATAGATAGATAGATAGATAGATAGATATGAATAGAAAGAAATACACATTAATGGTTTGTTTTAGATAGCTAGATTGATACGTAGATAGATAGATTTGAATATGTCGAGATCAAGGTAGAAGTTTTGATTAGAATCCACCGACTGCTACTTGAGGACAGCCCTTTTCCTTGCCCAGTTGACAGGCTTGTAGAATACACCGACTGCGTCTCTGCAGAAAGGTAATATCCCACCAACGAGTGTCCTGATATATGACGAGACGAGCGGTGAACATCGTCAACGAATATTCAGCCCTGACGACTGTGATTTTCTTAACTACTTTGAATTCATTGTTGTTATCAAATCTCTCTCGAAATGATTAATGAATAAATCTAATAGATTAGGATTGACACATTCACAGCCTGGAAAAAAATCCTGTTTTATTTGATCAGATCGATTAGACTTCCATATGATCGATAACCTGTACTACAAATAAATAGCCACGACTAATACTTTTAAATGTTTTTTGAATTTATTCAAAAAAATCTTTACTGTGTGTAGCAATTATCTCATTAATAATGAAATAAGTAACTAATTAAATACAAATGAGTGAAAAGGAAATCTTTGAATACGGAGTCCTTGAATCAAATTGGAATTTGAAAAAGAAATCTTAAATCTTTCTAAAGCAGAATACAACATTGAAAGAAATCATTTGAATATATAATTATTATTCTATCATTAATAAGTTTATTTCATTTTTTTTTATTGAGGTTAATATACTTTTGTGTCAGGAGTAAACTTATTCAAGGGTTACTCCATCATTGTCATCGCTCCCAGGTCCACTCTGGTCTGGAGTGATAGCCCCTGCCATGGTCCTATTTATGGATCAAATAGAACTGTTTGACATTTAAACTGAGTGCTAACAAATGACATGCTAAATTGAATAGAACTGTTGGATCATTTAACTGTGTGTAAGCAAATGACTTAAGTTTAATCGAATTGTTCGTGATTCATAGCAATACTTTGAATCATGTAACTAAGTTAAATTATACGAAATTGAATTGTCAGAAATAGAACTGTTAGATAATCTAATTGTGTGTCCCTATAAAATGTGTTTACGAATCCTATGTTTAATATATATGTAAAACAGGATTTGACATTAAAAGCAATAATGGTTGATATGCCATAAAACCAAACTAGACCAAAAATAGAATAGAAAGTTAACATGAAAAGTGAAATAAGATTTTCTTATATATATATATATATATATATATATATATATATATATATACGAGGTGCATACGATAAGTTTCCAGACTTTTTTCATATGGGCATTTAAAATTGTCGTAGACTCTTGAAAATTCAGTATGTTATTGCTTTACATCTAATAAGATGACTGACCAATTTTTATGATTTCAGCTTCAAAGGAACAGCTACAGCAGCAATTGGAACACACCCTACTAAAGCCAGACTGTCACAGCTGGTGAATTGCAAAAATGCAATCTGACTCTTTAGAAGAACGTTATGCAATAAAATTCTGTTTTAAACTTGGAAAAAATGCCACAGAAACGTATGAAATCCTTCAGACTGCTTTTCGACCAACTTGCATGAATTGAGCATCAGTTTTTGTGTAGCATAAGAGATTCAATGAAGGCAGGGAGTCTGTGAGGGATGATGAGAGGTGTGGGAGGAGTAAGGAAGTCATTACACCAGAGTTGATTGGCCAAGGGGTGAGGGTTAGGGTTACTATGTTGAGGTATTAAGGGAGTTTAGGAAGAGATTCCGTCGGAAGAGGCCAGTAGTCTTCAAATCGGGTCAGTGGCATTTCCACCAGGACAATGCACCAGTCCACAACTCTATCCTTGTCACAGACTATTTGACCAAGATGGGCATGAAGACAGTTCCTCATTCTCCCTATAGTCCAGACCTTGCTCCGTGTGACATTTGGTTATTCCCTAAGCTCAGAGGCTGTCGTTATGAGAAAATTGAGGAGACGAAAGAGGCTGTGACGAAGGTCATTGACACGCTCACACAAGAGGACCTCCATGGGGCTTTCCAGAAATTGTTCGAACGGTGCAACAAGTGCCTTGCAGCCGGAGGAGATTACTTCGAAGTGGACTAGAGTTTCATGTGTGTACTATCAATAAAAGTGCCCATAAGAAAAAAAGTCAGGAAACTTATCGTATACACCTCGTATATATATATATATATATATATATAGAGAGAGAGAGAGAGAGAGAGAGAGAAAAGAGAGATATGTGTGTGTGTGTGGGTCTGAGAGAGAAAGAGAGAGAGGGGGAGGTGGAAATTTTATCTATAATGCATTGATTTGTTTTGCTGATTGAGCCTTTGGGTATCTTGGATCTTTAGCCATGTCCCTTTGTTCTTACCACTCTGTCCGTTTCTGTCTGGTATATTCCTTTATTAAAATCATCATCATCATCAGGTCGCGCCATCAGCACAGATATCCTTGACCCTTTCTCGCCACCCTTCTCTATCACCCTTCTGGTAGGTCTTCAGGACCACATCCTGTATCGGCACAGAGATGTTGTACATTGGTTCTAGCTGGTCGTCCTGCCTTTGCTCGTCCATGTGAAGGGGTCCACCTACTTCGTCACCTATGAGTTCACCCCTACTTCTCCAGCAGTGTCCCGCATGTCTGGTTCGTCTAACTTGGATACTTTTTGTGATTGAAGGTAGGTGGCTGTACAGCTGCTGCTTTGTGGGGTACTGCCTCCATGACTTGTTCAATATTACTCGCGGCATTCTTATTTAGTTGACGTCAACCTTTTTTTTCCATACGTTTAGTTAGTGTCCATGCAGTGCATCCATACAGCAGTATCGACACGACCACAGCTTGGAAAAAGTGCATTTCATTTTATCGGTCAGGTCTGACTTAGGTATTGAAAGAAGGCAAATATAATTGGTTGAGTAATTTATTCACGAATGAAACCGTTTTTTAATCGCCGAATTATAATAGGTTCTTTGTGATTCTTCAGAATGGGACCACTTCTGTTTAAAAAATAGATCATATTGGAATGGGAACTATTTTTCTGTTTAATGGTCATGTTTAGTGATCTTATGACATTCCATGATGGCGCAAGAAACGAACAATTAGCAAAGAAAAAGATTGACTGATTTTAACGATATTATCATGCCTTTATGTTCGGGAAGTGCTTGCTATGTCCGCTTTTGTTAACATTTTTGCCGAGACTTTTATGAGTTATTTTGCACCCCGTTATATGACATCAATTATTCCTTTCTAATATGAAAATTAACAGATCTATTTGACCCACTGTCACCAAACCATTCATTCGACCAATCGACGTCGAACCTTCCCAGATGGGAGATCAAATCTCAGATAAACCAGTCATCTGCCCTCGTTGTGAATTTTTAAATCCAGTATCTACGCCGAAAGACGAAATAACCGGAACGGCTGATCATTCGATAATAAAAAAATAAAAAGTTGAAGTCCAGAGAACGAAAAAAACAACAACAAAAAACAAGG
Organism: Sepioteuthis lessoniana; assembly: GCA_963585895.1. Lineage (NCBI taxonomy): Eukaryota > Metazoa > Mollusca > Cephalopoda > Myopsida > Loliginidae > Sepioteuthis > Sepioteuthis lessoniana. The sequence goes on along the minus strand of OY757916.1, from coordinate 65,415,291 downwards.
GGTTTAATAATATAATGATAATGTTTTTAGTTAGAAAAAACAATTAACAATTACGATATAATTGTTGATATTTCAATGTTCCATTCCCCGTAAATACGCAGCAGAATGTCTCGAAATGTAGCACCTATCTTGCGGTGGTCAGCTTAAGTCCAGGTTCAGTCTTCTCACTTAGACACACTTTATAATCTCAATGCGTTATATTGATTCTAATCCTAAGCTTGTTGAAACAACAGAGATGTGAGAGGATCTGGCTATCTCCTAGTCTGGTGCTAGGCTCTTTCTACAGGTGCTTCTTTCTGCTTTGAGTCAACTCCGCAACGGTCTCTCACAGCACTGCAACTGTCACTTTTCGGCAAAAACCCAGTTTATATAATTGTTTCTTTCATTTCCAAATGGGCTTATTTGATCAACGGCTTTTAACTAATCGTCAACATTTAATTTCATTCTCTATTGCTCTCTGCTACCCCAACAGCGAATCCCTGTGCCTGCCGCCTGAGGGTCGTTGCCTCCATACAACCTCTGCTCCGACTGCTATATTGGGTTTTTGCCTCCCTCTTTCTAACCATGTTTCTTTCTATTCTTCTCTCTAAAGGGACAGCCCTTTTCTCATCTCGTGATTCATAAGTCATAAGTTTACTTACTCCCAAAATTAAATCAAAATTTTCCATTTCTCAGAGTTTGATTTTCCCCCAGGGCCATCAGCTTGCATTTGGCAAACCCTTCTGTGACCTAATTTCCTATTCTGCTATTGTTTTGAGCCTCTTCGATTTAACTTTCCTTTTTTCTTTCTTTGCCTGGTTAGAAAAATCAATATCATATGTTTTTGTATTTTTCTTCAATCCAAAAATTAAACGATGTTTCTCGCTTCTTCCTCATTGTGACAATATATTGTACCACTCTTTAAAAAAAACAAAGTACTGATTTTATCATTCTATAATCCGCACTGCTCATCGTCCCTTGGTTTATAAAAATAAAACAACATATCTGGCTTTTTAGAAAAACATACCGCTTTTCCCTCTTTCCATTCATTTCGAATAATAAAAACATTCCTTCTCGATTTGTCAGCACACTCTCCTAATCTTCTAAAATCTATGCCAAATATTATTTCCTTGTCGGCTAGACTCCGCCGCCTCAATCTGCTCTATTACACCACAGATAGAACTTTTACACGTACTACCACTCCGAGTCAGAGTGGATCACTGAGCAATGACAATGAACGCGTACTCCACATATCTCCAGATTTGGAGCCTCACCACTCGATGCTGTTCCATGACATACCTAGGACACTCTTTGAAAGAGGAGATTCTGTTAGACTATTCTAAGTACCCTCGATAGCACTTGAAGAAGAAGAAGAAGAAGAAGAAGAAGAAGAAGAAGAAGAAGAAGAAGAAGAAGAACAACAACAACAACAACAACAACAACAACAACAACAACAACAACAACAACAACAACGAGCATTCAACTGGCTTCCCACGTGGCCAAAATGTGATACAAAGTAAATTTAATGCGGAGGATAACCCGCATAAAACAAGACTCCTGAAGGGGAAATGCAAAGACTGCTCATGTTCCTTCAGTGTTCTCCTTCAGGGCCTCTCTGGCACTTATCAATCAATCTAGCTCTATCCTTTTTTACTCGAAAAAAATGGTACTGCCTGGTGTGGGAAGCACCCCTGGAAATTAATCGTTATTCATACCACGAAACCACCCGAAATGAGTGTCAGGCGGAATCATTAACTCCTATACTGATTGCACAACCAAAACTAAAAACTTAATCTACCCTCATATTCATGCATAATTTAAGTGGAAGAAAGGAGATAAATTCACGTGTTTATCAAAGGGGATTAGAAAAATTAGTCACGGTTAATTAATAAAAGGAGCTTTAACTTATTTTAAAAAGTACTCTTACGCTCTTGGGGTGTACAGTGGTTTAATGACTATAGTTTTCGAATTCGGCCTTTAAGTAGGAAAGTTCGAACTCCATTCACGCTATCACGTTCACTTTCAAACTTATACCCTTAAGAGAGGTATTGAACCTCTTTATTCCCTCTGTTATAGGTTAAATAGTCTCTCTAATTTTCTTCTACAAGGATGTCTTTGGCAAAGATTGTTATGCAATTAAACAAAGAAACCAAGACTCTCTCCAAAAAAACATAGACGACTAGTAACCAGAATTAGAAAAAGTAACTGGAAACCAGCAAAATAATACGAAAAATAATGATTTTTAGTAAGCGAGTTATCGTAACGTTACTCACGTCGGGATTCTCCGGTATAAGAGCTCACAATCATTGATATTATCAGTGAACAGAAATTTCTAATACAAATCTGAAACTATTCTTAGGTATCCACCCGATACCGTGAATGAATTAAATTTTATACTACAAACCGAAAATTATTCTTAGGTAAACGTGTATCATGGCCACCTGATATCGTCCGTGAATGGAATTTTTCGTTAAAAACCGAAAACTATTTCTGAGATCATTAATTCTGGGAGTTGTCTCAGATATATTTTCTGACTGCTGGAAATGCCAACTAATATTTAATAGTTTCCAGAATCTAATGTATTCAAAGTCGATAGAGATGCGACCAGCTTTGCCATAAAACCAGCTGTCACCAAATGGGAAGTGGGCCTGCTCCGAACCTAAAGGATTTGCCTGTTATTTTCACTTGTATGAATTCCCGAGTTTTAGTCAATCAGACGTCACCACTTTAGTATTCCCTGTGACCTCAGCAGTCTAGCTATTTGTTACCCTTTTCAGGGCAAGAAAATCTTTCTTGCCACTCTAGCTTAGATGAACAGCTAGGTTCAGACCAGTCAATCTTGTTCAGCAACTCGCGTTTTTACAAACTAACCAGCCCAGGGAACTCAAATCAGTGAACCCAGCTATTTTTAACTGCCATTTTCAGAGCACAGCAACTTAAAACTGGCATTTTCAGGGCAAGAAAGTCTTTCTCGCTAGTCTTACCGGGAGCACCAGACCAATGCAGCAACACTCTGTGTAGCAGATATAACAACATCCAGAATAACGGACGATCAGTCCTGTAGGGCGACGCCTGGCAACTCAGACCATATCCCTTGGCCTACAAACCGATAACCTCACGCACTGACGACACCACTCCAGGAGCAGTGAATATCGTCAACGAATATACAGCTCTACCGACGGAGGCCTTCAAAACTACTTTGTATTTATTGACATTATCACATCTTGGTCGAAATAATTAATCTAGTGACTTAAATTAAACCTTAAAACTTTTTTGTCATTTGTGCATTTCCTGTGTCACTTCATTCATTTTTTTAAATTTTAGAGTAAGCTACGACAGAGAACCCAGCCAAATTACAAAACACTTCCCTACAGCTAAATCACTGGACTTTGAGAAAATACTTAGAAAGAACCAAAACAGATTCCGGAGAAATAGACCCACGACCTCACAAATTTTGACTATAGGCAGAATTCTTGAAGGTGTACGCGCAAAAAAACCTGCAGGCAACAATATTATTCGTCGACTTTACTAAGGCCTTTGACTCCATTCACAGAGGAAAAATGGAGCAAATTCTTCTCGCCTACAGCCTACCAAAAGAAACTGTCCCAGCCATAATGATGCTCTGTAGAAACATAAGTAAACGTCCGTTCTCCGGATGGAGACACAGACTACTACGAATTTGTAGCAGGTGTACTGCAAGGAGACACATTAGCCCCATACCTCTTTATCATCTGTCGAGACTACGTGCTTAGAACATCTATCGACAAAATCAAAGAAAACGGTTTCAAGCTAACAAAGCAAAGAAGCAGAAGGTACTCCGCAAAAACAATTACCGGCACCGACTACGCCGATGATATAGCGCTTCTGGCAAATACGCCCGCCTCAGCCGACACCTTGCTACATAGTCTGGAACGAGCTGCTGCAGGCATCGGCTTCCATGTCAATGCACACAAGACGGAATATATGTGCTTTAATCAAACAGGTGATATCTCCACATTAAACGGCAGCGCTCTGAAACTAGTTGACAAGTTCTCCTACCTAAGGAGCAGTGTCTCGTCTACCGAGACAGACAATCGACACGCGACAAACAAAGGCATTGACTGCTGTCGATAGGCTATCGGTCGTATGGAAGTCAGACCTGACCGATAAAATGAAGTGCAACTTCTTCCAAGCAGCGGTCGTATCGACACTGGTATATGGATGCACTGCATTTACACTAACTAAACGTATGGAGAAAAAACTTAACAGCAGCAGTACTGTACTCTTTGACATCTGTAGAACAACGATTATGAGTTCTATCAATATATATATATATATATTTTTACCTTCCTTTACAAAATCTAAGACTAAACGGCTAAGTTAATTTCTGGAATCTAAATAAAGTTATAATGGAAATTTTTATTGCGCAATATAATTGATTTAACAGTAATAATTGACATAAAAATAATTCGGTTGGGCGCCTACCTTAGGGTAGAGTTATGCGCCTCACTAGAAAAGAAAATTAGACGTAAGATCAAGTTTAATGTGGGGGCCGCGAACTCATATTGTGGGTAATGATAAATATTTTTACTTTCCCTGAAACTTAGTTCTTTGGCATATCTTGACCATAACTATACAGCGCTGAGTACAATAGATACATGCAGTCTGGGAAGACGGTTCTTTTCTCTCTTGACTACAACTGGTCAAGAGGAATCTGATTGGCTAATCAGAGAATAAACTAAAGTCAGAAAAACAAGAGCAATGAGTGCTTTTCCAAGGTGATCGACTCTAATTAAAAGCCAGGATATGGAACGCTGATCTTCAAAATGGGTTGGCATTTTTGGATGACTGCAGCAACACACACTTCCTAGCCATTTTCCTCTATCAATAAATACAACGAATTTCATATCACAAAGTAATATATATATACATATATGTATATATCAATTAAGTTGGCCAAGCGTATATATATATATATATATATAAACCTTTAAGAATTACTCATATTTTTAATGTTTATTTCAGCAGACAGTATATTTTTAAAATGTTAGATCTGCATCTTCAGAAAAAGAAAATACACATATATATATATATATATATATATTGTAGTTTGGCGTCCGGGGGGTTCGCTTTTATCTTAAAATACCAGTGAATTTCGCGAGCCGTATTTTCCAGGGCAGATTCTACTTTGTATATAGACATTAGCCGTCAGATAAAATTTTAGTCGTTTGTACAATTTCCTGAGAAGTACCTTCCCCATCCAAAGGTACCTGCTCCCGTATTCCTTCCAGGTCACTTAGTTGCATTCGTTTATGTAGTTTAATATTTCTGTGATCATCTACCTTTGGTGTAATTGTTCATGAGCATGTAATTAAACTACTACTGTTTATCAGACACCTTATTGATTTTTCGCTCATAAAATTCAGCTGGTTTCAAGCTATCGGAGATTCCCTTGAATGGTTTTACTTGATCATCATAAGTAATTTTTTTGTTATTTAGAGTGTTTTGTAAAACAGGAAAAAGATGGAAATCACTTGGTGCAAGATCTGTTGAAAATGGTTGATGTGTTAGAACTGACCAGCCAAAATCTAACATTTTCCCTGTGCGATTCTTGCTGAATGAGGCATCGCGTTTTCTTTAAGTTTCATGGACACGTTGCAGCGGCTGAAACTATAAGTCTGCATTGAGCGTTTGATAGCAGCTTAAAACAATGAAATGAACCAAACCATACACACAGCATGACATTTCTTCCATAAAGCTCCACCTTTGGGTTTTGTGGCGTGGATTCATCTTTATCGATCAATAGTCTTTTAGTTTTGAGCATTGTTGTTAAAGATCCATTTTTTTTTTGTCACCTGGGATAATATTATTGAGAAACGGTTCATTTCTCCGTCTTGAAAGAAGGTTTGTCACTATGAATATGAGAGCTTTCTTCTTTTTCGCTCAAAGAATATGAAGAACCCAAACGCCCAGTTTGTTCACTTTTCCTATTTTTTTCAAGTGGCAACAGATCGTAGATTCGAATCTATAGAGATTAACTGCTAATTCTCGATTACTTTTACGCAGATTGCATTCCAATAAATCTCTTAAAGCTTCTTCATCAAGGTGTGATGAGCGTCTTCGTCTCGATTCAGATCTCAGTGACATACCTCCGGAACGAAACTTAGAAATCCAGTTTCGGACCTTGATGGTCAGTAATGGCACGTTAGCCATGCACACAAGATATTTTCTTATCTATTTTTGTAACCTTTTTTGCTATTCTTAGATTACCACATTACATATCGAATATATAATTTCAGTTTCTCTATTCTAAAAGCGTGAGATCATTGATTAAATTATCATGCGTGCTCCTTCAATATTGAAGAATGACCAATGAAGGCACTCTTGAATCAGGTAATTTCCGGTTGCGTTTGATTTAGTGGAAATTTGTAATTTATTAAAACAAATTGCTTTAAAAAAAGGAATCTATTTATGACTCCATCCACAATCTGTCTATCTGTCCCCTTTAACTCTCTCTATCTTCTCCTTCCTATTTCCCTAATATCTTCCCAGTTTCCAGTGTATTTCAGCGGACGATAAACGTCTAATATAAAGTATTGTCGCTTCCTCCTTTCTCTTCCCTTTCTTGTATTGTCTTTCTTTCTTTTTTTTATTATATTAGGGTAATTTTCATATTTGAATTATTATTTAATTAATTTTTTTTTTCTCTACTAATAAAAAAGAAATCATTCATTATTACCTGAGGTGAGAGTCTTGGTAATCTTTTGATGGCTATATTTTTACTTTATCAATAGACGCCACCATTATAGATAAATGGATGTAGTTCCCAGACTGAACTATTTGACCTAGGCCATTGACCTGTGGGGTTTCTCTGACCAGCATCAGGTGAAGCGTGTGGTTGACCTAATGTTGGGTTCATCCGCCTTACTTCATATACACCATGCTGCTTCCCACGGCTTTTGAGGTTTAACTTGTAGGTTAACTCAGCGTATTGAGAAAAAACTTGACGGGAATTGCACAAGAATGCTACGAGCTAAACTGAACACATCCTGAAAGCTAAGTTGCACAAAACAGCAACTGTACGGTAACCTACCACCCAATTCTAAAACTATCCAAATAAGACGAACAAGACAAGAGGTAAAGACAAATTCATATGCGACGTTCTCCTATGGACCCCTTCACACTGACGTGGAAGTGTTGGATGACCAACGAGAACTTATCTATAACAACTCTGACACAGGATGTAGTCTAGAAAACCTGCCGAAAGAGATCGATGACAAAGACGAAGGGTGAGAGAGAGTCAGGGAAATCTGCGCTAGAAGCACGACATGATGATGATGATGATGATTACCAGAGGTGATGTCTGACATTATATTCATTCGTTTCCAATTCTATTTATATTAGAAAATTAGTTTATTATTTTTCATTACCATTATATTGGCTTGCTTTCTATATACTTGATTATATATATATATATATATATATATATATATATATATATATATATATATATATATATATATGAACCCCAACACATGGATGTGTCAGTGTGACCGACCAGCAGAAACTTATTACATTAGCTCTGGGCGGACACAGAATTTAGTTCGGAAGATATGCAGGGAGTGATGGATAATAGGGGCGGATAGAAAGAGTGAGTGAGAGAGAGAGAGAGAGAGAGAGAGAGCGTCTGGGAAATCTTGATGATGATTAATATATATGAGTAAACCGTTTTTTAAATTGGTTATTTAAAAAATTGTTTATTCCAATCGGTTTTACCCTTCGGCTTTCATCAGAAAATACTCAATTCATGACTGTTTATATTTCAAGACTGAAAGGTTTATGAATGCCAAATGATTGGCTTCACTTGTGAATATAATTTAGATTTTTAGCTCATCATCCATTGCGGATCGATAATTTACGTGTTTATAAATAATCTTGTTTAGTTGCTTTTTTTTCCCTGAGAAATGTTAATTCAGAATATCTACATTTAAACCTTTTTGAAACTTTAAATAATCATTTGATTTAATTAAATAATATTTAATTATATAGGATTTGATAATTATTTAAGTGTTAGCATGTTATTTTTGGTGGTTTAATATTTTGTTAACCCAAATCGGGGAAGGTGTTTTGTGATGTAATATCCGTTTAGTGTTCGCCAATGGTTCGGGAGACCAGAGTTCAATCCCAGGTCGAGTCATACCAAAGACACAAAAAATGGTACTTGATGCTGCCTGGCTTAGCACTCAGCATCATAAGGTTAGGATCAAGGGTAAAGTTGAGCAATCAAGACCAAGGAGTAGCGCCCTCCTCTACACCTCGGTGTAGTAGCTATGGAAAATGTAGCCTTCGGGTCCCCCTTGACTAAGATCGCCAACTTTACTTACTTATTCCCATGGATATATATATATATATATGTGTGTGTGTGTGTGTGTGTGTGGAAAAGAGGATAAATCAAACACTTAAAACATACTTAATTGTAATATTTCGTTCTTTATTCAAGGAAGAACTTCTTCAGACCTTGAATAAAAAATATATCACAACTAAACTCGTTGATAGTGTGTGATTATCCATTTATTTTTATTTTTTGCCCTGTCGGCTAGGGCATTAGAATACACTGACAGCTTCTCTACAAAGAGGTAAGACTCCTCCCCACCAAGGAGTGTCCTATTATGACGCTAAAAACTCTAAAGGTGAAGTTCCAGTAATGCTGGAGCTTTGGGGAATGCGGAGTAACCCTTCATTGCCATCTCTCCCAGGTCCACTCAAACCCGGAGTGCTAATACCTGATAGGGTCCAATTAATGGGTCAAATAAAACTCAACTGAGTACTTTTGCAAAACTGAATTGCTTGAAATAAGACTGTTTTGACATTTAAGCTGCGTACTTATGCTAAACTGAATTGTTTGAAATGGAACAGTTTTTGTATGATAAACTGAATTGTTTGAAATAGAACTTTTTTTTACATTGAAACTGTGTACTTATGCTAAAGTGAATTGTTTCAAATAGAACTGTCTTGATATTCAACTGTGTGTAAATAAAAAAAAAGCTTATACTAAGCATAATTATTTAAAATAGAACTGCTCATATGAATAAAAATGGATTTTGCATAAAGAATCTACGCCCAGTCGGCTGGAGCTGTAGAATACACCGACTGCTTCTCTGGCGAGTGTTCTGGATACGAAATTAAGCAATCAGATGGTGAGGTTCCAGTAATGCTGTAGCTTTGGGGAATGCGGAGTACCCCTTTATTGCCATCGCTCCCAGGTCCACTCTGGCCCGGAGTGGTACTATTTACCAACCCCTCCGCTCGGGCAGGATATGACACAAGGTCAATTTTTAAGTGGAGTTTAACAGGTTTGAATTCAGAGTTTTCCTTCTCCTAGACTAGTTGTCTCACCAAGGCTGAAGTACCTAGTCTGTCCTACTATTTACCCATAGCTGGAGGGAGAATAATTGTATTCATACCTTCCCCAAGGGTAATAGTGCTATGTGAAATGCAATCAGTCTCGTCCAGGATTTGAACTCGTGTCGCCGTGTCCATTTCCTACGACGATAACGACTACACCACGAGCACCTCCATATGTGGAGTGGTAGCACCTGATAAGTGTCCTATCTATCGGTTAAATAGAACGAAACCGTGGTTTCAGTTGACTTTTTTGAATTTTGACTGCGTATTTATGCTAAACTGTATTGTTTGGAATAGAACTGTTTTGACATTTAAACTGCGTAGTAATGCTAAACTGAATCGCTCAAAATGGAACTGTTTTGACATCTAAACCGTGTACTTATGCTAAACAGAATTATCTGATATAAAACTGTTTTGACATTAACTCTGTATTGCCCAGTCAGCTGGGACTGTAGAATACACCGACTGCACCTCTGCAGAGGGGTAAGACTCCCCAATTAGAGTCCTGGATATGACACTAAAGAATCTGATGGTGAGATTCCAGGGATGCTGGAGCTTTGGGGAATGCGGAGCACCCCTTCATTACCACTGCTCACAGGTCTACTGTGGCCCGGAATGGTAGCACCAGATAGGGCCCTATCTATGGGTTAAATAGAACAAACTGCATACTTATGATAAACTGAATAGTTTGAATAAGAACTGTTTGCCTAAACTGAATAGCTTGAAACAGAAACGTTTCTGACAATTAAACTGTGTACTTACATTATAAACTGCGTGCTTATGCTAAACTGAATTGTTTGAATTTTGACATTGAAACTCTACTTACAATAAACTGAGTTGTTTAATATGAAACTGTTTTGAAATTTAACTGTGTGTAAACAAAATCTGTGGTTATACTAAACTGAATTAGCTGAATTAGAACTGTTTGAATAAACTAAATGACTGGAAATGAAAATGTTATAGACAAACTGTGTACTTATGCTGAACTGAATTGTTTGAAACAGAACAATTTGCATAAAAATTGATTTGGCGTTAAATAGCCTACAAAGGTTGATATGCCATAAAATCCAACCAACAAACCAACCAATAAATAAACTACAATGGTTAGTGTGCCATCAAACCATTTATTCTATCCCCTTGTCAGATTCACTAAAATGTATCATTTTTTCATATATTCATATGTATATATATGTGTGTGCGCGTGTGTGTCAGTCGGAGGCGGAGTGTCAAATATGCTGGACTGTGACATCATAGAAAGCAAATTTGAATTCTAGTCACTCTATTACGTTCACTTTCGGACTAATAACCTTGGAAAAGGCATGATCCTCTTTATTCCTCCAGCCATGGGGGAAATAGTCCCGCTACAAGGATGGCTTTGGAATTAAAGAACCCACGAATATTGATATGTTATCAAACAAAGAAACCGAACAAAACTAAATATATATTTTTTCAAAAGCATAATATTGAGACAGCGTGTGAGTCATTTTGTCCCGGACAGTGTGATGTCACCTTGCTAGTGTATTAGAAATAGAAATTAAAGCACTGAAATTAATGTAACCACAGTATTATGGCCTTTTTGACCCGAATGAAAGCTTAAGTCTTGGCATGGTTGATTTGGGACCAGAGTGACTACATTTTGGTTCGAAGTACTGAAAAAGCCAGGGCAAGAAAGAAGAAGGGAAGGGAGTTTAGGAATCTCATTAATCATACGTGGCCGTGAAAAAGGAAGTCTCTAATTTCAGCGGTCAGTCTCGCACTTGTCAAATGGCAGACTTTCTAGTACATTTGCACAGTAATTTAAAGAAATATTTCTGCTTTATTTTTTTAATTTGTATGTTTTTCTTGTATGTGTTTACATGTGTGTGTGTGTGTGTGTGTGTGTGTGTGTTTCTCATTAATTTTTATCACAGTTTAGGATTATTTTTATATACATTTGAATATATATATATATATATATATATATATATATATATATATATATATATCTGTTTTCGGGGTTTTTTTTTTGCATTCTCAAGAAATTTAATTGATAAAAGACGCCATCCGAAATTTGAAATAATTTTTGTCTCGGATTTCTTTGACATATTTTCTATATTTTATTTTTCCCCCTCTATCTTTCAATCCTAAATGTCAAGACTTTTGCTCGTATAAATCTGCGACTTTATTCCTATTAGCACTCGGTAAGTTTTCATCATAGTAATATGTGCTACCTCTCGCTGGAGATCGAGAGACAACAAGTCCACTTCCTGCGAGCATCAGATTCTGAATTGACTGAATTCTTTTGTAGATTGCTAAGTCTTTTGATAAAGAAATACGATCATATCATTTTGTGTCAGGGTGCTGTGAAAAATCCTCTTTTTCTCTAGTTAATTCAGGTTGGTGGGATAAAAACCTTAATGGAGCAAATAGCTAACACATATATGCATTTCTCTATACATCTATATCGATATGTTTGTACAAATATAAGCGCCTTCTAAAACATTTTTTTTCTAATATTTCCTTAAAGATCAGCTAATTATTGGATTACAATAAAAAAAAATTTGGTGTTTAAAACAATAAAACCATATTTTTCAGTCCTTTTTTTGCATATTATTTGCCTCTATGTTTGTTTATACCTGATCTAAAGTGTAAATATATATATATATATATATATATATATATAGATAGATAGATAGATAGATACGTGTGTGTGTGTGTGTGTGTGTGTGTGTGTGTGTGTGTGTGTGTGTGTGTGTCTTTATATGTATATATATATATATATATATATATATATATATATATATACAAATATCCACTGGTAGTACAGGTGATAAGAATATGCTATATATATATATGTGTTTGTGTGTGTGTGTGTGTGTGTGTGTGTGTGTGTGTGTGTGTGTGTGTGTGTGTGTGTGTGTGTGTGTGTGTGTCCGTCTGTCTGTCTGTCTCTCTGTGTTCGTCTGTGTCTGTGTATATATATATATATATATATATATATATATATATATATATATATATATATATATATATATTGCATATTCTCAGCAACGATACCACTAGTGGATATTTGATTATATTCTATATCATCAATTATTTATCTTTGAAGTTGTAACGTTTGCTGAATTGAGAATATCTACAATTTGAATGGAAAAAAAGTATCTTAAATTCTGATATGTGCAATTATTCCACAAGATATTGCAACTAATATCCTCATCTTACCCATGATTTGTTTCATTATATATCAACTAATTCATTATTTAGTCTTACCCAAAGGAAGGACTTGTCTTGTTCTCATAACTCAGTATACATTGACTGTATCTCCTGCAGAGAGTAAGAGCCCCACAAGGTAAAAAAAGAAGGTGGGTGTTCTACGTATGATCTTAAGCATTATTTGATGGCGAGGTTCCAGTTCGGGAGAATTAGGGTGTGGGGTACACCTCTATTGACATTACTCCCAGACTTACTCTGATATTAAGTGGTAGTACCTGCTTATGTCCTATCTATGGGCAAAAGAGATTTAAAAATATTAGTATTCGATTGGATCTTGTGCAAATAATCTTTTTTTTTTTAATTCGTAAGAAAGAAGTACACAAGCGTACTATGAACACGATTTCCTAACCTCATGGGTTAAAATTACCCAAGACGAGTTGACATGACAATAAAACAAATCAATCATTGTCGTAATCAGAGGAATGGTTCATCAGATAGTTGTGATAAAAACGGCTCTCAGCCTAGTAGGCTGAGGCTGGAGAAGAGACCAAGTCCATCTTTGCAGAGGGGTAAGACTCCTCCAATGTCCTGCATATGACACTAAACAATCTGATGGTGACGCTTCAGTAATGCTGGAACTTTGGGGAATAGGGAGCAGCCCTTTATTTCCATTGCTCCCCTGTCCACTCTGGACCGTAGTGGTAGCACCTGATAGGGTCCTATCTATGGGTCAAATAGAACTAAACTGCGTAATTATGCTAAACTGAATTGTTTGGAATAGAACTATTTTGACATTTAACTATGTGTAAATAAATGATGAACTGAATCGCTAGTGATGCATAGCAATGCTAGCAATCATTTAGCTATGACTAAACTAAATAGCTTGAAATAAAAATGTTTTTGACGTTTAAACTGTGTACTTATGCTAAACTGAATTGTTTGATAAAGAAGTGATTATATGAACAAAAGTAGATTTGGCATTGAATAACCTAAAATGATTGATATGCCATAAAACCAAACCAAAACAAAATCAAAACCATACGGCTAGAGCTGCAGAAAAAACGACTTCATCTCTGCGGAAGAATGAGCTCCACCTCGCCCCAACCCACAAACGATTGTCCGAGATATGACACGAAATCATCTAAAGTAGGGGTTCCAGTTTTAGAGCTCTTGGGAAATTGAATACCCCTTCATTGCTATAACTCCCAGGTCCCCTCAGACGTGGGCTGGTAGTATCTGTTAGGGTCTCATGTATGGGTGAAACACAACTGTTTAACTATTTAACAGTGTACTAACAACTGACTGATGTCAAATTGAACTGTTAATGTTACATAGCAATGCTTGAAACAATTTAACTGTGTATAAATAAAATTATTGATATTAGATAGCAATACTTGAAGCAATTTAACTGTGTGCAAACAAATGATTAATACTAAATAGAATTATTCGTGTTAGATAGACATGCTTGAAACCATTTAACTGTGTGCAAAAACTGATTTATTAGTATTACATAGCAATACTTGGAATCGTTGAGTTGCGTGCAAATGAGTATAGTTGAATAGAATTATTTGTGTTAAATTGCAATACTTAAAACTATTTAACTGGATGTGAATAAAGTATCAATATCAGATAGAATTATTAGTCATGGATAGAAATATTTGACTCTATTAAACTAATTGCAAACAAATGAACTCTGGCTCGTTTAAAAATGTTATCTACAAACAATTCGTTTATAAATATCTAATATATATATATATATATATATATATATATATATATATATTAGATTTAAATATTTAATGCTATGGAGGTTTGTCTGTAACCTTTGGTTTTATCAAGTTTTACAAACAACAATCGTCAGGCAGATAACGTTATCTGACTGACGATTGTTGTTTGTAGAACATCGTGAAACCAAAGGCCGCAAACAAATTTCCATGGCATTAGATAAATAAATTTAATATATATTAATTGATTATTATTATTATATAATAGCTCTATATCAGATATTGAGCACTCTCCAGATTATATCGCACTTGGTTTGCCACAAACCCACAAAGTGAATTAGTGACAACCATCACGGTTGCAATATATATATATATATATATATATATATATATATATATATATATATATAACGGATTTGATATTAAATAAACTAAAGGGATTGATATGCCATAAAACTCAATAAACCAAACACAAATGTCAGAAATAAAAATACCAGGAACTTTATAAAGAATGCCTCTGTTGAATACAATAGGGAACCTACTATAAATTCCACTCTATATCCATGCCTTTCAGTGCTGTTTGCTATTGTTCTATGGTAGAACCTTTCCCCATTGTAACTATGCCTTTTGCTGTAGCCTTTACCCTTCTATGGGCCCCTTTTTTCATTTCGTTTTTTTTCCTTTTTTTTTTTTTCATACAATCTTAACCTTTAAATTTCAATTTACGTTTATTATAAAAGAGGGTATTTTTAATGTTTGACAAAAATGTTTTTAGAATAGATGAAACCCAAAAAATACTTCATATAGAATTTTGTATAAAGGTCTATATCCCGGAGTAAAGAACTAGAAATTGGAGTGTAATACTGAGATTGGAGGGTTTGTAAAGTATAAGGAAAAGTGATCTCATTGAAACTTTAAAAATTATGATAAAGATTTTTTTTAATATTTCTCCTCAAACTCGAAATTTACTGTTTAGGCAAATTTCAAAGAGTAAGACATTGAATTTTTGGAACAAATTGCCTTGGATTATCAACAGCAACAGTGTACAAAATCTTATGATAACATTGGATGTTATGGGGTCAGGCTAGGTCCAGGGCAAAGCTGTGTTGCCGTTTGATATCTGACTCCATTCTGAGGTTGTTTCATTTTACCACACGTTGGCTCGTTGATTTAACTCCTTCAACAAGAAGGCCCAAAAAGAATTATTCGAAAGAGACAGCAACAGGTAGGAGACGAAGACGTTTCTTTTATATTTTCCTTTATTTCCTGGGTTCAACAACCCTTCAATGGGTGAGGGTATTTTCCCTGAATACAATTGAAATGGTTGTATCCCCCAGTCAACGTGTCTAAAAATACGTTAATCCTTTCTTGGTATATGCATGTCCTCATTTGGTATTTTAAAGCTTTAACATGGTGCTAGTCGCTTTCGGGAGTTTGTCCAAGTCCAGTGTTTTAGTTTGTAATTTGATAGGTCCATTTCGTAGCCTTTAATATTTTGGCATACTGTTAACCGAGAGGGCTGGTACTAGTGAAAGGACTAACCAACGCTTCGTCCAAAGACAATTGCGTGGCGTCACTCACCAGTTAGTAAGGCGTTGTCATTACGCCGATTACTGCCTGAAAGAAAATGAGCTTCCTCCTTTTGTCAGGTGGTCCCTTTTTCTTTACGCATGCGTCGTCCCTTTTTCTTGTCAGACACCTCTGGGAGTTTCTGCATATTTTAGTAATTTTCTTTTTAATTCCATTTTAATTTTTTTTAAATTTATTTATTCATTCCCTACAATGGTTTCATAAATAATAGTGCGAAAAAATCTAAGGGTATGTATTTGGGAAATCTCGGGTGAATTACTTATAAGAGAATTTAATCTGTAGATAGACATTGTATCAATAGCGTAAATGTTCTGAGCAAAGATAATTTTTGAAAGGTTTTTATGGGAAGTTAGTAAAAAGTGGAGATGCTTAATGTTGTATAACAAACAAATAAATGAATTAACCACTTTTTAAGACCAGTTTTTCTCCTTAGAATAAGGGGTCATTCATTGCACAAGATATAGTTTGTAAACGTAAAACTTATTCTGTTTTTAGGTCTCCTATGGTCTTAATGTCAATCTAAATGGTCCCAACAATAGTATATACCAAAGCCAACGCTATTAGTTAAGATAATAAATTGATGATATAATGATTATATTCGTAATTATTATGTTATCAATTCTATGATATCTCTCTGGTGGTATTTTAATGTTTGGGATATCCAAATAGAAGTTGGAGGAATTTTTGGCCGGAGATTTTTTTGTTTGTTAGTGAGAGGGAAGTTTGTTTGTGTTTAGCGAGGAAGATGGTGTAACATATGTGTGTTTACGTTGAGTTGTTTCCTCACTAAGAGTGTAATTCCCTTCGCTATGTTGTGAGAAATAAAAGGAGGATGATGAAGAAGATAAGATGGCGATAGTCGAAAGGTGTTTTTATGGATAGTTTTATATTGCAGCATGGAATATTGGGTTTGCTTTTAGTGCTGCAAGACTCGTGGTAAATATTGAGACGAAATTGAGTTATGAGTAGTTGCGAAAGTTGTGATGGCAGCGTGTGTCGTCGGACGTGTGAGGGATTGTGTTCGTGGGTTTTTGACGAAAGACATGCTGCAGTTGTATTAATTGAACTTTGGATGTCACCGTGAGTTTCGTGTCTGGTATTTGGGGAGAGTATGCGTTATCTCCATTAAGGTGGCCCAGAGGTGAATTGAGAGCTAGCGTGTCGAAAGCAGGATTACGCGTCGGATCGACATAGCCAATTTTGGGGTGACATAAAGTTGTGCCTGTGCGAGGCATGTTGAATGTATCTAATTTATATTCAACTAGGATTCCTTGTATGGTATCCATATATTAGATGGGTTCCCCCGTGTGTCCATATTGCTGCTGCTGCTATTCTAGAGCTGCAGTGAGACGTCTGCACCGGGCGGCGTTCTCAAGCCAAAAAGATAGGGTTTGGCGGCTTACCCAATTTCTAGCCGGAAATGAAAAATCCGGGTTGAATTGGATAGGTCATTCTGATTGCGTGAAATTAAGTGTCGAATTAAATTGCGCGCCAAACCAAAATACGAAATTTTCCCTTCTTCTACAAGGTAGTAGGCTATATTAAGTTCTAAAATACATTGTTTACCCTGCGACATTGATTTCGGTTGAACTACAGTAGTTTTGAAATTATAAATAAGTGTTTGAATGTTTTCTCTTTGTGTCAGTGTAGATATTCTTCTTGACAAGCATTACTCACAAACAAGGATAAAAACTCTTTTTCCGAGGCAAAACAGTTGGAGTCGTTCATTACATGAAGAGGTTCATTGCTCGAGTATATATATATATATCTATGTGTGTGTATATATATATATATATATATAAACAAGAGTGTGTTTAAGTCTCATTAAATACCCCATTAACAAGGCCTTGTGCCACATATGTTCTCTGACGAAAGCAACTAGCTGGAAACATATATATATATATATATATATATATATATATATATATATATATATATATATATATAACACGTATGTAAGAACAAAATGAATTAAATAAAAAAATACAAATCTCTTCGTGGACCTTCTTATTTTAAAATATATCTTTATTCTTTCTTTGGAACTTCAAAAACAATCTTATGTATATATATATAAACATTTATATATATATGAACATTTTGATCAGGTACTTTCCAAGAAAAGAGAGTCGTGTTACCAGTAAGATATATATTTGAAACTTTTTCCAGTTAAATTTCGAGCATTTTTTAGAAGTTCCATATAAATGTTTACTTTTTATATCAGTGGCTGTTGAAATATTTTTGCAGTTGACCGTAGGTAAAAAGTTAAAGATCGTTCATTGAATGCAATATAAATGCCATTCATTACTCGGTAATGTATGGCATTCTTTCAACGGCTAGAAATATAACTAAATAATATAGCGTTTTTCTTTGGGTTTGCTTTATTTGGTTTTGTGGCATGTCAACCATTTAATGCCAAATCCTCTTTATACAAATTTATTGAATATGTATAATTTGTGTAATATAATGGCCGAGGGATTTCGTTTTATATATCTTGCCTTTGGGTTTAGTTAGGCTGAGAACCTTTCGGCTCAGCACATGGGTTGGTTAGGTGCAAACTTGAGTGCAGGTGTTAACGCGCGTGCGGAGAGGATGTGTCGTTCACAGATGTCAAAATAAAAATCCCAGATAGAGGATACGACCAGAGATGTGCATGACGTCATGTAGCGGAAGCGTGCGCGGAGGATTTTGGGAGATTTGAAAAAGTCAGTAGAGTTGGATTCCTGGCTCGGAAGAAGAAGATTGACTTTCGCTTGCTCGCTGAATCCAGGCCAGTGGCCTCGTGGTTGTTGCTGCACGTGTTGGTGTGTGTGTGGGGCGGGGACAGATGGAAAAGTCATCATAGAAAGATTGTGCATCTCTCTTCCTTGTGTCGAAACCTTTAACTCAAAGGTAATAAAAGGTTTCGTACCTGAACTAAGAAGTCGTAAGTGTTTTTTGTGTTTCGGGATTCCTATGTTCTATGTATATATGTTACGAACATTCTATGTACGTTTCACATATCCGTATCATGGGTATGATACATGTGTAAACACAATTTTTGATTACGTTTTTAAACGAGCCTAAGCTCATCCTTTTGCACACAGTTAAATGATTTCAAGTATTGCTATATATCACAAAAAATTCAATTAAAAATCAGTCATTTGTTTACACACAGTTAAATGATCCAACAATTCTATTTAAAACAATTCAGTTTAACATAAGTCAAAGTTAAATGGTTCCATGAATGGCTATCAATCAAAACCAATTCAGTTAATCATCAGTCATTTGTTTATATACAGTTAAATGATCAAACGGTTCTATTTACAAACAATTCAATTTGGTACGTCATTTGTTTGCACTCAGTTTAAATGTCCAACTGTTATATTTGAGCCGTAGATAGGACCCTGTCAGGTGCTACCAATCCGGGCCAGAGTGAACTAGGGAGCAATGGCAAGCAGGTGTACTCCACATTCCGCAAAGCTCCAGCATTGTTTGCTATCAGATTGTTTAGTGTCCTATCCAGGACACACGTTAGAGGGTGGTCTTACCCCTCCGAAGGGATGCAGTAGGTGTATTCTGTCATTTTGCTGTTTTGTTTAACGATATGTCATCTTCTTACGGGGTGTATAACGCTAAAATTTGATTCCTTCATAAATGATTTAAATTATAGCAATATTTTCAATGATCCATTGCCACTTTTAAGATAACAGTTTTTATTGCTCTGTGATCTTTTTTTTTGTCTACAAATATATGATATAATATAATATTCCTAGTACAAATAATTTGTACATAGTTGTGTGGTTTCAAGTATTTCTATGTAAATGTAATAATCTATAGTTAACTGAATTATTTAAAGTAGCTATTCCACTTTAATGATAGTCGTTTGTTTATACACTATTTTATGGTATCAAGTATTTCTATCTAAAAGTAATAATTTATTGATAATTGAATTATTTAAAGTAGATATTTCACTTTAATGAGAGTCGTTTGTTTATACTCTATTATATGGTTTAAACGGGATTTAGCATTAAATAACCTACAATGGTTGATATGTCCATTTCCTATAGTGATAACCATTACACCACCGGCACCTTCTAAAGAAACACATATCTACTTTGCTCACATATAAGTATTGTCTTACCAATAAAATAAAATAAAACAAAACTTGGTTTTATCGTGGAGGCGCTACTCATGTGGCGTATCTTAGTCAGGAATATCCTGACAGGCCCATGACCTCTCTATGGTGGGTTTATATTTAGTTTTCCTTCTCCTCGACCAATTGCCATGTCAACGTAAACGAGCCCACTCTTCTATAGGATTAATCCATATCTAGAGATAAAATTCTTTGATCCATACCTTTTTCAAAGAGTATTGATTCTATGAGCAACTATACTTCAATATTTTTATCATTAGGGGTTTTCGGACTATTTTCATCTTTATTGTTATTTTCATAACGTTTCGGCAGATATATCCTCCGGCCTTCTTCAGGTGTTCGTCGAACTCGGGAACCTTCACGGAACTTCGAACGACGTCCTTTATTGAAACCACGTCAAGTAAGAAGATTAAGTTTATAAGTCCCAAAAATTCAGCAGGACACATGGCGTAACGGTTATAGGCGTTGGTTCCCTAATCTTCAAAGGAGACAATCATCTGGAGGTTGCAGGTTCAATCCTCACCACAGGATAACAACACAGGAATACTTAACTCTTGTATCCGGTTATGGCTAACGAAATCAAAACAGGCGATCCCCGTGGTTTCAATAAAGGACGTAGTTCGAAGTTCCGTGAAGGTTTCCCGAGTTCGACAAACACCTGAAGATATATCCGGAGGATATATCGGCCGAAACGTTGTGGAAATAACAATAAAGATGAAGACTATAGTCCGAAAACCCTTAATGATAAAAATCAACAAGCTTCGTCTCAGAAATTTAGACATCTAATATACTTCAAGAGTAGCCATTGACCTTCAATGGGTGTCTTTTTCTATATGCAATCAGTCTCGTTCAAGAAATTGAACTTGGGTTTTCAAGCCCACTTCCTACGACGATAAATGTTATAATAACCCCGCCACAATAAAAATGTTAATGTTTTTCGAAATCAAAGTTAGTAGTTACTTTTAGCAGAACCTTGTTCTGTAAAAAGGATATTTATTATAAGTTTTTACTTAGAAGGTATTTCACCAATAATATGAACACATAGCACTTCAAAAATAAGTTTGCATTTACACAATCACACAGCAACGTGCTAGATATGATACACAGTCATTTTTAGTGGGGTAAAGCTGGTTTGAATTGAGAGTTTTCCTTCTCCTAGACTGGTTGCCTTGTAGGGAATAAATAAATTTAAAAAATCTAAATGGAATTAAAATAATTATTAAGATATACAGAAACTCCCAGAGGCCTCTGACAGGAAGAAGGGCAACGCATACACAAGGAAAGGGGACCGTCCTGACAAAAGTAGGAATCTGACTCTCTTTCAGCAGCAAATAGCGGAGTGCCAACACCTATATCCTTCTTGCTAACTGGTGGGGGACGCCATGCGCCCGTCTTTAGACGGCGCAATTGCCTTCCCTTCTACTGGTAGTAGTCGTCTCTTTCACTACCAACCCATGACTAAAACCCCGGATTTAGACGAATTCCAAAAAGTGACTAATACATCACTAAAGCTTTATTTACCGAACACGTTGTTAAAGCTTTAAATACCGACGAAGGACACATATATATCAAAGAAACGACGAACAAATTTTTAACACCTTGACTGGGAGATTCAACCATTTCAATTGTATTCAGGGAGTATTTCCCCACCCACTGAATGGTTGTTGAACCAAGGAATACAGGAAAAATATAAAAGATGTCTTCGTCTCCTAGCTGTTAGTATCTTCTTTCATATAATTCTTTTAGGGCCTTCGTATCCAATAAGTTAAACCACCAAAACAAAAGTTGGGTAAGAATAGAATAACCCGGAATGGAGTCAGATAGCAAACAACAACACAGCTTGCCCTGAGACCCCATAGCCTAAGTATGTCAAAAGAGCTCTGCCCTACTATATACACATAGCTGGGAGGATAACAGGGAATTAGTGCGAAGTGAAATGCAAACAGCTTCGTTCAGGATTTCAACTCGAGTCATTGATTCGATTTCCAACCATAATAGCCGTTACGCTAAGAGCGACTACATATAAAAACATCTCATTTATATAAGCAATATAGATTTTAGTTACAGGAGGGATGCAAAAGTATTTTTTGTTTGAGAGTTTAATTGCTACAAAGTTAATCTTGAGAGCAGACACATCTCTGCTTTACAGTAATGGACTTGGTAGAGATATGTTTTGGCATTTGCTAATTGATTAAATAAGCGATTAAACCTTACTACAGGTAAAATGTAACACAGTAAAGTTTGTCGCAAGTTATAGGGAGAGAAGATGGACTGTCAAGAAATCCCAGGAAGGATGAAACACCGTACCTCGAAGAAATATCCCTAAAAGATAATTCATGTTCAAAACAAGCTGTATAAGCATTAAATTGACATCCTTGGATAACGTTATTAAATTTTAAGCCTTTCCATTCTGAGCCTCTTTAAGGCTTTCCATTATAGGCCTTTTCAAGCCTTTGCATTCTGGGTCATTTTAAGTCTTTCCATTATAGGCCTTTTTAAGACTTTCCATTCTGGATCTCTTTAAGGCTTTCCATTATAGGCCTTTTTAAGCCTTTGCATTCTGGGCCTCTTTAAGGCTTTCCATTATAGGCCTTTTTAAACCTTTCCATTCTGGGCCTCTTTAAGGCTTTCCATAATAGGCTTTTTAAGCCTTTCCATTCTGGGCTTCTTTCCATTCTGGATCTCTTTAAGGCTTTCCATTATAGGCCTTTTTAAGCATTTGCATTCTGGGCTTCTTTAAGGCTTTCCATTATAGGCCTTTTTAAGCCTTTCCATTCTGGGTCTGTTTAAGGCTTTCCATTATAGGCCTTTTTGAGCCTTTCCATTCTGGATCAGTTTAAGGCTTTCCATTATAGGCCTTTTTAAACCTTTCCATTCTGAGCTTCTGCAAGACTTTCCATTATAGGCCTTTTTAATGCCTTTCCATTCTTGGGCTCTTTAAGTCTTTCCATTATGGGCCTTTTAAAGCCTTTCCATTCTGGGTCTCTTTAAGGCTTTCCATTAAAGGCCTATTCCATTCTGGGCCTCTTTAAGGCTTTCCATAAAAGGCTTTTTTAAGCCTTTCCATTCTGGGTCTCTTCATGGCTTTCCATTATAGGCCTTTTTAAGCCTTTCCATTCTGGGCCTCTTTAAGACTTTCCATTATAGGCCTTTTTAAACCTTTCCATTCTGGGCCATTTTAAGGCTTTCCATAATAGGCTTTTTAAGCCTTTCCATTCTGGGTCTCTTTAAGGCTTTCCATTATAGGTCTTTTTATGCCTTTCCATTCTGGGTCTGTTTAAGGCTTTCCATTATAGGCCATTTTAAGCCTTTCCATTCTGGATCAGTTTAAGGCTTTCCATTATAGGCCTTTTTAAGCCTTTCCATTCTGGGTCTCTTTAAGGCTTTCCATTATAGGCCTTTTTAAGCCTCTCCATTCTGGGCCTCTTTAAGGCTTTCCATTATAGGCCTTTTTAAGCCTTTCCATTCTGGGCCTCTTTAAGGCTTTCCATTATATGCCTTTTTAAGCCTTTCCATTCTGGGCTTCTTTAAGCCTTTCCATTATAGGCCTTTTTAAACTTTTCCATTCTGAGCTTCTGCAAGACTTTCCATTATAGGCCTTTTTAATGCCTTTCCATTCTGGAGCTCTTTAAGCCTTTCCATTATAGGCCTTTTTAAACCTTTCCATTCTGAGCTTCTGCAAGACTTTCCATTATAGGCCTTTTTAATGCCTTTCCATTCTGGGTCTCTTTAAGACTTTCCATTAAAGGCCTTTCCATTCTGGGCCTCTTTAAGGCTTTCCATGATAGGCTTTTTAAGCCTTTCCATTCTGGGCTTCTTTAAGGCTTTCCATTATAGGCCTTTTTAAACCTTTCCATTCGGGGCCTCTTTAAGGCTTTCTATTATAGGCCTTTTTAAGCCTTTGCATTCTGGGCCTTTTTAAGCCATTCCATTCTGGGTCTCTTTAAGGCTTTCTATTATAGGCCTTTTTAAGCCTTTCCATTCTGGGTCTCTTTAAGACTTTCCATTATAGGTCTTTTAAAGCCTTTCCATTCTGGGCCTCTTTCAGACTTTCCATTATAGGCCTTTTTAAACCTTTCCATTCTGCATCTGTTTAAGTCTTTCCATTATAGGCCTTTTTAAACCTTTCCATTCTGAGCTTCTTCAAGACTTTCCATTAGAGGCCTTTTTCCATTCTGGGTCTCTTTAAGTCTTTCCATTATAGTCCTTTTTAAGCCTTTCCATTCTGGGCCTCTTGAAGGCTTTCCATTATAGGCCTTTCCATTCTGGGTCTTTTCATGGCTTTCCATTATAGGCCTTTTTAAGCCTTTCCATTCTGGGCCTCTTTAAGACTTTCCATTATAGGCCTTTTTAAACCTTTCCATTCTGGGTCTGTTTAAGGCTTTCCATTATAGGCCTTTTTAGCCTTTCAATTCTGGGTCTCATTAAGGCTTTCCATTATAGGTCTTTTAAAGCCTTTCCATTCTGGGCCTCTTTCAGACTTTCCATTATAGGCCTTTTTAAACCTTTCCATTCTGGGTCTCTTTAAGTCTTTCCATTATAGGCCTTTTTAAACCTTTCCATTCTGAGCTTCTTCAAGACTTTCCATTAGAGGCCTTTTTCCATTCTGGGTCTCTTCATGGCTTTCCATTATAGGTCTTTTTAAGCCTTTCCATTCTGGGCCTCTTTAAGACTTTCCATTATAGGCCTTTTTAAACCTTTCCATTCTGGGCCTCTTTAAGGCTTTCCATTATAGGCCTTTTTAAACCTTTCCATTCTGGGCCTCTTTAAGGCTTTCCATAATAGGCTTTTTGAGCCTTTCCATTCTGGGCTTCTTTAAGGCTTTCCATTATAGGCCTTTTTAAACCTTTCCATTCGGGGCCTCTTTAAGGCTTTCTATTATAGGCCTTTTTAAGCCTTTGCATTCTGGGCCTTTTTAAGCCATTCCATTCTGGGTCTCTTTAAGGCTTTCTATTATAGGCCTTTTTAAGCCTTTCCATTCTGGGTCTCTTTAAGACTTTCCATTATAGGTCTTTTAAAGCCTTTCCATTCTGGGCCTCTTTCAGACTTTCCATTATAGGCCTTTTTAAACCTTTCCATTCTGAGCTTCTTCAAGACTTTCCATTAGAGGCCTTTTTCCATTCTGGGTCTCTTTAAGTCTTTCCATTATAGTCCTTTTTAAGCCTTTCCATTCTGGGCCTCTTGAAGGCTTTCCATTATAGGCCTTTCCATTCTGGGTCTTTTCATGGCTTTCCATTATAGGCCTTTTTAAGCCTTTCCATTCTGGGCCTCTTTAAGACTTTCCATTATAGGCCTTTTTAAACCTTTCCATTCTGGGTCTGTTTAAGGCTTTCCATTATAGGCCTTTTTAGCCTTTCAATTCTGGGTCTCATTAAGGCTTTCCATTATAGGTCTTTTAAAGCCTTTCCATTCTGGGCCTCTTTCAGACTTTCCATTATAGGCCTTTTTAAACCTTTCCATTCTGGGTCTCTTTAAGTCTTTCCATTATAGGCCTTTTTAAACCTTTCCATTCTGAGCTTCTTCAAGACTTTCCATTAGAGGCCTTTTTCCATTCTGGGTCTCTTCATGGCTTTCCATTATAGGTCTTTTTAAGCCTTTCCATTCTGGGCCTCTTTAAGACTTTCCATTATAGGCCTTTTTAAACCTTTCCATTCTGGGCCTCTTTAAGGCTTTCCATTATAGGCCTTTTTAAGCCTTTCCATTCTGGACCTCTTTATGTCTTTCCATTATAAGCCTTTTTAAACCTTTCCATTCTGAGCTTCTTCAAAACTTTCCATTATAGGCCTTTTTCCATTCTGGGTCTCTTTAAGTCTTTCCATTATAGGCCTTTTTACACCTTTCCATTCTGGGGCTCTTTAAGGCTTTCCATTATAGGCCTTTTTAAGCCTTTCCATTCTGGGTCTCTTTAAGGCTTTCCATTATAGGCCTTTTTAAGCCTTTCCATTCTGGGCCTCTTTAAGGCTTCCATTATAAGCCTTTTTAAACCTTTCCATTATAGGCCTCCTTAAGGCTTTCCATTATAGGCCTTTTTATGCCTTTCCATTCTGGGCCCATTTATGCCTTTCCATTCAAGGCCCCTTTAAGCCTTTTCATTCTGGGTCCCTGGCTTGAAAAATAGCAGAAAATGTAAAACGTTACAATCTTCTATTCAAGCATTCATAATCCCTTTCGGATTAATATTCTCGTGAAAGGTGTGAACCTCTAATCTCCCAAGCTACCAGTTAAATAGTATCCTCTATAAGGAGGACTTCGGCTATAAATTACCCACGAATGTCGATACGCCATTATATAAAGAAAACAAACCAAACTTATTTAATTGCTTTAAAGTCTGTCGAATATCAAATTTCAAAATTCTATAAACAATTTGAAATACATTAAAAAATGATAAATTTCTTTATTGAATATATAATTGCTATATAAACAATAGCGATGTGGAAGTGAAAAATCTCCCGTAGAAATTCTGCCTACCTAGCTTTATGCTCTTTTTAGTTGCGGCACGAAAACCAAACACACAGGTTTAAAAGGATTTAAATAAAATTAGGAAGAACTACTGAAATATGTTGCATAACTTTAAACTAAGAACAAAAGATTTAAAAAATAATTTTTCATTCAATTGCTATTGAAACTATTAAATACATTTCGGGTAGACTGGAAATAGACCAATTCATATATATAAATATATATATATATATATATATATATATATATATATATATATATATATATATATATAGATAGATAGATAGATAGAGAATCTTAATAATATAGGCTGATTAAGAACAATTGATAACATTAAAGTCAGCCGAAAAACGGCGACGCTTCGACATTTCAATATAAAAAAAAAACAAGTATAGAGTTACGGCTTTTCATTTGATAACACAATATATCATGTACTTAACAGCGAGTATTTATATAGGAAAATAAAAAGTAATATAAATATTGAGAAATTTACAAAATAAGATTTCGCACAATTTGCATTATACAAAAAAGAATTAAAATGAAAACATTTCGTTTATTGTGCAAGATCCTAAGTCTTAGGTGAGGCAATAAACTTAATAAACTTTCATAAAAAAAAAAAAAAAAAAAAAAAAGAAACAAAAAAAAAAACAAACTTGTCGATTCTTTTCGTTTAAAAACACATACAAGATAATCAACCTAGCTTGATAAATATCTCTACAAGTTTTTCATGACCGCTGAATAGAAAATAAGATCAGGTCAAAACAGAATACTTTTCGTAAAATAAAACCTTTGGTGAACGCATGTCTTTTCGTGGACGGAAGCACATGCTTCTTTTGCTTAATAAGTATTCAAGCTCTCTCTCTCTCTCTCTCTCTCTCTCTCTCTCTCTCTCTCTCTCTCTCAATATATATATATATATATATATATATGTATGAGAAAAGTTGGCAACCGTAGTCTAAGGTGACATGAAGTCTCCCTTTTCATTAGCTACTACACCAGAGTAGCAGTCAGTTACGGAGAGCAGCCGCTGGGCGCCGCCCAGTGGGGTCCAGCAGCCCACAACAATCCTCAGTCTCAGTCTTCAGCCATCAGTAGTCAGTCTTAAGTCCCAGAGTATCTACAGGGTTCCAAGGGGCCAACTAGCGAAGACTGGTTGGTAACGTTTTGTCAAAGAAGGAAAGGCGTACGGCCCTGAATCTGAGTGTGGCACTGCGTGTTTAAGAAAGGGTCAATATTGCAGTTCACCTTCGTCTCCATGTGTCCCCGTCTGTCTCTCTCTCACACGTACACCAGTTTCAACCTTTTCGAGAAATAAACTTGAGATATATTTTTGTAACTTTGCGTTGTGGTTTCTGCCTTCATCATGTTATATAACCAATGTAAGCATGAAAAGTTCATAAAATTTTGTTCATGAGACACTCCCGGAATGGACATATGAATTCGTAATCATTTTTTTTTGCGGGGGTAGGATTTAGGAGAGTTTGTATGTAGCTAAACGATATGATTTGATGTTTAAAATATAGCAACACGTAGTGATAACAATTAAAAATAGCATCTGCTAAAATACAAAAAATTCACACAAATAACACTAAAATCATATAAAAAATAACCACAAAAGATGCCTACAAATCCCTGAAACCATAAGAATAAAAAATAAATTATCAAACATAAATATTGCTGGGGCTGGGGCTGGGGCTGTAGAATACACCGAATGCAGCTCTACAGAGGGGTAAAACCTCCCCTCAAAACGAGTGTCCTGCTAGGACAGCAAACAATCTGATGGTGAGGTTCCTGTAATGCCAGAGCTTTGCAGAATGCGGAATACCCGTTCATTGCCATCGAACTTAAGTCCACTCTGGCCCGGAGTGGTAGCACCTGATAGGGTCCGATGTACGGGTCAAATAAAACTCAACTGTGTAATTATGCTAAAGTGACTCGCTTGAAATAGAACAACTTTTTCATTTAAACTGTGTACTTCATTTAAACTGTGCAATTCTGCTAAACTGAATTGTTTCAAATATATCTGTTTTTGACATTGAGACTGTACTTATGATAAATTGAATTGTTTTAAATAGAACAGTTTTTGACATTTAACTGTGTGTAAACCAAAAAATATATTTATACCAAACTGAATTGTTTGGAATAAATCTGTTTGACTCAACTGAATAGCTTGAAATAGAAATGTTTTTGACAGTTAAATTGGGTACTTATGCTAAACTGAATTCTTTGAAATAGAAATGTTTCTTTGTATAAAAATGGATTTGGCATTAGATAATCTACAAAGGTTGATATGCCATAAAGCCCAAACAAACTAACAAACAAACAAAATATAAATAACAAAGCATTCCGTTATGGCACTAACATACTAGATATCAACAACTAACACGCTAACGCAACCACACTCCTCCAACAATAATAAACCCTTCCAGGAAAATAAATTTTGCACCAAAACTAAACAAAAACAAACCAAACTTGAAAAAAAAAATCCCCAGAAGATAATCAAACGATATAAACAAAGGGGTTTGGGAGCTGAACATAGGGTAACTTTTTGATCAATTGAATACCAAGAAAATAACAAGTTAAAGAAAAACATAAGATCATAAAAAGAAAAGTTCCATGGTCTTTTACCAAACTTGTCTACACAATCTATCTATCTATCTATCGAGAGAGAGAGAGAGAGAGAGAGACAGAGTGAGAGATAGAGATAGAGAGAGAGACAGAGAGAGATAGACATACATACATACATACATGTACATAAATGTACATAATATATACATTTACACTCACGTGGATATAAATAATCCCACAAAAAATTCTAGCCCTTCAGTCTGTTAGAAACACTTTCTTTTAAGTTTGTGAAATGTCATAAAAATATTAGACGTAATGATTTATTCTAGCTATTATACCTTTCATCACATTCTCAGTGGATCACTTAGTTGGTAGAATATCAAAGTTTAGAAAAGAAAACTTGGGAAAATGAAAAAAAAATGCAAATAAATTCGAATGACGAAAAAAAAAAAAACGACTTGAAAATAAAAGAACAAGTTATCAATTTACTCAAGTTTTGCTAACTATTCAGTATGAATTATTTATAATATTTCAAATTAACACGAAATTTTAAAGTAAAATGTGAGCATTCACTTAAAAAGATTTTAAAAAAATATAAATTAACTAATAATTATATAGCTATGAAAGCGAAATCTCAAAAGAGAAACGGAATCTCTTCTAAGGACAAGTTAAAACAACGCAATAAAGACCAACTATGTCAAGGCAAAAATTGATAATACATAAAAGAATAGCGAGTGAAGGTTATGAGAAGAAAGAAATGAAATGATGAATCACATCATATGTAAATACAACAAACTAGCATAAAAAGAATATAAGACTGGGCACGACTGAGTCGAAAAGATGATCCTCCCAGGAATTGTGCAAGAAATTAAAATTTGACCATATTCCCAAATGGTACTTGCACAAATCAGAATCCGTTCTTGAGAATGAACAGAATAAAATTCTCTGGAATTTCGATTTGTTTTTTGGGGTTTTATGCCATATCAACCTTTGTAGATTATTTAAGGCCAAATCCATTTTATACAAGTAAACATTTCTATTTCACACAATTCAATTTAGTATAAGTATACTGCTTAATTGTCAAAAGCATTTCTATTTCAGGCTATTCAGTTTTGTCAAACAGTTCTAATTCAAACAATTCAGTTTAGTGTAAGTACAGTTTCAATGTCAAAAACTGTTCTATTGCAGACAATTTAGTTTAGCATACAAAAAAATTCAATTTTAAATAATTCAGTTTAGCAGTTCTATTTTAAGCAATTCAGTTTATCATAATTGCACAATTTAGTTCTATTTGACCCATACCAACTGCTACCAGTCCGGACCAGAGTGGACCCGCGAGCGATGGCAATGAAGGGGTACTCCCCATTAGCCAAAGCTCCAGCATTACTGGAACCTAACCACCAGATTTTTTTCTGTCATATTTAATCCAATCGTTGGGAGGGGTCTTACTCCGCTGCAGAGATGTAGTCGGTGTATTCTACAGCCCCAGCCGACTGGGCAACTGGAATTTTGAGATTCAAACGGATCACCTAATTCCAACAAATCATACCGGACCTAGTGATTTGTTTTTGCAGTCGAATGAATTTTGATGTTCCAGCAAACAACAGAATGAAAATAAAAGATAGCGAAAAGATAAACAAATACTTGGACCTTCTTAGAGAACTAAAAAAGAAAAAAAACACAATTGAACTTAAAGGTGATTGTAATTATTGCTCTTGGAACGATCCCCACAAACTTCGAACAAGAACAAGAAAAGTGTAAATCAGACGAAGAATCAAGACCATCTAGAAAACAGCATAGTTTAAATTGGCCAGAATACTGCGTAGAGTCCTGGAGACACGAGAAGCCTTACAAGCATTCAGAATACAGTGAAAGAACACCAGCTAACACAGGTGTAAAAAAAGACTCTCAAGAAGTAAAATATCTTTTCAAGTCCGATAATCAAAGCCTCACCTTTTTCTTTTTTTTTTTTTTTTTTTGACATTTGAATTACTTCTAGATAAAATAAATTTCCTTTGGGTACAAAGAGCAAAAGTTGATAAAGTAAAAATCTTCAATCATCGCGATCTATCGTCGATAACACATGTTTATCGATTTCTAGGATGGGTAGATACATCAAGTCGATTTCAGTAGAGAGTTCAGTTAAGTAATTATTCTCTTTGACACTATATAAAGAAGGTGCCTCCTTTTTATGTCCATCAAAACCACAACATATTAATTCTTTGAAAACATTTCGACGGCTCAATTTTTATTTATAAACAAAAGAAGGTTTATTTTTATGAAATATGATTGACATTTTCTTGTTTAAAACTCAGGAACCTTGTTTTGTCTGAGTTCATTGGCTAATACGTTATGCTGCTTGCTCAAGGCAATAGAAGTGAGATTTGTCTTGGGCTAGTTTATGGGATGCTTGAAATACTTGAACCAATGGAAGTGCGCTTAGCGTAATGGATATTATTGTAGGAAATAGAATCAGTTCTTTGGGAAAGCAATGTTTTCATTTGTTCTCTCGCCTCCCTCCTATACAGCTGGAGATAAAACGTAGGACAGATTGCCTTCTTAATAATGGTCACCGTAACCGGTCTAGGAGAAAGACATTAACTTCAAAGCAGCTTTACTAAAAAAAAAAAAAACAACCTTGACGCTATTGTAATAGGTCAGTTGTTCTGTGGTTCACAAAATCCAGTGTTTGTAATACTAGTCTGAGGGTGTCCTCGCGGTGTAATGATTAAAGCGATTGACTGCGGAATCCTAGTAAGCGAGTTCGTACTCCAGTCGTGCTATTACGTTCACTTTCGGCCAAATACCTTTGGGAAAGGTATGAACCCCCTTTTCCTCTCAGCTTTGGGTTAAATAGTACCACTACAGTTCTTCTGGGAGAAAAGACTTGGCATTAAATAACCTAAAAAGGTTGATATGCCATCAAACAAAGAAACCAAACCAAACCAATCCTAGTCAGTAGATTTCCTTAGCAGTTAAAATCCAAATGGGTAAGTCTCTCAGGTCGAAAGTTTCACAAGCAATTGCATTTGAGGACAATTGCAAACGATGGTAAATGCTTTCAGTCCTCGTCTCTAATTGGCCAATTTTTACCGGAAGTGCTTGCTGTTGTCGGGATAATGCTTATAAAGAAATGTTAATTTTGCATACTGCTTATACTAGAGAGGATTTTATACCCAAACAACTCCTTTCCTGTCCAACCGTTTTTAGGTAGGCGGTTGAGTTGGGATTAGACGTGGTTTGTGGTGGTGGGTCGGTCTATACTGCTTGAGGCGACAGCCGAGTAAGCCCAGAAGTTGTGATTATGTAGCTCTGAACTGACCTATTCCTCAAGCATCAGGGCAGGGGCTGTCCCTCTAGGCTCTAATCCACGTCGGTGTGGTTAGGTTTATCGCCTGGTGCTTGAGACACCCCTTCGGGGGAATGCCGACGGGGCCCGAGATTTTTTTGTGTCTGCCAGGCCTGTATGAGCATTCGCCCTGCGTATGGAGCCACTTAAAAAATGGCCTTGCTCTATACTTGAGAGTTAGTGGGGTGCCCAACAAATAATTATACCAGAGAGAATCCAACATTTACTCCGCTTAGAAAATTACCTTAGCAGAGGGGGTAAATACATACTATTAGAGAGCAGTGATGTCATTGTCAGGAAAATGTTCAAGCAGTCTATCATTTATTAACCCCGTTCACCCGGATGAGCAAATCAAGTCCCTCTTCATTTCGTGGGTTGATAGCTATGTTGAAAATAACTTGTCACTCACATCACTCTCATATAAACAAATACTTGAATTCAAATCCTTTGGTAAGGATCATTGACGTTCAGCAAAAATCAAAGAATGTCAGTTACAGTTTTTGTCTGCATTGCAAATTTTATAAAACATCACTGCTTTTATGCTATATTGCATAATGGGTCACACTGGGTTGCATTATCTGTAACGAAGCCAAAACTTATCGGTAATTTGTGGGAAGGTTCAACGCCTACTGGCATACCAACAACATTTGCCTTTAACATTGTGATAGAATATTTTTTTAAAAATAGAAGGTATTACTTGTGGACTGATAATTTTTATTGGCTTAGTGAGTAGAGTGTTCGCCAATGGTCCGAGAGACCGGGATCAATCCCAGGTCACGTCATACCAAAGACTTTAAAAATGATACCTGATACCTTCTTGCTTAGCACTCAGCAATATAAGGTACGTATCAAAAGTAAAGTGGAGCAAACCTGAGAAAGAGTAACGCCCTCTCTTACACCTCGGTGTAGTAACTATTGAAAAGGGAGTCTTCAGGTTATCATCGACTAAGGTCACCAACTTTACTAATTATTTAATAGTCATGATCATTACATTTATATGGTTGCCCACTTCGTTGGAGCTTACTTTACTTATACATGATCTTGTTCATCGCGGTCGAAAATCCTTCGTCTTCGGTGGTGACTATGCGTTGCTAAAATGCGTTATTACTCTTGCTATCAGTTGTAGTTTCTGTAAAAAGTACTAGACTCTAGTTTTGGGGTATCATTCCCACGTTTATATATATATATATATATATATATATATGTGTGTGTGTGTGTGTGTGTGTGTGTGTGTATATATATATAATTTAGGATAGCGTAGATACAGAATCAACAGAGCTTGGTAACTGTCAGTTTCTCGTCAATGGAAACCTCGGATCGATGATCACATAGGCGAATATATAACAGTCCCCAAACGCCATTGTCTTTTTGTCTACGCGATCTTAACAACAATATATATGCTCTCTCCTCGATATTACTCGCTTTATTTTTAAGCATAGCAAACTAAATTTTACATTTACGTAACTATCTATCTATCAATCTCTCTCACACTCTCTCTCTCTCTCTCTCTATATATATATATATATATATATATATAAACTACTGATGATTCGAGAAATTTCTCTTAATATGCCTGAACATCGACGATCAGGCACGGCCATATAAATCAAAAACCGTGAGGCCGTGCAGTAAGCTATAGAGGCAAACCCTGTGAATTGTACTGTGACTACGTCAGGCGAGTTTGGTATCCAGTATGGGTCACCGTTTTCACAAAGTGGCAAAATCATTTGGAAATGCCGAATTGTGCAAAGTTCCCAAAATATTGCAAAACTTTTGACTCACCCTAATAATTAATCCACTTCCGATTCTATTGTTTTCGACGTGCATCCAAGTGTTAGAGCTATTATCGGCACAACAGTAATTTTCATGTTTCACAGTTAATTTCCTATTTTCTTGAAAGTTACTATTGTTCTCAATTCTAAAATGCACAGAGAGAGAGAGAGAGAGAGAAAGAGAGAAAGAGAGAGAGAGAGAAGACCAGACGGAAACTCTTAATTTCTTTATAATAAATCAATTTCCTTAAACGAATTTTATATTTATTGAATGCATTTTGCTAAATAAATTATAAGTTGCTGCGTCAATTAATATATGTACAATTTCTCCGCTCAACTGCGATGCCATAATGAACAATAGGGTCTCGAGTCTTAGGTTTTCACCATTTGCGCATGCGTATTACATTGGTTTATCGCTAGTATTATTTACGCGCAGTCATCCAGTTGTGACTTCTAATATTGGAATTTTCTTTATGCCTAAAGAAATCTCAGAAGTTTGAAGATTCTTCAGTGCTGATGTAAAATCTACAAAGCGGTAAATTGTTTATGTAGGCGAAATATCAGATGTGGAACCAGTCGAGAACTCTTCGCCCACTGATCATAAGTCCTGAGGTAATTGACTAGAAAATGGACACGGGGTGGTCCGGATCTATGGTCATTCACTTAAGAAGGCGTACACTATAATTCTCTTTACAATATGTATATCAATAACCAAACAGACGAAAATTATGAGAAAATAGAGAAATAAGTATTATTAGAAAAAAAAAGTAAAATTTTAAGACATAAAACATATTTAATTCTGCCCTGTCGGAAGAGCTCAGAATACGCTGACGTTATCCTCTGTAGAGGGGTAAGACATCCCTCCCAAAAAAGAGGTGTGTCCTGAGTATGATACGAAATTCCATTTGATGGTGAGGCTCTAGCTCTGGAAATCTGGCAATTTTAGCGTCCACCTTCATTGCCATAACTCCAAGGTCAAATCTGATTCGAAGCAATAGCACATGTTAAGGTCCCATCAATAGGTTCAAATTGATTTGTAAAAAAAATTATTTCTGTTCAATAAAACCGTGTACTAAAAAAGAAAAAGAACTCTTAAGAAATAATTACACAAAAATGTTAATCTTAATGTACAATAAACGCGATTTACTTACCCCCAGGCATAGCATAACCCCAGACGCGTTGACATACCTTTAAAATCAATCAATCCCAAGTTCCCTAATACACGGAATGGTAATACCTCTTATCTATGTGTTAAATAAATCTATTCAAAATGATTCAGATTTGATAGGAATAATTTATGTTATAAAACTGTAAATTATTTCTATTTAGAATAGAAATTTGAAACTATATAAATATGTGCAAAACAAATGATTATTTTTCACTAGAAATAATCAACTGAAACTATATAATTATTGATATTTCATAGGAATAGTGAAAACGATGTACCTATGTGCAAAGATAGGACTATTGTTCAATAGAAATAATTATTGAAATCATATAATTATTAGTTTTATATAGGAATACTGAAAACCATATAACTGTGTGCAAAGATATGACTATTGTTCAATAGAAATAATTATTGAAATCATATAATTATTAGTATTATATAGGAATACTGAAAACCATATAGCTGTAAGCAAATATCCTCTTGAGAAACTACACAAGATATGAATGTACAATGAATACAATTCCTTGACCCCTTGGCATAAAATAACCCAAACGTGTTGTCATGCTATTAGAATCAATCAATTATATTCAGTTAAAAAGGAAGTCCGCTTGCTTTTTACAATTACATATTATTGAAGTAAAACGATCAATTACAAATTTAGTCAGGGTTGTCTTTATTTTCGATAACATAATCCCATTGAACAAGTAATTTAGAAATGTTTCACATGACATGCAGTGCTCATACAGCTTGATGGAATCACGCTCTGCTACATCTTTACAAAGTTAAACTCTAAAATAAGCTACCAAAAATTTAAAAGGGAAATGAATTGAATTGAATAAATGAATAATAGACAAAACAAGAGTACATTTCATAAATTATTGCATAGTAAAAATGTGTTGAACTATAAAATATATTTTTATATTGATAAAAATTCCGTGTTTTAGAATTTATTGTTGCATTTACTGAAGAGTATATCTGATGTCATATTAAAATAAAATTCTGGATCATAAATGTATTTCTGTCAAACTGAATTATATTTTTGTTCCTTTCAATCAGTTTAGGTATAAAATGCTTTGGGTTTTGAGCATGATATTTCATGGCGCAGCTTAGGGTCAGAACTGAAGGTTTATTTCATAATGTTTGAAAGCGATGCATTTTAGTCTCAGTTTGAGATTTCCTTTGTTCACTTCTGTTGTCGTCTCAAGAAATTCAAAGATTGTTTTGCTTTTACACTTGGAATAATTTTACCATTATTCAAATGGAGAAAGTTTACGATCAATCTATTTTATATCCTTAGACTTAACTCAATTATTCTATTCTTATTATAAAAAAAAAGATTTTTTTGTTCAAAATTTACTTTCAAAAACGTCATTTAAGAATCTAATTATTTTGGGAAATTTATTTGGAATTTTTTAATTCAATGTTAGTTTAACAATTTTTCACTTGAACTTTAAGAGAAAAAATGTTGAATGAAAGTTGAGTGAAAAATGTTAAATAACTTTATTTAACCTATTTTACTGAAAGATGATTTGACATATTTAAGTCGAAGTTATTATATTTATTAAAAAGAAAATACTTTAGTTTAATGATAAACTAGAATATTTTTTATATTGCCATGATGCAAAGAAATTCAAGTTCATCATTAATTATAATTTGTATTTGTTTTTAACTACGTAAAATCTATGTTGAATTTTTTTTACGACAGTTTTTATTAATCCAATCATAATGTAATGTTTTCCTCCTGAGAATTAAAATAAAGTGTCATTTATAAAGACTCTTATCACGACATAAGTTAACGTCAATATTTTGTAAGATTTAATTCAGGGTAATTTTCTTCAGAAAACTTGTATCATGACTTTGTTTTTACACTACGAAATTTATTTTGAAATTTCATAATTCGGATCAAAGTTATTCTAATATTTTTCTCAATGACATCGTTATTCATACACTAAAATATATATTGATAAAATTTAATTTTTATGAGTAATTTGTGTTTACTGTTTTCTTTATATTATTTTCGTGGTTTACTAGACGTTTTATATGTTTTATAGTCAAAAACATGTAACCATGACCTGCATATAAATAATGCAAGTAGTTTAATTGCATTGCCGCCCATTAAAGACTTCTGTTAGTGACGTATTAACAATTATGTTATCGTTGTCAAGTGTGTGTGTGTGTGTGTGTGTGTGTGTGTGTAAATGTTATGTTCTTCCGTGAAATTATATATATATATATATATATATATCGATGACTTGCAGAGAAATAATGCAACTAATTTAGTTGCATTGCCTCCCATTAAAGCCTTTTGTCGGTGACGTGTTAACAATATATATTATCGAAAACGTTGTCCATGTGTGTGTGTATTTAAAAACGAATATTAAAATTTAGTTTTAAGTTTAGTGCTAAAAAATGTAAAATGGAAGCGAATTTAATGTTTTTATATAAAAAATAAATGAACAAATCATCTAAGACTGTTGTTACATGAAGTTAATGCCATAATTGAATTTAATGAATATAATAATTCGATAATCTGTTGCTTTTACATATAGAAAATGTTTATATCTTTTCTCATTCTACTTATATTCTATTTGTTTGGAAGTTTTTATTTTCTAAATTTTACTTATATTCTTTCTATTTGAAAATAATTTCGGACAACAAAATTATAATAATAGATAATATAGTAAGTCCAAAGGATATAAAATAAATACATCTTATACTTACTTTAACTATAAAATGGGAAACGTTATTCCAAGTGTAAAAGCTTAGTGCTCTAAAATCATTAATAGCAATCTGTTTCAAAATTTGGTGACGTCATTCGTGTCCGAATTTTTTTTCTACAAAATAACATATTTTCCGTTGATTAAAAAAGAACATATTGACATTCATAAGAATTCATAATGATAAAAATTCTCAAAAATTATCTCGTCTGTTTTATTTTTGAGAATTTTTATCATATGTACATCACATTCAGACATCAATCTGAAAATGGCTTAATAATTAGAAGTTGAATATTGACGTATTGTCATACACAAATAAATACATTCTCTGAGGTGGGTGTCCTCGTGGTGTAATGGTTAAAGCGATGGACTGCGGAATCGTAGTAAGCGAGTTCGTACTTGTGGGGTTTAAAGGTTTTAGGTAGTCAGTGACTAAGGGCAAGGCTGTGTTGCCGTAAGATATCTGACTCCATATTTTGGTTATATTATTTTACCCCACGTTGACTAGCCGGTGCAATGCCTTGCCCAAAGAAGGTCCATAAGAAATATACAAAAAAGAGATAGAAACAGACAAGAGACGAGAACATTTCTTTCATACTTTCCTTTATTCACTTGGTGAATGGACTAACCAACGCTACGTCCCAAAACATAGCGTGGTGTCCAAAACACCCGACAGTAAAATCGGTGATGTCGGTTCGACGTCACTACCCGAAAAGAGGTCGGTTCACAGAAAACCTGAATATTTATCTCTCTTCACCGGCTCCAAATTCGCCACTCGAAAATCCTTCTAATTTTGGCGCGACCGCTTCTCATTGGCTACTTTACATTTTATTATTTTTCTTTTTTTTTTTATTTTAACCGGATGGATGCGTGGAGCCTTATGCGTGGCGACGCATTTATACATTTTGTATCTGGCAGCCGACGAGTCAATATCCGGTTGGGAGTTTTTTCTGTTAATTCCTAAATCGCCACATACTCCAGTCGCGCTATTACGTTCATTTTCGGTCAAATACCGAAAGGGAAAGGTATGAATCCACTTATCCTCCCAGCTATGGTTTAAAAAGTGCCACTACTGTTCTTCTATGAGAATGGCTTTGGCATTAAATAACCTACAAAGGTTGATATGCCATTAAACAAAGAAACCAAACCAAACCAAACCAAACCAAACATTCTCTGATCCTGCTATGAGCTAAATAGTACCACTACTGTTCAACAAGAATGGCCTTGGCATTAAATAACCTATAAAGGCTGGCTTGCCATTAAAAAAAAGAAACCAAAGCAATCTGAACATCCACAGAATATTTTGCTTTTGACACTTTTATATATATATATATATATATATATATATATATATATATATATATATATATTTCTATGCTTCCATATATATATATATATATATATATATATATATATATATATATATATATATGGAAGCATAGAAATATAAAATAAAGTCTGCAATAAAGCTCTATCTAAAGACTACTAATATTAGAAATATAAAATAGACCTCGTTTAAGGCAAGTTGAAAAGCCTTATGTTTTAGCTATGGTGGAAAAATGAATGTTTTACCTTCAATAGTTGTGGTTTACTAGACGTTTTATAAGTTTTATAGTCAAAAACATGTAACCATGACCGGCATATAAATAATGCAAGTAGTTTAATTTCATTGCCGCCTATTAAAGACTTCTGTCAGTGATGTATTAAC
The DNA here is from genome assembly GCA_963585895.1 of Sepioteuthis lessoniana. Taxonomy (NCBI): domain Eukaryota; kingdom Metazoa; phylum Mollusca; class Cephalopoda; order Myopsida; family Loliginidae; genus Sepioteuthis; species Sepioteuthis lessoniana. The sequence goes on along the minus strand of OY757916.1, from coordinate 65,375,549 downwards.
AATAATGTTATCGAAAACGTTGTCAGGTTTGTGTGTGTGTGTGTGTGTGTGTGTTTGTGTGTGTCTGTGTGTGTGTGTGTGTTATGTTCTTCCGTGAAAATATATATATATATATATATATATATATATATATATATATATATATATATATATATATATATTTAATTATCGAACTTAACATGAAAAGAAAATAAACTAAACAAATAAATAAAAAAGTTAAATTACCGAAATTATAACTGACAGAAGAAATTTGAAAAATTGAAATAAAACGAAAATTCAATAAAACGAGGAGGTAACTCCTTCATCTCGTCCCCCCTACACCCCACGTGTCTATTCTGTTTTAATTAATTATACAGTGGATCTGAAGAAGTCCTGTATAAATTTTTTCTTCATGTTTCTGGTTCACACCAGAATCTGAAAATACAGGATGGAAATAAATTTATAATCCTGAATTAACCGGTCTTTGTTTTTTTTTTCTTAAAGAAATATTGCTCTGTAATAAATTACATTGAGCTCTCTACCAGGAAAATTTAAATGTTCAGCTCTTGAATGATTTTCTTGTCCTGAGGGAATTACTCCAAACTCTGATTTAACCTGATCGAATATTACCCATATATATATATATATATATATATATATATATATATATATATATATATATATATATATATATATATATATAGATGACTGGCGTAGGAATAATGAAACTAATTTAGTTGCATTGCCTCCCATTAAAGACTTTTGTCACTGACGTGTTAACGATATATATTATCGAAAACGTTATCAATGTGTGTGTGTATGTAAATGTTATGTTCTTCTATGAAATTATATATATATATATATATATATATATATATATATATATATATAAAACCATGACCTGCTTGTAAATGATGAAACTAGTTTAGTTGCATTGGCTCTCATTAAAAGACGTGTGTCACTTCCGCGAGATTATATATATATATATATATATATATATATATATATATATATATATATATATATATATATATATATTACCTTTGTTATGAAAATTTATTTAACTTTTATTGCTCTGACATTTGAAATTGTATGCGTGTAAAGAAACCGTGTATACATTGATTTTGATTCCAATATATTCTAAAATCGTTGATTTTTTTCCCTAATCATTAGATGTAGCAGCTGCAATGTATCTTTTTCTTGAACAATGTTGTAAATTTTGTTGAATATACTTTGCTTGAAGTTGCTAATCAGAGTATAAAGACTTTTGGACTTTTCAAGACAATGATTAACAGCTTTACATAATTTTAGATTGTTCAATAACACCTCAAAACAAAAGCTATATGGTCATATGAACGAACTAGGATCCAAGACTTTGTCTCTTTCTTAGTGTAGATGGCTCGTAGATGGCACGAGAGACCGGGGTTCAATCCTAGGTCGAGTCATACCACAGATTAAAAAAATGGTACTTGATGTCTAGCTAACCACTTATCATTTTATAGTACGCGATTCAAGGGTAAGTGGAGCAATTTAGGGAAAGGAGAAGAACCTTCTCCTATACCTCTCTGTAGTAGCTAATAAAAAGGGAGCTTTCGGGTTGCCCTCAACAACGATCTACCAACTGATAGATAGATAGATAGATAGATAGATGTGAAGGTAGTGATAATGTATTTTCTATGTATCTTTGGTTTTTTCCGCCTCTTTTGGGTGATACTTTATTTTACTCATATGAGAGTTTTCCCCACCAACGTTAACCGATGGATTCTAACTGGAGATCAAGTGATAGCAAATCTCCTCAAGTCTCCAGGACTCTTCTCAGCATTCTGATAGATTCTAACAATGGTATAGTTGGGATGATTTTCACTTTTCCTCTTATTTCTAAGTCATCCTGATCCTTTACCAATCTTTTAGTTACTGTACCGAGCGCATCAATTACCATTAGTATCATCGTCACCTTTATGTTCCATAGTTCTTCCAGTTCTCTAGCAAGGTCTAGGTACTTATATTTATTTTCGGCCTCTTTCAGTTTTATCTTGTGGTCAGTTGGGACTGCAAAGTCCTCAATTCGGCTAGTTTTCTTTTTTTGTTGACAATCACTAGGTCTGGTCGTCTGGCTGAGATAACGTGATCTGTTTGTACCTTAAAATCTCAGAGAAATTTCTGTGTTTCATTTTTCAGGTCGGATTCTGGGTTGTTAGTATGGTGAAATTTAAACTTTTTGCACAATCCCCAGTGGAACACCTTTCCCACCCAGTCGTGTCTAGTCTTATCCTCTTCTTATTCTAACTTACAGCATTTGCTTATAATGTGATTGATCGTTTTATCTCTATCACCACATAACCTACATTAACTGTTTTGTTACTTCTGGTCTATTTTTGATTTGACATAGTTAATCGGAGGATGTCTTCGTGGTGTAATGGTTAAAATGATGGACAGCGGAATCGTTGTAAGCGAGTTCGAACTCCAGTCGCGCTATTGCGCTCATTTTCGGACAAATACCCTTGGGAAAGGTATGAACCCCCTTATTCTCCAAGCTATGGATTAAATAGTACTACTACTGTTCTTCTAGAAGAATGGCTTTGGCTTTGAATAACCCACGAAGGTTGATATGCCATTAAACAAAGAAATCAAACCAAATCATAGTTAATCCTTATGGCATTGTTCTGTGCAGTCATTAGAATAGATTCTGTTTCTTTCTTAAGGTTTCCCTTTCTTTGGCAAATTATTATTAGTTTTAGTTTTTCCTGTCAGCGTTAGCAGATGGTCTTTCACTAGAGTCTGAGTGACAGCAAGTTTCCTCAGGTTTCTATGAGTCTTCTAGCTGATCTCAGCACTACTGCAGTCTCGATTCTTCCTTTGATCTCCATTTCCTCCACTCCCTCCTCCAAACTCCTGAGGACTATTCCAAATGCACCAACTATAGTTGGTATTACTTTCACCCTAATGTTGAACAGGTTCAACAGATTTTCAGTTATTTGCCAAGTTTTTTTAAATTATTTTTACTCCTTGAGTTTCTCACATCGGCGTTAGCCGATGATCTTTCATTGGAATTTGACTGACAAGTCTCGTCAAGTCTCCAGGACTCTTCTCTGTATTCTAGTCGATTTCATCAATGCTGTATTTTGGATTGTCTCTACTCATCCTCTTATTTCCAAGTCCTCTTGTCCTTTCAACAAACCTTTGTTGACTGTACCAAGAGCATCAGCGACAATTGGTATCACCGCTACTTTCATCTTCCACAGTTTTTTTTCAAAAAAAAAAAAAAGTGAGGTCAAGGTAATTAAACTTCTTTTCGTTCTCTTTTAATTTTACTCTGTGGTCAGCCGGGACAGCAAAGTCGGCAAGATCTCTTTCTTTTTTCTTTGTTGTCGATTATTAAGTCTGGTCATCTGGCTGAGATTAGGTGCTCGGTTTGTATATTATTATCATGCTGTCATTTAGTTTGTTTAGTCTTAGAAATCGTTAATTTTCAAATAGCTTAGTACGACTTTATTATCATGCTTACATTTGGATTTGTGAGTGGGGGGGAATGTAGTGATTTCAAATCGTAGCTATACTTTGTGTCAAGAATCCCCTATTCTTGGTCCATTCTACCAAGACGACTCAAGCCAATAAGGGAATGATAGACCGGACATTGCCGATCATTTTTCCCTTCGAGAATGTCTGATTACCTACCTGAGAATGCTTGAGCTTAAAATTTTTCAGTCCAATGAGTGACTGACACTTTTTGGTATAAACTGCTGATATTTTATTGCTATTTAGATGGGACTGAGACATTCTCAACCCACAGCTAAGAAAGAAATGGTTGAAATCACGCATTCTTCATCAAATATTTAAGTTCCCCAGTGCAATACCAGTCCAGACTATTTCTTGCGACAGCTTCCTTATTTATTTATAAAAAAGTTTAAATTTGTCTACATATGACCTTAAAAAGTCCTTGAACCTTAACTTGGGTTTTGATGGATTGCATTAACTGTTATTCTGTCCACTATAATAAATAATTATCTTTCATCATCCGTCTTCCTTCAAGAGGACCATATCAAACTGTATCTATTTCAAGTTTCTGAGGGAATAAGAGTAAATGTAGAAAAGAGAAATATTTGAAAATATAGCAAATATTTAAAAATATAATCTTTTTGATTATTAACTATTTGTGACAGTAACTAGAAAAGGTACTATTTACCAACCCCTCCGCTCGGGCAGGATATGACACAAGGTCAATTTTTAAGCGGAGTTTAACAGGTTTGAATTCAGAGTTTTCCTTCTCCTAGACTAGTTGCCTCAACAAGGCTGAAGAACCTAGTCCGTCCTACTATTTACCCATAGCTGGAGGGAGAATAAGGGGGTTCATACCTTTCCCAAGGGTATTTGCCCGAAAGTGAACATAATAGCGCGACTGGAGTACGAACTCGCGTACTACGATTCCGCAGTTCATCACTTTAACCAAACTAGAAAAGGTAATCAATCGAAATGACTTAAAAGCGTTAAAGATTATTATTGAGCCCAGTAAGCATCTCGGCAGAAGGGTAAAACCCCTGCAACAAACGAGCGTTTTGGTTACGACACAAAACGCTCTCATGATGAGGCTTTTGTTCTGGACCTCTTGGGAATGCGGAGTACTCTCCTTCATTGCAAAAAAGGTTCATTCTGGCCCCGAGTAGGGGAACTTGTTAAGGTCCTATCTGTGGGTCAAATAGAAACGTAATATTTTTCTATACTTGAATTGTGGACAAGCCAATAAATAATGTTGAATGGAATCATAAGTGTCAAATAGCAGTAGTTAAATCCATTTAACTGTACATAAACGAATGAGCTCTGGCTTGTTTAAAGATTCTTATTTAAAAATTGTCAACAAATCATCTAGTTCAACTGCTAATTTTATGATCAACTTCTGGCGTGAAACTGCCAGTTGTACTAGATACTTGTAATGGCTGTGATTTCAAGGTTTTTTTTCTTTTTAATAAAAAATCGATTTTTAATAATCGCTCAATATTTGGACCACACACACACACACACACACACACACACACACACACACACACATATATATATATATATATATATATATATATATATATAATCCTAATCTATCTATCCATGTATCTTTAGCTAACACTTACGTTATGTTGATATGTAGTCATAATTCAACAAAGCCTGCCCACCACAGCAAGGTACTTGTCATCTAAAATGTTCTAAGCTAGACAAAAAATAATTTCCAGTCGGATCTGTGATTGAATCATTTTTTTTCTCGTCTGTGAAACGCTGAATGTTATTTCTTACTATATAGATTCATTATATAACAAAATCCTTGATATAACGTTATTTTCAATTATGTAAATTCTCGATTTAACACAATTAATCATATAACGGAGATAACAATCGAAGTTTAGATATTATCTACGCTTTAGCTTAGATGTGGTACAAGACCAGAATAATAGGTTGCCCGGTGAGAATCGAACTCACTAAAAATGATCTTCTAAGTTAGCTTGCTCTCCCTTACATTACTTCAGTTAGTATCCAGGTGTGATTCCTTTCTAAAATAAAATAGAAATATTATGATCAGTTATGACAGCGAGAACCACCAAATTAATGAGTTGTGATTATGAAAAATCTTGTGACGAAATAATTAGAATTATATGCAACTAGTTTAACTTTGGATTATATGAAGAGATTATCTATGAAAAGACAGTGAAAGGTTTTAAACCTTGGGATTAAATAATGTACCAGAGTTAAGATATACCATAAAACACAACCAACTGACTTGACATGATTATAAGAAATAAGCGGACTCTTTGGTCCCTTTGTTCCATGGCGTACACTCATCCGTGAGTTCTTTAAAACCAAACTCATTCTTGTAGAATGACAGAAAGTGTACAATTTAACCTATAGCTTAGATAACAAAAAAGTTCATACCTTTTCATTGGGCCAGATGATTTGTGGCTGGCTTTTGAGATGCAAGGCAAATGGTCGTGTGGATAATATTTGGGGGAAATCTTCTTTAGGGGATGTGTTTGAAATATTTGACGAGTCATTAGAAGACTTGAACGGATCACCTATAAAATAAGCAGTATGTCCTATTTAATCAAACATATTTGTTTCTTTTTCTTTCTTTCTTTCTTTCTTTCTCCTATTTTTTTGTGGGAACACCTCTCACCCCAAAATGGTGACTTCTCACCAGTCCACATTTCGAACGATTGCTGTTACCCAAAATGCACCTCCTAAAAACGAGTATTTACCCAACCACGAGAGGGAGGGGCTGTGTAGGATAGGACTCAAGGTCCCTTTTTAAGCAAACTAAAGCTTTTTCGAATTCTGTGTTTTCCTTCTGCTTGATTGGTTCTTTGGATTTTTCAATTTATAAAGAATAATGATGACGCAAGAAAATATTTAAAAGCTTTTTTTTTTACAAAACATTCGATAAAACTAGCAATAAATTTGCAAAATTATGGATGACCCTTGAGCGTCGGGAAACTTAATAATTCGTCAATTGATAACTCTCTCCAATGATGATAAAATGATTTATTTTAACCTTTTTTTAAAACAATTTTAAAGTAACCTACATTTATGATTTATTATTTTGTCACGTTCCATATTTTCCAGAGCACGTGATATATATATATATATATATATATATATATATATATATATATATATATATCCAACCACTCCGCACGACAGAATGCGTCAAAAGGTCAACATAAAGTTGGATTTACTGATTTGGTTTCAGAGTTTTCCTTCTCCGAAACTGGTTGCCATAGCAAAGTTACAGAGCCCTGTCTAACCTAAGGATGGAGTGAGAATAGTCAGATTCGTACCTTTCCCAGAGGAATGCAAAGCGACTCGTCCAGGATTTGAACTTGTTTCGTCTGGTCCACTTCATATGACCGTAACCATTACACCCCAAACGCCTCCACACACACACACACACACATAAAAGTAAAGTTGGTGATCTTATTCGAGGGTCACCCGAAGGATCCCTTTTCAATAGCAGTAAGGGGGGGTGCTACTCCATTCCCAGGATTGCTCTACTTCACCTTTAATTCTCACCTTTTAATGCTGTGTGCTACGGCGGCATCAAGTACCATTTTTTGAGTCTTTAGTATGACTCGAACTGGGATTGAACCCCGGTCTCCCGGACCATTTGCGAACACTCTACTCATTAGGCCAATGGCCCGCATATATATGTGTGTGGGTATGTGTGTGTGCCAAGTTGTTTACACACAGTTTTATGTATTCACTGTGCTCACTGGCTTTTTTTCAAAATTTGACCATGTCTGCTTTTGTTACTAAGGTGATTTTAAAGTCTGCAGGTTGACTATAAAACCAAAAAGAATAAAATCATTTTTTTCTGATTACAATAAGGCATGAAATAAGAAATATCATTTAGGCTGAAGTGACCGTCCCAACTGCTCCAAGAAGTCAAGGGGTACAGTGCACTCAATGGTCATTGAGTGCAAAACCACAGCTGTGATCTATACGATATCGATTACTTACATTATAATGGCGTAACATACGTGAAGAAAATTGTCATTTTTATTCGGTTGTGTTTTAAACCTGTTTTGGAATTATATATATATATATATGTGTGTGTGTGTGTGTGTGTGTGTGTGTGTGTGTGTGTGTGTGTGTGTGTGTGTGTGTGTTGAGGTCTGTTGTCAAGCTTTGGTTAGGGGTTGTGGTCCCTTCTTGGAAAATACTTGCCCCGCCCTCCGGAGAATATGATATGAATGGACATGTGTCTGAGACAATAGAGCTTTACAAATATAAACAGAAAATGTCGAAATGAATAAAGTATAATAAAAACTGACACTGTGAAACAATTCCCTGATTTAAAGGCAGAATGCCAACAATCACCATGGCTTCACATCAACAAACTAAAAACCTAAAGCCAAGTAATCTTTACGGGTTTTTCAGAAAATTTTCGTTTGATTTCGAATGATGAAAGAAGTTGACAAACCAGTATTTGTTTAAAATAACCACGTTTATCACAGGATACTTTACTTAGATTAGGTCTGCTTTTCCTGATTGCTTTCAAACTTCATATTTCAAGGAGGAAAATATTTTATACGACTTCATTTCATTTACAAGTCATTAAAAGGAAAAGGCTTCTATAGTTAACATGTCCATCTTTTTCTGTAGTTCAACCACAAATCTTAATGAAACTCTAAGCTCAGACTTCTTTTCTATCACGTAATAGTCTATCATCCCAATCAGAGTTCAAGACTCACAGTTCCAAATGTGGATGTTCACATTTCTAAACCGGATCTCATCATGCGACAATGGCATAACACAACAAGCAATGTTTGTAAGTGAAGTACGTTTTTAGTATAGAGTGGTTGTTCTATTCTTTTTTTATTTTTAAATCAAAACACTCATTTAAAAAAAGGAGCCTTTTGAACACACTGTCTGCAATATCTGGCATCAACGTTGTTTTATTCATATCTGATTGTTTTCGCCAATTGTTTTGCGTTTCGAGATTTTCATCTAGTCATATTTGCCTATATGTTCTCAATGAAATTAAATTCTGACAACAGTTCAAACCCAAACATTATGAACAAAGAATACCACTCAAAGTATTATTTTGATGATTTTTGCTGAAATTGATCGACCATTATCATGTTGCAAAATGACTACTTGCTTTTTACTATCATTAAAAAAATTGTCTTGAACTAGAACCGGCCAGTTTTGTTTTCGATGAGTTGGGTGTACTTCTTTGCCCTTTGACCCAATCAGTCAATTTGTCCTGTATCGAAATCAGCCATTTTTTGTACTCCTTTGTACTTTTCATATTGTACTGACGCTAAATTCAATAAACTACCTGCATACTATAATTCCATTGAATAATTCACCTGTTTTTTGCTGACAGCTTTCTGGAGTATCTGTTGACAGCTCTGTGTCTGACTTATCATTTCAGAGAATACGCTCGAACCACGGAGTATCGGGATAAACATCACGTGACAATAAATTGCGCCAATTGATTTTAAGAAAAAAAAATCCTTTTCCTTTAGTCATTGTGAAATTGTTTTTCTTAAATTGAGATGATTTTTTGATTGGATTCTTGAGCTACTTTTAAAAAAGTGATTTTACGATGCTACAGAACTGACAGTTTTAACCTTTCTATCATCTTGTCTCGGTGTAAGTTTAGGGCTGCCAGAACCTACTTTTCATGTTTTGGCACCTGTCACATGAAATATGTGGCTAATTCACTAAACTCAAGAAAAGGGAGTCAAGATATCCGCAGGCTTTCAAAAATTTCTTAATATCCTCATGTAATATAATGGCCGAGGGATTTCGTTTGGGTTTAGTTAGGCTTAGAACCTTTCGGCTCAGCACATGGGTTAGTTAGGTGCAAACTTGAGGGCAGGTGTTAAAGCGCGCGCGGGGAGGATGTGTCGTTCATAGATGTCAAAATAAAAATCCGATATAAAAGGTTGACCAGTGGATGTGAATTACGTCATGCACCGGAAGCGCGCGGAGGATTCTGGGAGATTTGAAAAAGTCAGTTAGTTGAGTTGAGCCCTTCCTCGGGAGAAGATGGTTGGCTTTCGCTTGCTCGCCGAAGCCAGGCCAGTGGCCTTGTGGCGGGTACCGCACGAGATGGGGGGGACAAATGAAAGAGCCAGAATAGAAAGAATGTGTATCTCTCTCCTTATGTCGAAGAACCTTTAAACTCAAAGGTAATAAAAAGTTTCGTACCTGAACTAAGAATTCGTAAATGTCTTTCATGTTTCGAGATTCCTATATTCTATGTATATATGTTATGAATATCTCATGTAAATTTCGCATATCCGTATCATGGGTATGGTACACTGATACGACTTTCCTATTGGCCCATCACCAACAATATTAATTTTAACTTTACTTGTAGCGTAAAATTATAGTACTTTATATATATATATATATATATATATATACATCAGCCGATCGGTATAATAAACGAGGAAGAGTCATGACTGTATATGCTTATTTTAAATCAATATCTACCTCCTAAATTTGTGCTTACTGTAATGATTATTGTCTTAAGAAATCAGTGGCCCTGGTTCAATTCCAAGACGCTGTCAGCCTTTCTTTACGCGCTAATGCTCTTGGGAACGAAATGAAACCACTTGTTTTCCCCCTAGGTATAGGTAATACTAAAGCTGACTGATTACTATAATTTTGGTTTGTCAACTAGACTAGAACAAAAACACTAAATCCAAACCAACAATACACTGCTTAAATGTGACCTTGTGTTACATCCTGGTTTTGGCGGAGAGCTTGGGTAAATACAAACATCTTAAATCTGCATCTGCTCCAAATCTTCAAAACCATTAACACTAATTTCTCTTATCAAGTTTAAGACAATTATATCTTTTGCCAAATATGATTGACGCCTACAAAAACTTTGTCGGTGTAGCATAGAATAAGATGACTGTTCTTTCTGCAGAGTAGTATGGCAACAAGCAAAAAAAAAAAAAAGGTGGGGGTTCCTGGGTAGCAAACTAAGCTGCGTTTGATGATGAGGCTCTAGTTCTGGTTCTCCACAGAGTGTGATGAACCCCTTCATTGCCATTACTCCCTGGTCCATTTCGAGCGGTAGTGATAGTATCTATTAGGATTCCATCTATCTATCCAATAAGTCTATTGGAAAATTATTATCATTAGGTAGGAATTCTTGATATAATATATCAGTAAATTACTTCTATCTATTACGAATAGTTGGTTTGAACTATTATTGTTTTCTAAATATTATTATTATGGGTTACTCCAAACAAATGATTATTATTGAATAGAAAACATGGTTGTGAGCTCAGTCGGCTTGGGCTGTAGAATATACAAACTGCATCTCTGCAGAGGTGTAAGATCCCCGTCAACGAGTGTCCTGGATATGAAACTAAACAATTTGATGGTGAGGCTCCAGTAACGCAGGAACTTTGTGAAATTCAGAGTAATGCTTTATTGCCATCGCTCCCATGTCCACACAAGCCCGGAGAGAGAGCACCTGTAACGGTTCTATCTTTGGGTAAAATATCTATAGGACATTTAAACTTAGTGCAAACAAATCACTTATGTCAATTGAATTGTTGGAAATAAAACTGTTTGATCATTTAAATATGTGTATCTATTGCATACTTATGCAAAATTGAATTATTTGAAATAGAACTCTTTTTGACATTGAAACTGAACTTATGGTAAACTGAACTTTTTGTGTTTACAATTCATTTATTTAATATATATGTAAAAACAGTATTTGGCATTAAATAACCAACAATGGTTGATATGCCCTAAAACCAAACCAAACAAAAATATATAATTGTGCAAAAATTATTTCTATTAGATAGGAATACTTTATCATATGAATGTACTAAAAACTCCGACACAAAACAATGTAACTATAAACGTAAAAGGAACTCGATTCCTTAACTTTTAAGCACAAAAAGCCCTAAACGAGTTGTAATGCCGTTTAAATCAATCAATCAATCATGAAACTCACAAAAATTGGTTTAAAGATCAATATGTATAAATAAATCATTAATCAACTGCAGATGAAATTCTCTGATTAATATGAATGGAGTCTTTTTCTTTTTAATCATTCTCAAGTATCTAAAATTCATTCAGATTGATTTATATGCAATAGGACAAAAAAAACCCTGTGATCAAAGACCTAGTGCATTCCTGAAGATTTTCATCATGAATCAACGTGATTATATATTTTTTTCCATAATAAAGCGGCAACTCGACTCTTTCTGGTATTTGAGAGAGAGAGAGGGGAGAGAGAGAGAGAGGGAGAGAGAGAGAGAGAGAGAGAGAGCTGATTTGCCCCATCTTAACATTTCATTGAAAATTATGCTCTGATCAGAGCTGTACCCTCAATGAAATATTGGTATTTTGGTATTTGATTGAGAATCCTGTTCTGGCTTTATATTTGGCATTTGAGTACGTGAACAGGTTTTCCCTATATTGACATTTGTTTTAGGGTGCACCTCCAGCATCTTTTTTTATGACGGAATTTGAGTCGCAGATTTGTTCCCATTTTGGCATTTGATTGAATGTGCAGTTCTGGCTGCACTTTGACATCTAATTGAGAGTGCAAAATGAATAAGTACCTTCAGTGCGAGGGACCCGCAACGGCAAACGGATAAATAAATATCACTATTGTCGTTGGGTTCAAGACAAAAAGTAACCGAAAGGCAAATTTATGATTGATATAGAGCTTGAGGCGATTGTGACAATCAGTCAATTGACAATGACAAATTTAACAATATGGCCGCGCTCTTTCTATGTAACTACAATGATTTGGCGACAATAAGATTTTTATCTTTTGATGCTCAGACGTTCATCAGACATGCAAATAGAATGATAATAAATTTGTCAGCATAAGAGCCGAATTTTGAGACCTGTAAACTATTTTCATATAATCGAGTGGCGCCATCATATATATATATATATATATATATATACTCTTCAGGCATGCAATTTTGCCTTGAGTGAGGTAATGATTAGCGGTCTTGTCTAGATAGCAAACCTATTACTACCGAGTATTGAGTACTATCCTTGACAAGTGCTTGCTAGTGCTGTCCTTGTGTCAACTTCAAAGCTGACAACACATAACACACACACATGCACAGAAGCACGCACGCACGCGTCCTCTTGGCGTCATGGTTAAATTGTTAAACTGAGGCTTTGAAGTGAGGGAGTTCGAACGCTAGTCGTGCTATTACGTTCTCTTTCGGACTGATAACCAAGGGAAAGGTAAGAACCCCTTTTTTCAGCCTCGAGCTATGGGTTAAATAGTACCATTACTGTTCTGCCGGGATGGATTCGACATCAGATAACTCACAAAATTTAGTATACCATTAAAGAAAGAAACCAAACCACACACACACATATGCACACACATCTGTGTGAGAATATGTTAATAAATCTATTAAGTGAATGAAAAAGTAGTTAGAGAGATGAATAAATTCCTGCATATATATATATATGTGTGTGTGTGTGTGTGTGTGTGTGTGTGCCTCTGTGAGTGTACTTGTGTGTGTGTGTGTGTGTGTGTGTGTGGAATGGATCTGAATCCTGTTATCAGATGAAGAGTTTTCCACAACCCACCCTCTCGATTTAGAGCGGCATTATCTCCTCCAAGCGCAAGATGTAAACCTCTGTATTGAGTATGAGACGATGTAGGAAGATCAATGGAGACATAACGTCACTATTGCTAGTGACGAGCTAAACAGCATCATGCGGACTGAGTATTTGGTTGGTTAGTTGTTTGGTTGTTTGGGTTTTATGGCATATCAACCTTTTTAGGTTGTTTAACGCCAAATCCATTTTTATACAAATAATCAGTTCAATTTCAAACGATTCAATTAAGCATGAAAACACCGCCTAATTGTCAAAAACATTTCTATTTCAAACAATTCAGTTGAGTCAAACAGTTCCAATTAAAAAAGTTCAGTTTACCATAAGTTCAGTTTCAATGTCAAAAAGAGTTCTATTTCAAATAATTCAATTTTGCATAAGTATGCAATTTAGTTCTATTTGACTCATAGATAGAAACCTATCAGGTGCTACTACTCCGGGTTAGAGAGGACCAGGAAACGATGGCAATAAAGAGGTATTCCGCATTCCCCAAAGCTCCAGCATTACTGTAACCTCACCATCAGATTGTTTGTTGTCATATACGGGACACTCGTTGCAAAGAAGCAGTCGATGTATTCTACAGCCGCAGCAGACTGGGCGAGGGTATTTGGTTTTCATTACTATTGGTACATCTTGTCAGGGCAAAGCAAATAAAGATTGTTGTGTGAGTTCACCATATTCTCCTGGCTTAACATTTTCATATCTGGAAAAAAGCAAATCATATTCAGTTTCATGAATTTATGGAAAAGCTTTTGATAGAAATTGGCCCTTTTTCATTTTGTATGAGGAATACCAGATTTGTGTTAGATGCCAATACTTGAAAGCATTTAACTGTGTTCAAACGAATTGCTCATTTAAAAACCATCGACAAACTATTCGTTTACAAAACATACATATATAAAATACACGTAGATGTATAAATAAGATTTGGCATTGGATAACCTACAAGGGTTGATATGCAGCCACCCAACCAACAGAAATGGGAATGAAAACAGCTGTAAAGATACTTCACGCGACAAACTGGCCAATTTGCGCACGAGGACAGCTGAACATGGCCATGAAATGGGAAACCCGTGAGAACTCAGAATCGTTCTGAAGACCTGAAGGAACTTGCTGACATGCAGACTGCAGCGAAATATCAATTAAAATTGATGGGGAAAACTCGCAAAGAGTGAAATAATAATAATAATAATAATAATAATAATAATAATAATAATACCCAGCACCAGTCCTAGAAAAGGAAACATATCAACTCCTATGGGACTTTAACATACACACGGATCACCTGATCTCGGCCAGAAGACCAGACCTTATTATAATAAACAAACAAAAAAGAGAATTTGCAAAATTGTCGACTTTGCTGCCCCGGCTGACCTCAGAATAAAACTGAAAGAATTTGAAAAGAAGGATAAATACCTCTACCTAGCTAGAGAATGGAAAAAGCTGTGGAACATGAAAGTGACAATTGTAACAATTATGATCGGTGCTTTTGGCACAATAACAAGAGTATAATTAAAGGGACTGGAGGACTTGGAAGTTGGCAGACGAGTAGAAACCATCCAAAGTACAAGATTATTGAGAACGGCCAGAATACTGAGAAGAGTCGTGGAGATTTGAGGAGACTTACTGTTACTCAAACCCCCGTGAAAGACCATAAGCTAACGCTGATGTGAAAGACTCTAATAAGCAAATAATAATAATAATACAGGAGAATGGTTAATATAGGTTATGTGGTTTTGGTTTTGTTTCTTCATCAAATAAGACATTCGCATATATTTCAAATCCGGAATGTTTAATGCACCAACCGAGAACAATCATATATTTCCTGTTCTTCAACCACCGCAGTTACCAGTTTTAGCCCAGACGGCTTACTTTTTATAAATCCAGAACTGATATCAAGAATCAAAGATGGTTGATTTCACTTACTACGACGTTATGGTCCAGCTTTTTTGCCATTACACCACGGGTACCCCACCACCACTACAGGATGTTTGTGATCAGACGATAGAACAAACTGAGCAACGAGACCTTCCAGATTTTACTAAAACTTTTGTTTGTATTTTTGGTGGGAAGAAACGGTTGTTTTTGGTGACGCTATTTTATGTACAACTCATAGCCACAGAAACAGACAAAACACCAACACCTTAATATATATATATATATATATATATATATAGAGAGAGAGAGAGAGAGATAGTTGGTTGGTTGATTAGGTTTAATGGCATATCAACGTCTATAGGTTATTTAATGCCAAAGCCTGTTTAGAGAGAGAGAGAGAGAGAGAGAGAGAGAGAGAGAGAGAGAGAGAGAGAGAGAGAGAGAAAGATAAAATACAAGAAATATAAAAATGGGTAATGATATCAGACAATGACATTTCATCCGATTTTGACACTAACTTTTTGCCCATAATTTTTGATTCCTTTTCTCCTTTTCTTTTAATCGAATGTTATGGCTATCTGAAGATGCTGGTTTCTCTTATTGAGTTCCAAGTTAAAATAAATCTATTATACTAAATAACGGTATGTTGAGTTTTTCAGTTATATTTATATTCATATACACACATGTTTCATTAAATAGAAGAGACATTTTATTTCTGTCTATTTTATTGTTGATCAAATCAGGTTTTTGTATGACTCATTTATATTCTGGGGGGAATAGATTCAAAGAGATACCATATTTTTCCCAAGAACTTTCGGCCAAAGCTGGAATCATCTTCAAGGGAAACGAATAATTAAATCAGAAATTCAATGATGACTCATATACATCTATTTAGAGAGAACGAGGAAGAACAAGTGGGATATGAATTTACGGAAGAAAAAAGGTTTTGGTACTATACTTGAGCTGCAACATGAAGACCAGTGGCTACCTGCCGCGTATGCATCCAAAACACTAAGGGAGACACTAGGCAGATATGCACCGATAGAAAGAGAAGCCCTGGTGATTCAGTTTGCTTGTGACTGCTTCCATCAGTACAAATATGGAAGACCCATACAATGAGAAACGGACAACAGACCACTTGTAGCCATATTTTAAAAAGCGCTGAGTGATTACCCAGTATGGCAACAAAGGATTCAACTCAAGGTGCAAAAATACGATCTGCATGTCAAATACATTTCAGGAAAGTCTATGCATGCAGCAGATGCATTATGGCGTGCAGCAATGTTAGATGATATACGGAACACTGATCATACTGAGTTTGACATTGAAGTTCAGGTAGCAGCCGCGATCAAATATGTGGCATTTACTGACAAAAAATGAACGAAATAAAATAAATGGCAGTATCTAAACTGATGATGCAAATACTAAAATATTACATCACTCGTGGCTGACCAGAAAAAAAAGCTGCAAAAATGAAGGACAACCCTACTTCAACCACAGAACAGAGTTGGTGCTGTTCCACGACATCATATTGAAAGGAGAACGCGTCATAATCTCAGTACAATTAAGAAAAAATACTCTTGAAAAATACAGGCAGGTCATTAAGATCAAGAAACACTGAGTCAGGCTATCCGATTTTTGGCTCAGTATAAACAAAGACATTGAACGAATAGTACAAGAGTGTAACATGTACATTACCTACAGAGATGGACAACCGAAGCAACCTCTTATTAACCTCCATATACCAACGTGACCATGGCAAAAAGTATCTGTAGATCTGTGTAGACATAGTAACAGAGATTATCTAATAATAGCGGATATACACTCAAACTAACCAGATCTATACCAGATACCAAATCAAACAAGTAAAACAGTTATTCCAGCGATGTAACACAGCTTCAGCCATGGTCTATTGTCTGAGAATACTTCTTTAGCAACACCAATGGACCATATTTTGTATCAGCAGAATATACCCAATTCTCAGCAGCGTAAGACATCAAAGAATAACCTCATCACCGCTTTACCGGCATCTTCTTGAATTCATTCCATCTAGAAATCAAACAACTCTTACAAAACTTGAACGGACCAACGATTAAATAGGCAGTAAATAGGCAAAAACGAATTGTCTGTCCAATTTAATCAAACGCTACACACACATATATATATATATATATATATATATATATATTACAAAATTAGGTAAACTGAGTTGGATAAAGCTGAAATGCTGATAACATTGAAAGAAATTTAAAAACAGAGTACTCTTTCAAGTTTCCTGATAAGTGTCTTGGTTTCAGGTTGGAATTAGGGTATGAATTAACCAAAAATTTCCCGAGCGCTTTTGGAATTTTCATAGGCCATAATCCGAGGTTGTTGCATGCGTCTAAAGAAAGTTTTTTTGTTTTTGTTTTTTATAACATAAAAAAATTACGTTAACGCAGAGTTGAATAAAATTGAGATGCTGATGATATCAAACGAAATTAAAAAACAGAACGCTCTTTCAAGTTTCCTGAATATATATATATATATATATATATATATATATATTAAAGTTCCAGTTGTATATAGATATGCAAGTGAACACTTTTGCAAGTAGAAACTCCTACATACAATTGAAGTCTGATCAACATTTAACCTGCGGCTTTAAAAATATATGCATTGTTTTGCAAACATTTTTAGTTCGAACGCTATAAATCATTACCTAGTTCTATATTGACTTGCCAGACATCTGCTTTTTTATATCAACTAACCTTTGCTTAGGGCAGCAAATACCGAGAGAAGAAAGACTGTGTTACATCAATATTCCAAATGCTTGCATAAAAATGTGCATTCGAGGTGCTGGATTTTACCAAACTCTGGCACCAGTGGGAAAATCTTTTATCATAGCGCAGTCTGTGATTTAAATCCAACAGCTTCAAATACTGTTTTTACAAATCTTTAAATACACATATTCGAACCTTTAATGCTTACTTAAAACCCAATAACTGTATAAATCATTATTTCTTGATGGGATTATTTGAAATCATGTAACTTTGTATGAACTTTGGCTATTAGATCAGAATACTTGAAGCCATATAATTGCCAACAAATGACGATAAACGATATGCATAGTTATGATTGCAATCAAGTATCGAAACGTGAATAAAATTTGCGGATAAAATAACACATTACAAGTTGATTTGCCAATAGATAATCAAACTTAAACCTAAACCATAATGCTTCACTTCTTTTGTAGATTAGCCCTGTCAATGAGACTTAGAGTATTCTGACTGAATCACTTGCAGTGGTGTCAGACCCGTCAACCCCTTTGAAGTGTTCTAGGTATGAAACTAAATTGCATTTAATGGTGAGGCTTCAGTTCTAGAAATCTCGGAGCTGTAGAATATTCCTTCATTACCATTACTCCCAGGTCCACTTCGGCTATGAGTAGTTGTGCCTGTTTGGGTTCAATTTGTGAGTCTGATAGATCTGTTTAAAGATTATTCGTATTCGATAGGGTAAAAAACACTGTAGAAGCAGTTATACAAAAAAAAATGTATTTCAAATGTCAAATGAACAGATTCCCAACCTCTAAGAATAAAATAACCCTTGACAGGTTGATATGCCGATAAAAACAATAAATCTATCCTTTCGTGTCTTTTTGTTTAGTTTTCTTATTCAATAAGATATGGGGGTGTCCACGTAGTGTAATGATTAAAGCGCTGGACTGCGGAATCGTACTACGCAAGTTCGAACTCCAGTTGCACTATTACGTTCCCTTTCGGACTAACACCCTAGGGAAAGGTATGAACCCCCTTATCCTCCCAGCTATGGGTTAAATAGCACCACAACTGTCCTTCTAAAACGATAGATTTAGCATTAAATAACCCGAGAAGGTTGATATCCCATTAAATAAAAAATAATCAATTAATACGATATGTCGTTGTTAGTTGAACGTAATTGTTCGTATGAATATTCCTGAAAGAAAGTAACATTTCTCCAATATATATTCCTCAACATATCTTTGTATTGGCTCATTGTTTTAATTGCCCAGTCGGCTGGTGCTGTAGAATACACCGACTGCTTCTCTGCTGAGGAGTAAGATCCCCCACCAACGAGTGTCCTGGATATGGCACTAAACTATCTGATGGTGAGGTTCCAGCAATGCTGGAGCTTTAGGGAATGCGGAGTACCCCTTCATTGACATTGCTCCCAGGACCACACTGACCCGGAGTGGTAGCACCTGATAAGGGTCCTATCTATGGGTTAAATAGAACTAAACCGTGCTTCTTTCACTATACCGATTTTTGCATTTAAACTCCGTATTTATGCTAAAATGAATTGTTTAAAATAGAATTATTTTGGTATTGGAACTGAGTACTAGTGCTGAACTGAATTGCTCGAAATTGAACTGTTTTTGTCGTCTAAACTATGTATTTATGCTGAATTGAATTATCTGAAATAAAACTGTTAGACCTTTAACTATATGTATAGCCCAGTCAGCTGGGGCTGTAGAATACACTGACTGCACCTCTGTAGAGGGGTAAGACTCCACTAACGAGTGTCCTGTATATGACACTAAACAATCTGATGGTGAGGTTCCAGCAATGCTGGAACTTTGGAGAATGCGGAGTACCCCTTTATTGCCATCGCTCCCAGGTCCACTCTGGCCCGGAGTGGTAGCACCTAATAGGGCCCTATCTTTGGGTTAAATAGAACTAACAGCATACTTATGCTAAAATGAATTGTTTGAGTAAACTGAATAGCTTGAAATAGAAATGTATTTGACAATTAAACCGTACCTACATTTAAACTGCGTGCTTATGCTTAACTGAATTATTTCAAATAGAACTGTTTTTCGACATTAGAACTGTATTTACACTTAAAACTGAATTGTAACATATAACTGCTTGAATAGTTTGAAATGGAAATATTTTTGACAATTAAACTGTGTACTTATGCTAAACTGAATTGTTTTCAATAGAACAGATTATTTACATAAAAATGGACAAAGGTTGATATGCCATAAAACCCAACAAACCAAATCATTGTTTAAAAAAAAACAACTGCTGAGTGCTCTACAGAACCTTTAGATAACAAACATCTAAATAAGTTGACATCTTTCTTTTTTTTTCTAGACAATTCTCTGAGGAATAAATACCTGTTACTGGGTAGTTTTGATTAATAATAACGACGCTGATGATTGTATTATTGATTAATTATAATTTTCTCCATTTGAATAGATTTTTAGTGTTTTCATGGTTTTCCTTTTTAAGCACTTTAATATTTATGAGGATTCCCTTCCGCATCGAGTGCTCAATGCCCATGTCAGTGTTGGTTTTGGCTGCCAAACATCAAGACGAATAAATTACATTTAAAAGGATTACTCAGTTCGGAAATATGGGAAAATGTTTATCATTCGCCACGGACGCTCACTATAAAACTAGATCGGGATTTTTAACGATAGCGACATCAAAGAAAGTAGAATTGTCATCTGGTTATAAGTGTTGACAGTGACTTTAAGAGCTATATTTACTTATCATCGCCAACGGCCAAGGTGCAACCGATTTAACTAATGATTGATATGTTTCTATGACTTTAATGACGCTTGGGTTTTTCAGAAACAAAATAGTACTGAGAATCGTTGAATCTCAATAGGCCGTATACGTGTGTTTATGTGTATGCAATTGTATGTCTGGGATATAGACCGACAGAAAGAGTGTGTGTGTGTGTGTGTGTGCCAGAGAGACAGAGACACAGAGATAGCTAGAAAATATGTGAGCGTGTATATGTGCGTATGTAGGTTATACATATATATATATATATATATATATATATATATATATGTGTGTGTGTAAATATATCTATCTATCAATCTTTTTATATATATGTAGAGATAGATAGATAGAGACAGAAAGACAGACAGAGAGTGATTGTGCGCTCGTGCGCGTGTATGTGTGTATGTGTGTGTGTGTGAGACTAAGAAAGAGACAGAACAGCTCGTGTGTGTGAGTATGAGTGTGAGTTTGTAAGTGTATATGTGGGTGATATATATATATATATATATATATGCATAAATATACATATCTATCTCTCTTTATACATATATATATAGAGAGAGAGAGACATAGAGAGGGAGAGACACAGAGAGAATGACAAACAGAGAGAGAGAGAGAGAGAGAGAGAGAGCGTGTGTGTGTGTGAGAGAGAGAGAGAGAGACTGAGATAGGGTTAGCTAGAGAGTATGTGAGTGTATGTAACTATGTGTGTATGTGGGTAATATATTTATATATATAAGCGTAAATATACAAATCTCTCTTTATTTATATATGTATATATATATATATATATTTAAAGAGAAACAGACAGACAGAGAAACAGAGACACACAGAAGGACAGAGTGTGAGCGCTTGTGTGTATGAGACAGAGACAGAGACAGACAGAAAGGTATAGAGATAGCTACAGTGTGTGAGTGTGTGTATGTATTTGTATATGTGTGCAATATATATATATACATATACATGCATAAATATACATATATATCTTTTTGTAGAGACAGGGAGAGAGAGAGACATAGAGAGATTGTGTTTGTGTGTGTGCGTGTGTGTGAAAGAGAGAGAGAAAGAGAGAGGGAGAGAGAGAGAGAGAGAGAAAAAGAGGGACATTGAGACATTGACGGAAAGAGACTGAGATAGAATGTGTGTGAACTTGTGTATATATGTGTGTATATGGGTGATATATATATATACAAATAGATAGATAGAGGGAGAATAAGATAGAGAGAGAATGAGAGTGAGAGAAAAACAATGTCCATTACTTTTACGGTTGTTACAAATCTACAAGCTTTATGTTTATTTTTCTAGACTACAGTTATCGACTCGAGTCAGAATGCGTGTCTGGTTCCTGTTTTGAACATTAGAGATACAAATTTTAAATAAGTTCATGAAGATATACGCATGCCCAAAAGATAAATTGTTTTCAGTAGTGAATTCAGTCACTTCAGTCTTTAATTTTCAAAAAAGAAAACACTAAAAAGATTATATATATATATATATATATATTGTCATCCCCAGACAGATTGTTTCGTTGTATCACAACTATACAGTGGGGCCAAACACGCAAGACACTTCAAGCTGTGATCGAAACCCGGAAAACTTTACGGTAGGCTTAATATCTTACCGCTCAATAAACGGGTGACATACGTCAGCTCGAGAATCACAATGCAGTATGTATCAGCTTTCGTTTGTTTACATTTTGGCTTACCAGATACCAGAGTGCTCAATTCATTAGAAGAGCTTTGCATTACGCAAGTGGCAGCCATTAATTTCTTCGCCAGAGTCCTCAACTTTCAGCAGTGGAGCGTGTATATATATATATATATATATATATATGCCAATCCCTCCGCACGAGCAGTATGAGACACAAGGTCAATTCTCAAGTGGAATTAGCAGGTTTGAATTCAGAGCTTTCCTTCTCCTAGACCGGTTGTCATACTAAGGTTATAGACCCCAGTCTGCCCGAATGATAAAAATATATTGATCACTTTATAAAAACGGATCAAAGTTGTTATATCGTAAATAATATAAAACGATAGGCTATTCCGAGTGGTAAGAATAGATAACACATTAGGTAGGTATAAGAGAAGGCGGGTTTAAATCACACCGGTGTACAAATATATCAAGTAGATTAGTTGTAATATTACTATCCTCGCAAGGGTAGTATTAAGTCCAAGCAATGGACGATCACGTGAGTCCTGCGCTGAAGACCTACGCTGAGTTCCTTCACTTGGAGTCCTGCGCAGAATGATCTGTGTGTACTTCATCATCATGTCGCGCTGGTAGCACGGATATCCCTGACCCTCTCTTTCCACTCCTCCCTATCATTCATCGCCCTAGGCAGGTCTTTAAGACAACATCCCGTATCCTCACATAGTTGCTGAATGTTGTTCGTGCTGGTCGTCCTGCTTTTGCACGGCCATGTGTGGGGGTCCATAAGAATACATCTCTTATGAGTTCGTCCCTGCTTCTCCAGCAGTGTCCTGCATGTCTGGTTCGTCTAACTTGAATAGTTTTCGTGATAGGAGGCAGGTGGCCGTACAGTTGGTGCCTTGTGGGGTGTTGCCGCCAGGTCTTGTTCAATATTGCACGCAGCATTCTTGTGTAATTGCCGTCTAGCCTTTTCTCCAGCCGTTTTGTTAGCGTCCATGTAGTGCACCCATATAGCAGTATCGATGTGACCGCTGCCTGGAAGAAACTGCGTTTCATTTTATCGGTTAGGTCTAATTTCCATATAATCGATAGCCTATTGAGAGCTGTCCATACTTTTGTTAACCTCGTGTCGATGTCCTTTTCGGTTGATTCGACGCTGCTTCCTAGGTAAGTGAATTTGTCTACTAGTTTAAGAGGGGTTCCGTCTAGAGTAGAGGGGTGCGGGGAAGATGGGTCCTTCCATTATATCATAGATGCATTAGCACTATTTCAGAGAATAATCTGCCTAAATCACGTCCAACGAACGTCAACAGATCTAAGAAAAGAAAAAGTTTTCATACTAAAATAAGGCAGGAAGAAAACGATATTCAGCTGAAAATATTATAGATGCAGAGTACGCAGCTGATTTACCCCATGGCATGGAGTAGGCAGCAAGAGACATTGGCCTCATCATTAAGTCAGATATAACAGAGTTCCTATGTTTCAATGGCTTGGTTTGGTTAGGTTTGGTTATGTGGTAAATCTTTATCCTTTAACCCATCGCATTTTAGCGAAAACTAAATATCAGATTCTACTTTTTTAGGCAAATATATGTAAACAGCCTGAAAAAATATCATCTCTGATCGTCAGTAACACATGCTGTATTCGCTAAAAAAAAAAGTGGAATCTGGTTTTTAGTTTTCGCTAAAATTGGATGGGTTAAAGGGTAAAAATGAACCGGTTATGTTTTATAGCATATCAAAATGTTGTAGATTATTTAATGCCAAATCCTATATTTATATCAACTGTATATGATTCGTAAACTCATTTTGTTGATAACATTTTTAAAAGAGCGTAAGCCCATTTTTCTTTGCATACAGTTGAATGGTTCAAAGAATTTCTTTCTAGTATGAGTAATTTTATTTGCTATTAATCATTAGTTTACACGCAGTCAAATGGTTCCAAGTATTGCTATGTATCACTAACAATTCAGTTAAACATTTTGTCATTTCTTAACACACCGTTTAAATGTCTAATAGTTCTATTTAACCCATAGATAGGACCCTGTCACGTGCTACCAGAGTGGTCCAGGGAACAGTGGCAATGAAGGGGTACCACACATTCCACAAAGCTCTAGTATTACTGAAACATCACCATCAAACCGTTTAATGTTATATCCAGGACGTTTGCTGGCGGCTTCTTACGCTTCAGCGTATTCTACAGCCTCAGCCAACCGGGCTTAAACAGGATGGTGCAATCTCTATATTTAATGGCAAGCCTCTGAAATTAGTTGTTCATTTCACGTAACACAGTAGCAATATCTCATCAGCTG
>OY757916.1:65231078-65348578 GCA_963585895.1 Sepioteuthis lessoniana | reverse complement strand
TTTAAGCATATATGCGGACTTCATTGAATAAAAAAAATAAAGGTTAGTTTTATAAAGATTAACTTGGTGTTTTTTGGGGGGGTTGCATTGTGATATATCAACATTCATGGGTTATTTAAAACCAAAGCCATCCTTGTAGACGGACAATCATGGTACTTTTTAACCCATAGCTAGTGGGGGATATAATGAGGTTCATGTCTTTCAAAAGGGTTAGTTTTAAAGTGAATGTAATCGCGTGACTGGAGTTCGAACTCGTTTACTAAGAATTCACATTCAAGCACGTTAGCAACTACGTCACTGGGATTTCTTTCAACCACTGACATTTTCTCCATTGAAAATGGCTGCATGCAGCATAATGTTTATCAATTAATCATGAAAGGCATATGAACATTCGTGACTTATCTAAAGCGAAATCGATACTTGTAAAGAAAAATAAAGATACTATTTAACCACTGCTAAGGGAATAATTGGGTCCAATGCCTTTTCCAAGCGTATTAGTCTGAAAGTGAACGTAATAGCTCGACTGAAGTTCGAACTAGCTTACTTGGACGTTGCAGTCCAGCATGTTAACCACTACGCCACCGGGACTACCCTTTATAAAGATTATTCAAGTTTTTTTTTCAGATTTTAACAGCATATCATAGTTTAATAGATTGTGTCAGCCATCTCGTAGACATCTAATAAAATAGACGGGGACAATTGTAGTTGGTGCACTTGGAACGGTCCTCAAATACCTTAGAAAGAGACAGGGAATCTAGATATTAGAGGAAGAATAAAGACTATCCACTCAGCATTACTTTTGAGATCAGCTTGACTATAAACTATTTATATAACTAAGTAAGTGGCTTTTCTCTCGTGGTTGACCTCACTCTCTAAAAGACATGTATGACAAATATAATTGATCGGTACAGTTTTTCAAACTAACAAACCACTGGCTTCCAAAGCGTTGGCTCTAGATATCAAAGACATGTCTTTTCCTCTCTCTACCAAGCTCAGTGACGAGCTGACGTTAAAAATGTCCCTGCTACAATTCCAGCAGTGAACGTGGAGAGCAGTATGAAGTACGTTAAACTTTGGTATATACGACACAAGGACTTCAATTAAATAGACTATAATATGTTTATTTCGAACTCATAAGAGATGTACTCTTATGGACCCCCACACATGGCCGTGCAAAAGCAGGATGACCAACACAAACATACACTCAGCAGCTATGTGAGGATACGGGATGTTGTCCTGAAGACCTGCCTGGGGCGATGAACGATAGGGAGGAGTGGCGAGAGAGGGTCAGGGATATCCGTGCCACCAGCACGACATGATGATGATGATGATGATGATGATATGTTTATTTTATATAATATTACATAGCTACAAACAGAACACTTTGTTTGCAACAGTAATACAATACTATAAAATTCCAATGTATTTATGTTTTTTCTGTAACTAGCTTTCTTCCGTTTTCAACTTAACCAACATATTGCGGCACAAAATTCCATATTTCACTATATTTTGCAAACAAATTTACAAATTTTCTTTCGGACGACTAAGAAGAATTCTGGAGACTTGCAGTAACGCAGACCTCGGTGAAAAAAAACACTAGTTAAAACTGGTGGGAAAAAAAGCTTGCTCAGAATGAACAATAATTATACTTCCTGAAACATGCCGGGTTAAAAGCACACTAGCGGAGCAGGGAGCCTTTGGAAGGTTTACATCAAGGATGGGGCTACTGCAGTCTTTAGGTAACATATGGCTTTCTAAATAATCAACTGTTCAAAGCCTTTTCCAAAAAAAAAAAAAAAAATCATTAAAAAAGGCATTCCCCCACTTTAAAAACTCATGTTTCTTTGAAAAGAAAAGAAAGCTCAAAAAGTAATTTAAATGTTAGTAAAGTTTTTAATTTCTTTTAATTAATAATTCTTTTAAATTACATGAATTAAATTTAGACTAATTTATTCACAAATAAATTCTGATAGCGGTTGGTTGGTTGGTTGGTTGGTTATTTAAATTCTCTGGTTTATCAGCCTTTATTGGTTATTTAATGCTAAATCCATTTTTAAACATATAAACAGTTCTATTTCAAACAATTCATTTAATCATAAGGACACAGTTCAATTGTCAAAAACATTTCTATCTTAAGTTATTCAATTTAGTCAAATAGTTTCTTTAAAAAGCAATTCAGTTTAGTATAAGTATAGTTTTTATTTGCGCACAGTTAAATGTCAAAACAGTTCTATTTCGAACAATTCAGTTTAGCGTAGTACTATTTCAATGTCAAACTCAGTTCCATTTCAACCAAATCAGTTTAGCATAAGTATGCTTTTTAGTTTGACTCATAGATAGGGCTCTCTGGGCCAGAGTCGACCTGGAATCAATGGCAATGAAGGGGCACTCTGCATTTCCCAAAGGTCCAGTATCACTGGAACCTTTCCATCGGATTGTTTAGTGTTATATCAGGACACTCGTTGGGGTGGGGTCTTACTCCTCTGCAGAGGAGCAGTCGGTGTATTCTACAACCCCAGCCGATTGGGCAATTGATAGCAGTTGTTCTCTTGTCTAAAAGATATGAGGAATGGTTTGATTTCCATGTGTCTGAGGTATCCGATAAGCACATTTTACTCCCACTCCATAAGAAATTTGCTTTGTGTTCGATACCGTCACATTAAGCTGACCTTGACTCAGAATTCGGCCTCATGGAGAGCCCATTAAACGCCTTTATAAGATATATGAGAAAATCTCTGTCTCTGTTTGTCAGTCTGTATCTCTCTCCTTCCTCCTCCTCCTCTCTCTCTCTTTCTCTCACTCTCTCTCTCTCTCTCTCTCTATATATATATATATTCATTTGTGTGTACTCGAATTAATTCTCAGATTGATAGCATTATTGAAATATAGACATAAACGGATTAGGTCGATTCCTCAAAAAATAGAGATAGATTTTCACCCATAAATAATTGCACCCTCCAATATATTTGGGAACAAAAGAAAGGTTTGGTTTACTTCAAAATAAAAAAAAGAATACCAGGATATAATTACTTCTGGTCGAACATTATACAAATATAAAGGATATTATTAGGTATTATTCATTACCAAACTTAACAGCATTGAAAATCTGTAGCCAATAATATAAACATATGACAATCCAAAAATAAATACCCGCTGTGAATATATTCATACATTCTTTTTTTTGCTTATTGAGCTTCAATGGTGTATTGCGTGGGAGTAAGAAAAAATAAAAAACAAAATAAAATAAATTCAAAAAGTGTAGAAATTCCTAGAAGCCCCTGACATGAAGTAGGAGAGTTGCATGCCCCTAGAAAGAACCGTCCCTTAGCTAAAGAAATTCTATTTCCCTTCAGCCTGGACCGAAGTACCAAACAGATCCTCTTTCACAATGTTGTTTGCAGCGAACGCATGTGTTGATTGGGACTTGTAGCCTCATACGTAGCTCGGTCGAAACAAATATTACTAAAAACACCCATCGGATATGATCATCGACTTTGGACTTATCAATCATCGAAAATGACTAAAACCTTTCAACGCTTTGTTTGAGAAATGCGGCTGTTTTTCTAATCGTCCAGAATGACATTTCTCTACAACATAGTAGCCTTATGAAACCCAATAAAAAAGTTAAAATTTAAAACGTAATTTTGCCTCTTTTCTACTTTTCGTATGAAATTCTTTTGCGGCCTTCACAGATAAAAAAAGCCGCCATTGAGTTAGATGGGTTTGGGTTTCTTTGTTTAATGGCATATCAACCTTTGTAGGTTTTTAATGCCAAATCCATCCTTCTAGAAGAACAGTAGTGGCACTATACAAACCCATAGATGGGAAGATAAGGGGATTCGTACATTTCTTAAGGGTATTTGTCCGAAAATGAACGTAATAGCCCGACTGAAATTCGAACTCGGTTACTACGATTTCGCAGTCCATCGTTTTAACCATTACACCACAAGGACACCTCCTTTGAGTTAGATGGGTTAAGAAGAAAACAAATGAAGTTAGATACACTAAATCTTAATATCCACAACCTACGAAACTAAAAACAAAAAATAATCGACAAAATCTTCTGGATACCCAAAATTAGATTCGATTGCTATGCTTTGTGGCATATGAACTTTCGTGGGTAATTTAATGCCAAAGCCATTCTTATAATAGAACAGTACTAATACTATTTAACACTCATCAGACGAATTAAGCCAGTGCATATTTTTCCCAAGCTTATTACTGCCCTCGCCTGAACGTAGTAACACTACTGGAGTTTGAACTTGCTTACAAAATTATCCTGTTTTCTGTTCTTCATAAAGTTTGACTGGTTCTACATAAGCACTTCAACACTATAAACAAATCGCACGTGTAGTCTACTGTGGGGGTTGGAAAAAATAAAAATAGAAATAAATACAAAAATGTAGCACGTCCCCGACAGCTCTGACAGGAAATAGGAGCTACGCATGCCTAAAAGACAAGAGTTATCGGCACAAAAGAAACTCTCTCTCTCTCTCTCTCTCTCTCTCTCTCTCTCTCTCTCTCTCTCTCTCTCTCTCTCTTTCATTCAGCAGTGACCACTTGGATTGGAAAAAATGATTTCTCTCCTGCAGCTGGTGGGGAAAAACACTTCTCCGCTTAGCGACACGCTGGCTCACTCTTCCCCTAGTAACAGTCGTTTCTCAACATGTCTACTAGACATAGGACAGACCTTTGAGCATAGAATTCTCCAGAAATGACTTTCCTGTCACCAGCCTCATCTACAAACATACCCCCCCCACCAACTGAACATAACCACCGACTTTTGTTTGGTTTGTTTTGGTTTCTTTGCTTAATGGCATATCAACCTTTGTAGTTTATTTAAGGCCAAAGCCATTCTCAAAGAAGAACAGTTGTGGTATTATTTAACCCATAGTTGTGAGGATAAGGGGGTTCCCAATGGTATTTGTCCGAAAGTGAACGTAATACGTCGACTGGGGTTCGAACTCGCTTACTACGATTTTGCTGTCCATCGCTTTAACCATTACACCACGAAGCAACCCCCTACTTACTGACTCATACATTTCAACGCCTCGTTTTGGTGGTGCGACTGTTTCCTTATAGTCCAGGAAGACATTTGCTCGCTACAGAGTAGCCGCATTAAACCAAAAAATGATATGTCATAAAACACAACCAAATAGCCTTCCAAAAATTGTCAACTTCAATTAGAAAAACTTTGAAATAGATTTGAATAGACAGACATGGACAAACAAACAATATATATTGCGAGATAAATTTGAATAGACTTAGATTGATGAATAGACAAAAAAACATTTTAAAATATTTAGGTCTATTAATGTGAACGGGTTGAAACTATTAATAATTCATTATTAAAAGCTATGTATATGTACATTGGTCTAGTGGATAGAGTATTCGCCAATGGTCCAAGAGACCAGGGTTCAATCCCAGGTCGAATCATACCAAAGACTTAAAAAACGGTACTTGATACCTCCTTGCTTAACACTCAGCATTATAAGGTATGTATCAAGGGTAAAGTGAAGCAATCCAGGGAAAGGAGTAGCGCCCTCTCCTACACCTCGGTGTAGTAGCTATTGAAAAGGGAGCCTTCGGGTTGCCCTCGACTACGGTCGCCAACTTTATTTACTATATTTACATGCTGAGGTGAGATATAAACAACTCAGTTCTAGGTTTTTTTCCTCAGGCAACACCAACTCTCCCGCATAAAAGGGACAAGATGTGGATTGATTTCTCACTGTCCTTAAACACTTAATAGTCCCTGCCCATAAGATGTTTGCTCTATACGCGGTACCTTTACAATAAACTGACCTAGACTTATATTTCGGCCTTGTAGATAACTGAGTACGCATCTTCATAAGAGATTCTTATCTGGTACAGGAGCTGTGCAGGGACATATAAATGAGAAGCAAAGTATCAATGACAAGTAGTGATTCACATAACACTTAGTGATTCTATGACCAGCTTTGACCAGTAGCACACCAGTCCCTTCCCTAACCCCAATTTTTAAATGACCTTGTGACAAATCCTGTCTGCTGAGAGGCACGGGTAAATAAGAGATACGAGTAAATCTCTCTGTCTGTCTGTCTCTCTCTCTCTGTTCTTTTGTGTGTGCTCCAATTAAGTGATTAGATTGACAGCATTACTGTAAATTTAAAATTTACGGATGAAATAGATTCCTTCCAAAAATAGAGATAGATAGATAGATAGGTAGATAGATAATCCCTGATAAATAACTACACTACTCCCATTCTAAATGAAAATAAAAGGCTTTGTTTTCTTCAAAAGAAAATATACTCGGATATTATCATTTCTACTTGAGCATTAAATAATTGAAATGGATATCGTTAGGCATTATTTATTACCAAACTCTACAGCATTGAAAATCTGTAAATAAAAACATAAATATGTTGCTGTCCAAAGTACACGTTGTGAATAAATTTCTGCATTTTTTTTTCTAATTGAGTTTCAATGCTGTATCTGTTTTGGTTTCTTAGTTTAATGGCATATGAACCTTCTTGGGTTATTTAATACCAAAGCCATCCTTGCAGAAGGACAGTAAAAGTAAAGTAAAGTTTGTGACTGCGGTCAAGGGTAACCCAAAGGCTCCCTTTTCAATAGCTACTACACCGAGGTGTTGTGAAGGGCACTACTAAAGACAGTCGTGATACTATTTAACCCTCAGCATACATTTCAAGATTATTAGTCTGAAAGTGAACCACTAGAGTTCGAACTTGTTTACTGCAATAATGTAGATTATCCCATTAACCACTTCTTCATAAGGACTCCTCCTTCGACTCTATAGAGTTTGGTAATAAATAATAATTGCATAGTATTTCACTAATAATACCCGGGTAGTTTTGGTTGAAAAATAATTGGGCTCCCTGTATTTATGGTCGATATTTTAAACAGCTAATAAGATTTTTATTTCATTCACACCATATACAGAAAGTATAGGCAATATCATATATCCCGACCGATTAAATAGCACCACACACAGGGTGTGAGTGTTAGTTTAATGACCTGAAAAAAAAATCTACAAATGTTTTAATTAAATAACTGATGTATTATAAAATTCATTCCTTTATAAATAAGCATTGAAAATGCCATTAAGATCGGATAATTTCTTGATTTTTGGTGAATCTTTTTCTATTGCGGTTATTAAAGAAGGAAAGGCCCATGACGGCCATGTTGTTAGTGCCTAGTATAAATACATACACACGTATAAATAAATTTTAATAAATTTTGGAACGTTTATTATATCAGAAAAAATTGATTTAGAAAGCTTCCGAAGAAAATTGAAAGTTTTGACACTTTCTCATCTAATAACGCACAAATCCTGATGAAGGTCTAAAAACCGAAATGTTTAACCTTGGCAAATAATTCAGTTAATGGAATCAGCCGCAGAAGACCTTGAGTTTTTTCATCTCTGTACATTTTTATACTCACGTATCTATCTATCTATCTATCTTGTTAGCTTAAAAATATTTCAAGCAAGATATACAACATTGTACCTCAAAATGGTAACTGTCTCTCAGCGTATCAATTTTTTTTTTTTTTTTTTGAGGACTCTCGTCCAAGTTAATACCGGTAAGTTAAGATGATAGAGTGATTCTGGTCAGTCAGTATAGTAAAAAGAGAGGCCAGTACGTGTAATGAAGGAGAATCAGTCAGTTTTCCCTTCCAACTGATGACATATTTAACTGACTTCCCACCGACTCAGAATGCGGCACAAGGCCATTTTATTGTGAGGAGTCATGCTTTAGCAGTCTGAAAAGTGCATCGACATTTACCGCTTGTGGTGCCTCAGGCTCCAAGTCATAAACAAAGCCATGCATGGTAGGTACTGGCCGGGGGGACGATCTTCTAAGACCAAGCAAATGTGACGAAAAGGTCAATATCATCAATTCAGGTGCGTCCTTGGGGATAATCAAATAGTATTCGTCTCATCCCGCACGGATGACTACTGCGTGAGGGAATTTCACAGCTTATATATATATCGACCGAGTGGATCAAGCAAAGTGCAAGTTTTTTCAACAAGATTCTTATGTAACCCATTTAATTAAACATCATTCATTTGTTTGCACACAGTTAAATGGTGAAACAGTTCTATTTGACTCATAGATGGGAGCTTACTTTCAGTCAAAGTGGGCATGGAATTAATGGCAATAAATGAATACCCTACATTCTTCAAAGCGCCAGGACTCGTGCTTTAGAGAATGCAGTTTAGTGACACGTGTTTTTGAACGCGTGCTGATTGGTAAAAATTTATAATAAAAATATTTCAATTTTGATTCCGTGTTTTGTTCCAAAGTCGAGACAGATTTTATGACCTTTACTACATCAAAGTGAGAGCCAGTTTGTTTTTATGAAAATTAATTAACTTCCGTCAATTATATTAACGTTATTTTGCTTTTAATTCTGATGATTATGATGTTACTATCTTTTAAATAGAACTGTAATTTAACCTTAAATAATAACTTTAATACTTTTTAATTCGTTTTAACAAAAAAAAGTGCGAAAAATTATTACTACCTAACGTATGTATGTATGTATGTATGTATGTATGGGTAGGTAGATAGATAGATAGATTGTAAAAGAAGTATGCTATGGACGAATGAGGGCAAAGAAAGTGAAT
The DNA here is from genome assembly GCA_963585895.1 of Sepioteuthis lessoniana. Classification (NCBI taxonomy): domain Eukaryota; kingdom Metazoa; phylum Mollusca; class Cephalopoda; order Myopsida; family Loliginidae; genus Sepioteuthis; species Sepioteuthis lessoniana. The sequence goes on along the minus strand of OY757916.1, from coordinate 65,339,946 downwards.
TCAAGGTCAAAATCTTCGACCTCTCTTTGCCTTTTCTAGCAAAAATCCCGCCCTTTTCATCATAGTCCTCCTTTTCACGCTTTCAGTAAAAGTTACTCTTTCTCAAAATTCCCTTAGGAGTAAGCAATGATTTTTTTTTTCTGCTCATTTCTCTGAACTAAACGCCGACAAATATTTCTTACGACCTTTTCCAATGGGTGGACATTGGCCGCCTAGTCTGGAGCAGACAGGTTCGTGGAGGTGGAGGGACAGAGTAAAATGATTAATTACATACAAGGCCAGGAATTCACCCGCAACCGGCAAATATTTTCGCCAATTAGACTTAGAACAGCGAACTGGAATGTGTTAAAAGCCCGGTAGTGGCCATTTTCTCCATCCACGCGTGAGTTTGGCTCAAGGCCATTTTTATTGTGAGTAACAGGTGCAGGACCGTAACTCACACACCCGGTAGTTCTAAAAACGCCTTGAGCCCCGTCGGCATTATCAAAGAAAAATGGGCACCTCAGGCGCCAGGCGAAAAACTTAAAACCCGGGGGACGGCTCCCTGAAGCAAAATGCAAATGAGGGGTCTTCCCCCGGCACTTGTGTTTGGCAGCTTCAACTGACAGCTGCCAAGCCAAGACACATCCGACCCGATCTGTGTGTCAATGAATACAACCAGTCGAAGAGTGGGTCAGAACTGATCTAAGTACAGATACAAGTGTCTGTCGGAATGACCGGCGTTATTATTTATTATTATTTATTTATTTTGGGAGTGAGGAAGAGAAGAGAAGCTAGCTACTTAGGATGAATAGAACTGAAACAAGTTTGTACCAAAAGTTTTCCTGCAATTTTATCGATACCGTATATATTACTTTTAATTAATGCGATTCCCTTAAATCAAATCATGAAATAATCCTACACGAGTTGACACGAAATTAAAATCAATCTCTCAGTGGCAACTTGCAGGGAATATGAGGTGCTATTAATCGCTTAGTCTCAGGGGGCTTCCCCACCCCAGGCTGTATATGCTTTGCAGGGTTGAGTTTATTGCTTGACGCCTGAGGTACCCTGAAAGGAGAATACCGACAGGACGAAGCATGTTTTGGTCGAGCTGTGCATAAGACTCGATTTGTGCGTAGTACCCCACTATGTAACGACCTTGTGTCATATATCGACTTGGTGGAAAGTCAGTTATATACATCACTCAATCAAAGTTTGGTATAGGAAAATTATGTGGTTCATTTAATAAGTAAAGGGATGGGTTTTTTTTTTAAATGCAAAATAATTTATAATTTTTTTTAGAAAATCTATGCATTGTTAGGAATTAATTTATAGCAAAAATTATTTTAATCTCACAAATGCATTTGCTTTGCGGCTATTCAAATTGGCAGTCAAACAGAGTTATCCAGCTTTGAACAGAGGTCTGATATCAAATTTTTGGTGACTAAGAATTGCATACTATATAAAATTTACAGAAAGAGTGTGTGATGTGTAAGGAGAAAAAATTTTTCACTCAAAAAATGTATACAAATGAACTAAATATGGATTTGTCACTATGATTCTGAACTGAAAAGACAATCCATGGAGTGGAGATATATTAACTAAAAGGTTCCGGGTGCAGCAGGGAATTAAAAAGGTCAATGCTGACAGTCTTTTTGGATATAAAAAGGATCCATCATTACTGTTTGTTTGTTTGAGTTTTATGGCATATCAACCTAGATAGGTTTTTTAATGCTAGATCCATTTTTATACAAATAATCAGTTCTATTTCAAACAATTCAGTTTAGCATCAGTGCACTATTTAATTGTCAAAACCATATCTGTTTAAAGCTATTCAGCTTAGTCAAACAGTTCTAATTCAAACAATACAGTTTAGTATATGTATAGTTTTTATTTGCACAGTTAAATTTCAAAACAGTTCTATATCAAATAATTCAGTTTAGCATAAGTACACCTTCAATGTCAAAAACAGTTCTATTTCAAACATTTCAGTTTAACATAAGTACGCAATTAAGTTCTATTTGACCCATAGATAGAACCGTATCAGTTGCTACCACTCCTGGCCAGAGTAAACCTGGGAGCGATGGCAATGAAGGGGTATTCTGCATTCCCCAAAGTTTCAGCATTACCGGAACCTCACCATCAAATTGTTTAATGTCATGTCAGGACACTCGTTGTGGGAGGTATTCTACAGCCCCAGCTCACTGGCTAACCATCATTACAGCTCTCCTAGAGAAAGTTTCAACTGTAAACAATACTTCCTATTGCTAACTCCTGAGGCAATATTCACCTATTTATTGAATGACCGTCGTATCATGACAATTTACTTTTTGTTTTGTTTATGTTGTCTTATTTTTAATCTTTAACCTACTTTTTTTTATGTTTTGTTTTAGAACATGTTATCAAAATAAATCAAGACTAAATCTTTTTTTTTCTTTTTAAATTTCAAAATTTGAAATCAGAATGAAGATCTGCAATGTATGTATTATCAAGTGATGATTGTCTAGAAGATGAAATTGCTATCAAGACAAAGTCTACATGAGTCAGTACCAGTGAGAAAAAAGAAATGAAACTAGTCTAGAATGTCTTTTGAACAGCAGATTGTGAGAGAGAAAGAGAAAAGAGAGAAGAAGAAGAGAAGAGACTAAATAAACAAAGAAAATGGTTGTAGTGAAGAAGAAGAAGAAGAAGAAGAAGAAGAAGAAGAAGAAGAAGAAGAGAGAGAGAGAAAGAAGAAGAAGAAGAAGAAGAAGAAGAAGAAGAAGAAGAAGAAGAAGAAGAAGAAGAAGAAGAAGAAGAAGAATTCAGTGAATGAATAAGTGAGAGACAATTGTAAAAGTATCTGAAGAAACATATAATAATAGATAAAGGGAGAGAGAGAAATAAAACCAGAGAGAGAGAGAGAGAGAGAGAGAGAGAGAGAGAGAGAGAGAGAGAATGAGAAAGAAGAACATGTAGGCGAATGGATGAGTGAAAATAAAGAAAGGATTTGGTTTGGTTTTATGGCATATTAACCATTTTAGAAAGATAGAAAGAAAGAAAGAAAGATAGAAAGAAAGAAAGAAAGAAGGTTCAATTACGAAACCAAAACAGTATCACAATATAATACTGAAAAATTTCGTTTTTAATTCTAACATGAAACAGTCTGAGGAAAGGCATAAATCTATCTGTTCTTCTCCTAGCTAATTGTATATAATAGGGCAGTCTGGGTTCTTTAGTCTATGTTTGGCAATTGGTCTCCGAGAAAAAAAAATCTGAATTTAAACCAACCGTAATTAAGAAATGATTTTGTCACATCCTACTCATGGGGGAGGAGTTGGGTAAATACATACTCGATGTAACTCAAAGCAAGTGTGACACATGTTACCATGACAATGAAATGTTTCATAGACAACCGAGAGATCATTGCAAAAAGTAACTCCTTTAGCAACAAAATGCATAGAATTTATTCCCAAAAATATCATACAGGAGTTGTTTTTTTTTAATTCAATATCTATTTAGATTTTAGAAATCTGATAAAATAATCTTGTGTGCGTTGGAATATATATATATATATATATACTTACTTACAAAAAATGCTATTAGTGAAGCCCAAAACTACTCCAACGCCAACGCACACATACACACACACACACACCACAACTATAAACATATCAAATATCAAAGACGAGTAAAGCAGACCAAAGTAAACACACCCCAGGAAAGAGGAACAAAGATCCCTATATAAACTAGTTTGACCAAGCAAGGGTAATTTATACTGGAAACAAGAGTAAGTTCAAGTCTCATTGAGTACTCCCTTAAAAAGACCTTTTGCCACACATGTTCTCTGATGAAAGCAATAAGCTAGAAACATACATATATAACACGTATGTAAGAACAAAATAAATAAATTCAAAAATACAAATCTCTTCGTGGACCTTCCTTTTTTATATATATATATATATATATATATATATATATGTGTGTGTGTGTGTGTGTGTGTGTGATTTTCTTTTCTTATTAAACGTATTTCAATGAGGCGTTCGCGATGTAATGGCTACCATCATAGACAATGGACACGACGACCTTGATTCAAATCCTGAACGAGGTTGTTTGATTTCACATAGCGCTAATACCTTTTGGGAAAGGTATGAATCCAACTATTCTTCCTCTAGGTTCGAGTAAATAGTTGAGCAGACTTTTCTCTAACTTTGGTATATCAAACTGACAAAGAAAAAGATAATTGAATTCAAGCCTGTTAAACTCCGCTCAAAATTGACTTTGTGTTACATTCTGCTCATGCAGAGAAGTTGGTATATATATATATATATATATATATATATATATATGTGTGTGTGTGTGTGTGTGTTTAGTTGGGATGGAGTCTTTCGTTTAAGCATGTTTGATTAAATAATAAAGACACATTTTGTCTATATAATTCTCTTAAGATCTTTTCAAGTTTCCTGATAAGTGTCTTGGCTATCGGTTGGAATTGGTGGGTGAATTTACCAAAATTGCCCTTTCGGACCTTTCATAGGCCATCATCAAGGGTTGCTTGGATGTATAAAAAGTGTTTTTGAAAGAGGTTTTTTTTTAGTTTTTTTATAACATTACAAAATTACGTAAATGCAGAGTTGTATAAAACTGAGATGCTAATGAATTTAAGAAAACAGAACGCTATCAACGGAAATAGAATATTATCTAGAAATATGGAATATTTAAAAAAAGAATAAATAAATAAAGGCATATCAAAATATACTCGCTATTTTCGAAATGAATTCTATTGATTTTAGGAGGGGGTTATATGGAGGGCTTCTAGGATATATATATAATTACAGTATAACCCGGAAATAAGAGACCCGATATAAGAGAAACCCGGATATAAGAGATATTTACTATGGTCCCAAATTAGAGCCTGTGTTAACTAAACAAAATAGACCAAACCCTGATATAAACGACTTATTATCCGGTCCCGACAACTCTTTTATATCCGGGTAACACTGTATTTAGCAAATCTCTTCTGCACAAGCAGGATGTGACACGAGGTCAATTTTTAGCGGAATACAACAGGTTTTAATTCGGAGTTTTCTTTCTCCGAGACAAACTGCCTAACCCAGGAAAATGATTCCAGTCTAAGCCACTATTTGCCAATAGGTGGGGTTGGAGAGAACAGAGAGATTAATGCCTTTTCAAAAGACATTAGGGCAAACTGAAACGCAAACAGCTTCGTCCAGAAATTGAAATTGCGTCGCCGATTCCAACTGGATCACCCTCATTCTTTTAAAGAAAATAACTGTTTTTTATCAGCATATTTTATGTCATAGCTTTTTTTATTAGCCGTATGATTACTGCGTGCACAAATGCTACCCTGTGATTTTAAGCGGAAGTGCTGGGGACTGACATTTTGATTTAAGAAAGAACGCACAGTCACAACATAATGATTGCACATATATGCTAGATTGGTTTTTTACACATCGACTGCGTTTTGTTAATTTCATAAACTAATTTTTCACAAGCATTTCACATGAATTTACGGAGAAAGTAGTTGTTATAAAAGCACTGTGCAAATGTTGCCTTACCTACCCAGGTAGTTGTTGCTACTGTGACGGCAAATTGACTAAAATTCCAAAACGGGACTTTATTTTTGCACGTGTGAAGACGGGGCAGGTTGGCACTTGATCCCTTATAGAATAAGTCCTCGTTCAGAGTTTTTCTCTCAGGCATATAAGACCTGGCATATTATGTGAGGGATCAATTTAGGGCCAGACTGACCGCCGCTGGCAAGGGGTTCCAAATCTCACACTATCCACACACCCACCAGGCCGCTTAACTTCATCCCCTAGACAACAGAAGATATGAGCCTATAGGTTTTAGTCGTAATAATATTATATTGTAGTAGTCGGCAACTCCGGTTTCCCGTGTGATATTTTAAAGGAATTAATAGGACAATTCTAAGCAAGATAACATAAGGCGAATAGAAGCTGAAAAGGAAATGTGACTCAACAAATTCGTAGCAGAACTGCAAAGAACAACATAGACCACGTGGTAACATAAAAATACATTAATCCTTTACTATACAAAGAGGTACACTTTCAAAGTGTCAAACATATAATAAATGGACAGTCCACGAATATAAATGTCTTTTCTTGACTTTTGTTTTTCTTCAAATTGAGAGAGAGAGAGGGTGGTATATAAAGTTTGGGTATAAAGGAGAAATGGCCCCAAAGTTACTTATCTTATTTTTCGACGGGGTTCCACAGGAAAATCTTTCTTCTTTCACGGGCTAATAGACTTTATTCTATTTTTTTTACACTGGCTTGAAGAACCTGGGGTCCCTCGTGTCTCAGATATTCTTTTGTCTTCAACCCGGAGTAAATGGCTATTGGTCTGTCTGCCACGAGCCCTGCTCAAAAACTAACTTTCTTACTATCTATTTCCGCTGACGGGGGGGGGCACTTCCGTTTTGGGGTCCCAGCCAATCATTTGGCTTCTCTCTCCCTCCCCTTCCGGTGTCCGGCGACCTGAGGTTACTAAGTACCAACACCAGTTGATATCCCCTCTGTGACCCACATTCTCTCTTAACGGTCACTTTTTTGACGGGTTTCCACTGTTCATTCCAACGGGAGGATTGTATTAATCTTACCTCTATCGTCTCCGCGGGATATCACGTGACACTACATTATTAATCAAAATAGAGCGGGGTTAACATCTATCTATCTATCTTCACACACACACACACACACACACACACACACACACACACACACACACACACACACACATATATATATATATATATAAAATTAACTTAAAGAGTTGGAGTTAGGCTTCCTGATGATCCGATAAGGTGAAACTTTAGTAGAAGATTTCCAACTCGCGATTTAAGCTAATTTTGTGTTTGGTTCCACTTATGTTGAGCACTTATGTAATTGTAGCATTGCAGGATTCGTGGAAGATTTTAGTTTTCTTTTGACCAACTGACTGCGTATACCTAGATTTTTTTCAAGGGGTCGGACGAGGTTGGCCTTTTCTTTCTTTTTGACCTATAATTTTTTCTTTTTCTCCCGGGCGGTGATTCGAGAAATATATATATATATATATACACACATTTATACACTACCAGTGAAAAGTATTTGGCCACCAACAAAAAAATTTACTTCTCATCTTAAAAGTTTTATTTTATAAGAAACACGTTAAGCACCACAATGCTTTTAATTATTATGCTAAATACAAGTTTTCTTCAGTAACTTTAACGTTAATATAACCAGATAGCTTCTGAAAAATTGATTTGAAGAAGGATATACAAGCAGTGAACTGATTTTATCTACCAGAACTACAGTGGATTATACTGTTAGGAGACATCAGGAAACGGGACAAAATAAGGCGAAAAGTAGGGCTTGTAGAACTAAAAGCATCAAAAAGAGAAGAGGACAATTTCATCAGATTCACAAGCATGCGACACAGAAGGGCTAACTGTTCTAAATATCACTGCTCAACTGAACCAATGTCACATAAAAAATGTGTCAATATCCCCAGTGATGAGTAAATACTTTGTGAGGCTTCCCTATATAGCAGTATTGCTGTCAAGAAAGCTCTGTTGATACACGTGTGTGTGAGTTCAAAGACATTAAAAGAATTTTGGGTGTTTAAATATATACATATTATATATATATATATATATATATTATACACACACACACACACACACACACATATATATATATATATATATATATATATTACATAAATATATATATAAACACTTTTTTAATATATATTATATATATATACTAAAAATACAATGAATATAAGAGGGTGACCTTAGTCGAGGGTGCCCCGAGTGCGCGTGCGTGTGTGTGTGTTCAAAGATATTGAAAGAATTTTGGGTATATATATATATATATATATATTACATAAATATATATATAAACACTTTTTTGATATATATTATATATATATACATAAAAATACAATGAATATATAAGTGGGCGACTTTAGTCGAGGGTGCGGAGGCTCCCTTTTCAATTGCTCGTACACCGTGAAACACGCTTAGAGTGTTCGCAATGGCCCAGGAGACTGGGGATCAATCCAAGGTCGAGTCTTACCAAAGATTCCAAAAATGGTACTTGTTGCCGCCTTGCTTAACACTCAGTATTATAAGGTATAGATCAAAGGTGAAGGGGAGTAATCAAAGGAAAGGAGTAGCGCCCTCCCCTACACCTTGGTGTTGTAGTTAATGAAAAAGAACCCTTCGAGTCGACCACTTCATGTATATATATATATATATATATATATATGCAAACATTGTTGTATTTCTCAGCAGATATCTTCATTATAGAGTGTACTCTATAAACATGAAAAAAACTTTTGATTCAGTTCTTATCTGAAATTGATATGGGGATTATTTTACGTATGCTTCAATGCTTTATTTTTATAAGCTGACACTTATCAGCGAATAAACGTAGATGTTAACCTGCCAACATAACAAAAGGAATACTGGACCAGAAGAAAGGTGCTACCATATAGATTCATTAAACGTTAAAAAAAACTCCCCTCGTCCCACTAAAGTTAGAAAAACACCAAAAATTGATGGTCGATGAGGTCAAGAGGGAGTCGTTGAAGCGTGGAAAACCGAAAAGAACAAATTCAACATATCACATACTCCAACTATTTGACCCCCTTCAGCTGCGCCAGGTCTGTAAGTGAAGATCACCTTTTGACATCCGATTGTTTTCGACGCGATGGATCTGCCAGGTACTTTAAGCTAGTCTTTCTCAGCATATTTTTTCTTTGTCGTTCATTTTTTCTACCGAAAACTTTCACGTTCCCATGATTAGAACGCTGATTGGGGAATAAGCCGATTCATACTTTTCCAAAGTGAGAGGAATATCGCGGCTGACTTTCGAACCCACTAACAACGATGGGGCAGTCCAGTACTTTAGCTCCTACACCACGGAGACTATCTTATCATTTGAGTTGCTGTGGTGTACTATGCCAGTAATCATATTCATTTTCAATTTTCTTTTACTTTCATCTGGTTTCTTTCATGTGATTTTGCCCCCCCACACACACACTTACACACACATATATATAATATAATTGTGTTATCTTCAAACATTATTATATCTTCGGAGTATATATCTGTAATCTTAACTTTCTGCAACCTTTCCTTTTATATATATATATATATATAGGTTCTTGGAATTAAGTTAAACACATATATATATATATATATATATATATATATATATATATATATAAAGAATAAATTAATACATATTGAAAATCTTTTTAAAAATGAAGTTAGTTTATAGTTACAAAGAAGTCTGCGACAACACCGGAAATTAGATTCATTTTCCAAAGTGTGTCTTTTCGTCTGTTTTTAGACACACTCTGAGAGAGGGAAAAGAAGTAGGAGGAAGAGAAATCTAACACATAGCAGTGGCCTCTATATAAACCCATACAAAACCTGAAAAAAGATTCCACTAACAAACCTTCACGAGTTACTTTGATTCTCATTGAGTGCCCCATTCATATGACCTTGTGCCACATATGCTTTCTGACGAAAGCAACAAGCTGGAAACATACACATATGTAAGAACAAAATGAATAACTCTTTAAAAAAATACAAATCTCTAAGTGGATCTATTCATTTTAAAATATTTACTTTTTTCTCTCTTTGGACCTAAAACGAATATATATATATATATATATATATATATATATATATATGTGTGTGCGTGTGTGTGTGTGTTAGGTTGTAACAAATGGATTATCAGTTTTTTTTAGATTAGCATCTTAAACAAGTATTATCTCATGTTTTGTTTAGAAATTTTAGAATAAGTATTTTTATTTTCTCTCCCCTCAGATTAGAAAAAAGATGTTCGTAATATCCTTAAGTAATCACCTCTCTATTCCTCCCAACTAAAGAACACAATAGACATGTTTAACTACATGAGTTGCATAGATATGTCATTCCCAGAACAGCAGCAGGGTTCATTCAAATCACGGATAGGGATGTAAAAATTGCTGGGGATGGTTTTTCCGTTTTCGAAAAGTGAATTTTAGTCTAAAGGACCAACCTCCTTCGTGAATAAAAAGGGAGTCCTCTTCCATTACAATAAGCCTCGTTCTCACAAAAATTAACAAAAGAACTCATCGAGGAGCTCGGTTAGGAAAAATTACTTCACCCTCCATATTCTTCTGGCCTTTCATCTTGTTTTAGGGATCATTTGGATGGTCTTAAGTTGACATCGAGAGAACAGGTTAAACACGAATTGACTTTATATGCTGAATCAAAACCTAAATAATTTTCCATGCGTACCATCTATTAGCTTGCTTATGTATATGTTAATGATAAGAGATTTCAATTGGCGTAAGATTTTCATATATATTATATACTTTAAAATAGGACATTACATTTGTTCTAACCATATATATATATATGTGTGTGTGTGTGTGTGTGTGTGTGTGTGTGTGTGTGTGTGTGTGTGTGTGCATTTGTTAAATTTCCGGTTCTGTATATAGATATCTTGATCACACTCACTCATCAGCAGGTTATCGGTAGAAATTGCACCATCTTAATCTCGCACTCATCACTTCACTCATCTTTGCTTAACTTGGCACAAGATCCGTCAAAAACAAACGACAGTCTCTATCTACCAAACCATCTTTAGATCGCTTGAATCTTTGTCACAGTTAAATGGGGGAACTATCTCAAGATAAAATTTGGATTAGGCAAAGGAAAAAAAAAATTCCAAAAACTACATTTTCATGCATTGCATTAAAAATAACAAAAGTATTAATTAGATAGTTTATTAAATGGGATATTATTGAAGATCTGTGGATTAGTGAAGTAAACCTTAATGAAATAAAATTATCATAATGCTTTAATCTTGCGTTAAGTGGTGAGAGAGGATGCCTTCCTTGGAAATTAACATCGGTTTTAGCTGAGGTGGAATACCGAACATTGCCACCAGTGAAAAATGTTTCAGTTACGAGTCACACGACGACATATATATATATATATATATATATATATATATATATATATATATATATATATATATATATAAAGAAATGCAGTTATTTCTTGTTTATATATATATATATATATATATATATAAGAAGAGCAGATTACTTCTATTGTAAGTATATATATATATAGCGAAGAAGTAATCGTGTTGCCATTAGCGCCTTTGCAAGTCTCTTCGGCGGCCGTTGAACGGATGTATGTAAACAATAGTAATTGTGATTCATAACCGTTTAAAATGTACTTCGTAGCTAATATCTCCTCGTTGGCTAAATGGTTAGAAGCCTTGGCTTGGCGTTTGAGTCAACCGGGTTTCGATCCCAGCTACGGGGAGATACTGTCTAGCTACACTGATGAGTTCTGATAGAACGAAACAGATCTGTCTGTGGATGACTATATATATATATATAGAGAGAGAGAGAAAGAGAGATACAAATATGCCAGAAGTAATCTGCATATTTACCCCTTGTCCCCCGGACCATTGGCGAACACTTTACTTATTAGGGCCACTGACCTGGTTATTTGATATATATATATATATATATATAGTCATCCACAGACAGATCTGTTTCGTTCTATCAGAACTCATCAGTGTGGCTAGACATATAAGCTTCCCGTAGATGGGATGGAAACCCAATTGACTCAAACGCCAATCCAAGCCTCTAACCCTTCAGCCACTAGAAGCCAGCAGCAGCAGCGAAGTAAATTTTAAACAGTTATGAATCACAATTACTATTGTTTGCATACATCCGTTTAACGGCTACCGAGACCTTAATTCATATATAAAGAGACTTGCAATGAACGCTAATGGCAACATGATTACTTCATTCGCTAGAGAACTCAACCCTACGTGGGTAGGGGAATATATATATATATAAGTGTGTGTGTGTGTGTATATATATATGTATGCATATATGTGTATATATATAAATATATATGTATATATATATATGTGTATATATAAATATATATGTATAGAAAGAGAGAGAGACTACTTGGATACCCATTTATCGTTTTTTTTTTAATGTATCATATATTTTAGTTATGATATCACTGTTATATAAACAACTCGTTTTACAATTTTTATATTCTGTAAAGACATTTAGATAAGACATTATCGTCGATTAATTACGAACTAATAATTTTTGCAAGCTAAATAGTTACCTCTTCGGCAAATAAAATAGTCATTCCGAGTTCAAATTCCGGTAGAAAAACTGTGAATTCACTTATTATGTAACGTTCGAATATCAAATACTTAGATAAAAAAATCTTGTTATAAGCATATCAACATAGTTGATGAGCGATCGGATGAATTTTCGGGCAGCTATTCTTCCACAAATACCTGAATCATTCAGGTATTTGCTTTCGAATGTAGTTAACTTTTTTATAGTATGTGTTTTCCCTATTTTTTCACTACAAGTTGGGTCTTTTAAGAGGATTACAGCAGCTTTAAATTCAGAGTTTTCTTTCTCTTACATTGGTTGCCTTACTAAAATTAAATCCAGTCTGACCGACTATTAAATCATTAGTGCGTAAAGAAGAGATGGATGCATGACTTTTCTGCTGGCATTAATTCAAAGTGAAAGGCCAATAGATTCATCAAGGATTTGAACTCGAGTCTTCGTGTCCATTTTTAACAAGGATAACCATTACACCAAGAGCTCATTCTATAGTAGTTTTTACAGGGTCTATTTGATCGCAAAGATAAAAGACCTATTAAATCTTTCGTAAAATATAAGATTACAAAATGGTTATGGTCCCAAACAAACTTTTTTCACATTTCGAAATAAAATCACAAATCTTAAAAAGACACAATTAAACATATTTTATTAGAGCTAAAACTGGATATATATATATATATATATATATATATATATATATATATATATATATATATATATATATATATATATATATATCTTCATGCATAGGGCTTATCGCATGAGATTTCAAGTATAAATACATCTAAGTGCATTTTCGCAAAGTTTATAAGTCGCTTAGAATGGGTTATGGAGGGTGAAACAAGTTGCTGATATTCACACACATAAATTTATATTCAAATAGTCGGAGGTGATGAGTAATTGAACCTGAACCGACAGATTCAAAATGAACGACAAAACGCCCTTTAATGGACAGGGAAGTCACTCAAAGCATGAAATGAATTAAAAAAAAGGTTTAACGGTTCCGCTAATGTGCCACATGTGTCATGAGATATTATCTATCTGGTGGATATAAGTGTTTACAAAGACATTCAAGAAGGCATATATATATATATATATATATATATATATATATATATATATATATATATATATATATATATATATATGTGATTCTTTTGGGGTTTATATGTATGTTTGTGTTTGTGTGTGTGGAGATGTGAGCGTTTTGTGCGTTCAAGTATATATGAGTGCATCTATGTGTGTATGTGAACAGTGATAGATAAAAAGATCTGTGATTGCATACAAAATAGTTAAATAAAGTGAAACTGCTTTATATATATATGTGTGTGTGTGTGTGTGTGTGTGTGTTCACATGCGCGCTTGAGGTATAATGGTTGTTGTCGTAAGAAAATAGACTAGAAGACCCATGTTCAAAGCCTGGACGAGGTTGTTTGTGTTTCACGTAGCACTTATACCCTGAGGAATATTATGCATTCAACTATCCAGCTTCCAGATATGGATAAGTAGTAGGGCAAATAGGGCTCCTTAACCTTGACATCGAAATCAGTCTAGCAGAAGAAAAACTTAAAATTCAAATCTTGTTAATATTAATCATTGTATTTCTCACAGTGAAGTGGTTACAAATATTGCTTTTTAGCATTGATAATTCAATTTAACACCTGTTATTAATTTTCACACAGTCCAGTAGATCCTCATATTGCTATGTAATAAAGATAATTGAAGGTGCCCGTGGTGTAATGGTTATCGTCGCAGGAAATGGACACGGCGACACGCGTTCAAATCCTGGACGAGACTGATTGCATTTCACATAGCACTAATACTCTTGGGAAAGGTATGAATCCAATTATTCTCCCTCCAGCTATGGGTAAATAGTAGGGCAGACAAGATTCTTCAGCCTTGGTGAGGCAACTAGTATAGGAGAATGAAAATTCTGAATTCAAAACTGTTAAACATCGCTTAAAAAAATTGACCTTTTGTCATATCCTGCCCAAGCGGAGGGGTTAGGTAAAGAGGATAAAGATAAGTGAAATTTTACGTACAATTAAAGGGTTTTTAAGTTTTACTTATATTGCTATATAACACTAACAATTCAGCACTTGACTGCGGAATCGTAATAAGTGAGTTCAAACTCAAGCCGCGCTATTAGGTTCAATTTCGGACAAATACCTTTGGGAAAGGTATGAACCCCCTGATCCTCCCAGCTATGAGTTTAATAGCATCATTGTTGTTCTTCTAAAAGGATGGCTTTGGCATTAGGTAACCCATGAAGGTTGATATGCCATTAAAAAAGTAAAAAGAAACCAGTAGCAATTCGATTCAACTTCAGTAATTTGTTTGCACACAGTTAAACGATCAAAAAGTTTTATTTGATCTATAGATAGGACGGGTCAGAATTGACCTGGAACTAACAACAGTGAAGGTGTATTCTATTCTCCAAAGCACCTTGACTGTAGCCTGACTATTGGAGAGTTTAACGTCACATCCGGAGCACGTGCGGGACGAGGATCTTATATATCAGCAAAGATGCAATCGGTGTATTTTACTGCTCAAGCCAACTGGGCCTCGTGAACTTGTTGGTTTCTTTTTGTAACATCAACTCATATTGATTTGTATACGTTCGAGCATTTCAAATGTACTCAACATCAAGTGTTATATAGCAGAGGAAGGTAACAACACTGATGCATAAAAAATATAATCAGCTTCTTTTCTTAAACTTTCATTATCCAAAATCTACGGATGGGTACAGATCTTCTGTGAACAGCTTTCCTCTTCGTTCTACTATCCGGGTCGAAATATCCCTGGTTATATAATATTCCGGACACCCACAGAAATTCTCGTTGTCACATCTGCTCCATGTGGACATGCCTACTTCTAGTATGCCACCCACACAATGCGCGTGATCACCCTTCTTTCTTGCATGCCACTCCCGCAATTAACAGTGCATTTCCACTGCAGACATTTGCGTCCTGTTTATTTTAAGTACCAGGTTCATTTCCCGTTATTTTTGTTCCCAATATATGACTATAGCAGTTGCATCGACGCATCAAAGAGGGTCTTCAAGTCAATATCCAACTCAAGTCTATTTGATGCTTCTATTTAGAAAGAAGGAAATCTCTTATATTGACATTACATTGTTATATCTATAGTTTGGGTGATAAAGAAATTACTCTCAGTGCCATTTATAGCGAGATTTATAAGAAAACAATAGATGCATATTGACCTTTGACAGAACCGTAATTTAGGGATTTCTTCACAGGATACTCTAGTGTAAACAAAGTGATTACCGGAAAACAAGCGATGCGTAGGTGTAAGCAGATCACGTGAATCATTAGCTTGAAGTAAGAGTAGGTGTTATGAAATTATATCTTGTTACCGCTTGAATAAGACAATGAAAATATATATTTTAAAAGCGTGAAAGGAGTGTTGTACGGAACGAATAAATAAATAATTTTTTAAAAAAATATAATTAAAAAAATAAATAGATAAAAAGAAAACTATTAAATTTGCAGAAACCCTCAGAGGTCTCTAGCAGGAAAAGAAGATGACGCATGCGTAAAAGAAAAAGTCATTCCTCTTGACAAAGAGGACCATATTATCTTTCTCTTTCGGGAAGTGACCAGCGGATTGATAACTTCGTGCAGGCGAGTTTGGGCACTACGCATACGTCTTTGGACGTAGCGTTGGTTAGTCCCTTACACCCAGTAGCAGCCTTCTCTCGGCCAACATTATGCTGAAATATACAAGACCCACTACTGAACTTTAAACTAACCCTTACCGGACTTTGACAAAACTTCCAAAAGAAAACTAACCCTTATGGAAGCCCGAAATACCAAATGCGGACACCTACGTACATGAAACGAATTAACGTATTTTTGACACCTTAACTGGGGGATTCAAACATTTTATTGTATTCAGGAAAAACTCCGTCATCCACGGAATGGTTGTTGAACGCAGTAGATAAAGGAAAGTATAAAAGAAACGTCTTCGTCTCTTATCTGTTGCTGTCTTTTCTTTCGTATAATTCTTTTTGGGACTTTCTTGGGCAAGGCATTACACCGACTAACCAACGTGGGGGTAAAATGAAATAACCAAAATATGGAGTCAGATATGAAACGGCAACACAGCCTTGCCCATTGCCCCTGACCTTCAAGCCACACAAACCCCACAGTGTTTTACCCGAGTGTTAAATCTGAAGATAGAAAGAGACAAAAAATGAATGTAAAATTGTCTAAAAGCGAGAGATGAGCCTTAAGTAATAATTTCTAAGTTATAATGAGTTTCAGAAGAAAAATGGAAATATCCAAAACAAAAAAATTAAGGAATTGGTTATTGAAGTTAGAAAATGGTATTTTACCAAATTTATCCTCTTAGCAGGTTTTATTCTTGAGTTTAGATTCTTTCGGCGGGACTCTGGTCGCTGAATCAATGGATAAGCCGGAGTTGAAGTTACCGTATAACGGACTCACCACTATTCTAAATAGCGACGCTAAGACCGTTACGAAAATCTTGTAGCTTCCTGAGAATTCCTTAAAACAGTTATTTTCAATTTTTTTATTATTTAAATTGTTTGTATACTTGATATTCAATGAGATATTAACCTAAAACGTAAGAAAATTGAGGCCTTATAACTACAGTGTAAGCCGGATATAAGAAAATTGTCGGGACCGAATAGATATCTCATAACCGGGTCTCTCTTATATCCGGTTTTGGTCTATTTTGTTTAGGTAACACAGGCTCTAATTGGGGACCAGAGAAAATATCTCTTATATTCGGGTTTCTTTTATATCAGGGTCTCTTATATCCGTGTTCCACTGTATATACACAGGTACGCAAAGCGTCACGATTGTTCGGTCGGGCAGTCAAGAGGTTTGGAGAGCAGCCAGGGATTGCCCAGAGGGGGCAAGGGCTAAGTGGTCTCCCTACGGAACCTGGTTGAGAACCTCTCGTCGAGGAAGCAAAGACGTACGGCCCTGAATATGGAATCACAACGTGGGTCAAGAAAAGGTCAATATAGCATTCTTCGGTCTGACTGTCCGCTTCCTTCGTCTGTCTGTCTCACTCTCTAACAGACAATTTCGGACCTTTCGAGTCATAAAGAGAAAGATATATTTTTATAAAGAAACGTGATATGGTCTCTTCATTCCTTCATTCATCACAGCTATACACTCAAAATGCTCTTTGAGAATAAACTAATTCCATATCAATGCTTAATCTTATTTATTTTATATATTATGTTTAAAGATAAGAATGCGTTAAAATAATATTTTTATGACTAAGACGAATTACTATACCTACCTACAAAAAAAAAGACAATCGTTTTTATTAACTTATTTATGTGTGAACATGGATATGGTTTGATTGGGTTGAGTTTATGGCATATCAACCATTATTGGTTATTTAATACCAAGTTTTGTTTTTACATATATATTAAATTTTTTTTTGCCTTAAAACTAAAAACGGCACAATATCAATTAGCAGGCATATATATAAAGGAACAGACAGAATACATTCAAAATCAGATAGATAAGATCAGAGACTCGGTAGAAGATAGACAATCTAGAATTGCCTGGCAAACAATAAACGAAGTGAGCAGAAGAAAGAACACAGCCAAAGCAAAACTTAAAGCAGCAAACCAACAAGAAAGAATAAAACTGTGGAAACAGCACTTCGAAAACTTACTTGGAAACCCACCAAAAATAACGCATGAACCAATCACCAGAATAATTAGCAAACAATTAGACATTAAACTTGGACCGTTCACACAAGGAGAACTCGACTCGGTTCTCAGAAAAATTAAAAATAGGAAAGCTGCAGGACTGGACGAAATTCCCCCGGAAGTATGGAAGACCAGACAATTCGACGACATACTGCTCCGACACTGCAACGCAGTATACAATCAAAATCCGATAGATAGATGGACGAAGGGATGCATACTCCCCTTCCCTAAAAAGGGGGACCTCGGATTAGCCAAAAACTACCGAGGCATAACACTTACATCCATAGCTGCCAAAATCTACAATGCCCTACTACGAAACCACATAGAACCCAAAATCGACAACATACTTAGAAAAAACCAAAATGGCTTCCGAAGAAATAGATCTACGACCTCACAAATACTAACCATCCGCAGAATCCTTGAGGGTGTACGGGCAAAGAACCTACAAGCGACATTAATATTTGTCGACTTTACCAAGGCTTTCGACTCCATTCACAGAGGAAAGATGGAACAAATCCTACTAGCGTACGGCATACCTAAAGAAACCGTAGCGGCAATAACGATTCTCTATAGAAACACTAAAGTAAAAGTACGATCACCAGATGGAGACACAGAATACTTCGACATTGTAGCAGGAGTACTACAAGGGGACACGCTGGCTCCGTATCTCTTTATCATTTGTCTAGACTACGTACTTAGAACATCGATTGACAAAATCAAAGAGAATGGCTTCGAACTGACGAAGAAAAGAAGCAGAAGATATCCCGCAACAACAATTACCGACGCCGACTACGCCGATGACATAGCGATACTGGCAAATACACCTGACCAAGCCGAAACACTTCTGCATAGCCTGGAACGAGCAGCAGCAAGCATAGGCCTCCATGTTAATGCACACAAAACGGAATATATGTGCTATAACCAAACGGGGGACATCTCCACTCTAGAAGGAACCCCTCTTAAACTAGTAGACAAATTCACGTACCTAGGAAGCAGCGTCGAATCAACCGAAAAGGACATCGAAACGAGGTTAACGAAAGCATGGACAGCTATCAATAGGCTATCGACTATATGGAAATCAGACCTAACCGATAAAATGAAACGCAGTTTCTTCCAGGCAGCGGTCACATCGATACTGCTATATGGATGCACTACATGGACGCTAACAAAACGGCTGGAGAAGAAACTAGATGGCAATTACACAAGAATGCTGCGTGCAATCCTCAACAAGTCCTGGCAGCAACACCCCACAAGACACCAACTGTACGGCCACCTGCCCCCTATCACGAAATCTATTCAAGTTAGGCGAACCAGACATGCAGGACATTGCTGGAGAAGCAGAGATGAACTCATAAGAGATGTACTCTTATGGATCCCCACACACGGCCGCGCAAAAGCAGGACGACCAGCACGAACGTACATTCAGCAGCTATGTGAGGATACAGGTTGTTGTCCTGAAGACCTACCTAGGGCGATGAACGATAGGGAGGAGTGGCGAGAGAGGGTCAGGGATATCCGTGCTGCCAGCACGATATGATGATGATATATTAAATGTATGTGATTCGTAAGCTCATTTTGTTGATACATTTTTAAACTAACCTAAGCTCATTCATTTGTACACAGATGGTTTCAAGTACTTCTAACACCAATATATATATATATATATATATATATATATATATAATTTGTAAGTTTATAGTTTATAGGTAATTTCATTTTTAAATGAGAACAAATTTGTTTACGCTCTGGTATTACTATTGTTTCTCCACAGTTTAATGGTTTTAATTATTGTTATATGACAATTATAATTCTGTTCTATACTAATCTTTTGAATACATACCGTGAACTAGTAACTATTCAACTCTAATTATTCGATTCAACATTACTCGTGTGCGTTTTCACCCAGTTTAATGGTTTCAAGTATTGCTATGTATCACTTACAATTCAATTAAACATTAGTCATTTGTTTACAGTGACGAACGATCAAACACTTCAATTTCTAACAATTCAATTTTGCATAATTCATTTATTTGCTCAGTTTAAATGTCAAACTGCTCTATTTGACCAAAAGATAGGATCCTATCGGGTGCCACCACTCCAGGCTGGAGTGGGCCTAGGAGCGATTGCAAACTTGGGTATTCCGTATTCCCCCAAAGCTCCAGCGTTACTGGAGCCTCACCATCAGATTGTTTTGTGTCATATCCAGGACATTTGTTAGGGAGTCCTACTCCTGAGTAGAGATGAAGTCGGTGTATACAATTGCCCCAACCGACTGGGATAGTGTTGGTGTGGGTGAGTGGACATGTGTGTGTATGCACATGTATGTATGTATGTATGTATGTGTGTGCTGGCGTGTCCGAACGCGTGTACTGGGTCCATGTATAGGCGTGGGTGTGTGCGTGGGAATGTGCGTTCCTGTGTGTGCATCTGTGTATATGTGTCAATATTTGAGCGTGTGTGTATGCGTGTGCGTTTACACGTCTGTATAAGTGTATGTGTGTGTGTTCATATCCGCATGTGTGTGTGTGTGTGTGTTGGTGTGTGTTTCTGTGTGCATGCATACGTCAGATTGAGAGCGTTTCCCCAAACAGTGTGTTACCCCCGACCAAATGATGGCAGTTGATATGAAGGTAATATTTACCAACCCCTCCGCTCGGGCAGGATATGACACAAGGTCAATTTTTTAAGCGGAGTTTAACAGGTTTGAATTCAGAGTTTTCCTTCTCCTAGACTAGTTGCCTAACCTAGGCTGAAGAACCTAGTCTGTCCTACTATTTACCCATAGCTGGAGGGAGAATAATTGGATTCATACCTTTCCCAAGGATATTAGTGCCATATGAAATGCAATCAGTCTCGTCCAGGATTTGAACTCGTATCGCCGTGTTCATTTCCTACGGTGATAACGACTACACCACGGGCACCTCCAGTTGATATGAAGGTGGGCATGTGCATTTAGGTGTGTATACATTCGTGTTTGTGACTGGAAACATGTACGTGTATATGAGTGCATGAGCACGTACGTGTGTCCGTGTGTGTTTCGGTGCATGCGTAGACTTGCATGTGTGTATGCGTGTGTGTGTGTGTGTGTGTGTGCACATAACCTCAGAATGATGCAGATGTGTGTATGTGAGTGCGTGTGTGGTTGTGTCGATATGTGTGAGCGTGCATGGGTGTATGCAAAATTGTGAGTGGTTAGTGTGTGCAAATGTGCATACATGCACGTGCAGGTGTGTCTTTTCGTATGTATGTATATCCAAATGTACGTTCGTGCGTTAGTGTGTTCGGGTGCATGCAAGTGTATAGGTGTGTGCTCGCTTGTGAGTGGGCGTGTGCATGCAACTGTGCATATATGCATTTTTAGCTGTGCATTTCCCTATGTGTATGTACATATGCATGTGTATGTACCTGCATGCGTACGTGTATACGCATGCGTGTGTTTCCGTATGTTTGCGCGTATGTGCGTCGGTGTGTCCGTGCGTATGTTTGCGTGTGTATATACATGCATGTGTATGTGTGCGTTTTCGTGTGTATGCATTTCCAAATGTATGCGTGTACATTGGTGTGTTCGTGTATGCGCAAGTGTATATGTGTGTGTACTTGTGAGAGGTTGCGTGCGTGCGACTGCGCCTGTATGCATGGTTAGGCGTGTGTTTCCCGATGTGTACATGCGTGTGCGTATGTTTGTGCGTGCGTACACGTGTACTTATGAATGGGTATTTCCGTATGCGTGTGTGTGTGCATGGGTGCATACCTCTGAATGAGTGTTTCCCTTACAGTGTGTTGCCCTCGACCAAACGAAGGCAGTCGAGATGAATGTGTGCCTGTGTATGTGTGTATGCTTACGTCTATGCGCGTACGCGTGTGTCCATCTGTGTGCCTGGGAACGTGTGTATGTGTTCACGTGTCTGTATGCGTGTGTTTGTGTGTTTGTGTGTGTGTGTGTCTGTGTGAGAACATACTTCTAGAATGTGTGCGTTTTCCCTAACAGTGTGCTGCCCTCGACCAATTGATGACAGTTGAGATGAATGTCAAAGATACGACAGAGAACTCTTTTACGCTGGATTGCAAGCCCTCACTTCTACTCAGTCGCAAGCAATAAATGATCTGCCTGTTTCCTACCAAGTACCAGCAAGGGAAAAACATTTATATATATATATATATGTGTGTGTGTGTGTGTGTGGAAGCTGCCAGATTTTCCGATCTCTGATTCATACAAGAGGTGTACTAAAATACCTGAATATAAGAGAGGGGCAACTAGATGGATGTCATTCAGCGCGTGTATATAGGCATATCGCTCTCCTCCAACCCTGAACTATTTCTTCTTATATGTGTGTATATATGTGTATGTGCGTGTTGGGTGTTATTGTATGCATGCGTAATTGACACATAAAAAGATAAGTTTCTAGTACATGTCATGAATGCACGTGTAAAGTCAGGTTTCTCATTATATATATATATATATAGATGTGTTTGTGTGTGTCTGTGCGTGTGTGCCTTTCTATCTTTATTTCAGGCTCTTTAAGATTACCTTAGTTTTGTACAAAGGGCAACGGGTCACCCTGTAAGGATAGAACTCATTATATATTATATACAGACACTACGGAAATGGTAAACGAGGCAAACTTTCTAACCATAATACCATAGACAGATAGATATAAGCAAAATGGTCAGTTAGTTTTTCGGTTGACTTAACGGCGTGACAACTTTTGCTGGCTTAAGTAATGCTGAAGTCTATCTTTTTTTAAGCTATTTTATAGTTCAAAGTACCTATTAATATAATCATTACTGATGAATCTTAGATCATTATCGTAGCACAGGGGCTAACGTGTTGGATTTTGGCATCGTAGCATCGTAGTAACTGAGTTCAAGTGGAGCTATTGAGCTCACTTTTGGACTTATATGCTTGGGAAATGTATCGAACTCTCCTATTCCTCCAGTTATATTAAATATCACCACTGTTCTTCGACAAAAATGACTTCGGCATCAAATAACCCATTAAAATTGATGAGACATTAAATAAAGAAAACAAACCAATTAACTATGATTGTAAAGTTGGCGACCGTAGTCAACGGTTACCCGAAGGCTCCCTTTTCAATAGCTACTACACCGAGGTGTCCTCGTGGTGTAATGGTTAAAGCGATGAACTGCGGAATCGTAGTACGCGAGTTCGTACTCCAGTCGCGCTATTACGTTCACTTTCGGGCAAATACCCTTGGGAAAGGTATGAACCCCCTTATTCTCCCTCCAGCTATGGGTAAATAGTAGGACGGACTAGGTTCTTCAGCCTTGGTGAGGCAACTAGTCTAGGAGAAGGAAAACTCTGAATTCAAACCTGTTGAACTCCGCTTAAAAATTGACCTTGTGTCATATCCTTCCCGAGCGGAGGGGTTGGTAAATAGTACCGAGGTGTAGAGAAAGGTGTTGCTCCTTTCTCTGGATTGCTCCATTTTACCCTTGATCCGTACTTTATAATGCGGAGTATTAAGCAAGGCGGTATCAAGTACCATTTTTTGAGTCTTTGTTATGACTCATCGTGGGATTGAACCCTGGTCTCCTGGACCATTGGCGAACACTCTACTCATTAGGCCAATGGGCCAGTTATATTATAGCTTCTAGTAACTGTTCTTAATTCAAATAATATGTACGAAATGATATGGTTTTAACATATATATATATATATAGAGAGAGAGAGAGAGAGAGTTTATCAGACGTCAATCCGTCTGACGTTATGTTATGCCTAGATGTTTGGGAATAGTGTACATTCGATTGGCCTAGTGGTTAGAGTATTCGCCAAAGGCTCGGGTGAGCAGCGTTCAATCCTAGGTCGAGTCCTACTAAAGACTCAAAAAATAGTACTTGATGTCTCCTTGCTTAATACTCAGCTTTGTAAAGTATGGATCAAGGCTAAAGTGGAGCAATCCAGGAAAAAGAGTAGCGCCCTTCCTTAGACCACAGTGTATTAGCTAGTGAAAAGGGAGCTTTCAAGTTCCCCTCGACGACGGTCACTAACTTTACTTACTTATAAATTCATATTTATATTTTTGTGGAGCTTCTTAAGAATTTTTTTCTGTCAGTTACATGATTTTAAGTATTCCTATATAATATTATTAATCTGTCGACAGATCTAAATGACTTTAGTTGAGAGTGGAGCTAAGATTAATGTCAATGAAATATTACTTCACAATCCCCAGAATCTCAGAATAAGAGCCTGAGCACCTGATGCGTTTTTTGGGAGGGTGCACTGTGAATGTATTCCTAACCCCACGAACAGGTAAGAATTGGTATTTAATACTAATAATTTGCAATATAGTTTCAAGTATTTTTATCAAATACAAATAGTTTTCAAGTAACTTTATGATTTCAGGTAACTATCCCTATTTAATAATAATAATAATAATAATGTAGACCTTGCAAGAGAACTAAAAAAGCTATGGAACAAGAAAGTGACGGTCATAGCAATTGTAACTGGTGTGCTCGGTATAGGCTACAAATGATACGTACAGGGGGTGGAGGAGTTAGAAATAAGAGGACGAGTTGAGACCATCCAAATAGCAGCATTTTTTTTTTTTAGATCAGCCAGAATACCGAGAAGAGTTCTGGAGATTGGACGAGACTTGCTGTCACTCTGACTTCGGTGGAAATCCATCATCTAGCGCTGGTGTGAAAACCCCTCAAATGATTAAAATAAAAGTGAAAAAAGGATTAGTATCTCGACCTTGATAGGGAATTGAAAATCTGTGGAACATGTAAGTGACGTTTATATAAATTGTAATTAGTACTTTTGGTACAGTCACCAGAGGATTATTTAAGGGACTGGAGGACTTGAAAATAAGACGACAAGTTGAGACATATCGGCCAGAATACTGAGAAGAGTCCTGGAGACTTGAGAGACTTGTTGTCACCCAAACGTCTATGAAAGACCATCAGCATTAGTTGATGTGAAAAACTCTCAAAAGAAGAAAAAAAAATTATTTGTACATAATTATATAGTTTCAAGTATTTCTACTTACTACAAATAATCTTCAAACGGATCTACATGGCTCATAAATGGGACCCTAACTGGTACTACCACTCCTGATCAGAGTGGAACTAGAAACGAAAACCTTAGACTTTTTTCAGTCCTCAATAATATTGCTAGTAATAGATACTTAAGATTTATTGTTCACAGATCTGTTACAACATTACATTTTTGATTTACGAATATACGGAGAAATGGGTGTATTTTATATCTATGTAACCCACTTCCTTTCTCTCCACACCAGATAGATAGATAGATAGATACGAGTAAAGGAGAAGGGTAGATTGGTCTCTTTAGTTTCGGTCAGCAGATCGATCTAGAAGGAATAAGTTTGAATTTAAAATCTGAGGAATGTTGTTCAGGTTGGTTGGTTGTTTGGGTTTTATGGCATATCAACCTTTGTAGGTTATTTAACGCCAAATACACAATCATACAAATAATCAGTTCTATTTCAAACAATTCAGTTTAGAATGAGTATACAGTTCAATTGTCAAAAACATTTCCATTTCAAGCTACTTAGCTTAGTCAAACAATTCTAATTCAAACAATTCAGTTTCGTATCAGTATAGTTTTTGTCCACACACAGTTAAATGTTAAAACAGTTCTATTTTAAATAATTCAGTTTAGCAAAAAATAAGCAGTTTAAATGCTAAAACAATTCTATTTTTGACAATTCAATTTAGCACAAGTACGCAGTTAAGTTCTATTTGACCCATAGATAGGACTCTATCAGGTGCTACCACTCCGAGCAAGAGTGGACATGGGAGGGATGGCAATGAAGGAGTATTCCGCATCCCCCCAAACTCCAGCATTACTGGAACCTCACCATCAGATAGTTTTGTGTCATATCTAGGACACTCGTTGGCGTGTCTTACCTCTCTGTAGAGAAGCATTCGGTGTATTCTACAGCCCTAGCCGACTCGACAAGAATGTTGTTCAGGAGAATCTTGAGCGCATTGGTGCACCATCTTTCAGTAATCAGTTCACCCAAGAAGTGTGGCTGGCTCTACGGAAACTTTCACCTCAATACACAAATTACTTGTATAGGTTGTCCCAGTCAGCTGGGGCTGTAGAATACACTGATAGCATCTCTACAAAGGGGTAAGACTTCCCCAACGAGTTTTCTTGATATGATATTAATCAATCTGATGGTGAGGCAACTTGGGGAGGCAACTTAATACCGCAACTTGGGGAATGCAGAATACCCCTTTATTGCCATTGCTCCCAGGTACGCTCTGAAACAGAGTGGTAGAACCTGATAGGGTTCTATCTATGGGTCAAATAGACGTGTTTGATATTTTCACTGTGTACTTATGCTGAACTGAATTGTTTGAAATAGAAATGTTTGATCATTTATATAACTGTGTTTAACTGTGTTGAATTGAATTGTTAGTGATACATTGTGGCAATCGAAGGCATTGAACTGTATGCAGGCAGGTGATTGATAGTAAATAGAGTTAATCGTTTTAGATGGAGATGGGGGGGGGACCATTTAACTATGTGACAGAATGAGCACAGGGTTGTTTGGGAATTTTATCTATAATAGAAAATGTTTAGAAATCATATATCTACTATGTATGTATAAAAAGGATTTGGCATTACATAACCCACAGTGGTTGATTTGTCATAAAACCAAACCAAACCAAACCAAACTCGTATAGGTATTCTTGCAGTTCACATCTTTAACAGATATCAACACCAGTGTCCATTAAATATACTTGGTGCATACGATAAGTTTCCAGACTTTTTTTCGTATGGGCACTTTTATTGATAGTAGACACATGAAACTCGAGTCCCCATCGAAGTAATCTCCTCCGGCTGCAATGCACATGTTGTACCGTTCTAACAACTTCGGGAAGGCCCCATGGAAGTCCTCTTGTGTAAGCTTGTCAAGGACCTTCGTGCCATTTAAAGTTTAAATCAGAATTTTATTGCATATCGTTCTTCTAAAGTGTCAGATTGCATTTTTGAAATTCACCAGCTGTGATAATCAGACTATAGTAGGGTGTATTCTTATTCCTGCTGTAGCAGTTCATTTAAAACTAAAATCATAAAAATTGGTCAGCCATGGGAGGCTTGATACTTTTCAAACTTAAATTAAACGCGGGGAGTCATCTGATGAGACGGAGAGTATAATGCTATTCTTCGCCGAAATAAATTTATAATGACATTTTAACCAGGTTTGAGTGTTTTTTAATAGTATATATATATATATATATATATATATATATATATATATATATATATATATCATTCATATTATATATATATACATAAATCACATTATATATATATATATATATATATATATATATATACATATATATATATATGTATATATATATATATATATATATAAAATGTGATTTATATATATATATATATATAATATGAATGATATATATATATATATGTATGTATATATATACAATGTGAATTATAAATCTATATAATTCATATGGTATATATATAAATATATAAATCACACACACACACACACACACACACACACACATATATATATATATATATATATATATATATATATATATATATATATTACATTTACTTATGCACAAATATTATTCTATATTAAACGAAATGCTTTCCAAGATTTCAAAGAATCAGAAAATGTAGTTCTCGTTAGCAGTAACTTTGTAATAACACTCTTTAATATGTATGTGTGTGTGTGTGTGTGTGTGTGTGTGTGTGTGTGTGTGTGTGTGTGTGTGCATATTTGTGTGTATGTATGTGTGTGCGTGGTTGTATCTCTGTATGTGTGTTGTGTTAGCTATTATCATCATGGAAAATGGTACTTGATAAGCCTATTTCAGACTTCGATCAAAGTTTCTCATTTGCAATGATGATTTTTTAAAATCTTTCTTTTTTTTCTCTTGACAATTTTTTTCTTTCTTTCTTCCTGATTTTACTTCTTTCTTTCTTTCTTTCTTTCTTTCTTTCTATTTCCTTTGTGCAATAATGATCTTTCTTTCTTTCATTCTTTCTTTCTTTTTAGTCCAGTCGACTGGGGTTGCAGAATACACTGACGGTATCTCTACTTAGGTGTAAGACTCCCCCAATGAGTGTCCTGGATATGTCACTAAGTAATCTGATGGTGGGGCTCCAGTAATGCCGGAGCTTTGAGGAATGTGAAGTACCTCTTCATTGCCATTTCTCCTGGGTCCACTCTGTCCCGGAGTGGTACCACCTGTCTATGGGTGAAATAGAACAGTCTGACATTTCATTCTTTCTTTTCACTCTATTTCCTTTCTCACATTTTTCTTTGTTTCTTTTTTTTATTTATTTTGTCTCTTCCTTTCTTTCTTTTAACTCTTTCTTTCTTTCTTTCTTTCTTTCTTTCTTTTTAAATTTTTTTTTTTTTTTTGGCCTTAGGAAAGGTATCAGTCTATCTATCACTTCTCTCCCAATTAGAAAACATTAGGACTATTTATGTTATCTAGCCTTAGTTAAGCAACCAATCTAAGAGAATAACTTTTATTCAAACTTCCAGCCAAATTCATTACAGATCAGTATTGCAATGTACGGTCAATTAGACTCTAAGACTTACAGAGCATGGCAAACGCCTTAATTCTCTAGATTTTTATCGTTCTGTTGTTGGAAATTAGTTTGATTTGGTTTGGTTAGATTTCTTTTTTTAATTGCATATCAATATTTATTTCGCCAGCCATTTTCCGTCTCCTCAGAGAAAGTTTTCCACCTGCCTTTCTCTCTTCCCCAATGTATCCATCTTGTCCCCCTCTATCTATCTATCTATCTATCTATCTATCTATCTATCTATCTATCTATCTATCTATCTATCTATCTCTTAGTAAATGTTTGTGCTAAAAGAGCTGATAAAAAAGAACTGATTTCTCTGTCTCCTGATAGGAATATTTCCTCTTGATTCTCTCTCTCTGTCTCTCTTTGTCTTTCTCTGTCTCTCTCTGACTCTCTCTCATACACAATACTCTCCCACTCTTTCTCTTTCTCTACGTCTCTATTCCCGCTCCTCGATAAATATTTGTACTTAAATGGCTGATACAAAAGAATTGATACAATAGCTGATTTTTCAGTTTTCTGATAGGGATATTTTCTCTCTCTCTCTCTCTCTCTCTCTCTCTCTGAATATTTTTACTTAAAGAGTTGCTTCGAAAGAGTTGATTTCTCGGTCTCCTGATAGGAATATTCCCCTCCTCTCTCTCCCTCTCTGTGAATTTTTATGCCTAAAGAACTATTACGAGAGCAAATCCTCCGTCTCCTGATAGGAATATTTACTCCTCCTTTCTCTCTCTCTCTCTCTCTCTCTCTCTCTCTCTCTCCCTCACACACACACACACACAAACACACACACACAAACACACACATATACATATACGCACACATACACGCTCTCTCTCTCTCACACACACACACACACAAACACACGCACATACACAAATGGTGAATGACTGTACCTAAATAGATGATACAATAAGTATTCATTAATTCGTCGTATATAATCAAATCGATTGAATTCCAAACTTGAAAAACGAAGTAAGAAAAGATTTTTGAATCCTTTTACTATGATGACACTTACTACGTATTGAAAATTTCTTTATTCACAACTAAGAAAAGACGTTGTATAATCTTTCATTTTCTTTCAAATCTCTTGTTCTTTTCTATGCCCACTACAGTGCGATGCCTTGAATTTACTGCTTAGTTTAGCCAGTTGAGGGGGCAAGCGTTGTAAATAAGGGTCCATTTTACTGCGATGTTTCACGTGCTGAAAGAAGATCGTGCTTCAGATCTCTTTATGATATAAGTTTTGAGATAACAGCAACGCACCACGGCCAACAAAATGATCGACACTGGTGCCTTTTATATTTCTTTCTTTTTTCTTATTTTTAGTGTTGAGTTCTGCTTTAAAGTTTATTGCAACAAAAAAATCGGTCTTAGGCAAGTAGGCCACGAAGAATTTCAGCATAGAAATGAAAATACCTTAAATACCTTCTATTGTGCTCGCGGTGTAATGGTTCTTGTCGTAGGGGAATAGAAACGGCGATCCGAGTTAAAACCCTGGACGAGGTTGTTTGCATTTCCCATAGAGCTAATACCATCGAGAAAGGTATGAATCCAACAATTCTCCCTCCAGCTGAGGGTAAATAGTAGGGCAGACTAGGCTCTTTAACCTTGATATGTCAACTAGTTTAGTAGAAAGAAAACTCTGAATTCAAACCTGTTAAAGTTCGCTCAAATTTTGACCTTGTGGCGCATTATGCTTTTACGGAGGTTGTTGCATATTGATTCTTGACTGAGCCAAATGTTCCAGCTGTGTTAACAAAGTGATTGCAGGACGTTCCTGTGTGAACAGAAAGGCAGCAATGTGTTGGTGTAAGCAGCTCACGTGGCTTGAAGCGGACATGCATTGGCACTATGAAATAATATATACACAGATAAACCACACATTAATGGTCAGTCTCAGTGTTGGATTTGGTCAGTTAAAGACACCAACCGCCAGGCACCGCCGAGCGGAGTGCGGCAACCCACAACAGTCTTCAGTCTCATTATTCAGTCGTCAGTCAGCAGTCTTGAGACTTGGTGTTCCAGATTGCCCCCCTCCTGGCGAAGGCCGGTTGAGAACGTCTCGTCAAAGAAGCAAAAGAGGTGCTAAGTGGAGCCCTGAATATGGGGGTGGCACTGTGTGGTTAAGAAGAAATGCTAAGTTATGAGTATGGCACAACATGTCTAAGTAGATTAGATTCAATATAGCAGTGTCCAAATTCTTCAAGTCCTCCGTGTGTCTGCGTCTCCCTGTTTCTGTCTCTGTCCTTCTCTTCCACTTACGCCAGATTTTACCTCCTTTGAAGAATAAAGGGAGATGTACATTTTTTATAAAAAAAAGTCTAATGATTCCTTGATTCATTCATCATTTTTTCTGGTTGTGATTGTATAAAACGGAGTGTTGAAAAATACATACCTTTTTAATTTTTACATGTAAAGCAGTTTTATGCTATTATTTAAGAGTTCAAAATCCTGGACGAGACTGATTGCATTTCACATAGCACTAATACCCTTGGGAAAGGTATGAATCCAATTATTCTCCCTCTAGCTATGGGTAAATAGTAAGACAGACTGGGTTCTTCAGCCTTGGTGAGGCAACTAGTCTAGGAGAAGGGAAACTCTGAATTCAAATCTTTTAAACTCCGCTTAAAAATTGACTTTGTGTCATATCCTGCCCGAGCGGAGGGGTTGGTAAATAGGATAGTCAAAATTATCAGTAATTTATCTTATACTCGGTGGAAGATAGACAATCTAGGATAGCCTGGCAAAAAATTAACGAAGTGAGTAGAAGAAAGAGCACAGCCAAAGCAAAACTGAAAGCTGCAAACCAACAAGAAAGAATAAAACTGGGAAAACAGCACTTCGAAAACCTACGAGGAAACCCACCGGAAATAACACAAGAACCAATCACCAGAATAATTAGTAAACAATTGGATATTAGACTAGGACCGTTCACACAAGAAGAACTCGACTCGGTTCACAGAAAAATTAAAAATAGGAAAGCTGCAGGGCTAGACGAGATTCCCCCAGAAGTATGGAAGACCAGACAATTCGATGACATACTGCTCCGACACTGCAATGCCGTATATAATCAAAATCCGAGAGATAGATGGATGAAGGGATGCATCCTCCCCTTCCCTAAAAAGGGTGACCTCAGATTGGCCAAAAACTACCGAGGCATAACACTTACATCCTTAGCAGCCAAAATCTACAATGCCCGCATTGAACCCAAAATCGACAACATACTTAGGAAAAACCAAAATGGCTTCCGAAGAAATAGATCCACGACCTCACAAATATTAACCATCCGTAGAATCCTTGAAGGTGTACAAAAACCTACAAGCAACATTAATATTTGTCGACTTTACCAAGGCCTTCGATTCCATTCACAGAGGAAACAAATAGCTATAGAGGAACAAATCCTACTAGCATACGGCATACCTAAAGAAACCGGAGCAGGAATAACGATTCTCTATAGAAACACTAAAGTAAAAGTACGATCACCAGATGGAGACACAGAATACTTCGACATTGTAGCAGGAGTACTACAAGGGAACACGCTAGCTCCATACCTCTTTATCATTTTCTGAACCCTCTTTCTTTTTCATGCCGTAAAATGTTGATTTAAATGAATCTTGCTAACATGGTCAGTTGGCTGGTTTGATTTTTTTTTTTATGGCATATCAACCATTGTAAGTTATTTAATGC
Source organism: Sepioteuthis lessoniana (assembly GCA_963585895.1). NCBI lineage: Eukaryota > Metazoa > Mollusca > Cephalopoda > Myopsida > Loliginidae > Sepioteuthis > Sepioteuthis lessoniana. The sequence goes on along the minus strand of OY757916.1, from coordinate 65,307,787 downwards.
CAAACCCTGTTTAGACTTATATACTTAATATATATATGACTAGTGAACACATTTTGTTGATAGCATTTTTAAACAAACCTGAGCTCATTCTGCACACAATTAAAGGGTATCAAGTATTTCCATCAAACACAAATTATTCTATTTGCTATTTACCATTTGCTTGCATAAATTTAAATGGATATACAAATGATTTTTAAGAGAAAGATTTTAGTGGTAATTTCATTTTTAAATGAGTTAGAATTAATTAGTTTGTACACAAATATAGCTATTTTTCTATACATTCAAATGGTTTATATCATTATATATTACCAATAATTATTCAATATTCATCATGTTTGCAGACAGAGATATGGATACAAGTATGGCTATTGAACTCTAATTATTCTATTGAACACGATTCATTTATTTGCAAAACATCAAAGCGTTCCAAGTATTTCTATGTAATATTCTAATTTAGGCTAAAGAGTTAAAGAGTTTCAGGTATTGCAAATCAACATTAATACGAGGTATTCAGTTTACATTAATATAGAATTGGCATAGATTCTTGATAATTCAGTATGTTATTGCTCTACATCTAATAGGATGACTGACCAATTTTTATTATTTCAGCTGCAAATGAACAACGACAGCAGGAATTAGAATACACCCTACTAAAGCCTGATTGTTACAACTGATGAATTTCAAAAATGCAGTCTGGACGTGAGGACACTTTAGAAGAACGATATGCAATAAAATTCTGTTTTAAACTTGGAAAAAATGATGCCACAGAAACGTATGAAATGCTTCAGACTGCTTTTCGACGATCTTGCATGAATCGAGCATCAGTTTTTGAGTGGCATAAGAGATTCAAGGAAGGCAAGGAGTCTGTGAGGGATGAAGAGAGGTGTGGAAGGAGTAAGGAAGTCAATACACCAGAGTTGATTAGCCAAAGGGTTAGGGTTAGGGTTATTATGTTGAGGTTTTATGGGCGTTCAGGAAGAGATTCCGTTGGAAGAGTCCAGCCCTCTTCAAATCGGGTCAGTGGCATTTCCACCAGGACAATGTACCAGTCCACAACTCAACCCTTGTCACAGACAATTTGACCAAGATGGGCAACAAGACAGTTCCTTACCCTCCCTATAGTCCAGACCTTGCTCCGTGTGACTTTAGTTTATTCCCTAAGCTCAGAGGCTGTCGTTATGAGACAATTGAGGAGATGAAAGAGGCTGTGACGAAGGTCATAGACACGCTCACACAAGAAGACTTCCATGGGGCCTTGCAGAAGTTGTTGGAACGGTACAACAAGTGCCTTGCAGCCGGAGGAGATTACTTCGAAGGAGACAAGAGTTTCATGTGTGTACTATCAATAAAAGTGCCCATACGGAAAAAGTCTGGAAACTTATCGTATGCACCTCGTAATTCTATTCAACATCACTCAATCGTTTGCAAACAGTTAAATTGTTCCAAATATTACTATGTATCACTAACAATTCAATAAAACATCAGTCATTTGTTTACACTCAAATAATTATCAAACAATTCTATTTCTAATAATTCAATTTAGCATAATTCTTTTATTTAGACACAGTTCAAATGTATGTCAGAAACTTCTATTTGACTCATAAACAGATGCTACTACTCCGGGTCAGATTAGACGTGGGAGCAATGGCAATAAAGGGGTACTCCACGTTTCCGAAAGTGGGGTCGTACCCCTCGGCAGAGATACAGTCTGTGTATTCTATAGCCCAAGCCGACTGAGCTGACATGATTTAAAATGGAATCGGGAACCTGAATTCTAAGTCAGGTAATTCCCGAATAAAAGTCATTAATCCATCTCTTCTACCTGCTATGGGTTTATTGTACCAATTGAATTTTTTAGTTTTGATAAAATAAACACAGTAGATGGAAAATTCTGAATTGAAACCAGAACTGCACCACTTAAACATTTATCTCATATCACATCTTAATCGTGGAGATGAGGTAGGGTAAATACATACTTGTAATGTATGTTTTATGAAGTTTCGTTGTTTGGTTATTTCGGTTTAATGGCATCTCAATATTTGCAGGTTATTTAAAGCCAAATCGATTTTCATGCAAATAGTTCTATTTCAAACAATTAAACTGCGTTCTCATACTGAACTTAATTGTCAAAAACATTTCTATTTCAAGCAGTTCAGTTTAGTCAAACAGTTCTATTTCAGCTAATCCAGTTTAGTATTAATACAGATTATGTTTACACAGAGTTAAATGTCAAAACAGTTCTATATTAGACAATTTAATTTAGTGTAAGTACAGCTTTAATGTCAAGAACAGTTCTATTTCAAACAATTCAGTTTAGTATTAGCACGCAGTTTAAATGTAACTAGAGTTTAATTGTAAAAAGCGTTTCTAATTAAAGCTATTCAGTTTAGTGTAAGTACAGCTTCAATGTTGTGAACAGTTCTATTTCAAATAATTCAGTTTAGTATTAGCACGCAGTTTAAATGTAAGTAGAGTTTAATTGTAAAAAGCATTTCTATTTAAAGCTATGCAGTTTAGTCAAACAGTTCTAATTCAAACAATTCAATTAACATAAGAACGCAGTTCTATTTAACCGATAGATAGGGCTCTATCAGGTGCTACCATTCCGGGCCAGAGTGGACCTGGGAGGAATGGCAATGAAGGGGTGCTCCGTATTCCCCAAAGCTACAGCATCAGTGGAACCTCATCTCCAGATTGTTTCGTGTCATATACAGGACACTCGTTCGGGAGGAGTCTTACCCCATTGCAGAGGTGCAGTCGGTGTATTCTACAGCTCCAGCTTACTGGGCAACATGTTTTATGAAGTTAAGACATGTTATCGAATATATTGCAATGCATACAATATGTGTTATGTAACAACTGGTTTAATATATCGCTGTCAATAAATAGATTTTTCTTTCTTTCCGTATCAAAGTTGAAGGTGGTCGGGATTTGTCGACGTATACCAACGACCTGTTTCTTTGTCAGCCGTGTGTGAAAGACAGGAAAAAATCTATGGAACACAACAAAAAAGATTACCCCGAATATCAAGCACCGAATAAATGTTTTTGTTGTTGTTGTTGTTGTTGTTGTTTTTCTTTTGTAAAAATTATCCGCTCCTTTTCGTAATTATACTATTATATTCTTCAGGCTTAATTTTTTCTCGCTTTTGAAATTATCAAGAAAAGATTTACAACTTTTTTTGTGGCTTGAGGGATGGCTTTTCAAAAAAATTCTTTATTCCCGTATTTCCTAATATTTTTCTTCTTGAAGGGATTTATTGTATGCAAGAACATATGTGAGATGAGTTTCCGTTACAAAAAAATTTGTACTCTTTAGAGTCGATAGCAAGTGACATCCTAGACGCCTGCACCCAAAGTCTTGAGTCCTATTACCTTCTATTTGCTTGTCTTTAAAATGTAGTCCAAGCTATTCAGCATGAGGGTCACCTGTCAAGGACAATGAAAAACACGTTGTTGTTTGTTTCTTTTGCCTCTTTTTTTTTTCTTTTGACATTTTTCAGGACTAAAAATATAGTAAGCACCGTAACAAACAAGAGGAACAAAACACACCTTCCACTACACTCCAAGACTTACCTTCCTTTCTTTCTTCACTCTCACCACCACTCTGTTGGCCTGATCTTGTAACATCTGATTCCAATATCTTTTCTTATCGAAATTTCAGATCTCTTGCATCCCACCGATATATGCCGCTTCAGAGTTTTTCGTTGGTAATTTCTAGTCACGTATCTGATTTGGGTAATTTACAACGACAGAAAAGTAAGTTATGCCATCTTCATGTTTTTCTTTATTTCTTTATTTTTAAAATATTTTTTTCACAAATCCCAAACTTACAGATCGACTGCAGACTTCCGGAGATTAAGCGCTAGCTTGAACAGATCCTTTAGTCGAATTCTCCCAGACAAGACAGCTGGGATTTCAGGTGTTTAATTGTCTCTAAAAGATAATTGAATCTTTATGATAAAGATGAATACTAATATAAACTTCAGTAAAAGATAGATAATAAGATATACTTCGGTAAAAGAATAATACTAAAATACATTTCACAAGAAGGTTAATAGTAAAATGCACTTCAATAGAAGATTAACATTAAAATAGACTTCAATAAAAGAATAATACCAAAATACACTTCACTAGATTAATAGTAAAATTCACTTCAGTTGATGATAAACACAAAAATGCACTTCAGTCGGTGGTAAATAGTTAAATAAACTTCAGCTCATCATGTAATATAATGGCCGAGGGATTTCGTTTCATATATTTTGCCTTTGGGTTTAGTTAGGCTGAGAACCTTTCAGCTCAGCACATGGGTTAGTTAGGTGCAAACTTGAGCACAAGTGTTGACGCGCGCGCGGGGAGGATGTGTCGTTCACAGATGTCAAAATAAAAATCCCAGATAGAAAGGTTGACCAGTGGACGTGAGTGACGTCATGCACCGGAAGCTCACACGGAGGATTTGGGGGATTTTGAAAAAGACTGTTAGTTGAGTCTTGCGGTCCGAAGAAGAAGGGTGACTTTCACGAGCTCGCAGTAGCGTTGTGGCGGGTGCCACACGTGTTGGGGGGGGGGGGCAGATGGAAAAGCCAGCATAGAAAGATTGTGCCTCTTTCTCCTTATGTAAGAAAAACCTTTAAACTCAAAGGTAATAAAAGATTTTATACCTGAACTAAGAAGTCGTTACATGTTTTTCGTGTTACGGGATTCCTATGTTCTATGTATATATGTTATGAACATTCTATGTATTTTTCCCACATATCCGTATCATGGGAATGGTACAATGATAAATGATAAGATAAACTTCAGTAAATGAGGAATTTTTATAAGAATTTCAGTAGATAACAAATACAAAAAAAAAAATTCAGTAAATTATATATAGTAAAATAAACATCACTGGATGTCAAATGCTAAAATGAACTTCAATAGAGGATAAATACTAATATAAACTTATATGACGAATAGTAAAATGAACTTCAGAAGAAGGCAAATAACAAAATAAACTTCAGTAAAAAATGAATAACAAAATCCTTCAAATGAACTTGTCAGTTCTATTTTGTGTAAACTACTTTCCTTCTTCGACCGGACTCGAGAATAACACAGGGCACACCTTAACTTTTGGAAATTATTTTAGAACCAAAAAAGTATAAATAAAAGGAATAAATAAATGAACAAGTAAATAATTAAATGAAACTAGCTGAAAGGAAATAGAGAACAGAAAGATTCCTTAGACAAATACCCTGTCGGTGAGGCTTAGAGTATACCCTCTGTCCTGCCCTAACTTTGAACCTTTTTACCTCCCTTTAGTGGAGGGAGACCTTTTTTAGTTAAACACCATTGTCCGGTGGGTCTCGACTTCTGCTCTGTAGCCACGCGGAGCAGCCTTTATTTCCTTCTTCTGTCTCCGTCATTCTTGGCATCAACGGTATTTTTTCTTTTACATTCTTCTTGGAACATTTTATTTACATATTATATATGTTGTCTATCCTGTAATGTAGCATTTCATGTCTTCATTACCTTGTTCCTTTGCCGGTCTATCTCTCCATTGATATCTTTTACTCCTTCTTTATCCATTGTTTCCTTTAGCTCTCCTCTTCACTTAGCTTAACAGGACTCTAACTTTAAGCTTTATTACCACTTCTTCTCTCATTTGTCATTGCTTTTCCTTCTAAAACATGCCTTTTTATCTTTTTCAGTTTTTACTTTTTCCATTAAATAAAAATACCTGTTGGCTTTATGATGTCTTCAGAGTCTTTATTTTTGAACTAGTTAACCTGGTTGTCACAACCCATACGACAGCATACCCCCTGTATCCCCTAAAGATGAGTAAGACCACCCCACCAACGAAGGCTTGTCGTGAGTATGAGCTAGGGAAGTTCCCGTGGTGTAATGGTTATCCTCGTATGAAATGGACACGGCGACACGAGTTCAAATCCGGGACGAGACTTATTGCATTTCACATAGTACTAATACCCTTGGGGAAAGTTATGAATCCAATTATTCTCCCTCCAGCTATGGGTAAATAGTAGGGCAGACTGGGTTCTTCAGGCTTGGTGCAGCAACTAGTCTAGAAGGAAAACTCTGAATTCAAACCTGTTAAACTCCGTTTAAAAATCGACTTTGTGTCATATCCTGGTCGAACGGAGGGGTTGGGTAAATCGGATGAGCTAGGGAGAAAGTGTACCATTTCTTTGCCATTAGTCTGATCTGTTAGAATCCTATCTATTAGTCAAATAGATCTGTTAACAAATTATTTGTATGAGATACTAATACTTGATATCATATAACCGTGAGTAAAAACTCTCAAGAAAACTACACAAAACGTACAACTATAAACGTACAATGTTAGCGAATTCTGTGAATGCCATAGAAGAGACAAGGACATGTTTATATGCCGTTAAAATAAATCAATCAATAAAAGCAGCTTTTATTTCAATGACCAATTAAGATTCTTCTCGTTATATTTGTATATTTTACCTTGCTTGTCGTTATAATGATTAAGAATTTAAACGATTAACTTAGAATTAGTAGCTAACTCAAAACAACCATGTATACAAAAGTACAGTCCAAAATACACCGTTTATTATTCCTTGGTTGGTTTGGTTTAGTTTGTTGGGTTTTATGGCATATCAACCTTTGTAGGTTATTTAACGCCAAATCTATTTTCATGTAAACAATCTGTTCTATTTAAAACAATTCAGTTTAGCATAAGTACAATTTAATTCTCAAAAACATTTCCATTTTAAACTATTCAAGCAGTTATATGTAACAATTCAGTTAAGTGTAAATACAGTTTTAATGTCGAAAAACAGGTCTATTTGAAATAATTCAGTTAAGCATAAGCACGCAGTTTAAATATAAGTACGGTTTAATTGTTAAAAACATTTCTTTTTCAAGCTATTCAGTTTACTCAAATAATTCATTTTAGCATAAGTATGCTGTTAGTTCTATTTAACCCATAGATAGGGCCCGATCAGGTGCTACCACGCCGGGCCAGAGTGGACCTGGGAGCGATGGCAATGAAGGGGTACTCTGCATTCCCCAAAGCTGCAGCACTGCTGGAACCTCACCATCAGATTGTTTAGAGTCATATCCAGGACACTCGTTGGGGAGGGGTCTTACCCCTCAGCAGAGGTGCAGTCAGTGTATTCTACAGCCCCAGCCGACTGGGCAATTATTTCTTGGGGAAAATACCCTATTTACTCTTCATTAATAAAATACCTCTTTTAATATTTCCCAAGTAAATACCTTATTTACTACTTATTAAGTAAATAGCCATTTACTAATGGTCAATAGAATACCTCATTTAGTATTCTTCAAGTAAAATTCTTCATTTCGTATTCATCAATGAAATAACCCATTTACTATACTTCATTTGCAATTCATTAAGTAAAATAGCCCATTTACAATTCCTCAAGTAAAATACTCCATTTATTATCCCTCAAATAAAATACCTTATTTAATAATATCCAGATAAAATACCCGATTTACAATCCCTTAAGTAAGAAGAGTATGAATCCTAATAAATAAAAAAACAATCAAGAACGGGTCGCAAACAAATGATTTATATCCACTTCATACTTGAATGTTCAGTATTGCAAAGAGTTATCACTAAGAGTCTGTTAAAAGAATCCGCGCTGTTGATAGTCACGCTTTAGTAATAAGACATCAAGTGATACACCAAGCACTTGTCATTGAATTAGACAAATACGCACTTTATTGTGATGCTAGGTCAGCTGATAATCTTTTAAACAAGTATTCACAAAAGATTGTCAGGTAAACGCTCAATCTTAAGTACATGTCAGATATTGTCGACAGTTAATCGGCTTTCTCATCTTTAGTGTTCAGAAAATAAAGGACTCTATCATCCATTCATTTATTCAATGAATTTTATTAGTTAACTGATAAAACTGTTGATAAAGAATTTCCCCTTGAAATCCAAAAAGTTAACCTTGTAATTTGTAAGTTTAAAACAAATCTCTCAAAAGATTATTTGGCTTTTGATATTAATTTATTTGTGTGACTCGTAACATGTTTTCTGTTTTTTTTTCTCCTTGAAATATCAGACAGTTCGATGATTTCCACATCGCTGATCACAATACACTTCCATTTCATTCTTGTTATTTCCCGTCTTCTCTATCTTGGTCTGAATCGTTCGTCAGTTTTGTCTTCCGATTTGTTGTTTCAAGTCTTTTTGATACCACTCGACAGCTTCAAAGATCCGTTAACTTTATGACGTGCTCGGTTCATAGGAACATCTGCTTTTCGTTCTCTGCAATCACGTCTTTCACTCCGGTCAAAATATGAGGCACTTAGTTAGAATCGAATTCATTACACGAGTATTACTGATTTGCGAAACAAGCTGGCCAACCATTACACCACAAAGAAAAGTTCTGCATCTAATATGAAATTTTAATTTATTTAGGTAAGCTGAAGATTTTACTATTTTTCATGAAGAAATCAGGATTTATTTATTTTTTATAGAAATATAAAACACCAAAGCTGAAGATTTTACTATTTTTCATGAAGAAATCAGAATTTATTTATTTTTCATTGAAATATAAAACACCAAATCATTGCAATTGATCCTGGGTCTACTTCAACTTGGAGAGGTAATATCTATTAAGGTCCCAACTATGGATCAAATAGAACTGTTGGAAGATTATTAGTATAAGGAGTACTTGATTCTGAATACTTGTAAATTATTTGTACTAATAATAGTTACTTGAAGCTATAATTGTTTACTAAAGATTATTAATAGTTTGTTTAAACCATATGACCATTTAGTTTTTCTTGGTTTTCTGGCATATCAACTATTATTGTTTATTTAGTGCCAAATCCTGTTTTCACATATATATTATATATATGATTTGTAAACACATGTTTAGATACACACAGTTAAAGAATCAAACAGATCTGTTTCTAATGATGCAATTTAGCATAAGTCAACAAAGTTAAATGTTGTATTTATTGTTATGTATCGCCAACAATTCAGTTAAACATAAGTTATTTGTTTACACGGAATTAAATGATGAATAAATTCTATTTCTAACAATTCCTTTTTGCATAAGTAATAACAGTGAGTGCAAAGATTTTGCTACGTACGAGTTTGTGGTACGTATATCTCAGCTGTGGTAGATACCCACTGTGGTTGGTTTTATTGTGGTAGTGTTATATATTGACTCTCCACCGAGCCGTTAATCAAGAGATGCACCTGTGTAAATAAGAGGAAGAACAGCGGAAGCAGGTGGACGTTAGAAAATAATATAACCAGGTACCCGGGCGGTTCGAGTCAGTTGGAGACAGGATGCCGAAGTGAAAACCAGCTCCAGACAGAGGGATTTGGGCTCTTAGTGACCCTCGGTTGAGCAACCAAAGCCAAGATGCGAAAGAAGTGCTGCTATGGTCGAGGAAGAACTTGGGTCAATATAGCAGTCCGTCCTTCTCTTCACTCATTTCTCACACACAACAGACATCACCTTTTCGAAAATAAAGTGTGAGAGATTTATATAAAGAAGTGTATTCGTTCTTTATTGAAGTCGTCATTATCAGTTGATTATGTTTCCGCATATATTCGTATATGTATACATGCAGTTGTATTCATATTTGCTTAACCTATCCGCTCGGTAAGGATATGACACAAGGTTGATTTTTAAAAGAAGTTTTACAAGTTTGAATTCAGAGTTTTTCTTCTACTAGACTAGTTGCCTCACCAAGACTGAAGAACCTAGTCTGCCCTACTATTTACCCATAGCTGGAGGGAGAATAAATGGATTCATACCTTTCCCAAGGGTATTAGTGCTATGTGAAATGCAATAAGTCTCGGCCAGGATTTGCACTCGTGTTGCCATGTCCATTTCCTACGACGATAACCATTACACCACGAGCACCTCCACGTGCAGTTGTATTATGGATATACAAAATTAGTTGGTGGGCTGACACGTTGTGCATTGCTTCATTCCGTGTGTAATATTTAAAGGCTGTACGGATGAATATGCAACGTAGTTTTATTCGGAAACTTATGCGATATGAGTTCGAACCGACCCATTGTTTTTCGGAAACAATGAAAACAGTTATTGTGCGAAAGAAGAAGACGGTTTACAGCAACTAGATGGATGAACAGTTATAGTGCAAAAGAAGAAGACGGTTTACAGCAACTAGATGGATGAACAGTTATTGTGCGAAAGAAGAAGACGGTTTACAGCAACTAGATTGATGAACAGTTATTGTGCAAAAGAAGAAGACGGTTTACAGCAACTAGATTGATGAACAGTTATTGTGCAAAAGAAGAAGACGGTTTACAGCAACTAGATGGATGAACAGTTATTGTGCAAAAGAAGAAGACGGTTTACAGCAACTAGATTGATGAACAGTTATTGTGCAAAAGAAGAAGACGGTTTACAGCAACTAGATGGATGAACAGTTATTGTGCGAAAGAAGAAGACGGTTTACAGCAACTAGATTGATGAACAGTTATTGTGCAAAAGAAGAAGACGGTTTACAGCAACTAGATGGATGAACAGTTATTGGGCAAAAGAAGAAGACGGTTTACAGCAACTAGATGGATGAACAGTTATTGTGCGAAAGAAGAAGACGGTTTACAGCAACTAGATTGATGAACAGTTATTGTGCAAAAGAAGAAGACGGTTTACAGCAACTAGATTGATGAACAGTTATTGTGCGAAAGAAGAAGACGGTTTACAGCAACTAGATGGATGAACAGTTATTGTGCGAAAGAAGAAGACGGTTTACAGCAACTAGATGGATGAACAGTTATTGTGCGAAAGAAGAAGACGGTTTACAGCAACTAGATGGATGAACAGTTATAGTGCAAAAGAAGAAGACGGTTTACAGCAACTAGATCGATGAACAGTTATTGTGCGAAAGAAGAAGACGGTTTACAGCAACTAGATTGATGAACAGTTATTGTGCAAAAGAAGAAGACGGTTTACAGCAACTAGATTGATGAACAGTTATTGTGCGAAAGAAGAAGACGGTTTACAGCAACTAGATGGATGAACAGTTATTGTGCGAAAGAAGAAGACGGTTTACAGCAACTAGATGGATGAACAGTTATTGTGCGAAAGAAGAAGACGGTTTACAGCAACTAGATGGATGAACAGTTATAGTGCAAAAGAAGAAGACGGTTTACAGCAACTAGATGGATGAACAGTTATTGTGCGAAAGAAGAAGACGGTTTTCAGCAACTAGATTGATGAACAGTTATTGTGCAAAAGAAGAAGACGGTTTACAGCAACTAGATTGATGAACAGTTATTGTGCAAAAGAAGAAGACGGTTTACAGCAACTAGATGGATGAACAGTTATTGTGCAAAAGAAGAAGACGGTTTACAGCAACTAGATTGATGAACAGTTATTGTGCAAAAGAAGAAGACGGTTTACAGCAACTAGATGGATGAACAGTTATTGTGCGAAAGAAGAAGACGGTTTACAGCAACTAGATTGATGAACAGTTATTGTGCAAAAGAAGAAGACGGTTTACAGCAACTAGATGGATGAACAGTTATTGTGCAAAAGAAGAAGACGGTTTACAGCAACTAGATTGATGAACAGTTATTGTGCAAAAGAAGAAGACGGTTTACAGCAACTAGATTGATGAACAGTTATTGTGCGAAAGAAGAAGACGGTTTACAGCAACTAGATGGATGAACAGTTATTGTGCGAAAGAAGAAGACGGTTTACAGCAACTAGATGGATGAAGAAATTTCGCTCGCGTTAGAAGATCGTTGACGAGCTGAAAAGGTAACGTTGGCTTAAAATCATGGATTCCGAGCAGATGTTTCAAGTCAGAGAAGCAAATCCGGTGAGTAGACATCGGAGAGTATCAGACGTTCGTAGCATCTCACAGTCCAGTGAGGTTCCTCATCTTCACTACCTCATTAACAGCACCCGGAGCTGCCAAATTATGACTCACATTACCAAAATACTACAGATCTTTTGACTCATGCAAGTAAAATAAATTTATCGAGAATCTCAAGTTAAATTTAGTGCCAGATAAACCGATATGGTTTGTATGTAAATTTTAATGAGTGTCTAAATTTGTCATAATGGAACGACTGTATTTCAAACACGAAAAAAAAAAAGAAAACCCATAGCAAAACAAAACAAAACAAAACACCTAAATAAAATAAATAGCTAGATGATTATATCTCTGTCAGTAGATATATGTGCATTTGGTAACACTTCAACGTCTAAGTGTATATGTCGAATAGATGGGCTTTCGTGTAGGCCCATCTGCGTGAAGTGAATACCAGTCTCTGAGGATAGGATGGGAGTGAGGAAACAGTCAAGGATCCAAAATTTATGAGCACAGTCTAACTGCAATGGAGCGTGTCGGCGTTACTAAGTCCTCATGAGTTGTGGAGTGAATTCTCATCCACCTGCTAACCACCTAAACCGGTCACTATTCTTTCTTTAATGGATATAGAGTTACACGAGACAACTTCCCTGCCACTCATGGGCGCACCAAGAGTGAGCTTGCACCCACACGCACGTGCGCGCACACACACACACACCCTCGAACATATATATATATATATATATATATATGTGTGTGTGTGTGTGTGTGTGTGTGTTTATATATGTGTAAATATATATCCGACAAAAGAGACCACCCAAACCCGACTAGGCATCATCATCATCATAATCAGCTCGTGCTACTTGCACAGATTTCCCTGACTCTCTCTTGCCATTCGTCTCTATCACCTATCGCTTACGGAAGCTCTTCCAGGCAACATTCAGTATTGTCAGTACAGAGGTGTTGTAGTTAAGTTCGAGCTGGCCGTCCTATGTGTTCATCCTTGCTCCTCCAGCAGTGTCTCACATGTCTTATTCGTCAAATTTGGATGGTCTTCGCGATAGGTGGTTGGTGGCCTTACAGCTGCTGTTCTACATGAAAAAAAAAAAACTAGAACCTCCACCAAAATGCTCATGTGGAAAATCATACTAACTGAAACACATGTTGACGGAATGAGCAGCTAACTGACAAGATCAAATATGTTTTTTTTTATCTTTCGCTTTCTTTCTTTTTGACTATGTGGTTCGTTTGAATAGCAAAACCCACAATGTAACGTGTTTTTTCTAATTAATTAGGCCTTCTGACCGAGGTTGAGTGATACTTTAGTATCTCAAAATACCAGAAGATTTTGTTTGACTCATTTTCTAGGGAAGATTCTCGTTTGTAAATATGTAATATACAAGCTTAGCTGTCGACGGAGTGCCGTAGATGAACTTAGCAGATTCAATGCGGTCGCAAGATAACATCAACAAAGTGGTTTCACAGGAAAGAGAAAAATAAAGTAGGAGATAATTTATGGCCTGTAGTTAGAATGACAGATATTTCTCTTCGCAGATAAGATCAACAAATTACCGGTACAATATGCGACACATATAACATTTAAGAGTAAGGTCAAATTTTCATCTCTTGCATAATTCCCAGGGGATCACCTTCCCTAACCAGTCATTCATAGTCTTTTACTCCTTTTATGCTAGTTTGCGAGATTGCATATTATGCAATCGTTCTCCTCTATATCTACACTTATGTTATTGTTGCTATTGTGTAAAAAATTACGTTTTGTTCTCTTTATTGACCAAAACTATCTAGTATAGAGTGAGAGGCTATTTATTTTTTGGTATATGAAATGATATTTTTGGTATGTGTACTGATGTTCTCATGCACGCGCGCACACACACACACACCCACACCCAGAGAGAGACTCATAAACACACACACTCACACTCATATATATATATATATATAATCTAAAGTTTTTACAAAAGATGGACACCTTACTAAACAACGAGCGATGATGTATTAAAATAGATAAAAATATTTTCTCTCTCTCTCTCTCTCTCTCTCTCTCTCTCTCTCTCTCTTGTTTTTTCGCTAAAAGCTCCTAATCCAGAAAAAATCAAACAAAACTCAAACAGTAATGATAATTTATGTAATACAAGTATTGAGTTTTCTTCTTTAACTAAACCAATGCCAATCGCCAACCGACAGTTATACATGAGTAGCCATCAATAATACAAATAGTAAAGTCTACGTGGTTACTGTCCCCACCCCTCTCTCTCTAATATATATATATATATATATATATATATATACGAGGTGAATACGATAAGTTTCCAGACTTTTTCGTATGGGCATTTAAAATTGTCGTATACTCTTGAAAATTCAGTATGTTATTGTTATACATTGTATGAGATGACTGACCAATTTTTATGATTTCAGATTCAAATGAACAGCTACAGCAGCAATTGGAATGCATCCTACTAAAGCATGATCGTCACAGTTGGTGAATTTAAAAAATGCAATCTGACACTTTAGAATAAAATTCTGTTTTAAACTTGCCACAGAAACGTATGAAAAGCTTCAGACTGCTTTTGGACCGTCTCGCATGAATCGAGCAAGAGTTTTTGAGTGACATAAGAGATTCAACGAAGGCAGGGAGTCTGTGAGGGATGATGAGAGGTATAGGAGGAGTAAGGAAGTCAGTACACCAGAGTTGATTGGCCAAAGGGCTAGGGTTAGGGTATAGGTTACTATGTTGAGGTTTTAAGGGAGTTCAGGAAGTGATTCCGTCGGTAGAGGCCAGCACTCTTCAAATCGGGTCAGTGGCATTTCCACCAGGACAATACACCAGTCCACTACTCAATCCTTGTCACAGACTATTAGACCAAGATGGGCATCAAGACAGTTCCTTACCCTCCCTATTGTCCAGACCTTGCACCCTGTGACATTTGGTTATTCCCTAAGCTCAGAGGCTGTCGTTATGAGTCAATGGAGGAGATGAAAGGGGCTGTGACGTGGGTCATGGACACGCTCACACAAGAAGACTTCTATAGGGCCTTCCCAAAGTTGTTGGAACGGTACAACAAGTGCATTGAAGCTGGAGGAGATTACTTCGAAGGTGTGTACTATCAATAAAAGTGCCCATACGAAAAAAGTCTGGAAACTTATCGTATGCACCTCGCATATATATATATATATATATATATATATAAGTAACTGTCCCGTTGACTTCGACGTATGAGGGCTCAACAGTTCGATTAAAGATATCAGCAATTAGACTACCTACACAAGGGATTTTTTTATAGTGAAGGTTTGCTTAGAACATGCCACACTTCAAATGTAACATTTCTTTATTAGCTGATGACAGAAGAATGGTGTACAAATGTGCCATAGATTTTCCTGTACAACATTCCCCAGGTTTTTGAATTCAGAGTTTTTCCTTCTAGATCAGTTGCCCAACAATAGCTGGAAAGACCAATTTACCCTTCTATCTTACTCATCGGTGGGAATTGGATGCCTATGTTATATACATATATATACTGGATACATACCGACGCAATGATAACAGACGCAAGAATAAAGGATGCATGAAGGAAGACGCAAAAAGACTTCTTTAACAATATTTTACCTCTCACTTTATTGCAAGGGTTCGAAAGGGTTGTTCAGGGTTTGCATGTGAGAGGGTGCTGGAGACCGAGCATAAACTTCATATTTTGACCCCACTGTTATGACCGTCACGTTGTGTCTTTCTTGTTCTCCTGATATTGGGGTCCACTCCATTGGGGCTTTCCGAGGGCCCCCTCGGTCGGGTGTGGCTTTCCTTACCACATCTCGTCTCTAGCTGTCTGGGAGTCTGCTGGCAACTGCTTTGGCACCCCGAACTCAACTGAGTTAAATAATAACTCAACGCCCACACGATCGCCCACTGGATCTTTGAAATCGAATGTTTAAACGTCATCAAGCGGAAATAACTTCACCTTGTCCCATATCATAAGCCTTAATCCGCCCACGCGATCTCTTTCGATTACTGGCCATTGGAATGTGTCACTTCCTTCCGGTGTATCACCTTGGAATAGTATTTTTGGGCCGGGTCGAAGGTCAAAATATAACACCTAGCCATTCTCACCAAATGGCAGAGACAAATACGTGTAAGCATTTTTAGGTTAACTTATTTATACCCCCTCCACATGCAGGAAAAGCAATGCCATCTCAAGAAAAAGTGCAATGTTTTTTTTAAAAAAAGGACACAGTTATAAAAATTGCAATTTTTCAGTGAGGATGTGGGTCTGTGAATGTCCTTTGATTATTCTGTTTTTAAGGAGGGGCGAAAAAGACGCCCGTTGATTTTGAAGATGGCGTTCCGAACCTCAGATGTTTTTTCGTTACTTCTTGAAAATGTTATATTCAAAAGACATTCAATGACCAACATCCGAGAATGAAAAAGAATCACATTCCCATCAAAACAATCCTTGCAATAAAACTATAAACCAAGAATTCCCTAGCAATCATAAATTTACCGATAAAAAAAATAAAGTCGGAAACACGTGTCAAATAATAAAAATCTAAAGCACATAATTCAGCTTCATTTGCGGACCTATTAATTTCAAAAGATTTATTTTTCTGAATTTGGACCAACAATACATATATATATATATATATATATATATATATATATATATATCATGTCTTGCCGTCAGTACTGCTATCTCTGACCCTCTCTAACCACTCCTCCCTATCGTTCATCGCTTCTGGTAGGTCCTCAGGGCTACATCCCATATCCTCACAGGGCTGCTGTATGTAGGTTCGTGCTGGTCGTCCTGCTTTTGCTCGGTCATATGAGGGGGTCCATAGGAGAACATCACTTATGAACTCGTCTCCGCTTTTCCATCAGTGTCCTGCATGTCTGGTTCGTCTAACTTTGATAGTTTTCGTGGTGGAAGGTAGGTGGCCGTACAGTTGGTGCTTTGTGGGGTGTTGCCTCCAGGACTTGTTCAAAACTGCTTGCAGCATTCTTGTGTAGTTGCCGTCAAGCTTTCTCTCCATACGTTTAGTCAGCGTCCATGTAGTGCATCTATATAGCAGTATCGACACGACCGCATCTTAGAAGAAACTGCATTTCATTTTATCGGTCAAATCTGACTTCCATAACCCCGATAGCATATCGATAGCTGTCCATGCCGCATGCGGATTTCTTTTTCGGTTGATGAGACACTGATAGAGAGAGAGAGAGAGAGAGAGAGAGAGAGAGATTGATCTCACTTACAGAATTTAATCTACCAGCAGAAAACTGAGAAATTCAGCATTTAGGATCACACACACACACACACACACACACACACACACACTGTCAGATGTATCTATATATATGTATTAACAAACATTCATCGCTGTTTAAACAACATGATCATGATCTTAATGTCCCGTTGAAAGTTATTATAACTGAAACGGTTAACGTTGACATTCTATCATAATATATTCATCAGATTTGGGTTACTTTATTTCTACTAACTTAACATATATAAATAAAAATGCAAATGTTTGTTACTAACAGATAATCTCCAGTTTTATACCACTAATTGGTTTAAAATTTTCTGAGAGTATTTTATTCGAATTCAGGGGTCTTTTTATAAACTTATTATCTAAAAATATTTCAATAATTAAAAAAATATTTTTAATAAGTCGTTTTTCTCCGAGAAAAGCCGACCACGAATTATGAAGGTAAATAATACTTCCGTTTTTCAAGAGTTTTACTCGTGATTTTATTTTCTGCTTCATCACGTTTCTAAACCATATTTCGTTGGTTCAGTAGTATTTAATTTTTTTTTTCATTCTTACGAATTGTGTCCAAAATTTCCTTTTTTTTGTTTAACTTCAACGAAAGACATCCATTAAAAAGTTTTCTTTCTTAAACCATATTTCTTCAGTTCAGTAGTAACGAATTGTTTACTAAATATTTTCTCTTATTTTTTGTTGGTTAACTTCAAAGAAAGACATTCCTTCAAAAGTTTTCTTTCGTTTTATCATTATTATTATCGATAAGACGCTAAACGTTAAACCATATTTCGTCGGTTCAATAGTAACGAATTGTTTACTAAATATTTTCTTTTCTTTTCTATTGTTTAACTTCAAAGAAAGACATTCCTTAAAATGTTTTCTTTCGTTAATAAACTTTAAACCATATTTCGTTGGACCAGTCGTAAGTAAATTTCTTTTTATTCTAAAAACTAATTCTTAATTTTTTTCTTCATTATTGATATCCCATTTATTTTGTTGTTTAATGAATATTTTATCATGTTGCGAAATATTAACCAGCCCAAGCTTTGTAATGGCACACGTCTTTCAGTAAAAAATTAATGACCAACATCGTAGAAGCAAAAATTTTGACAAAGCCTTTCAAAGGTGAAGATGTCCTCAAACCGCGAATTCCTATGATTCCAACAGATATGTCATTTCAATTTAAGAGATTGTAATTCCCAATTCGATTGGCATTTGCAATCACGATCAACAAAGCACAGGGACAATTTTTAGAATTGTTTGGCTTATATTTACGCACTGATTGCTTCTTACATGCACAATTATATGTTGCCGGTTCCAGAGTTGGCAATCCAGACAATCTCTTTATCTACATGGAACTACCAAAAAGATTGTGTATCCACAAGTATTGGAAAATTAAACATATTAGAAACATGCATTTTTTTCTTTTTTTCCCATTTAAACAAACTGAGCCACAGCAACGCGTGGCTGGGTCCAGCTAGTATATATATATATATATATAATTAACTTAAATCGCGAGTCGGAAATCTTCTACTAAAGTTTCACCTTTTCGGATCATCAGGAAGTCTAACCCCGACTAATGCTAAAGGAGAAAACGCCGTTTTATATTCTCCAAAAACCCACCTAGCTTAGAATTTACATAACAATATATATATATATATATATATATATATATATATATATATATATATATATAAAATAAAAAAATTGAAAATTAAAAAAAAGAAAAATGAACAAAAAACCTTACTTTTAAAAGTAAGGTTTTTTGTTCATTTTTCTTTTTTTTTAATTTTTAATTTTTTTATATTCTAAAAAATTTTTTTTTATGTTATGTAAATTCTAAGCTTGATGGGTTTTTGATGAATATAAAACGGCGTTTTCTCCTTTAGCATTAGTTGGAGTTAGGCTTCCTGATGATCCGATAAGGTGAAACTTTAGTAGAAGATTTCCGACACGTGATTTAAGTTAATTTTATAATTGGCTCCACTCGTGTTGAGCACTCTTGTAATTGTAGCATTGCAGTGTTCGTGGAAGGTTTTAGTTTTCTTTTGACCAACTGACTGCATATCCCTTGATTTTTTTCAAGGGGTCTGACGAGGTTGGCCTTTTCTTTCTTTTTGACCTATAATTTTTTTCTTTTTCCCCCGGGCGGTGATTCGAGATACTCTTATCTCTTGTTCCTGGCAGGTTTTTTTTTCTTTTTTTTTTCTGGTACCGTGAATGCTTGTAGATATTAGATTAGTATATATATATATATATACACTGAAAGAAATTAAGTTTTCACCGATTTAATTAATATAATATATTTGATATATCTTCAATAGAAAACATTTTTATCAGCTGAAAATTTTCAGAATTTATTTAATTTTTTGTTTTTAAGTTTTTAGTTGATACTGCTCTGCTGCTCAGTATTTGAAAACTTTTCCGATTATAAAACACATTTAAACTATTGTTTATTCTCTTCAATTTAATATATATATATATATATATATATATATATATATATATATACTGTGAGCCATTTGACGGACTGGAGCACAATATATGAGAAAATTATCTGTAATTTTCTGTCACGCCTCTGTCTTTCCTCACAGTCAGACGTAGAATTCAAATTTACGCATATAAGGAAGTGGAATAGATACGCGCTGCACGACATCAACACTCGTGTGAAGTGCAGTACCAATGCTCACACGTTACACTTGAAAACCTCGCCAAATAACATCTACTACATATCTAATTTACGGCATCTTGAAAAAAAACTGAGCTCATCTGGTCGTTGTTTATAAAAAGGATGTTCTCTAAGAATGCGTAACAATTTCACCCCCCCCCCTGACTCTCCGAAATAGTCCAGCTGATAACTGCTGTATTCTAATATGAACAGTTTCAAATCTTCCTTAGATCTCCAATTACACCAGTTTCATTTCCATATACTTTGGGATTGTTCCATGTGCTCCAACTATGATTAGTATTATTATCATTTTTATGTTCACCATTTTTTTAGTTCTTTGGCTAATCTATTGGAACTGCGTTGTCCACCAGCTGATGAAGACTTAACTGGATCTAGTCTTCTTTCCATGATGATGATTGCTAATCGCCGGCCGAGTAGAAGGAAAACACAAAAACACAACCTCTGTTAGCGTTTGGATTATTCGTTGCTTTGTTTTTTCCGTTCAGTCTCTGACTTATGGAAGCCAGAAGAAACAGACAACGGACACCACGTGATTAGATTAGCTTCTTCGTTTTTCTAGGAACAGGACTATTCTCGTATCTTTGATTCGTTTCCCGTTTTCTATTTACTCCTTACGTTTGTCTACTCGCACCTTAGCCACCAAAAGAGAAAAAGTGACCGAATGACGAAATCCGTGTTTTATATATACCGGAGTTTACAGAACACCCCCAGTCCCACTTCCGCCTTGAGTGGATAACACTCTAAGAGTTGATATCAGCAATACCAGCCTTGTAGTGCTAGATCAAGCGAATCATGAAACAGCTTGTCGACTGGAGGAGATGTTGAACTCTATCAACTGGTATTTCTTTCAGTTATGGTCTTTTTCTAAATAATGTATCTATTCGAACTCAAGTACTATTTCCTTACAATGCGACAAGCGAGCGATCTATTGTTTTTTTTTTTTATCTCTAAATCCTTGAGAATGTTATGACTTTTGTGCTGGACAGATTCTGCATATTACACCGAGTAAGAAAAGTTTGACTTTACTTTTTTCCTGGACGGATAATCTTATTTCTTAGTTGCTTATACCAAAAATCGAAGAGACACTTTTTTTTTCTATCGAAAATTTATTTTTGTGCCTCGGGTAATTAAAATTTCAATTTTTTAATTTTAATAATTCCCAGAAAAATCCAGTGAGTGCTGAGAATACAGATGGAGAATATTCTAGAGTTAGAAGAATTTTCAAGAACTTTCAAGAATGCTGCTGAACTTGAAACGAATTTTCAAGAATTTTGTTTAATTTTCCGAAAATATTTTATTAAACTTTGTAGAAACTTCTTAGAAATACTCGTTGCGAAAATCTTTAAGAACTTTTTAAATATTTCTAGAAATTTTTATTGTAATATAAACACAGAGGCTTTGAACTCACCACTCCGGTTTATTTCTGGCTGTGTAAGTGAACCCATTGATCAATGTGAATTCATTACAGATTTCAACAAGAAGCATAAAGCATTTTCAAGACGTATACGTTTTGTTTGGGTTTTATGGCATATCAACCGTTCTAGGTTATTTAACGCCAAATCCATTTTTATGAAAATAGTTCTATTTCAAACAATCCAGTTTAGCATTAGTACGCAGTTTAATTTTAAGTACAGTTTAATTGTGAAAAAAACTTTCTATTTGAAGCTATTCAGTTGAGTCAAACAGTTCTCATTCAAACAATTCAGTTTAGCATAAGTATGCAGTTAGTTATATTTAATCCATAGACAAGTGCTATCACGCCAGGCCAGAATGGACCAGGGAGCAATGGCAATAAAGGTGTTCTCCACATTCCCCAAAGCCCCAGCATCACTGGAACCTTAGCATCAGATTGTTTAGTGTCATATCCAGGACACTCATTGGGGGAGCATCTTACCCCTCTGCAGAGGTGCAGTCGGTGTATTCTACAGCCCCAGCCAACTGGGCAAACGTATACATTGAGCAGAAAACGATAATAAATCTGTATTTAAGCATGCCTATAGTTCAAGAGAATATAGCAATATTAATGATAAATTGTTAATATCATTATTATTGAGATGTACTTAAGCTAGTCAATGAAAAACCTTTTCGTTAACTAACTTGTCGATTTTATGGCATGTGAAACCATCTTGGCTTCTTTTATGCCTAAAGGTTAGGGAAACACGTTCATTATACATACATATTAACATTTTTCATTTGGCTGTTTCTTAAAAGCTTTTTTCTGCTCCCGACCCCAATCAAATACAATTATTTTTTATGCCTCCTAGCTAAACACTCAGCATTATAAGATACGAATCATAGATAAATGGAGACATCCAAGGAAAGAAGAAGCGTCCTCCCCTCCACCTTGGTATAGTAGCTATTGAAAAGCGAGCCTTCCGGTCGCCCTCGACTTCGGTCGGCCAATTTACTTGGATTTCCCATTAAAGTGATTTTATTACAATCGAAAATCTAAAAAGATAGTAGTCAACATTTCTAAACATTTTTGTTCACTGTTGTGTAGCCTGAGTATAAATATTGGTACGTTTTGATTAATACATAGATTTTATTCAAATTTTTGGTAAATAAAAATGAACAAATTTGACTTTTAAGTAAGAATCGAATTTAATATTCGAAGATCAGAAAGGCTTAGTTGAGAACATTAGTGTATCAAATGGACGTTTTTTTTTAAATGATATTCATTAATTTGAGGCTGAAAAGCTACCATATAGTGAAAAAAATCTTTCATCTCTAACTGCATCTAACTGGGTGTCTCTCGGCGTTTAAGTCGTTAATCTGATGTTCTGTTGTCTCGTTTCTTCTTGGTCAATTGAAACTCCCACAACTGGTATTGATTACAGCGTTGTCATTATATATATATATTTATATATATATATACGCTCCCTTCCCAGGAGTTGAGCACTCTGGCAATGGAATAAACGGCTGCCACTTGCATAATGCAAAGCTCTTCTCATGAATTGAACACTCTGGTATCTGGTAAAGCAAAAACGTAAACAAATGAAAGCTAATACATAATGCGTTATAATTACCAAGCTGACGTACGTCACCTGGTAGCTGAGTGGTAAGATACTAAGAGTAACGTAAAGTTAAACCGGTTTCGATTCCAGCTTGAAGAGTTTTGATATAACGAAACAGCCTGTGTGTATGTGTACTTCACCCGGTGCAGGATGTCTCACAAAATATATTTTTTGGAGCGGTGCAACTAGTTTCAATTCAGATTTCGCTTTTTCCGTGTCTAGTTGGTTTAGAAAAATTGATATAGTTTTGTTTTTGTGTAATAGTATATCAAACTTCGTTGGTTATTTAATGCCAAACTTTGTCTTGCAGATCGACAGTAGGGGTATCATTAAGGCGCTAGATGAGGGAATAAGGGGGTTAATTCCAAAGGGCATTAGTTCGAATGTGAATGTAATAGGGCAACTTAAATTCGAATTCACTTATTACGATGTCACAATCCAGCACGTCAGCCACTGCAACTCGGGTACGCCTCAGATTAGAATATATATATATATATATATATATATATATATATATATATATATATATATATATGTATGTTCTTAGTTAAATATGTATGTTCTCTCTCTCTCTATCTCTCTCTCTCTCTCTCTCTATCTTTCACACACACACATACACACTCACACACACACACACACACATATATATGTGTATAAAATTGAGACTGTATACATATAATGAAGAATATTCATAAAAGCATTAATTAACATGCACATTTTAAAACATATTTTAGTTTAGATTTTTTTCTTAATTGATTTGGACAACCGAAGTCACGTCTATTCCGCTTGTGGAACCATGGTTACAACACTCGACATGGCGTTCTAACACACCACGAGACGTCATGTTTACAACGTTCAAAAAACTTGAACATCCAAGGTCGGGTTCATTTTCAAAAAATATCTATGAAGTTTTTACTTTGAAAATAATTAGACTCAAATAATGATTATTTCGCATTGCAATAACCCTCTAAATTAATGCAATACAATAAAATTAACTGAAGTTTAAGGGCACACAGTGGTAATTAAATTCACTACATTGGCATTTAAGAGTTACACCATAAGACAATCATCTCAACTTATAGGGATATTTATTAAACTTCGCCCAATCTGGCACAAACCAGCGTTCAGTGAGAATTGAACTCTCAACATGACTAACTCGATAACCTCTGTCCACAAACAAGGTGCGTCTTCTCTGCTGGAACATATCCTTTGTGTCAAACCAGGTGTATCAGATGTCGCCAATGCTGCCAGACCCTTCTTACGGCGTGTATTTTATGAGCATTACATCACCCGATCACTACATGGTCCGTTAACTCGTGGACCAATAAATAGGCCAGATACAATATAATACAATAGTTAACACACACACACACACACACACACACACACACACACACATATATATATATATATATATATATATATATATTGCGAATCGAATGAATAAGTGCAATAGAGACCTGAAATGAAATGAGCCAAAATAAAATGGCCGTGCAAATGTGTATTAAAATCTTGAACGAGGGACAATCGCACAAAAAAAAAGAAAAAAAAAAGAAAAAGAAAAATGACTGCATACACAAAGGATTCGTGAGATTAAATGATTTGGCTGCTCTAACCCGTTTGTTACGATGGAGGTAACATCTGGAAGTGGGAAGAAGTATGTAAAACGAAAATCTGAACGATAGAGATTTCAGCTATACAAATAGAGAAATATTACACTAAAAGTTATCTTTATAACTATTTTCTATACCCTTCAATTCCCGACTTGCATTTCTGTCTTTCCCTTTTTCTGTCTGTCTATCCGTCTGTCTGTCTGTCTATCTGTCTCTCTAAATGCACACACACACACACACACATACACACACACATGCACACACACACACAAGCACACATGCCCCTACACACACTCACAAAAGCATCCAAACATCCAAACACACACACACACACACACACACACACACACACACACACACACACACACACACATATATATATAGATATACAGGGTGGAGCGATAAAATCGTTGTCCTAAAGAAAACAACACTACAGCTTTATTTTAAAACTTTAATTGAAAAAATCAATTCAGGTAACTTGATTATGTAGTAGAGCTGACATCTATTCAATGTAGCAGTCTTCACCCTCAATCACCGCCTCGATACGGATCCGGAACTGAGAGCATGCCTTTTCTACAACCGCCGGTGGGAGCTCGACGGATGGCGGCGATCAGGCTGGCTTTTGTGTTTTGGGAGGTCATGTTGGTGATGTTCTCGACGTATGACCAAACGAAGTAGTCCAGCGGGTTCAGGTCGGGGAGGAGGAGGGCCAGTGAGAGAAGGGTAAAAAGTCGTAGCACTCCTTCTAAAGCCAAGCCTGGGTTTCTTTGGACTTGTGGGCCGGCGACGATTCCTGCTGCCACACCCAGGGTCTGCCACCGGCCACCTGATTGCACCAGGGGATCAACACACTCTTCAGCACATCCAGGTACACTTTCGTGTTGACTTTCAAGCCGACTTCGAAGATGTGAGGTGGCATGATGTGGCCCCCACTTGAAACCACACCACAGATTATAACCGTAGCCGGAAATTTTGTTTTCATCACCCTGGGCACGTTGAACCGTCCGGATTTGTATTTTGAGGGTGGTGGCAATGGTCCTGTTGTCATAACTTGGATCGGTAGAGAGCATGAGTTGTACAGCAGCGCATCTCCGATCTCGCTCGTTGAACATTGTGTCACTTTCAGACCTGATAGACGGCTCCTCTCGTTCTCTTGGGATTTGTACACAACTGGCCATCGAGTAGATGGTCTGCAACAAAAAAAAAGAAAATCGGTTTTCATTAAACGGAAATGGAATCATGTCGTCTTTTCTAGGGTGACAATTTTATCGTTCCACCCTATGTATGTATGTATGTTGGTACCGGACATTGGCATTATGGTGTTAGTGTTCGCCAATGGTCCCGGAGAGCTGGGTTCAATCCCAGGTCGAGTCATACCAAAGACTCAAGAAATGGTACCTGATGCCTCTTTGCTTAACACTCGGCATTGTAAGGTACATATCAAGGGTAAAGTGGGGGCAATCCAGGGAAAGGAGTGGCGCTCTTCCCTACATCTTGGTGTAGTAGCTATCGAAAAGGGAGCCTTCGTGTCACCCTCGACTACGGTTGCCAACTTTACTTATGTATGTTGGTGTGTGTGTAAAGGAAGTTACGCAGTTACATTTGGTGGTGACAGTAGCAGTGACGAATTGGCTAATGACCTGGACTGCAACACCGTAAAAAGTGAGTTGAACCCCAGCCGCATCATTAGGTTCACTTTCAGACTAATACTCTTAGGAACGGCATAAACTCCCTTATTCCACCAGCAATGTGTTAAATAGTACCACTATTTCTTTCTTTCTTTTTCTTTCTTTCTTTCTTTTTCTTTTGTTTAATGGCATATCAACTCTTTTTAGGTTATTTAATGCTTAAGCCATTCTCCTAGAAGAACAGTAGTGGTGCTATTTAACCCATAGCTGGGAGGACAAGGGGGTTCATACCTTTCCCAAGGGTATTTGCCTGAAAGTGAACGTAATAGCACGACTGGGGTACGAACTCGCGTACTACGATTCCGCGGTCAATCGCTTTAACCATTACACGACGAGAACACCCCCTTGTACCACTATTGTCCTACTATAGGAGAGGTTTTGATATTAAATAACCCATTAATGTTGTTTTACCATCAAATAGAGAAATGCAAAGGAACCAAATCAGCAATATTTACTTCAGTTTATTTTGATACTGTCATAAGAGGATGAACACCTAAACACCGAAATGCTTTATCATTGTAACTTGAGAAAGCTATTACTATGACGCTAAGCAATCAATTTCCAAACACATATACAAAAACTCAAGAGGAAGTCTCCGTAATGGTTAACGTTCTCGACTGTGATATCGTAGTAAGCGAGTAATTACAGTCGTGCTATTACTTTTACCTTCGGACTAATTCCCTTGGGAAAGCTACGAACCTTTTTATCCTCCCTGAGTTATGGGTTACAAAAACTGGTCTACAAGGATGGCTTGGGCATTAAATAACACACGAAGGTTGATACGCCATTAAAAACGAAGGATAGAGTAGACACGGAGTCAACGGTGCATAGTAACAGCCAGTTCATCAGATTAACCCATCAGCTTAAAACTGATTATTCTAAGTTAAAAAAAAACATATACACTCTATCAGTGATACAGAGCACTTTTTATGTATGAATAAACCAAACAATATAATCTATTTATC
Source organism: Sepioteuthis lessoniana (assembly GCA_963585895.1). Taxonomy (NCBI): domain Eukaryota; kingdom Metazoa; phylum Mollusca; class Cephalopoda; order Myopsida; family Loliginidae; genus Sepioteuthis; species Sepioteuthis lessoniana. Next base: position 65,280,737 of record OY757916.1, on the reverse strand, counting down.
TATCAGTATATATATATATATATATTTATTTACTAATCTAATATCTACCAGCATTCACGGTACCAGAAAAAAAGAAAAAAAACCCGGCCGGAACAAGAGATAAGAGTATCTCGAATCACCGCCCGGGGGAAAAAGAAAAAAAATTATAGGTCAAAAAGAAAGAAAAGGCCAACCTTGTCAGACCCCTTGAAAAAAATCAAGGGATATGCAGTCAGTTGGTCAAAAGAAAAATAAAACCTTCTGCTAACACTGCAATGCTACAATTACAAGAGTGCTCAACACGAGTGGAGCCAATTATAATATTAACTTAAATCGCGAGTCAGAAATCTTCTACTAAAGTTTCACCTTATCGGATCATCAGGAAGTCTAACCCCGACATATATATGCAAAACTGAATAATTTGAAATAGAACTGTTTTTATGTAATAAAATGGATTTGTCATAGAATAACCTACAATGGTTGCTATGCCATAAAACCAAACCAAACCAAACCAAACCAAACAAAATCCTCTCGTTGGACTTTCAACTATTTCTTAATACACGCGTTCAAACGCACACATACATATATATATAGTGAATCAAATCCTAGTTCTAATTTCAAAAGAGAGATCAAAATTTGGAATGGGAATCCGGATCAATTTGCGTAGTGAAGCAAAAGAAAGGGTAACATAAGAAGCTCATAATTCTTTGGTGAAGCGGATCCGTCATAATAGACTCAGAGCTCATAAAAGATCAGTTCTCTTGAGATGAACCGTCAGCGGGATTTTGAAGTCAGCGATGTCAGATTAGATAAACCACGAAATCTCGTCGTTGAGATCTAACGTTCTCAGCTAGTTTTCTAGTTAATCAAGTATCAATATGAAAAGAGAAGTAAGGAAGAAATCTGGGGAAAATGACGTAGGAATGAAAGAGGGAAAGTGAAAAGAAAAGGAGAAACAAAGCAATGTAATAGAACTAAAAGAAGAAAAGATGGAGAAGGAATGAATCTGATTAAAATAGTGAAAAAGAAAGAAAGAAAAAAGAAAAACGAAGAAATGTTTGGGAAATGAGAAAATGAATAAGCCCAATAATAAAATGAAGCATAACTGGACAAAAAATCAATGAAAGAAACATTGTAATCTATGTGAAAACGAGAAACTTTGTATCTTAAAAAAGATAATTTCGCCATAACATTATTAAACCTACTTCACGCAAAGTGCATGACATTGCTAGCGATTTATTGAAAAACAAGACTTGAACTTACCCAAGACGCTACAGTTTAACAAAAAACTCGACTTTATTCAATGCCAAAAAATTTGGACTGCTTGACCAAAATATTCCACACACTTATTTTGAGTTTTTCATTATATATATATATATATATATATATATGACGCAGCCCATAAATAGGATAATGATTTATTACTGACACAACCGCAATAGTGGTCATTTGGAACATGTCCTGTAAGAAATGGATCTTTGAGTCAGAGACATCAAGTGAATATTTTTTAATCATTATTATATAAGCTTTCAGAACATGTAATCTTTTTTTGAGTTTCTTTTCTCTATAATAAATCATTATCATATTAATGGGTCATATCTATTTTGAGACAGTTTTGAATGATTTTTGTCTCCAAATAAGTAGTGCCGCAAAATATTTTTCCTCTCTCGTCCAAGGTATTGCGATCGAGGATTAATAGTTGTGATAGTATAATATGTTGAAATCTGAAACGAAAAAGGACACTTTATTATAAGAGCTATTAGCTGTAATATGGGTCCCTTGTACATTGAGACGCCCTTATATAAGGATAGAACAACAGATAAGTAGAGTTTTTTCAAAAAAAAAAAAAAAAAAAAAAAAAAAGAATGCCCGGGGCTTTTACGGAAGAACAGGTTTAAAACCTGCAAAAAGTATTATTATGGACTCTATAAGTTCGTTACTCGACTATCATGTATTCCCGTCTGAATATTTTGTACACCCCATGAAAATTGAAATACAGATTTACAGTGTCCATAATTCCAATATATATATATATATATATGTGTGTGTGTGTGTGTGTGTGTGTGTGTGTATAATGTGATACATCTGTGTACGTATCTCCGTGTTTATAAGTGTATGTATGTGCGGGTGTATTAAATTATGTGTGAGAATTTGTGTGTTATTCCACGAATTCTTCATTCTAGTATCCCCATTTCGTTATTTTGTCTCATTATCTTGGCCGATCTTTTCGTCACCCTTTCTAGAGTATAGGTTTCATATCTTACTTACTGAGTGTTACCCTGGGCCATTTGAAAAAAATTTAAAAAAAAAACACTTCCACAATTTTCAATCTCGCGCATTTACCAGCTAAAATGTTTAAATCTGTTTGAGATGACAATAAAGTACTGGGTTGACCCTGACGAATTACCGGATGCGACAAGCACCTGCTTAAGGCCAGATAAAATACCGAGCGTCATGGTGGTATAAAAATAATAAAGTTTATTGGACTACTATAAAAAAAAAAAGCGTCATGGAAAAATGAAGATTATTCATCCCAAAAGGTTTTTTTTATCACTTTTTCCTCTCCCTGCACGCTGTGTTTTTTTTTTTATACCTCCACCATCCCACTAATTCTTACTTTCATCATTTTTCTCCCATTATATATATATATACAATTTTTTAACTAACTTTTTACATATGTTGGTGCTATTATTATTATTATAGTTTTGCTCCTTTTGTAACTGATGTTTTTTTAACTGGAGTGACAACTATACTTTTATTTCTTACGATATCTTCAATGCACCCTTGTCAATTGTAGTAATGCTGTGGTTTGGATGATTTCCATTTTTCCTCAGATCTTTAGTTAATTCATTCTTCTTCATTCCAGGTTCTTAGACACTGTTCTAATGGGTCCGGTTACAATTGGCATCCCTGTCACATACATATTGCACAACATTTTCAGTTCTCTGGCAAGGTCAAGGTATTTCTTCAGCTTTTTATTTCCCTTCTCAATCAATCTGTGGCAAAGTTAACAAGACGACAATTTCTTTTCTTCTTTTAAATTAAAATTAGGTCTCGTTATTTCATTCGGATAAATCGATGGCTTGAGAATTAAAAACAAAGATAATACGTAAGAAGAACTAAATTTTGTAGCAGTCAATACATAAGTATATATAGAGTCCCACCAAATAATTCTGATTGACAAATATCTATAATCTTTTAATATCATTACCTTTTCGAATTTCAAAACAAATTTGTTTCTATACATCTAAAATTTTTGTCATAATCATATAAACTGAAAGGGTGAACTCAAATTACAACATTAAAGATTTACTAAACTTGGAAGTTAATTTTTAGACAATACATAATTTGTGATTGTTCAGATATTAACGAATACCATTTTTATTAGCCTAATGAGCAGTGTTCGTCAATAGTCCGGGAGACTGGGGTTCAATCCCAGGTCGAGTCATACAAAAACTTTAAAAATGGTATTTGATGCTGCCTTGCTTTACACACAGCATTATATGGTACGGATCAAGGGTAAAATGGAGCAACCCAGGGAATGAAGTAGCGCTCTCCCCTACAACTCAGTGTAGTAGCTATTGAAAAGGGAGCCTTCAGGTTACCCTCGACTAAGATCGCCAACTCTACTTACTTTTATTTTTATGGCAAATTCCTCTAATACATTGTTATGTAATTCTCTTTATCGTTTTGAATCAATAAGTGCCTGTTTCTCTGTGGAAATTAGGGCAAGTCAATACAACTGTTTTTGAGTCATTGTGTATCTTATGAATGAGTAAATTCTATCAAAAGAATAGAAGTTTCTCGTTTCCGAACTACAGCAGGGACTCAGCATGGGAACCACAGCTGTTTACGTATTTCTCAAAACCCACTGTCAAATGGAAAATTTGCGTAAATTTATCACATTGAAGATAATAAATGTGGATGATATATCTTTCAGAAGTAAAACTAAGACTGAAAATTAAATGCATCATGTATTCATATTCATTCTCCTTTTTTTTCAGATTAAACTATGAAGGTCCTTTTCCTGAAAATTCTGACTATTTTAAGGCTACATTTCTGCTTTTCTCGCAAAACTTGGGTTTATAGTCATTCAAATATAAGACGATCTGTTCTCTCTTTCAGAAGACACCAAAAACCGACAGAATCTTTTTGTTAGTTTGTTGGTTTGTATGAGATTTATAGCATATCAACTTTTGAAGGTTATTTAATGCCAAATCTATCGTTATACAAAAAAAAATTCAATTTCAAACAATTCAGTTAAATTGTCAAAAAGATTTCTATTTCAAGCAATTCAGTTTTGTCAAACAGTTCTAATTCAAACAATTCAGTTTAGTTTTAGTATTGTTTGTGTTTACATACAATTAAAAGTCAAAACAGTTCTATTTCAAACAATTCCGTTTCACATAATACAGTTTCAATCTCAAAAACAGTTCTATTTCAAACAATTAAGTTTAGCATCAGTACAGTTTAGTTCTATTTGACTCATAGATAGTACCCTATCAGGTGCTACCACTCCGAACCAGAGTGGATCCGCATTCACCAAAACTCCAGCATTATTGGAACCTCGCCATCAGATTGCTTAGTGTCATATGGCTAGACTTCGCGAACAAAGATTTATGAACGAGGCTGTCCACAGGCCGATGCGGGACAGGCAAGTCCGGCCGCAGCGACTGCAGTTAAAGGTCTGGTTTAGTATGTCTGCTGAGGCTGCCTGGATTTTCTTCCTGCAGTATTTCTCCTTGATGTTGGCTCTGCGGGAGTCCTCAAAGGTGGCCCTTCTGAAAAAGGGCACTAAGATCAGCGTCTATCGAGCCGTCGTACTCCCCACCCAACGGTACGGCTATGAGTCATGGGTAACATACCGCCACCATCCACGACTCTTTGAGCGCTTCCATCAGCACTGTCTCCGCACCATCCTCAACATTCACAGGAGTAACTACGTCTCCAATGTCCTTGATCAGACAGAAATCACCAGTATTGAGGCCATGTTGCTGAAGTCACAGCTTCGATGGGCAGGGCATGCCTCCATATGGGGGACATCGCCCGCCCAAGATAGCCCTGTATGGTGAACTGGCTACAGAGACAGAGGAGTACCAAAGAAACGTTTTAAAGGTTAGAAAATAATAATATAAAAAGTGAACCTAACAGCGTGACCGGATTTCGATCTCGTTTACAAAAAATTTGCATTCTAGCTTGTTAATCACGACACAACAAGACTGCCTCTGATTCATATTTGGAGGATTTTTATTTGTATTAAGGTTTACTAGGCTAGAAAGTAATAATATATTAAAGTAGTACAAAATACTTATTCGAGGAGTCATAACATTTGTTATCTAATGACTAAGTTTTATCAGTATATCCGCATAAATTTCTTAAAAATATTCTCGGATCTTCTATGATAAATATAATGAACTATAAATGTTCGATACAATGAGATATAAACGCAAAAACAGAATAAGATTTTTATTATCATATCATCATATTATTAGATCAGTAAGTAAAAGTAAAGTTGGCTGACCGAAGTCGAAGTCGACCAGAAGGCTCCCTTTTCAATAGCTACTACACCGAGGTATTGGGGAAGGCGTAACTTCTTTCCCTGGATTGCTCCACTTTACCTTTGATCAAAAACATTTTCATGGTTAGAGGTCAAATACCATTTTTGTCTTAAGTATGAATCAGCCTGGGATTGAACCCCGGTCTTCCAGGTCATTGGCGAACCACTAGAAAAAGGAACTGTTGGTATTATGAATAACCTAGGAACTATGAGCTAAAGTTATCAAATGCAATACAATATAGAGTGATGAAAATACATTGATTTATTATATCAGCAGAAGTAATTCTAGTATTAATTTTATTGTCTTGTTCTTGCAAAGTGAATGAAAAATATATTTATAAAAGAAAATCATTCTGGACTTTAAAAGTTTTTTGTCTAGCTTTTTAAATCTTATTTGACTAAAAAAACTCTCCTTAAAGTCCCAAGAAGTAAAAATGGGTCGAGAACGTTATAGACGACAGTTTGCCTCATCAATTTTCAAGAGGAAGTCAGCTTTTTGTGATGTTCCATTGAATTATTGGTGAAATGCCTTTCTCATAAAATGTAAATAGTTTAAAAGGTTATGCAATATCAGGCGAATAGATACGAAAAAAGAAGCGACAGTGATGACAAAGATGATATTCTTCTTCATCGAATAGTCAGAAACTACATTGTTCGGGAGCTATTTATTTTTTTATTTAGGCCAAGTTTTTCTCCATATTAACAAAACGAATCTGAACGCTTACGAGAAATGATGAAAGTCACCGGAGTCAAATATAGCTTACTTCTATGCTTATTAAATCTTCCCTAAAGCTACATTGCTACAACTATTATTACCTCTTTCACGTTTGCATCAAATATAATATATCTAACTGAGCCAATTTTTAAAAATAGACAAGAGAGAAATTATCAAAAGTACAATTGAATTTGGGAGAGATGCCAATCTATTCAGTTAATTCATATTGCTTTTTTTTCTAAAAATATTCTGTAATCTTAGACAATTAGTATAGATTTTTTTGCTTGTTAGAATATTTACGACCAATATTATCTATTATCTTTAATCTATAGAAAGTACTTATCAGAGACATTTGAACTAGAAAAAAATCTGTTTTTATTGAATTAGATATAATTGTATTGAATCTAAATCTATTATCTCACTTTACAAGACATTTAAACACATCGAAATCGGATCGTTATGAGACTGAGCGTTAACGCTGACTCTATGGGATTATCTAGTTTCTAATTGAAAAGAACACAACTCAGCAGCAAACATCACGCTTTTACTCTTACTGGTAACATACAGACAGAAATCCAATCGCCTGGTCAGAGAGTGAAAGGAATGGAAAGTCAAAATCGATAGAACTACATGGACCATACGAGAGAATTGAAAAACTAAGGAAGATAAAGGTGTTAGTCGGAACTTTTGGGACAATCTCAAAGAATCTGGAAAAAAAAAAAGATAGATGGAACTGAAGATCGGAGTAAGAATTGAAACCGTCCAAATCTTAGAGCTGCTGAGATCAACTAGAATAGGAGGTGTAATGGTTATCGTCGTAGGAAATGGACACGGCGACACGAGTTCAAATCTTGGATGAGACTTATTGCATTTCACATAGCACTAATACGCTTGGGAAAGGTATGAATCCGATTATTCTCCCTCCAGCTATAGGTAAATAGTAGGACAGAATGAGTTCTTCAGCTTTGGTGAGGCAACTAGTCTAGGAGAATGAAAACTCTGAATTCAAACCTGTTAAACTCCGGTTAAAAATTGACCATGAGTCGTATCCTGCCCGAGCGGAGGGGTTGGGTAAATAGGATCAACTAGAATATTCCAGCCCATCGGGTGGGGCAGTAGAATACACTGATTCCATCTCTACAGAGGGGTAAAATCTCTTCCGACGGGCGTCTTGGATATGACTCTAAACCATCTCAGCTAAGTCGCCTGAGGCTGTTGAATACACTGACTGCACCTTTGCAGAGAGGTAAGACCTCTCCAAGTTTTGTTTTGGATAGGACACTAAACTATCTCAGCGTAGTCGGCTGAGGCTATGAAATGCACCGACTGCATCTCTGCAGAAGGGTAAACCATCCCACAATGAGTGTCTGGGATATGACACTAAACCATCTCAGCTCAGTCGGCTGGGGCTGTAGAATGTATCGGCTGCATCTCTGCAGAATATTACGACCATCCCACAACGAGCATCTTGGATATGATGCGAAACCATCTCAGCCCAGTCAACTGGGATTGTAGAATAGACTGACAACGTTTCTGCTCAGAGGCAAGACCCCTCAACCAGTGTCTTTGATATGACATTAAACAATCTGATAGTGAAGCTCCAATAATACTGGAGCTTTGGATAATGCAGAGCACCCGATAGGTCCATTGGTCAAATAGAACTGTTTCTCATTTAAACTGTGGGCAAACAATTGACTTATGCTTTGTTAAAAATAGAACTGTTGGATCATTTAACTGTTTGTAAACAATTGACGAATGCTCAAATGAATCATATGTGATACCAAGCAATGCTAGGGAACTCTTAATTTTTTTGACTAATGTTAAATTAAATTGTTAGAAATAGAACGGTTTGATCATTGAACTGTGTGTATCTACAAAATGTATTTAAAAACCATATGTTTAATATATATGGAAAACAGGATTTAGTATTAAATAACTAACAATAGTTGATAAGCCATAAAACCAAACTAAACCTTTTCTCTATGCAAGCAAATGAACTCAGGCTCGATCAAAAAATGTTGTCAAAATACATTTACAAATCATATATTTGATATATATGTATAAAGACGATTTGTCGTGAAATTAGCAAAAAATGTTGATATGCCATAAACCCAACCAAACCAAATCATATACATATATATATATAAGAAGGATTTGTCGTTAAATAACCAACAAAGGTTGATATGCCATAAAACCCAATCAAACAACCAACCAACCAAAGTAGAATATTCAGAAAAGTCTCAGAGATCTTGGGAAACTTATTGTCACTCAGACTTCAGTGAAAACCACTATTCCAGCAAATTTTAACAATTCCTCCTCTGGTTTCCAATTCCTCTCGTCTTTTTCTAAGTTTCTTGGGACTGTTTCAAGGGTAATAACTACAATTGGTACCCCCGTCTCTCTCGAGTTCCACACTTTTTTTCAGTTCTCTGAAAACGTCCAAACATTTGTCGATCTCTTCGCTTTCTTGTATTTTCACTCTGTAGTCAGCTGGAACAGAAAAATTTACAAGATGTCTAGTTCTCTTTTTCTTCGAAATTAACATTAGGTCAGGTCACCTGGTTTGGTTAGGTTTGATTTTTTTTGTTATATCAACCATTGTAGGTTATTTAATGCAAAATCCATTTTTTTACGTACAAACAGTTCTATTTCAAATAACTCAGTTTAGGATAAGCACAGTTTTTGTTTACACACAGTTAGATATGAAAACAGTTCTATTTCAGACAATTCATTTTTGCATTAGTGAGCAGTGAAATGTCAAAACACTTCTACTTCAAGCTATTCAGTTTAGTCAACAAAGTTAAATGGTTACAAATATTGCTATGTATTACAATTCAATTAAACATCAGTTATTAATTTACACAGTTTAATTTACACTGGAATGTAAAACAGTTCTATTTCAAACAATTCAGTTTAGCATAAGTTCACATTTTAGTTCTATTTGACCCATAAATTGGACCCTGTCAGGTGCTACCTCTCCAGATCAGAGTAGACCTGGGAGTGATGATAATGAAGGAGTACCCTGCATTCCCTAAAGCTCTGGCATTACTGGAGCTTCACCATCATATTGTTTAGTGTCATAATCAGGATACTCGTTGAGGAGCGTCTTATCCCTCTGCAGAGAAGCGGTCGGTGTACCCTACAGCCCCAGCCGACTGGGCCATGGTCATCCGCCTGCGACTGAGTGATCGTTTCTATCTCAGAGTCGTAGAGAATCTTATACAACTCATTCTCTTTAACGGATTTTGGTTTGAGCCTATACCTTTCGGTAGTGCGGTCGAATTTTAATCTCTTGCTCAATTCTCATTTGATCTCATCTCAAGACGGTTTTGCCAAGTCTTGAACACTTTTATTATTATTATTATTTGTTCTCTTTTGAGAGTTTTTCATACCAGCGTTAGCTGATAGTTTTTCACGAAAGTTCGAGTGACAACAAGTCTCCTGATGTCTCCAGGACTCTTCTCAGTATTCTGGCCGATCTTTACAATGCAGTAGTTTCGATGGTCTCCACTCGTCCTCTAATTTCCAAGTCCCCCTGTCCTTGAACTAATTCTTTGGTGACTGTATCAAGAGCACCAATCACAATTGGTATTATCTTCACTTTCATGTTCCGCAGGTTTTTCAATTCTCTAGCAAGGTCGAGGTACTTATCCCTCTTTTCAATTCTGTTAATTTCACTCTGTGTTCCGCCGGGACAGTATATTTATTATTATTATTATTATTATTATTATTATTATTATTAACTTCTTTAATAGTTTTTCACACCACCGTTACATGTTTTTTCAAGGGAGTTCGAGTGACAGCAATCACCTCAAGTCTTGGGGACTCTACTCAGTATTCTGCCCGATCTTAACAATGCTTTAATCTGGATAGTCTCCACCAGTCGTCTTATCTCCAAGTCTCCCACTCTTTTTACCGAGCTTTTGGGGTTCGTTCCAAGTGATCCAATTACAATTGGTATCACCGTCACCTTCACGTTCCATAATTTTTTTAGTCCTTTTTCAAAGTCTCGGAACTCATCTCTCTTTTCACTCTTTTTTAATCATTATTATTGTTGTTGTTGTTTCTTTACGGACGTTCGAATGACAGCAAATCTCAAATCTCCAAGACTCTTTTCAGTATTCTCATTCACGTTCCTCCCGTTTCTTTCTAATTATTTCGGGATTGTTCTAAGGAATTCTCCTATTATCATTATTACTGTCACTTCTGTTCCACAAGTTAAAAAAAACAAACAAACAAAAAACAACCATCTGGCAAGATCCACGTATTCATTTAGCGTTGTGCTTCCTTTTGCTTTAACTCTGTGGGCTTATTTAATCACTAAGTCTTCTCATTCGCAATTTTTTTTTAACTAATATACGATCCGATCTTTTGACCGTGATTTGGGGATCGATTTATATCACAAAGTTTTGTGCCTGTATCCGTTGCCTGCATGGCAAAGGTTTAATCTCTTGCACAATCTCCCATGGACCACCTTTCCCACCCAATCATGCACATTCTTGTATTCCTTTTGTGTAAGTTTGCTACCTTCTCTTATATTCATCTGGATTTTAAAAAATCCTAGGAAGGCATCCATCTTGTATCTCCGACAATATCAGTCAGTGTTCACTTTCAAGTAGCAAACATTAAACGACACAAATGAAAAGCACAGCATTTGCGCCTATTTTATCATCTGAAAATGAGTGCTATATTTCTTTGTCTTTCCATAAGAAAATTTCGGCTGCTTTGAAAATATTACAAACTAAAACTTCTTTATAATGCATGCAACATTTAAGTTGGATATCATCATCATCATCATCATGTCGTGCCGCCAGCAGATATATCCCTGACCCTTTCTCGCCACTTCTCCCTATCGTTCATCGCCTCTAGCAGGTCTTCAGGGCTACATCCCGTATCCTCACAGAGCTGCTGGATGTATGTTCGAGCAGGTCGTCCTGCTTTTTCCCGGCCATATGTGGGGGTCCATAGGAGTACATCACTTATGAGCTCGTCCCTGCTTCTACAGCAGTGACCTGCATGTCTGGTTCGTCTAACTTGGATAGTTTTCGTGATGGGAGGCAGGTGGCCGTATAGTTGGTGTCTTGTGGGGTGTTGCCGCCAGGACTTGTTCAATATTGCTCGCAACATTCTTGTGTAATTGCCGTCTAGCTTCTTCTCCAGCCGTTTTGTTAGCGTCCAAGTAGTGCATCCATACAGCAGTATCGATATGACCGCTGCCTGGAAGAAACTGCGTTTCATTTTATTGGTCAGGTCTGATTTCCATATGATCGATAGCCTATCTATAGATGTCCATGCCTTCGTTAGCCGCGTGTCGATGTCCTTTTCTGTTGATGATACGCTGCTTCCTAGGTAGGTGAATTTGTAGATAAACAAAAGGAATGAATGTTCAATACAAAAGGGAAAATTCTGTTCACATTAACCACTCTTCGATCTGACTTCGGTTTTTTGCTCAATCCGATATCTCGTTGCAGGCATCTTGAATGTCACAGAGTCACAAGGCGCCCAGTACAGAAGCAGTTCTTCTCTTGTCCGTCACCCGAATGTACTTAATCACCTACCCACAACCCCAGTCAGAATAACAGGTTGGATTATCGGTAAACTGATTTGACTGTGGAAAAAAAAAACAACACATTTTGGGCGTGTGCGTGTGGATTAGTTTTGCTACACAGCTGGATTAACAATAATATAGTGAGTATCGGTCGGCAGGCGGGCTGTGGTCAATCGATTGGTGCATTGACAAACTATATAAACGACGCGATTTATTTGGCCACAAAACTTAACGCATAGTTTGATTCGTCAGATGGTTTAGTGAAGAAGAAATAGGGGGATGAAACTAGAGAACATAATAAGGAGAAAGAAAGAAAGAAAGAAAGAAGGAGCAAAATAGGGAAAGAATGAAAAGTAAGGTAGAAAGAAAGAAAGAAAGAAAGAAAGAGTCAAACAAACAAACAAACAAATGAACGAACGAAGGTTGCAAAAACGAAAAAAAAAAAAAAAGAAAGAAAAAGAAAAAAAGAAAAAGAAAAAAGAAATGAAGAAAAAGAAAGGAAACTTGTAAAGAAAGAAAGAAAGAAACTAACAAGGACAAAAATGAACAAATGAACAAACAACCAATAAACAAAGAACAGGTTCCAGAAAGAGAGAAAAAGAAAATAGCAAAGAAGAAATAAATAAATAAACAAACATACAAGGATCAAAGTAAATGAAAGGTAAAGTAGCAAATTAAAAAAGAAAGAAGTGTTACAAAGAAGATAGAAAAAGAAAAGAAGATAAGAAACAAAATACAGAAAGAATGAAAGGTAGTAGGGTAAAGTTGGTGACCGTAGTCAAGGGCTACCCGAAAGCTCCCTTTTCCATAGCTACTACACCGTGTAGGAGAGGGCGCTCCTCCTAGACCGGCCCATTGGTTTAGTGGCAGAGTGTTCGCCAATGCTCCAGGAGATCGGTGTCCAGTCTCAGGTCGAGTCATACCAAAGACTCAAAAAGTGGTACTTGATATTGCCTTTTTCTACATTCTAAGGTACGTTTCAAGGGTAAAGTGGGGCAAATTAAAGATAAGGTAGCAAATAAATTAAAGATAAGAAACAAAGTCTAGAAAGAAAGTTCAAAATACAGAGCATGTTAGTTTAACAAAGAAAGAAAGAAAAAGAATGGTTGATGGTAAATAAATTAAGAAAAAAGAACGAAAGAAAGAAAATTGATAAACAAAAAATTCTTAATGGAAAAAAAAAGACAGAAGTCATTATCTCACTGTAACGATTGCCTCAGTTTTCTGACCACTGACTTTATATTTCTCCTGTAAAATCATGTACAAAACGGTTTTGTAGAAAACGTAATAGTAATATTCTTTAGAAAGACTTTTGCAATGCTTTCCTATATTAAAATATTTTGCAAGCTTATACATATATAATGTAATTACTCCATTTTTTTAAAATTAAGCTGGTACTAATTCCTGATCACCGACAATATCATTCTCTTTGATTTAAGTACGCAACATACAAACTTTTTTTTAGCTTAAAGACTGCAATACTCTGAGCTTAATTTACGACAAACATTTAATTTCTTAGGGTATATGATAACATTACAAAAGATTTTTAAGCTGAAACAAAACAAGTGTGCCAATCCATTTAACAGTATAAGCTTCTATCTGTCATGGCTTTATTAGAATTTACTGAGTGAAGTTTTCTCTCCTCTAAAAACAAATAAAATGGGGCACTTTGTGAGGATTGAACTCTGGAGTAGTGTACGAGAATGCCATCTTAGTCAACACTACTTTATCTGAAGGTATTAAGTAATTCAATTCAAGTCCAATTAATCTATTTTACAACATAGTTCAGACTTAATGAAATAAGGATGTGGAAAGTGGTCTTGTTTATAATTCATTTTAAATTAGAACGTAGAATTTGACTCTTTTTTTCATACATAACTTTTTATCAAATATCACAAATTATGAATACGTTCACTTTTCATTTCTTTTTAAATCTAAAAATGTAAAATTTAAATTGACTCGATGGTCTAGTGCTCAAATCCATCGTAAACAAATGAAAAAAGACAACAACTTGCCTACACATCCCAGTTTCAAATTAGTCGGTCATAGATACAAACAAGAGTTTTATTTAATGTTTTCTACTGTCGGAATCTTCTCGTGTCTTGGTCAGAAAAAATGTGCCTGGGTTATATTTTGCAACTTTTTGAAAAATTTTACTTTAGTAAGTAAAATTTAATATCTTAAATGGCATTTTACTATTTTCAGAGCCTTATAGTAATAAAGTAACTACGATTTAAATTGAAAATATACCCGGAAAAGAAATTTTCTCAAGTTAATGAATGGCTCAGTCAGCTGGTGCTGCAGAACACACTGACTGCATATCTGCAGAGAGGTAAGACTCTCTCAAAGAGTGTCCTCGAGGAATGAAACAAAATAGGAATCAATATGAATAGATTTTTTTACACCTTAAGTACTGAAAACGTACATTCATCCTTGTCCACTCGGCATAGAACTGACCAGCATTTTTCAAAAACTAGTTTTGCCATAAGAAGAATGGGTTCTGGTCTTCCAAAAGCTACCACAAAAAGACTGCCCAATTGGCTGGAACTGTAGAATACACCGACTGATTCTCTGCTGAAGGGTAAGACCCCCACCAACGAGTGTTCTGGATATGACATTAAACAATCTGATGGTGAGGCTTCAGTAATGCTGAGTGGTGGGACCTGATAGGGTCCTTTCTATGGGTTAAATAGAACTATACTGTGTAATTACACTAAAGAGAATTGTTTGAAAATTACTGTTTTTACATTAAATTGTGTTTAAACTGTATACTTATGCTAAACTCAATTGTTTGAAATAGAACTGTTTTGACATTAAACTGTAGGTAAACAAAAAACTTTACTTATATTAAACTAAATTGTTTGAAACTTAATTTGGCGTTAAATGACCCGAAAACGGTTGATATGACGAAAAAAAAAACCAACAAATCAATCAACATAATGAAAAAGATAAGAGTAAGAAATAAAAAAGTAGAATTACAGAAACAAGACAAAATAGGAATCTATTTGAACAGATTTTTATATCTTCAGTGATCTAAACGTAGAGTCATCCTTGTTTACTGGTCATAGAATTTGCTGGTATTTTGCAAAAACTAGTTTTACCGTAAGAGAAATGGGTTCTGGTCGTCAAAAAACTACCACGAAAAGATTTCCCAGTCGGCTGGGGCGGTTGAATACACTGACTACTTCTCTGCAGAGGTTGAAGACCCTCCCCCAACGAGTGTCCTGCATATGACACTAAACAATCTGATGGTGAGGTTCCAATAATGTTGGAGCTTTTGGGAATATGGAGTACCCCTTCATTGCCATTGCTCCCAACTCCACTCTGTCCCGGAGTAGTAGCACCTTATAGGGCCCTATCTATGGGTCAAATAGAACTAAACTGTGTACTTATACTTAAATGAATTGTTTGAAATAGAGCTGCTTTGATATTGAAACTGTGTACTTGTGAATTAAATTGTTTGAGAAGCAACTGGTTATATGTATAAAAATAGATCTGGCATTAAATAACACACAATGGTTGGTGTGCCATAAAACCCAACCAAACGAAACCAAAGCCACGAAAAAAATTACATCCGAAATAAATATAATCTTCTTAGAGACAAAAAAAAGCTTGAAAATTTGGCTTAAGCGTTCAAAACTAGTAATCGGAAGACTTTATCTCGAAGAACTATCACAAGAAGTCTAAAAGAAAATTGAATTATGTCAATACTTAGAAGTCTTGTTTTTTTAAATGTCAAGAACAGATTACATTTTGCAACAGAATATTGTAATTCTTATAAAAACTGGTCAAAGAGCATATGATCAGATAAGTCAAGATTCCTCGTAACATTGTTTTTGAAGATCAGGTAAAAAATTATTTCCAAAATGTCTTAAAAGCAACTTTGGGGTATTTTCGTCTTTTTGGGTTGGTGACCGAATTAGATGTGACAAACTTATGTATGCTAAAGAATGCAATGATATCCTTGAGAAAAGATTGCTACCAACTACGGACAAACAGCTCTCTTCATTAAATAAAGCTGGTATTATTTCTCAACATGATTGTTCACCTCCTCTTATGGCTAAATTGAGAAAAACGTGGCTTTCAGAAAACTCATTAAAAGTGAAGTTCTACCCAGGACAACGTCCAGATTTATATCCAATAATCATTTTAGAATAATAAAACGCAAGCCGTCTGGTATGAAATATGCTGTGGGAAGCAATTCAGAATGAGTGAGAAAACATTTCTATTTAACAATGTAAGAAACTAAAAGATTGTATGCCTAAAAGTGCTCTACTAAAATAAAATAAAAAAGTTATATCCTAAATAAAAAAATGGATATTAAATATTTTGTTTTTTGTTTTTGTTTGTTATTACTTCTTTTGAGCCTTGTACTTGATCATATTTACATAATCTCTATTTATGTGTAATCATTGCATATTAATAATTTGTTTTTCATAAATATGGATTATGTTTATGGTAAATGAAATTATAACTCTTCTTCAATGAATTATAAATATGAACCAGGCTCAATTGTTCAACTATCTATCTTGACATATCCACACAGATTCAGAAGTAAGGTTGGGTCCAACACATCTACTTTTGGGAAGTAAGGGTTTGCATAGTCATCAACCATCTATCTGAACATCTCCACACAGATTAAGAAGTAAAGTAGGGTCCAACACATCTATTTTTGGGAAGTAAGGGGTTGCATTGGCATAAACCATCTATCTGGACATCTCTACACAGATTCAAAAGTAAGGTAAGGTCCAACACATCTGATGGATGATCAGTTGCTCTGAATATCTAGACCAAAATTTCATGCAAATGATATCCATCTCGCGTTTCAAATTATACGTATGCTAGATGGCTACTCACCCGGAAAGATTTGGCTTGTTTTAGTTCGTTTGCTTAAATGCTTCACCTATATATTTTGGTCTGCAAAATTATATATCGACAATTCAATGTAAGTTACCATCTTCTTAGTTGTTCGAGGAAGGAAATACGTAATAAATACGAGGATCATTAAATAAGTTTCCATACTTTTTTTGTATGGGCACTTTTATTGATAGTACACACATGAAACTCTAGTTCCCTTCAAAGTAATCTCCTCCGGCTGCAATGCACTTGTTGTACCGTTCCAACAACTTCTGCAAGGCCCCATGGAAGTCCTCTTGTGTGAGCGTTTCAATGGCCTTCGTCACAGCCTCTTTCATCTCCTCAAGTATCTCATAACGACAACCTCTGAGCTTAGGGAATAACCAAAAGTCATAGGGAGCAAGGTATGGACTATAGGGAGGCTGAGGAACTGTCTTGATGCCCATCTTGCTCAAATAGTCAGTGACAAGGATGGAGTTGTGGACTGATGCATTGTCCAGGTCGAAATGCCACTGACCCGATTTGAGGAGTGCTGGCCTCTTCCCTATGAATCTGTTCCTGAACTCCCTTAACACCTCAACATAGTAACCCTAACTCTAACCCTTTGGCCAATCAACTCTTGTGTATTGACTTTATTACTCCTCCCACACCTCTCATCATCCCTCACAGACTCTCTGCCTTCCTTGAATCTCTTATGCTACTCGAAAACTGATGGTCAATTCATGCAAGATGGTCCAAAAGCAGTCTGAAGCATTCCATAAGTTTCTGTGGCATTTTTCCAAGTTTAAAAGAGAATTTTATTGCATATCGTTCTTCAAAAGTGACCTCACATCCAGATTGCATTTTTGAAATTCCCCAACTGTGACAATTAGGGTGTATTCCAATTGCTGCTGTAGCTATTCATTTGAACCTGAAATCATAAAAATTGGTCAGTTACCTCATAAGATGTATAGCAATAACATTTTCAAGAGTCAACACCAATTCCAAATCCCTGTACAAAAAAGTCTGGAAACTTATTGATGCAACACGTATAACAAATAGGTGAACTGTTGCGAGATGAAGACGTAGCATTTAAATGTAAATGTTCTGTTAGAAAATGAAGACAAGTCACACCTACTCATGTAATTGGCCTAATGAGTGGACTGTTCACCACTGGTCCGGAAGACCAGGGTTCAATCCCAGATCGAGTCATAGCAAAAACTTTAAAAAATAGTATTTGATGCCGCCTTATTTAACACTCAGCATTTTAAGGTAAGGATCAAGGGTAAAGTGAAGCAATTTAGGAAATGGAATGGCGCCCTTCCCTACACCTTGGTGTGGTAGCTATTGAAAAGGGAGCCATCGAGTCACCCTCGACTAAGGTCGCCTACCTTACTTTTACTAAGTCACCCATAACTGGATGGTTAATGTAAAGATTACATTTCAATATAATTTTCATGTTTGGTTTAGTGTCATATCAACCCTTGTAGGTTATTAAGGGCGAATCTAATTAGGGTACTTTATACGATTAACATTAGGATCTAATACTAATTAAATTGGCAGTCGTGAGAATTAGGAATTCATTACATCATCGCGTCTCTAAAAAAGATATAAATAACGAAAAAGATAAATAGATATTTTCTAAAACAAAGAAAAGTTAACGAAGTAAAAGTACACTGATAACCAACCAAAAAAAACTGTAGCCTAAAAAAAAAAAAAAAAAAAAAAGAATACATCTTATCAAGATTTAAATCCAAGACATGGAATAGTGACAAGGTCTCACCCAGTTTAATCTGATTGTAAGGTTCCAGTGATGCTAGAGCTTTGGGAAATATGGAGCGCTCCTTCACGGCCATTGCTCCCAGGTCTACTCTGGCTCTGTGTGACAGCACCTGATAGGGCCCTATCTATGGGTTAAATAGAACTAACTGCATACTAATGCTAAACTGAATAGTTTGACTAAACTGAATGGCTTGAAATAGAAATGTTTTTGACAATTAAATCGTAATTATTTTTTAACTACGTGCTTATGCTACACTGAATTATTTGAAATGGAACTGTTTTTTGACATTGAAACTGTACTTACACTCAACTGATTTGTTTAATTTAGAACTGTTTTGACATTTAACTGTGTATAGACAAAATCTCTACTTATACTAAACTAAATTAGCTGAATTAGAACTGCTTTGGTAAACTGAATAACTTGAAATAGAAATTTTTTCACAATTAAACTGTATTTACATTTAAACTGTGTACTTAGACAAAACTGGATTGTTTGAAAAAAAAAACGATATTCATAAAAATGGATTTGGCGTTAAATAACCTACAACGGTTGATATGCCATAAAACCCAAACAACCAACCAGCCAACCAGCTTACCCAGTTTCCTTTGATCTTCCTCGCCAATTAACAGTTTTTTTTTTTATCGTTTATTTATTTATTTATCTTTTTTTAATGAGAAATGTTTTTTAGTTTCCCTATCCATTTTGTTAGCGTTATTGGAAGATTCAAACTGCTGAAAGTAACCTGTCGAAATAAATTTATAATAGTATTATGACGGTCTCATGATTTTTTTCCTATTATATTACAGGAATGATTGCTCTGGGAGAGATTTTTATGTTTTTACATAATTATATATTAATAGTCATACATCGAGCACTCCTGAAGAATTATATGAAACCTGTCATATATTCTCAATTTAAATAATTCCAAACTTATTGTCGCTGGTCATTTATTCTATATATATATATATATATATATATATATATATATAATGATTTCTCAGCGATTCCTTTGCAGGTAACATTATTTTTGAACGAGTTAGAAATCATTTGCTTT
Source organism: Sepioteuthis lessoniana (assembly GCA_963585895.1). NCBI lineage: Eukaryota > Metazoa > Mollusca > Cephalopoda > Myopsida > Loliginidae > Sepioteuthis > Sepioteuthis lessoniana. The sequence goes on along the minus strand of OY757916.1, from coordinate 65,261,265 downwards.
CACACAATAAACAATCATAGTGATTTGATACTAATAATTATGTTATCTAATTAAGAAATGATTTTTTATAATAATCATTTTTCGTTAATTATATTTTATCATTCAGTTTGGAAAGGCTTTGAACCACTCGGGATCCTTAGTCCAGGTGCATAGTCAGATGGTGCAATCTTACGCCTGCGCACAAAGGATATGACACCATTTGTCATAATAAAACTCCAGACAGGAATGTAGATGATGTCATGCTCAGAAGAGATGGTCCAGAGAATTTAAGGATTTTGAAAAGACAGTAGTTGAAGGGCAGTTGAATTTTCTACCGTTGGGGCGTGCGGTTGAGTTTTTCGTATCTCGACCAGCAGACATGAATTGAGATCTTAAACATCACAAGATGCACCGTGCGTTGGGCTGGGGTCAGCATAGTATGGTTAGCATAGGCTTTTAAGAATTGTGTCTCTCTCTTCGTGTCGCCATTAACCGAAGCCAGAAATTAATAAACCCGTTCGTATCCGAAACGAAAGCGTCCGCCTGTATTTGTATATGTATTTGTATTACTGTTGTGATTGATATCATTGTGGTTATACAACAATTCTATTTAATATTAATCCTTTGTTTGTACACAGCTAAAGGGAAATTGATTATCAGTAACCGCTTTCTAGTACCTTTAAGATACAATAAGTTTGTGGACGTGTTTACCAAAAGAGTAAATTGAATACAGATGAGACAATCATATCGGAGCTAGGGCTTGATATCAGTGGCTGGTAAGTCGGATCGAGCCACTCTGACCGTCAGTCTAGCCCAGTAAGTGAAGTGCTGCAAATTACTTGATCACTTGGATTGCCGAGTCACAGACTGCTAAGCGATTAGAATCTCGTCTGTCTGTCTGTGTGTCTGCATTCCTCGTGTGAGTGTTACGTATACTTACATCTTACCACATGACTATAAAGTAAAGTTGGCAACTCGAGGGCGATGGTCCGGGAGACTTGGGTTCAATCCCAGGTCACGTCCTACCAAAGACTTTAAAAATGGTACTTGATACCTCCTTACTTAAAACTCAGTAATATAAGGTACGTATCAAGGGTAAAATGAAGCAATCCAGGGAAAGGAGTAGTGCCCTCCCCTACACCTCAGTGTAGCAGTTATTGAAAAGGGAGCCTTCTGGTCGTCATGAAACTATTTATAAAGATAATTTTTCACAATATCTATTCATGAACAGATATCTATTCGTATGTTTTGAGATGTGAAAATAGTCGAAATGTAGACGGTAAAAAAGAGGGAAGACACCGTTTTAAAAGATAATTATAGCTAAAGTGTGAGATGTGAGTAGTGATAAACAGACAAGAATGTTTTTGTTTTTGTTTTTTTTTACAATCGTTGGAAACTGCAGTTGGAAAAAATGCAATTTAAAATATAAAAAAAAAAAAGAATCTGCGGTCAATGGGACGAAAACGAGCGAAGAAAAATGATCATCATTTACAAAAAATAAATAAATAAATAAATAAAAATAACAAAAAAATAGCAGAAAAAGAAGAAAATCACTGAGAATTACCGTGAAAATGCTGTAAGTGAGTAATCGTTTTGCGAGATAACATTCACTAACATTAGCGTCTCTGATCCGACTAACCGGAAGTGACGTTAGAAGGTCACTGCCTGAGTGCGCATGAGCAGTTCTTTGATGCAATCGACTGAACGAGCGAGCGAAAGTGAAACTGTCATGATACCATCCATACCACAGGTCCGAACAGTGTGCTGGACCCAACGGACAAACTTAGTCATCTTGGCGTGATAATCAATGCCCTAGTGGTCAAAACTGTGCGCTTGCCCACTGGTTCGTCTCATCTTCTCTTAGTGAATCCATTGTTGGGTGTGCGTTCCTAGAGAAGGTATCGTCTTGGAAATGGTTAGGCTCTATATGGCGTTCTTGATAATGCCTTCTGACGGGACTACACTATCGGCGATCAACTGAAAGCGCTGCTAATTATTCTATTGTTTACGCCTGAGATTATAAAACATTTGAATTGTAGTTGCCAATTGGTATGAGAGAGAGAGAGAGAGAGAGAGAGAGTAAAAGAGATTTTTAAAAGAGATGTCGTTTCTCTGTGAACTGGACGCTCATATACACAAGCACACATACACACACACACACACACATATATATATATAGGGGTAGAAAGAGTTGTGGAGTAGAAGTGGCCCCAGTCTAATGACAAAGTCGTGGTGCAGGTTACCAATCAAGAAAACTCCAAAATCAAAACTTGAGAAGAAAACACTAACGTCAAACCTCAGCTGACTTGTCGGTATGATTTGATGGAAAAAATCTTAGAGAAAGTACGCTGAAATATAACTTTTAGTTTACATCGTCAACATTTATCTCACTATCTTTATCACAGGGCTCAAGCTTAGCCCAGAAAGTGGCTTAAGTATCGTACAAGTGTATATCACAATAATCCAGTGACATCACTACAGATGTCTGCTTACTAACGTATCATCTGACGCATCTTGTATATTTTTCAAAAGTTCTGTTGGTTATTAATAAGAATCTTCGATTTATAATTTTGGTGGTAAAGACAGCTGTCATCTTGCAAAATTAGCCTGTCAGCAAGACCATATATGGAGAAGAAAGAGGTTTCAAAAATCGTATTGTTCTGTTTCTGAAAAACAGATCATGTTTTTTGCTAGAGGTGAAACGTTTTTGTGTGGTTATATCATAGCTTTTCAATTTTGTTTCATAGATGTTTCTTATTTTAATTCTAATGAAAATCTTTTTGACAAATCGAGACCACAAACAGAAAAAACTTTAGTCTATTTTTCTAACGTCTTCTTTTTCATTGCATTGGAGCTAAAATCAAACTCTCTCTCTCTCTCTCGATCTTTCTCTCATTCTCTCTCGGGGGTTGAGCACTCTGGTGAAGGAATTTTCGGCCGCCGCTCGCATAATGCAAAGCTCTTCGAAAGAATTGAGCACTCTGGTAGCCGACAGGGTATAAAAATGTAAACAAACGGCTGCTGCTGTTGCTACATAAATACCTTAACAATTCCCTTAGTCCAAACGTGGTACGCTTGTTGGCCGAGCGGTCCGAAGCTTAGTCTAACGTAAAGTTGGATATGTTTCGATCCCGGCTTCGAGCGTCCTAAGTGTCTAGCCACACTGAAGAGTTCTGATAGAACGAAACAGTCTGTCTGTGGATGACAATATATATATATATATATATATATATATGGTTTGGTTTGATTTCTTTGTTTAATGACATATCAACCTTTGTTGGTTATTTAATGCCAAAGCCATTCTCCTAGAGAACAGTAGTGGTGCTATTTAACCCATAGCTGGGAGAATAAGGAGGTTCATTTCTTTCCCACGGTATGTATCCGAAAGTGAACGTAATGGCACGACTGGAGTTTGAACTTGGTTACTAAGATTCGGTAGTCCAGCGATTTAACCATTACACGACGAGGGAACCCCGCCTCGACAATGAAATAGGAATTTATTATTTTCAAAATATGTCAACATAAAACCAATGACAGTTAATTCGCTTAGGGAAAGTTGATTTAAGAAGTTTAAGTAAAACAAGTTTATATTATATATTTTTGGAGATCGAAGTACACTGAACATTGTAAAAACAGTGTTTCAATTTATCCAGTAAATCAAACGAAAAATTCAAATAACAACTCACTGATAAACTGATGCAAGGAAGATAACTTGGTCGAGAATTGTGTCAATCTGTGGATTTGCTAGCATTTCGCTACTGGACATTCTCTTTAAAAGCTCATTTATTTAATACACACACACATAGAGGCATATATATATATATATATATATATATATATATATATATAGGGAAAAGGCCTGAAAATTTGGCGGAGAGTCAGGAAGAGGAGTACTCTTACACTTAGCTAGACACATTTATGATACATTTATACTTACAAAGTTTGTATTCATTTAAACTAGTCTCATTAGCATTCACCAAAATACCACATTGTCTCTATGGATTATCTTACTTAAATCCCCTAGCTTAGACAGCAGACGTTCAGTTATATTTAGAGTCTATGTATAGAAAATTTGAATTTAGCAAAATAACATTATGCTTTTCCAATATAAATTCTCGAAGGATCCATTTATTGAACATTTATCTTATATTTGCGAGAACCTTCTAAGATTCGTAGGAAAAGGAACGACTATGTTTTACATCGGAGATGTTTTTCATCTTAAAAGTAAGAAAAGATATTACCAGTAATTATAATGATAATTTTGGCTCTGCTCAGGATAAGTTTAAAACTAGATTATTCTTTTTATTGAAGGTATGAACAACGAACATCAATTCCTCGTCTAGATATCTTTTGTAAATTATAAACAAAATTGGTGCGTTGCGTAAGATTAATTTGTCCAGCATGCCTATGCCCATTATAGCAGTGGACCTCAGTGTAATCTATGCTTAGAGGAGAAACTTCAGATCTTGCTTTTTCACTATGAATTTAAGCTATTAAATAATCACACAAATTTAGGTAATCAGCCTATTATTAATCATCCTTTGGATGTTCTTTTCTACATTGATTAGAAATATACATAAATATATTTCTACATTGAATTTGATGTTGATTTCCATATATTTTTAATGTTGTTTTCCACATTGATTTGAAATATATATACATATATTTCTACATTGATTAAAAATATTTATACATTTATTTCTCCATTGATTAGAAATATATATATATACATATATTTCGAGATTTTTTTCTACATTGATTCATGTATAGATTTCTTTATGTTCTTTTCTGCTTTGGTTTGTATTTATTTTTGATGCTGCTTTACGCATTGATATGCATATATATTCTAGGTTGTTTTATGCATTAATTTGCATATATATTTTTTAAATGTTTTTTACTGTATTGATTTGCATGTATTTTTCGGTTGTTTTATGTATTGATATGCACATATATATTTTTTATCATTCATACCACACTGTCCAAATTAGTAATAATTTTCAATTATTTCTCCTACCTTCATTAAAATCTATTTAACACAATTTTATCAAGCACTGTTTACTTTCAAATTTGTAAAAAAAGCTTTTTTTTTCGCTATTTTTTGAAGATTACCAGAATGTAGCCATTCTTCTTTCCAAGGGTATCAAGAGTTAAACGATATCACTACGGTTCTTCTACAAGAATGTCTTTGATATTGAATAACCCATGAAAGTTGATATGTCATTTAACAAAGAAAAACACTATAAAAACAGAAAATTAATGAGAAATCAAATATCAAACAAAATCATAAGAAAAAACAATGTAACTCCTAAAGTCAAAACATTATAAAAACAAAACCCTAAACGGATTTGAAAGTATGGATATTGAAATTTACATCTGCTTGCCAGTCAGTTCACTGTCTTGATTTACGAAAACCGTTATTAGAATATTTCTTTGTTAACACAAACTCACGGACATACGCTTACACACACACACACACACACACACACACACACACACACACACACACACACATATATATATATATATATATATATATATATATATATGTGTGTGTGTGTGTTTCAAAAATCGAACCCCTTGACAATACAAGTTTTTCTCTATCAGAGACTCTACATTGAAAGATCAATATATTCCTTTGTCGTGATACTAGACTTAAAATGCTCCATCCGAGTCGTCTCACTTACATTGACGATCCTCTAGCTGATTACTATTTATGTAGCCCTAATTATTCAGATGACTGTTTCTCTGTCTTATGATATTTAACCCAACCCCTCCGCTCGGGCAGAATATGACACAAGGAAAGCGGAGTTTAACAGGTTTGATTTCAGAGTTTTCCTTCTCCTAGACTCACCAAGACTGATGAACATAGTCTGCCCTACTATTTACCTATAGCTGGAGGGAGAATAATTGGATTCATACCTTTCCCAAGGGTATTAGTGCTATGTGAAATGCAATCAGTCCAGGATTTGAACTCGTGTCGCCGTGTCCAATTCCTGCGACGATAACCATTACACCAGTGTGAGGTCTAATCAACATCTTGCGTTTTTAGAGGCTATAGCTATTTCGCTATATTACCCTACCTTGTGCAAGCAGAGAAGACAATTTGACATCTTTTGTCTGTTTGAGAAATTGGGTGGAAATCGTGGGAATTGATTTTTTTTTAATTGCTCCCCACTCCACTGTGATTTAATATCTTTACTTTTCCGATGTATTTTGTTGAAAACCCACAGGAAGAAAAGGTCCCAGCAATTTCTTTTTAATAATTCTAATTAATTAATGAATATGATACTTTACTTTTCTGGAGTAGCGCCCTCCCTTACGCCTCGGTGTAGTAGCTTCTATCTTGGTCGCCCTCGACTACGGTCGCCAACTTTACTTGATACAATGCCTCATATAAAAAATTAGGAACTCACCTTATTTTTACTCAGGATAAATTATTTCATGTCTTCTATGAAATTAAAGACACTATTAGAAGAATAAACACACACACACACACACACACACACACACACACACACACACACACACACACGCACTTATATATATATATATATATATATATATATATATATATATATATATATATATATACATATAGGTCTGTGTGTGTATATATATATATATATATATATATATGACCATTATATATATCTATATATATGTGGGCAACCACGAGCGTGTGTGCATATTTCTATTGTTAGTGCCGATTTTAGTATATTATATGCAGCTCTTAAAATGAAATGGGAGTTGCGATCGTGTTTTCTTTATTGTTACGTCCAGGGATGAGTTAAATCTGTTGTAACTTACTTTGCATCTCACGAGACCCGAACGTGTCTGATTGTACTATGAGAAGAGGGAAACTTTCATTACCTCACCCAAAATACGTTCCGCACAAAGATCTAAATATGGAGTATTGTAATAATCATACAATATGTCCTCCTGTCCATATTGATGAATATGTTCGAATGAATGCATGTTCGAAAATATACAGTAAAATTTGTCATTATATATAGCCATTATTTCAAATACTTAAAAACAAAACTCCAAGGTAGAATATTTTTGCATATAACAATGAACATACAAATTATTCGTATGAGAATAGTTATTTACGTCTATAATTGTTTAATTGATTTATTATTATTTACTGGAAACGGTATAATTGCTTGCAAAAATTGTTTTATTCCGTTTAAAACAAAGCAACATGGATGTACATAGAGTAAAACCAACCAATCATACCAGAAAAATGCGCTATTTTTTGTCTGTATTATATTAAACAATTTTGAAAAATAAAAAAGAACACTAACTAAGAGAGAGAAAACAAAATACTCTAAAATTGACGGAAGATATAAATACGCTAAAATAGAGAGAAGAAAAATACATTAAAATAGACAGAAGAAAAAATACACTCAAATAGATAGAAAATATATTCAGATAGATAGAAGAGAAAATTCACTCAAATAGATCGAAGAGAAAATGAACTCAAGTCAGTAGAAGAGAAAATACTCAAAGATTGGTTGCCAAGTCAGCTTGGCCTGTAGAATACACTGACTGCACCTCTGCGGGGGGGGGTAAAAAAACCCAGTGTGTGTCCTGGATATGACACTGAACTATCTGATGGTGAGGCTCCAGAAATGGTGGAGTTTTGGAGAATACGGAGCACTCCTTCATTGCCATTGCTCCCAGGTCCACTCTAGCCCGGCGAAGTAGCACCTGATAGGGCCCTATTGATGGGTTAAATAGAAATAACGACATACTTATGCTAAACTGAACTGTTTTATTAAACTTAATTGCTTAAAAACGAAATGTTTTTGACAAATAAACTGTAGTTACTTTTAAACTGCGTGCTTCTGCTAAATTGAATTGTTTGAAATTGAACCGTTTTTGACATTGAAACTGTACTTACACTAAACTGAATTGTAATATATAGAACTGTTTTGACATTTTACTGTGTAACCAAAATCTGTTATTAGGCTAAATTGAATTAGCTGAATTAGAACTGCTTGAATAAACTGAATAGTTTGAAATAGAAATGTTTTTGACAATTAAACAGTGCACTCATGCTATACTGAACTATTTGAAATAGAACTGATTATTGACATAAAAACGGATTTGGTGTTAAATAACCAACAAGGGTTGATATGCCATAAAACCCTACCAACCAACCAATCAAAGATAGGCTTAAATATTTTAGCAATTTTTATGACTTTGTATTAATAAAATTGCCACATAAAATGGACTGAACTAATTTTTAAGTGCAATTTCTACTTTAAATGTTAGGGTTTGTTCATTATATGGGATATATTTTTTTAAGTCTAAGATTGCCTTGCTTCTTGGCCCATCTTCGATCCAAAGAATCCCCTCATAACCTATATCTAAACAACAGTCATAAGTAAGGATAATAGATTTTTACTAAACATGTTTTGTATACATTTGAATACTAAACAAAGCTTTGCGGAAACTTTATCTCAACTCGGCTCACGTGTTACGTCCGGCCCTGGAGTGATTTTTGTGTGGCCCGTCATCTTAAATAGGATTGACTTTACATTGCATAGCAATTGACTTACAGTGCGACAAATCTTAGAAATCGAAATTTCAGTTCGAATCCACTGTTTATTTCCACAAGAAATATATATTGCCAAGCGGAAAATATAAAAACATTTTGATTAATGTGAAACTAATGATATTATTTGGAAGTACATTGGCCTAATGAGTAGTGTGTTCGTCAGTAGTCCGGGAGACCAGGGTTCGATCCCAGGTCGAGTCATACTAAAAACTCAAAAAATGGTATTTGATGCCGCCTTGCTTAACACTCAGCATTATGAGGTACGGATCAAGGGTAACGTGTAGCAATCCAGGCAATGGTGTAGCGCCCTCGCCTACGCCTCGATGTAGTAATTATTGAAAATAAAGCTTTCGGGTCACCCTCGACTACAGTCGCCAGCTTTACTAACTTACATATGCTTGGGAAAAACTTTTTTCTAAAATAAAATATACTCAAAGTCATTTAAGAATAAGGTTGCGTGATGACTAACTGGATGATGTTTTGCTCCTGTGACACTGCATAAACAATTATCTCAGGATGGGAGTTTATTTTATGCGCATGTGACGTCGAGGGCAGTCTAGCACTTGACCCTCCACAAAATTAATCCTAGTCAAGACTCCCTTTTCAGGCAAATGGTAAGCTGGCAAATAATGTGGGGGTTAATTTGGGGCAAGACTGATCTCTGACGCTGGCGAGGGGATTTCCAATTTCACTTTCACACACCCCACCAAGTCCTTCGTTTTCCTACCCACTCGGATAAAGGAAAACATGGACTTCAAGGTTAAAAGAAATATTAACTGTAGTCAAATTTCAAAAAATTTCCTTATAATGTTTTAAGGTAAATAAGACATTTAGCGAGAATTAATGAAAGCGATACGAAGCTGAAACAGATATGGGCAAAAGAAGGCCACGCGATAGATAAATAACACAACCAAAAGATTTCAACACAAGGGTGCATTTAAAATATAACAAAGTTTTAATAGGCAACGACCAAACAAATAATGATAAGATTTAAGAAACAGTTCCTTTTTCTTTTCTTTTTAAAGATACCTGTCATATTAAGACAGCTGGCTGTATCAAACATAAATGTCTCTCAACAAACCTTTTCTTCTTTCTCCTTTTTCTTTCTTTCATTTCTCTTTTACTCGAGAAAATGCTTAGGCCGCCGGGCTGACGCATGTAACGAAATTCATTCACTAATTTAGTGTTGATGAAACAGAATCCTTCCAGTTTCTCTCTTTCTTTTTTGAATACATATAATTCCAATATTAAGGAAGGGTGGAAGGAAAAGCAGTTTAAGTTGTACTTATCTTTGACAAGGCTTAATTTTCAGGCTACTTTCTTTTACGGGCGAGTGGCATCCCCAGAATTTGGCTGAGTGTGCCTTTCTAACGCTGACTTCTGTCCAGAACTAAAGATTCTTCATGCGGGCGTGGAGACCTCCCGGAGTTTGGCTATAAGTCAGCACATCTTTCCATCCCGATTTCTGTCCTCAAACTAAAGATTTTTGTCCTAATTTCCTCCTACGAAAAGGTATAATTTTGGCGCTAAAAGGTCTAAAGCCAATCATTTGACGTTTTCCTCCTCCCGCTATTTCCTCCGGTCATGCTAGTAGAGTGACCTGGATTCTTTTCTTTATCCAACATATTACAAGTCATGGAGTGCGGGTAGCTTTGTCCTTCACTCTGACCTGAATTCGTTAGTTTGTTCAACAGGCTGCAGATCATAGAGTGCGAGGAATTGACCTTCGTTCATATCTTCCTTTTAACGGTTAGCAAAAGGGTTGGGGAATTGATCTTCCTTTTCCTCTCTCGGTGGCATATCACGTCACACTCCGGTCATCGACAAATATTTCACCTGATGTGGAGAAGTTATCGCAAAATAAGCAGAAACAAGTGTCTCAGTGAATCATTTACCATTTCTAACTGTATTTCTATTGTCACAAAGAATTTACTTTTCTTTTGAATGTGTTTGCATTTTTTTTTTTTTGTTATTTCTGATGTAAAATAAGGAGCCTTCATAAATTAAAATCATACTAAATTCTTTGTTTTGCTATAAATCTCAAGAAAATTTATTTACATACTTGATAACATGGTCTTTCTCCGTGACATTGTATAGATATCTGGCCGTTTCCCTCCAAAAGGTTGCCAACCCCTGAACTAGACTATGTTGAAATACGTTAGATCAGACAAATGGGAAAGTAACCGATGCATTGATACGACGGCTTCTTTTTTTAAATATTAGCCTAGGATTATGAATATTTCTTTATACCATTCAATAATACTCAGAAATGTTATATTCCAGCAAAATAAACAGCTTGATTTATTGGGAAATAATTAAGAACAAAATTTAACGACTGTATGCCGACAACATAAACAGTACCTCTTTGTTTACTGGTATATTACTGTTGTTTTATCTTCGGCAACGGAAAACAAAAGTAAATTATATAACTGTTACTGTAATAAATTATTCATGAAATTCGTTTTACATTAAAAACGTTAAATTACTCAATAGAATTACGCAGAAATAACATTAACGCAATCTCGTTTTACGCTACAGAAAACAGAGTCAAAGTGACTTATTGGGCAAAAGCAATTTAATATAACCAAGTAAACATATTTAACTGTATTAGTTTTAATCTAGTATAGTTAACTGAATTTGTTTTAATCTAGTATATTTAACTGAATTTGTTTTAATCTAGTATATTTAACTGAATTTTATTTATTCTAGTATATTTAACTGTATTTGTTTTATACGTGGGTTTTTTTAAAAAAAGGACAAAAAAAAAAAAACAAATTTAAAAAGTAGCAATTTCTCAGGAGGCTTCTGAAAGGAAGCGAAACCAGCGCATGTCAGAAAAGAGGGACTTCCAGGTGCCAAAGGAGAAACCCTCTCAGTAAGCATTCACCACTACCATTTGACGCACCTATTTCTTTCGGCTGCTAGCAAGGTAGCACACGTGCTCGCCAAGCCCAGAACTTGGCGGTAGGTTTTGTCTCCTGTTGGTAGCCTCCTCTGCTAAAGATACTTCACTGAATACACTAACTAATGCTATGAAATTCAAATGTATAACTCACCGAAAAAGACCCTAAAACTTTTCAACGCCTTGTCTTAGAGACACGACTATTTCTACTAGTTGAGGAAAAAATTCACGCCACAAAATTGTCGTTAAGCCTCAAAATAAAGTTTGAGTTTAAAGGTATCTTTTTCTCTTTCCTTTCGACTTTAATTCTCTTGTAGCTTATCTCAGACAAAGGAAGGCAACAGGTGGATGGGGTAAGAAGAAGAAGAAAAAGGAGTCAAATACGAAATTCAAAATCTTCCTAACTGAACCCAATAGTTCATTGACAACAACTACCTACTCCAACACCAACACCAATACCACTCCCACGAATAATAGCAACCGCTTCAAGTTCCTCATAGATATCTAATAATTTAAATATATAATGTAGGTTTGTTAGCTTTTTAAGCATAATTGAATTTTACTTAATTACAATATGAAATAATTGCTAGCTACAATTTCTTTTCTGTTTCGGCTTCTTAGTTTAATGGCATATGAATCATCGTATGTTATTTATAAACAAATGAACTTTTAGCGTGACGATTTGACTCGGAGATAAAAGGACTCATACCTTTCCCTACGGTATTAGTCCGAAAGGGAACGTAATGTTGCGACTGGAGCTTGAACTGACTAGCTACAATGTCACAATCCAGTACGTTAACCGCTACGTTATGGAGATTTTCTCCTAATTACTATTTCAATGCTGCTGTTGTATTTCAGCAACAGGGGGCATGGTGAAGAAAAGATCTGTAGGGATATGTGTGTCACTTTGAAGTTGTCAAGAGATGAACTGCAAAGAATGAATTTCGTCGATCTATTCACCCAATCAAAAGATAAACAACAGAGATTGCGAAATAATTTTTTTAGACAGTAAGAAATAGAGAATAAAAGTTAAAACTAAAAGAAAGAAAGAAAGAAAGAAAGAAAGAAAGAAAGAATTGGAAGGAAAAAGCCGATAAAAAGAACAAAGAATAAAAAGAATGAATGGATAATTGAATGAATGAAAGTGACTAAAAATACTATTAAAGACGATTGAAGAAAAGGCTATGTAAATTGTTACTACAGATATTTAAAAATGGAGAAGAAAAGACAAATCAAAATAGAAAAAAACTTGAAAACAAAAACAAAACAAGTAACACACGAGAAACATTACAACTAAAATGGATGAAATAAGAAATATTCTAAAATTGACAGAAGAGAAAATATACTAAAATAGATAGACGAGGGATATACTAAAATAGACAAAAGAAAAAAAAAGCTAAAATAGATGGAAGAGAAAATAAACTGAATAAGTAAGAAAAATATTTTACTAAAATACATAGGAGAAGAAAATCATTAAAATAGATAGAAGAGGAAATATACTCAAATAAATGGAAGAGAAAATATGCTAAAATAGATGGAAGATAAAATATACTAAATAGATAGTAAAGAAAACAAATTAAAAAAGATTGAAGAGAAAAGCACAACAATAGATAAATAGAGTAATATACGGAAATAGAGAAGAGAAAATATACTAAAACGGACAGAAAATAAAATTCATTAAAATATATAGAAGAGAAAATACATTGAAATAGAACGAAGAGAAAATATATTAAAGCAGATAGAAGAGAAAATACGTTAGATAGATAGAAGAAAAAATACATTAAAATATAAGAAAAATACAGTAAAATAAATAAAAGAGGATGTGCACAAAATAAATAGTTGATATACACTAAAATGGATAAAAGAGAAAATATATTAAAACTGAAAGAAAAGAAAAGAAAAAAAAATAGAAGAGAAAATACATAAAAATAGACAGAAGAGAAACTACACTAAAATAGATAGAAAAGAAACTACACTAAAATGACAGAAGAGAAACTACACTAAAATAGACAGAAGAGAAACTACACTAAAATAGACAGAAGAGAAACTACACTAAAATAGACAAAAGAGAAACTAAACTAAAATAGACAGAAGAGAAACTACACTAACATAGACAGAAGAGAAACTACACTAAAATAGACAGAAGAGAAACTACACTAAAATAGACAGAAGAGAAACTACACTAAAATAGATAGAAGAGAAACTACATTAAAATAGATAGACGAGAAACTACACTAATATAGACAGAAGAGAAACTAAACTAATATAGACAAAAGAGAAACTACATTAAAATAGACTGACGAGAAACTACACTAAAATAGAAGAAAAACTACACTAATATAGACAGAAGAGAAACTACACTAATATAGACAAAAGAGAAACTACACTAAAATAGACTGACGAGAAAGTGCACTAATATAGATAGAAGAGAAACTAAACTAAAATAGACAGAAGAGAAACTACACTAAAATAGACAGAAGAGAAACTACACTAATATAGACAAAAGAGAAACTACACTAAAATAGACTGACGAGAAACTACACTAAAATAGATAGAAGAGAAACTACATTTAAATAGACAGAAGAGAAACTACACTAAAATAGATAGAAGAGGAAATTTACTAAAATAGATCGAAGAGAAAATACTGTAAGATAGATGGTAGAGAAAATACGGAAAGAAAGGTTGTAGAGAAAATATACTAAAATAGCAAAGAAAATGAAAGAAAGAAGAGAGAAAAAGAGAAAATAAAAGTCGAGATATTTTGGATGGTTTGATGCAGGAAAGACACTGTCAGCCACAAACAGATTTTTCCGTGTTGTCGGTAAACAAGATCAAACGTTTGCACTAAATGATACATTAGGATACACAACGAACAAGACTGCAACAAGGGCAACGAGAATTTAATGACTACCTTCTCTATTATTCTCTCATTTACAGATTATTTTCACTTTTAAATCTTTAACTGATACTCTGACAACAAACCTCAAAAAATGCTCATTTTAACAGTGTCATATATATATATATATATATATATATATGTGTGTGTGTGTGTGTGTGTGTGTGTGTGTGTGTGTGTGTGTGTGTGCGGGTATGCTTCTTCTAGGATAGCTAAAATAGTTGGGTATCTTCAACTTGCGCAAGAAGTTGGTATCTATCCCAGGATTCTGAATGCTAATTTTCAGGCACAGTCGAAGTTAACTTTTCAGAATACTGACACAATCGTTGGGATCCTCATTTCAGCAATGTAATATAGTGTGGGACTAAGATAAGAGTATCTATCTATTTATCTATCTATCTATCTATTTTAGATTTCAGTCTGTTCCTATCTATCTATCTATCTATCTATCTATCTATCTATCTATCTATCTATCTATCTATCTATCTCAGTTTATTCATTATCTATATCACGTACATGTGTATATCATCACCAACCATGTGGTAATGATCATTAAGTTAACTCACTGATTATTTCTCTTGAGTTCTGCCCTCATTTGGTTGATTATTTGTTTTGTATTAGATCATGTTAGATAAAAAAATAATAAAAAGAAACAAAGGAATGTGGCATGTGAACTGTACGTAGTTGCACATTGCATTATTTGGCGTCAGGGTGAAGCACTATTCTGAGTCAGTCTGTCACATAATAATGTTCTTGAATGATTGATTCGTTTTCTGCGTCCTTTTTTTTTTTCGCGATAGATGATAAAAATAAAACATATATGTGAAGGTTCTTTTTTTTTTTTTTGATTTTTATTTTATTTTAAGAAAATGATAGCTGAAAGAGTTGTAATGCTTTGAGAAATCCCCCTAACCCCAGCCAAAAAGAATTAATTTTACGCATAAACCAACGGATGATAATCGGCCTTCAAATGTTGTGAAATATCACAAATAAACCAATCACGATTTGGCTGAAATGGCATAAAGATAAATTGTTTTTTTTTAAATGAAATACTAACCAGCGATGAAGATCATTATTATAATATTTAAGAAGTGATAGGTTTGCATTGGAGTTCATACTAACAACTTTTCTATTAAAAATAGATTTACGAATGAAACGCAATTTAGCGAAATTCACACATCGTTTGTTCATGAAGAATCAAATACATATGTATTAATGCTTAGACTGGTCTTATGTGTCAGTGCTCAAAGTAATAATACCGCTTAGTGAAGTTCATCATTTTATACTAATATAAACTCTGCAAATATCCATATCTCATCTAGATGACTCGGGAATATCTGGGGCTATCGTTCTAACTGCGGTCCATAATGATATTGACGAATCTATTTTGAAAACCAATGAAAGCAATGAAAAGCATATCATTGCTATCAAGGATTTGGATGACCAACCCAATATATATATATATATATATATATTGGGTTAGAGTCTGTCAAAGGCCAAGCAAAAACAACTGCAGACTGATTTTACACCGGTTGTTTCTCAGCAATCTACGGGCAATTCGTGTAAATTTTGTGGAAAAGTATGAGGGTTGACAGCAGTTCCAATGAAGTATAAGGTTAAAGTCAATGTTAAAGATAGTTCTTTTGCTTCCCACATCTGCCATAGAGCTTGAAAGATGAAACTGGCCGGAGAAATCGCATGCGTTCCCACGGGCACTTTTTTCAGATGGTAGCGATAGCATTCTTCCATAAAGAAGTGGTAGTCATGATATATATATATATATATATATATATATATATATATATATATATATATATAATGACTGCCAATTCTCTCTCTCTCTCTCTCTCTCTCTCTCTCTCTCTCTCTCTCTCTCTCTCTCTCTCTCTCTGCAGGGACGAACTCATAAGTGATGTACTTTTATGGACCCCCACATATGGCCGAACAAAAGCAGGACGACCAGCACGAATATACATTCAACAACTATGTGAGGATACGGGATGTAGTCTAGAAGACCTACCAGAGGCGATGAACGATAGGGAAAATTGGCGGGAGAGGGTCAGGGATATCCATGCTACCAGCACGACATGATGATATATATAAAGAGAGAGAGAGAGAAAGAAGAGAATTTTAGTTATATGTATGCAAATATGTCCACTTGCTTGGTGCATATCTGATGTTTATGCATATATGAGGATTAGTGTTCTAGGCTATATAAAGACTGAGATTTGAAAACTAATTTTCAAAACTTTAAAATCAATTAAGATAGCTCAACATTGACTCCCTGTTTTTATCTTATTTCATTTGGACTTATACAAAACTAATCAAAGAAAATAATCCGTAAAAATCATTAAATGGCAACACATTTTCAATCATTGTTCGCAATTAAATTGTTATATTGATCCCAAAAAGAAAGAGATAAGTATATCCAAGATATTTTTTTAATACAGGACAATCTGAGAAACAAACCTACTTACTATAAATATTGTGCAAGTTTTGCTTCGTTTTGATTTTAATCAGCCTTTTTTAGCATTCCAATAAATAATAGATGTTTCTGAAGACATGAGAATTTCAAAATTTGGCAGCTCTCTGTTTCTCGATATTACTGAGAAGCTCCAAGAACTCGACACAGGCATTAGCAAGCATTTACACCAGATCAGGTGCGGCCCTTGACTTACGTCATCCCTCTCCACAACATTAATGTTTTTCAAGTAAAAACCAAGGTAGTATATTGTCGTTTTAGAACCAGATTGAACGGCTTTCGGGACATGAGCAACCTGGTTTTGTTGCATGACATGATGACCGATATTTATTATTTCTAAATATCTCTATCTCCCGGCCAAATGAACGATTAATCTCATCATTCAAGGTCTGGTATTCGAATCGAGTCAAACATCGTAAAAGTGTCAATTATCCAAATTTTGTCAGGCGGTAGAAAAAGAGACAGACGTAGCCACAAAAGACTTGACGTAGAATCGATATTTCTTGTCAATAAGTGAGCAACACATATACAGTGGTTTGGTATTATGGCATATCAACCACTGTCGGTTCTTTAATTACACATACTATTTATATGTATATTAAATATATGATTTGTAAACACATTTTGTTGATAGCATTTTTAAACGAGCTTGAGTTCATTTGTTTGGTACACAGTTATATGGTTTCTAGTATTATTATCAAATAAGAATAATTCTATTTACTATTAATCATTTGTTAACACCCAGGTAAATGGTTTCAACTACAGCTATGTAAAAATAACAATTCAACATCAATCATTTGTTTGCACGCATTTAGATAGATATACATGATATGTAAGAGCTTGATCTTTTCGGTAAGTTCACTTTTAAATGATTTAGAACTAGTTTGTACCCTAGTAATGCTAATTTTCCGATGCAGTAATTTTTTTTTCAATTATTGTAATCTAACACTTCTACTTCTATCCAATATTAATCATTCGTTTCCACATAGTGAAGTAGTTACAAGTATTTCTGTTTAACACGAATTAGTCTATACAACATTACTCATTTGTTTGCACATAGTTAAATGGTTCCAAGTATTGTTCTGTATTGTTCTGTATTTCTAACAATTCATTTAAACATTAGTCATTTGGTTACTCATAGTTAAATGATCAAATCGTTCGATTTCAAACAATTTAGTTTGGCATAAGTACATAGCTAAAATGTCAAATAGTTGTATTTGATCTATTGGAAGGACCCTATCATGTGCTACCACTCCGAGCCAGAGTGGACCTGGGAGTAATGGCAATGAAGGAGTACTCCGCTTTCACCAAAACTCCAGGAATACAGGAGCCTCACCATCAGATTGTATAGTGTCATATCCAGAACACTTGCAGGGGCGTGTCTTACTTCAATGCAGATATATAGTCGGTGTATTCTACAGCCCCAGTCGAGTGGGCTAAAACCTAATGAGATACTAATCAGTACTATAATATATGACTTTTTACCTTACCTTATATCAAAGTTTATTTTTATTTTACTTTTTATTTTTTTTTTACATATTTTCTTTTTCATCGAGCTTTTATATCATTGGTTTTGATATTGTATTCATCTCTATATACTTGTCCTGCTCATCAAGTCACTGGAGCTTCTTTAAAACGTCTTATTATCCAGTGTTCTTCCCTATCTATTATATTATTAGTTGGTTGGTTGTTTTGGTTTTATGACATATCAACCTTCGTAGGTTATTTAATGCTAAATCCACTTTTATACAAATAATCAGTTCTATTTTTTAAAAATTCAGTTTAGCATGAGTGCACAGATTAATTGTCAAAAACATATCTTTTTAAAGCAATTCTGTTTAGTCAAATAGTTCAATTTCAAACAATTCAGTTTAACATAAGAACGGAATTTAGTTCTATTTAACCCATAGATAGGACCCTATCAGGTGCTACCACTCGGGGCCAGAGTGGACCTGGGAGGGATGGAAATAAAGTGGTACTCCGCATTCCCCAGCATCACTGGAACCTCACCATTAGATATTTTAGAGTCATATCAGGACACTCGTTGGCGGGGGTACTCCTCTGCAGAAGTGCAGTCCCCGCCGACTGTGCTAAAACCAATGAGATACTACTCAGTACTATAGTATATGATTTTTTTTTTACCTTATTTTACTTTTTATTTTTTTACTAACTTATTTTCAACCTTTTTTTATTATTGATTTTCGTATTATATTCTTCTCTATATACCTATCCTGCTCATCATCACTGTAGCCCAACATATGTGCTGCTTCTTTAAGACGTCTTATTCTCCAATGTTCTTCCTTATCTATTATATTATTAAATTTGAGGAATGTAGAATACTCCTTCATTGCCATTACTCCCAGGTTCGCTCTGACAAAAAATGATAGTACATATTAGAGTCTCATCTGTGGGTCAAATAGATAAGCTACAAGAGTTCATATGCCATAAAATCCATACCAACCAACCAACAAACCAACCAACCAACAAACCAACCAACCAAGGGCATTTCATTGTGAGAAAATTCCTGAATTCGCTCGCAATGAAATACGAACAACCTCGTCTTGGATCTGTATTAAAAGTGATATGATCCAGATTTATGACATGATTATTTAAAAAAGACTACAAAAAATAAGGATTATTTATAACTTTCTTTGCAATATTCTTCAATTGAAACATTCTTTAGACAGTTGTGAAAAATTATTTTTTTTTGTATTTTTTATAACATGTCCATATATAACGAAATAATCAGTAAGTCTCTACGTCAAAATAGATTCAGCTGTCATTTGTGAGAACAGCTCGCTGATCGGCCGATTCAGTAATTTTTGAGGACCAGGACAAACAAATAATCACCCTCCCATTGCACAAAAGAGATTTTCAAGAAGTAGAGACTAATTTTTTGCCCTAAAGACCACGAGAATCTTTTCTTTCTTTTAAAATGATGATGAACATTGAAAATCCAAATCCAGAGACGTATGCAGATCAATTGGGGATTTAGTAAAACATGTCTTTAAATAAAGAGGCATGCTTAGCATAACTGTAATCGTTGTAGGACTTGGAATCGGTGAATCAGGTTCAAATCCTGGGGGAAGCTGTTTGCGTTTCATTTCATGCTAATGTCCTAAAGAAAGACATGAACCCAGCTATTCTTTACTCTACTATGGGTTAATTGTAGGATAGACTGAGTATTTTAACCTTGTTTTAGTAAACAGTCTAGTTGGAAAACTTTGGACTCAAAACGGCTTTTCTCTGCTAAAAGATTGATCAAATGTCGAGAGATTTCGATGAATAAAAATGATGTTCAGCGTGAATAAAGACCTGGAAAATTATCATTGACTTGTAAATGAGATCTGAAATTATTTTATTTTCAAAAACATTCTCCGTTTTTTTTATTCTAATATAATTCTCGCAGTAATGTGCTGTTTTTGCTGTATTATGGTCTGTGACGTAAAAGATACTTTTGACGTATACACATCACAGCAACCAGCTGACAAACTAGGAGAGGATACTGGGAGGTTGCAGATTGGAAACCCCACGAGTATAAAGAATGACACCGTTTTTGCCTAGCCGGCGTGAATCGGAAGCTGAGGCGGAATAGCTTGAAACAGCATGAACAGTTAAAAAGAAACAGGCGGCGTGATCAGTTGGAAAGAGAAACGGGGCGAGAACAGTTAAAAAGAGAAATGCGACCTGAAAAGTTAGGAAGAAAAAACATGACCACGTGCGAGAAATGGACAACAGAGAAGAAGCCTGATAGAACATAATTCATATCGAGTCTTCACGTTATCCATCGCTCCTCGTATAAGTCCACTCCGTATATCTCTTGAACATTATTATGTGTTTATATCATTTTGTTAGTTGAATGCTAATTGAATGAATGTATTTTATAAGTTGTTGCACGCGAAATGGTCCCCAAAGACTTGGTAAAGGGGACTGAAGCTGTTGGAAATCGAGAACGATCAGAGACAATCCAGACTCTAGCATCACTGAGAAAAGTATTGGAGACTTGAGGAGACTTGCTGTTACTCAGACCCCAGTGTAAGAACAGCTAACTCTGGTGTGAAAAAATCGCAACGAACAACACTAAAACAACTAATAATAATTATAATAACGGATCACCTAATCCCGGTCAGAAGGCCAGACTTAATAATAATCAACAAAAAAAAAAAAAAAGAGAGAACTTGCAAAACAATCGACTTTGCTGTCCCAGCTGACCACAGAATAAAGCTGAAAGAATGTGAAAAGAAAGATAAGTACCTCGGCCTTGCTAGGGAATTGAAAAGACTGTGGAACATGCAGGTGACAATTATACCAATTGTAATTGGTGCGTTTGGAACAGTAAGTAAAGGATTGCTAAAGGGACTGGAGGACTTGGAAGTTGGCGGACGGGTGGAGACCATCCAAATGACAGCATTATTGAGAACTGCCAAAATACTGAGAAGAGTCCAGGAGACTTGAGGAGACTTGTAGTCACTCAGACTCCAGTAAAAAAACATCGGCTAACGCTGATGTGAAAAGGTCTAATTAGTGAATAATAATATTAACAAAAAATACCTAAGACGAACGAAAAGCTTCTGCAAATCAAGCTCTTCAGTAGATACAAGCAACTGGTGGTCCGACTTGTAAAATACTCGGGACCATTCTTAAAATGGACTAGAGAAAAAATCAGAAAATGGACATGAGGACAAGAAAGTTGATTTGAATGCCCAAGGCTTTACATTCGAGAGATGATATAAATTATATCTTTCAAACAACCGGCTCATTGGCCTGGTGGGTAGAGTGTTCGCCAATGGTCCGGGAGACCAGGGTTCAATCCCAGGTCGAGTCATACCAAAGATTTAAAAAATGGTACTTGATACCTCCTTGCTTAACACTCAGCAATATAAGGTACGTATCAAGGGTAAAGTGGAGCAATCCAGGAAAAGGAGTAGCGACCTCCCCTACACCTCGGTGTAGTAGCTATTGAAAAGAGAGCCTTCGAGTCACCCTCGACAACGGTCGCCAACTTTACTTTTATATCTTTCAAGACAAAAAGGAAATAAGGGGACGCACCAGCATTAATGATTGCATAGATGCGTCAATAAGAGGACTTGAGGACTACATTGAAAAGAACAAGTAGAAGTGGTTCTAGCAATAAAATCACAGTCAAGTTTAGGATAAACAGAACGACAAAACTACGAAATGAAAAATGGGAAGAAAAACAGCTGCATAGGTATTTTAAGCGACAAACTGGCGAAATCTCACGCGAGAAGACCTGGGCAAGGCTAAGAAAGAGAACCCTCAAGAAAGAAACTGAAACCCTTCCAAAAGCAGCACAAAAAACGTCATAAAGACCAATTATATGAAAGCAAAAATGGATTATACGCAACAGAATAGCAAATGTATGTTATATGGTGATAGAGAGGGATCAATTAATCACATAATAAGTGAACATAGTTCACTAGAGCAAATGAACATAAGGCTAGACACAACTGGGTGAGAAAGGTGATCCACTGGGAATTGTGCAACAAGCTGAAATTTGACCGTATTACCAAATGGTATATGCACAATTCAGAATTCGTCCGGGAAAAATGAGACGCATAAAATTCTCTGATATTTTATGATACAAACAGATTACTTAATACCGACCAGGAGATCAGGCCTAAAATATGTTTACAAAATAAAGAGAACCAGTCGTATCGTGGATTTTGCCGTTCCAGAGGACCACAGATTCAAAATGAAGAAAGAGAAAAGAGTTACAAGTTCTTAGACTTTGTTAGAGAACTAAGAAAGCTGTGGAACATAAGGGTAACAGTGATACTAATTGTTATTGAGGCACTTGGAAAGAGGGCAGGGATAGTTGGAAATCGGAGGAGGAGCTGACACCCTCCCGACTTCAGCATTGCTGAGATCGGCAAGAATACTGAGAAAAGTCCAGGAGACCTGAGGAGACTTGCTGTCCCTCAGACTCCAATGAAAAACCAACAGCTAATGTTGGTGTGAATAACTCGCAAAAATAATGTGGTGATAGAGGCGAAACGATCAAACATATAATAAGCCAATGCAGCAAATTAGCACAAAAAGTATAAGACTAGACACGACTTGGCGGGCAAGGTTATCCCCTGGGAATTGTGTAGGAAATTGAAGTTTGACCATACGAAAAAATGGTATATGTACAGCCCCGCATCTGTCCTGGAGAATGAGACACAAACTCGTCAGGGATTTTTGTGATACAAACAGATTACCTAATCTTGGCCAGATGACCAAACCTTGTAATAATCAACAAAAAAAAAAAAAAAAAGAAAAGAAAGAAGAGAACTTGCTGAATTAGGGACTTTGTTGTCCTGCCTAACCACAGTGTAAAACTGAAAGAAAATGAAAATAAAGAGAAATATCTGGACCTTGCTAGGGTATTGAAAAAAAAAGGAAACATAAAAGTGACTTTGATACCAGCTGTAATTGGTACTCTTGGTACAGTCACCAAAGGATTTGGTCAAGGACTGGAGGACTCTGAACGAAGAAGACGAGTGGAGACCAATCAAACTACAGCACTGTTGAGATCAGTCAGAATACTGAGGAGATCATAGGGGACGTGAGAAAACTTCCTGTCACTCAAACTCCAGTGAGAAACCATCGGCTTTCGCCCGATGTGAAAAACTCGAAAGGAATAAATAATAATTATAATAGATAAGCTCTCAAGTGCCGAGTGAAGCGCAAGTGAAAGACGGCTAAAATGAAAACAAAGAAAAAAGTTCAAGTTAAAAATGAAATGTAATGATTGTCAAATCTTCTCCCTAAAAGAAATTAATATAATAAAATCTCTGACTGTGTAGAAAAGATATAACTTTATCCTAAACAATCAAAATGTATGGATTACCCCAGCTCATTCAAACTTTTCTTTCTTCTAGTTTGGTTTACTCACTTAGGTAAAAGAAATTAAGCTGATCTATACACCTATAGCTGAAGCGAGAAGAGATGCATTTATTTCCCAAAGCCATTGTTGCGAAGTGTGTACTTACCTAACCCCTCCGCCACGACCACGTTTGACATGAAGTAATTTTTTAAATAGATTACAGCTGGATCGAATTTAAGGTTTTCCTTTTCCAAAACTGGTTACATAACCGAAGCTAAAGAACCAAGACTGCTCCTCTGGATTAAGCATTTCGCAATTAATGCGGACTATTTGGAGCATGATTGGATTCATGCCTTTCCCGAGAGCATAAACACAAATTAAAAAGCACACAGTCTAGTTAAGGATTTGAATTCGAGTCACCGAGTCCATTTCCGACGATAATAACCGTTACACTAAGTTCCCCTCATAAATCGCCAAAAGGAGAATAGTTGGGTTATTGTGTTTCGAAAGTGCATTAAAACAAAGTGAAACGCAAACATGATAGTCCAGGAATTGAACTCGGATTGGCGATTTCATTTCATACACTAATAACCATTACGCTAAGTGCTCCTTGAATTGATCAAAAAGTAAGAAAACTTGAAAGCCCTGATCTAAATGTAAATATCTGATGAAAGTGATTTACTGCCAATTCATATGACATTAATTACTACTCATCAACTGACACTGTTATTGACGGAATTATCTGGAATTTATATTAGGTTAGATTCATTTACAAATCTCGTTTCATCAATGAGTTGTGTCATTTACAAATTAAACGAAAAACAAACCTAGCAGTCACTTCCGCTTCAGTGGCAGAAGTGCAGTGACTAAATGATAAAACAGGGAGGAGCTTTTTTGGCACCTTTTGAACACTTTACCCACCACTTTCGAATATTATATTTTTCTTATAATTATAGTGTTTTTTTTAACTTTATCACATGGCATTAGAAAAACTCTCTGAACATATTATCGCCCAGTCTGTAGGGCTTAGAATATGCTGAATAAATCCCCTGTCGAGAATAGTTGGATTATTGCGTTTCGCAGGTAAACTTAAGTGATGTGAAACGCAGATAACTCTGTCCAGCATTTGAACACAGATCATCGATTTCATTTCATGTAACAAGGTCCATTACTCATAGCGCTTCACGGATTGATTAATCCAAGCAGCTGAAACTGTAAAATACAGCAACTGCATCACTGCACTGGGGGTAAGATCCCCATCCCAATGCGTGTCCTGGATATGACACAAAACTATCTGAATCTAGACGGCTGGAGCAATAGAATATAACAACTGCATCGCTGCTAAGTGGTAAGACCCCCATCTAAATGAGTGTCCTGGATATGATACAAAATCACCTCAGCCTAGTCAGCTAGGACTGTCGGATACATCAAATGCATCTCTGCAGAGGTGTTAGACCCCCTCCTAACACGTGTCCTAGATATGTCACAAAACCATCTCATCCAAGTCGTCAGGGGCTGCAAAACACACCAACTGCATCTCTACAGAGGGACAAAAACCCCTTCAACGCGTGTCCTGGATATGACCCAAAACCAAGGAGCTTTAAGGAATGTGTACTTCTCCATCGCCATTGCTCGCATATTCCCTATGAGCTGAATTGGTAGCTCCTGGTAGGGTTCTATCTATTGGTCAAATAGAACTATTTGACATTTAAACTGTGTACTTATGCTAAACTAAATTGTTAGAAATATAACCGTTTGATCATTTAACTGTGTGTAAACAAATGACTGATGTTTAATTGAATTGTTCGTGATACATAGCAATACTATGAGCCGTTTGATTGTGTGCTAATGAATGAATAATGTTCCGTAAAATAATTAGTGTTAAATAGTAATATCTGTAACCAGTTCACTGTTTTAAAACAGATGTTTAATATAGAATTGATTTCTAAGTGTTCGAATGCAATAATTAAAACTTTTCATTGTGTAGAAACAACAGCAATACTCATGTGGAAGCAAATTAGTTCTAACTCATTTAAAATGAAATTACCTATAAACTATTCGCCTACAAATTATATATATATATATATATATATATATATATATATATATATATATATATATATATATATATATATAACTGTGTGCAAACAAATGACTGATGTTAATTCATAACAGTTACATAACAATACTTGAAACTATTTAACTGTTTGCAAAAAATGAGCTCTGGTTATCGTCGTAGGAAATGGACATAGCGACACGAGTTCAAATCCTAGACAAGGCTGATTGCATTTCACATAGTACTAATACCCTTGGAAAAGGTATGAATCCAATTATTCTCCCTCCAGCTATGGGTAAATAATAGGGTAGACTGGGTTCTTCAACCTTGGTGTGGCAACTAGTCTAGGAAAAGGAAAACTCTGAATTCAAACCTGTTTAACACCGCTTAAAAACTGACCTTGTGTCATATCCTGCCCGAGCGGAGGGGTTGGTAAATATGATCAACAAAATGCGTTTACAAATCATATATATTTGATATATATGTATATATAGGATTTGGCATTAAATAGCCTACAATGGTTGATATGCCATAAAACCTAACCAAACAAGGCAACTTGGATTGATCAAGAAGTAACAAAACTTTAAGGCCCTGATTTAAATGTGAACGTCTGATGAGAGTGATTTACTACAACATCCTGCTAAATAAAGAAGTGTCCTGGATATATTTTTCCAGCTTCCCACCAAGCCGCAAGAGACACAAGCTCAAATTATAATGGGGAAATACACACAAATGGAAGCACATGCCTAGTCTTTACCAAAAAATATGCTAAGTTTCACCAGCATTCCCCTTCCTGAGCACCTTAGGTTCCCAGTAATTATCTAGATTTTTTTTACCTGAGCTCTGCTCAAACAATACTGAGTGCCACGAAAACGCAGCTGACATCAGCTTGCACTAATGCACTGTAACTGATATTTATAGGCCACCAGACAAAGAAAACTAAAAGAATCCTAGATTTCTTTTCTCAAAATATATCCGAATTTTATTACACTACCGAAAACTAATTTGGTTTGGGGCTTCGGTTTAAAGGTAGTCTTGTATCTGTCCATTTCTCTTAATTAGATTTTTGCCTTCGTCGCAAAGAAACGAGCCGAGCCTGTTCCTGAATATTTCAATCACACAATTGCACAACCCCATAAGGATCAGTGAAGTCGGCTGCATAACTAAGGCGTAATCACAGGGTCGGTGTAAGTTTGCCCTTGACACATGTTCGTTTAAAGGATTACTCGCTAAACTGCGCATTTGTTTCTTATTACCCTATCGAGTGTATCAACTAAAGAGAACAATGATATTAACGCTGAAATTATTTTCACATTGCAGTCTATTTAACAATTTCTGAATGAAACAGCTGCTTAAGAATCATCTTAATTACCCAATAAAATTGAAAGTACACACACTAAGAGGAAAGACATAAACCACACGAGAAATTTCAATTAAATGAATGTGATTTAAACAAACAAATTAAATAATTATAATAAAATTAGACACGTAATATTAAAAAATCGACTCATAAGACAATACCGCTTGATGCCTGCTCCAAACTATACCGCAGGGATTCGGCCTTAACAGATATATTTCATATTAGCGCTAGATCATCTGCGTAGTCTGCATCCGTTATAGTTTCTGCGGGATATCGTCTGCTTCTTGCCCTTGTGTCTTTCTAATGAGCAGCCATTTTCTTTCATTAAATCTTTGACGTTTGTAGTACGTAATATAGACAAATTATGAAAAGAAACGGCGCTAATATATCTCTTGGCAAGACTCTAGTAACAGTGTCGAAGATATCAGTTTCACCATTAGTTGAGTGAACCATTATGTGTATGTTTTTGTAGAACATCATTATAGTGGTGAAAGTTTATATAGGGAGATCATATGCTAGAAGTATTTGTTCAATCTTTCCTTGCCCAGTCTAATGGGGCTGTAGAATACGCTCATTGCGCCTCTGCAGAGGAGTAAGACATCCCCCTAATGAATGTCCTTTATATGACACTAAATAATCTGATGATGAGGTTCCAGTTATGCTTGAGCTTTGAGGAATGCGGAGCACTCCTTCATTGCCATTGATCCCAAGTCCACTATTGCCCGGAATGGGAGCACCTGATAGGGCCCTATCTATGGGGTAAATAGAACTAACTACATACTTATGATAAACTAAATTGTTTGAATTAAAACTATTTTATTAAATTGAATAGCTTGAAAAAGAAATGTTTTTGAAAATTAAACTGTACTTACATTTAAACTGTGTGCTTATGCTAAACTGAATTGTTTGAAATGGAACTGTTTTTGACATTGAAACTGTACTTAAACTCAACTAATTTGTTTAATATAGAACTGTTTTGACATTAAAAAAAATATGTGTGTAAACAAAATATTTATTTATACTAAACTGAAATAGTTGAATTAAAACTGTTTGACTAAACTGAATAGCTTGAAATAGAAATGTTTTTGACAATTAAACTGTGTATTCATCCTAAACTGAATTGTTTGAAATAGAACTGATTATTTGCATTAAATATGGATTTTGAGTTAAATAACCTACAAAGGGGGATATGCCATAAAAACCAACCAACCAACCAACCAGCGAACCCACCAACCAACCAATATTTCCTTTGTGTATGTGTTGGATCGTGGTAAGAAAAAGATACACTGTGAAATAAAGTTAATTGTTTATTAACTCAAGAGGTACAGTCTAACTAGTATTATAAGTCTCGCGCTGTTGGTGTTACGTCCAAAGTTGGTCTTACTCCTGACTGACGTCCTTTCAAAGCTGTCTCTCTGCTTCTCTTCCTGCTTCTGCTTTGCCGAGCTTGAGAGACACGGCGTCTTTTATACTTCCACGATACCGGAAGTTGCGTGGCACCAGCCACTATACAATAGTATGGAATAAAATGCCATAAAGAAATTTACCAACAACAATGTTGGCTCGATATTTTTTTTTCAAGAATTCATTCGATAAATCACCGTATAGACAGAATCTGAGAAGTTGTGTAAGTTTTTACCCAAAAAGCGTTTTGATTTTTCTTAAGATTTTTTTAAAAACTTCAGCTTGAATACGATTGGAAAGTTGGCAACTTTAGCAGTAATATCTTTCAGACTTATACAGCCTTTCCTCTCTTTCTCTATATTATTTTTATTATATGCCATCAAATTCCATTAGAAAATTATATATATATATATATATATATATATATATATATAATTATCTAATGAAATTATATATATATATGTGTGTGTGTGTGTGTGTAGCATGATGACGTACTGATGACATGGGTTTCTCTGGCCCTCTTTTACCATTTGTCACTATCGTCCATCGCTTACGGTAGCTCTTTTAGACTACATCCTGTATTCCGAGCTGTTGTTGATAGGTTCCAGCAGGTCGCACAACACTTGCTTGTCCGAGTAAAAAGTTTCACAGGAGTACATCGCTTTTGAGTTCGTCCATACTTCTCCAGCAGGTCACGCATGTCTAGTTTTTCTAATTTGGAGGGTTTTCGTGATGGGAGGTTGGTGGCCATACAGCAGCAGATTTGTGGGTTATTGCCACCAGGATTTGTTCAATACCGCTCACAGCATTCTTGAGCAATTACCCTCAAGCTTTTTCTCCATACAATGAGTCAGGCTTCACTCATTGTCACATGAAGACTTCGTTTTCTTGTAAAATGAAAAAAAAAAGTTCTGAAAAAGCTATCAAAGCATCGCGGAACATATCAAATGAATTTTACATATGTTCTCCTTTTTCATAATTTTTTTTTCAAAGATAGATAGATAGATAGATTGGTGGTATGTGATATCAGCACAGAAAGTGGAATGTATTGACTCAGTTCATTTTTTTGTTGATACTATTTGTATTTATTCCGGACTCTTTAAAAAATGCTTGAATCTCTTTCTTCTTTCATTAAAAGAATCAATCTGTTCTTCCATAGAATATTAGTGTAGCTTCGGATATCCAGTCTTGGTAGGGGTCACAAAGAGGGAAATACAACTCTGAATTCTGATCCCTTACAAAAACTTCAATGCCAGAGAGCCATGATTAGGCCAATTTCTTTCCGTGTTTCAGTCTCTTAGTGGATTGAAGAAATCCCTGCTCAAATGAAAAATATTATATATATTGAAGGAGCTAAAGTAAAACATGGAATAATTTTTCAAACGTTTTTTTACTCTGATTAGTCCAATTTTTGAAAACAATGCAATAAATCTAAAAATTCATGATTAGCTGTATAATTCAAGCCCATTTTTATTAAAATTCAACCTAATATGAGAAAGCAAGAAAAGCAATGACAAATAATCAATGATTTGCCTAACGCCGAAACAAAGCCAAAGAAATTATTGGAGTTTCTTTATAGCTTCCAAAAAAGCCCGGACTTTAACCCTCTTGATTAAGTTATATGAGTCATTTTAGAAAACCAAACAAATGCAACTTCCCATCCAAATATTGGTTCGCTTGAGACTGCTACTGTGGAGGAATAGAAAAAAATGTCTG
>OY757916.1:65211078-65228578 GCA_963585895.1 Sepioteuthis lessoniana | reverse complement strand
AAAGAGGGCGCCTATCCCCGAGAAAAATTGTCCGGTTGGGCAATGCATCATGTTTGACAGTTAATATGGGTTAATTATTTAAGATGAATTACTTAGAGAGCAAGACACTGGCGGAAGATGTCTTTCTAAGTACGTCAGAAAATCAATAGTTTCTCATTATAAAAAGTAAAAGTTGACTACAATAACGACAACAACAAACGAACAATAGAAATATACGATATTTTGAAAGTAAGAAAAATATATGTAATGATGTACGATAATAAAAAAAACGGTCATATGTAAGTATTGATGACCATATTTTTCCCCAATAGGCACAGCTATATTGTATATCTTATTATATTTACTAAGCTTTACTGAGTATGATAAGAAGGGAAACGGTGGGAGAGGAGGTATGTAGATTGTATTACGTTATTTATACAGTTTTGAAGGCTCGGTCTCCCACGAAAATCCGCATTCCAAACAATTGCAACAAACTGAATTCAAACAGTGACCAATGAAACTAATTGAAAATTAGTTTTCTTATAAAGCATTTGAATAGGTTATCTTCATACGTCAAGGGATGAAATAGGAGACCAAAAAAGAATAAGATTATTGTATAACGCCAGAAATATTGGCAAGGCTTTGACTAACTGATTTAACATAGAGAAAAAAGGATAAACAAGACACTAGCGATAACCAAGGTTCGAACAAATGGATGCATTTTTCAGGACCTGAACAAGAAGGTAGCTCAGGAGACACCCATGTTTTCCAAAAGGAGTCTGCTTCTTCACACTCTATTCAAGAGTGGTTCACTGATAATTTTCATGATTTTATTATCTTCAGTAAGCGACTCCATAGTTAAGTTCAAGAGAAACGTAGACGTAACGGAGAATGTTGAAAACATTATTAAACAAACTTTACGTGATTTTTAAGCTATTGGGGCTTAGAATACGCTGACGCTATTCACTCCAGTCGGCTGGGGCTGCAAAATACACCGAATGCATCTCTGCAGAGGAATAAGACTCCCCCAACGAGTGTCTTGATATGACACTAAACAATCTGATGATGAGGCTTCAATAATGCTGGAGATTTGGGGAATTCGGAGTTTCCTTTCATTGCCATCGCTCCCAGGTTCGAAGTGGTAGCACCTGAAAGCGTCCTAATCCATGTATCAGACAAAACTGTTAGACATTTAAACTTAATACTTATGCTAAACTGAATTGGTTGGAATAGAACTGTTAGTAAACCAAGGACTGGTGTTTAATTGGATTGATCTAGGAAGCATTTAAATTTGTTGACATGCTAAACTGAATTGTTTGAAATAGAACTGTTGACAAATAAACGGTACTTATGCTAAATTGAATTGTTTGAAATAGAATTGATTTTATATTTAACTGAGTGAAAACAAAAAATTGTACTTATGCTAACGTGAATTGTTTAAAAATTTTATCTACAAAATGTGTTTTCATATCAGATATTTGATATATCTATAAAAGGGATTTGACATTTAATGACCAACAATGGTTTATATGCCATAAAACCAAACCAAACAAAACCATTTCGGGGGTCTATTTACGCATGAAATAGATGTTTAAACTTTGTTCGTATTTGACCGAAATATTTGGCACCACATAACTGTATATTATATAGCTTCTACCGGCACATTGGTCTAGTGGGTACAGTGTTCGCCAATAGTCTGGGTTACCTGGGTTCAATCCCAGGTCGTGTCATTTTAAAAGTCATTTTAAAATGGTACTTGATACCACTTTTCTTAACTCTCAGCGATATAAGGTATGTATCAAGAATAAATTAGAGCAATCCAGGGAAAGGAGAAGCGCCCTCCCCTACATCTCGGTGTAGAAGCTATTGAAAAAGGAGCCTTCTAGTCGCCCTCGACTACGGTCGCCAACTATATATACAGCTTCTTAAAGCTATATTTGTTAACAAAGGATTATCATTTTTCGTTTGAAACCATGTAACTGTGTGACTATTATGAAGTTGAAATGATCATTCGAAATCATTTGATTATTAATATTCGATATGAATACTTGAAACCATACACCATTGGGCAAATTATTTGAATTCTAATACTTTTTATCATATAACTGCAAATTATTTGGATTAAGAATTGTTACTTGAAACTTTTTTTTTGACTAAGGATTATTCATCACAATTATTTAGTCACACTGACAGCACAGTGTTCTCAGACTCTCTCTCTCTCTCTCTCTCTCTCTCTCTCTCTCTCTCTCTCTCTCTCTCACACACACACACACACACCATCCATCCCTATCATTTAACTTTGTTATCTTTATATGACACGAGATAAAATAGGAGAAAAGATTGAGATTATTAAGTATCACAGATATATATATATATATATATATATATATATATATATATATATATATATATATATATATATATATATTTGTGCGTGTGAGTGATTAACTGAAATGAAAACAATAGAAAGTTTTAAAAGGTTCTATTTCCATTGACAGGGTTTTGATTTAAATTTGGGTGATATAATTTGAGTTCCAAAATTTATCAAAGTTAGCCTTCTTCTTACTCTATCAGTTTAATCCAACTATAAGTTGATATATCCAAAGTAAAAGTGTTTTAGCAATTTAAAAAAAAAGCTTTTCTTTGTATTTGTGATCCCCTCCCCCAATGATGATGGCCTATGAAGGGTCCTAAAGCGCTCGGGAAAAATTTGGTGAAGTTATCAATTATCTCCAACCTAAAATTGAAACACTTCTCAAGAAGTTAGAAAGGATCTAGACAAAGATGTATGTAAAACATGAGTCTATATCATTCAACCAAACTTGTTTAAACAAGGGACGACTGCCTAATTATACATATATATCAAGTCAAGTTGGTGACCTTTTCAATAGCTACTACA
Organism: Sepioteuthis lessoniana; assembly: GCA_963585895.1. Lineage (NCBI taxonomy): Eukaryota > Metazoa > Mollusca > Cephalopoda > Myopsida > Loliginidae > Sepioteuthis > Sepioteuthis lessoniana. Next base: position 65,225,700 of record OY757916.1, on the reverse strand, counting down.
CCAAGGTGTAAGGGAATGCGCTATTCCTTTCCCTGAATTGCTCCACTTAACCCTTGATACATACCTTATATTGCTAAGTGTTAAGCAAGGTGGTATCAAGGTGGTATCAAGTACCATTTTAAAAGTCATTTTTAAAGGACACGACCTGGGATTGAACCCAGGTCTCCCGGACCATTAGGCGAACACTGTACCCACTAGTGTTAAGCAAGGAGGTATCAAGTACCATTTTAAAAGTCTTTGGCATGACACGACCAGGAATTGAACCCAGATCTCCCGGAACATTGGCGAACACTCTACCAATTCGACCAATGAGCCGGTCTACACTCATATGCATCATTATTATCATCATCAAGTCATGCTGCTAGCTTGCATTCCCCCCTCCTCTCTCTCTCTCTCTCTCTCTCTCTCTCTCTCTCTCTCTCGCTTTCTCTCACGTCATTCCTTCCCATCGACCATCGCTCTTTGCATTCCTCTGGCCAGCAGCTAGTGTCCGTATAATGCTTAAGAATATAAGTCTTTGCTGCTCAGTCAGAAATGTTAGAGCTTCACTGGAGAGCTTCGCTTATGAGTTCACCCTTTCTTCTCCAGCGGTGATAATGGTTGTCTTATTCATCTTACTTGGATGGTTTGTGAGATGGAAAATAAGTGCGCCACAGTTGCTTTTTTAAGGGATGCTGCTACAAGTATTTGTTTAAAACAGAACGCAGTATCTTTTATAGCTCTCATCTAACTTTTTCTGCAAGCGCTTGATTAAAGTCATGATGATATCGCTTGGAAGAATTTTGTCTCATCTTATCGAAGAGATTAGATTTCTATCGAGTAGATAACCTTTTGATACCTTTCCTATGTGTACGGTGAAATCGCTTTCAGAAGACGCGATACAAATTCTGATGTGTGGGAAATGGTCAACTACTTTCAAAGAAAGGAGAGTTCTTGTAGCGCAATGGCTAACCTGCTGGACGGCAATATCTTAAGAATCGGGTAGGAAATTTTGTCGCACAGTTACGGTCACTTCTGGATTGATACCTTCGGAAAAGGTATGAACCATATTACTTCCCCTAGTACGGGTTAATTAGTACCACCACAATTCTAAAAGGATACATTTGGCTTTAAATAACTCACGAAGGTTAATATGTCATTAAAAAGAATTAATCAAATAATTTCAGAGGCTTCTTATTTAATGTGTAGATGGTATTATTTTCTTTTAAAACACATGTTAACACCTAAAAGAGATTTATGTTCTGTTGCAGTCGTTGTGGCTATATATATATATATATATATATGTGTATTATTTGGTCCATTTAAACCGGAGTTGGGAGTAATTCCATCAGGACAAGAAAACTATTTAAGAGTGAACATTTAAATTTTCCTGGTAAAGAGCTCAATGTAACAGACATTACAGAGCAATAATTTCATTAAGAAAAAACACTTCATTTTTTGAGTGCAGTTTGTCATTTAAAAAAAAAACGCGTTTACTTTCGGCGGTTGATGTTATTACGCGTTTACAGGAACCGTTTCTTACGTAATCACACGGGAAAGGTGGTTGCGCGTGTATTACCTTCATGTTGAAAACTTTCTCGCTTTCGACCAAATCCAACTTGATGCATATCGCGCCGTGGTCTGAAGACGATTCGAGGCAACTTTCAAACTGCGGCCAGTGATTCCTATTTTTGAAAGAAACGAAATGACTGAGTGTACTATAAAACCACGACAACCAACCTCAACAGGAATCACATGGCATAGCCAACCCTTTTCCACGCAGTCGGCACGCAGTGTCTCGTAGCGGTTTTTCTTCCGCTCGTGTGCTTCCTCCCGGTATATATATATATATATATATATATATATATATATATATATATATATATATATATATCTCATGTCTACGGTAGCATATATATATATAGCTGAAGACTTATAAAGTTATTTAACATATATGTACTTACCACCCACTCCGCATGGGCAGGATGTGACGCAAGGTCAGTTTTTAAGCAGAGTTTGTTAGATGTAAATTCAAATTTTTCCTTCTCCTAGACTGGTTGCCCAACCAAAGCTAAATAACATATTCTGGACGGAGAATAATTGGATTCATACTTTTCCCCAATGATAATAGTGCTCTGTGAAATACATTTAGCCTAATACAGTATTTGAACTCGCGTTACTACGTCCATTTCCTACGACGATAACAACTACATCACGGACACCTCCACGTGGATTAATGGATTACGTGCTGAACTAACACATCGTAATAAGCGAGTTCGAACTCTAGTCAGACTTTTATGTCCCCTTTCGGAGTAATACCCTTGGGAAAGGTATCAACCCGCTTATTACCCCAGGTATTGGTAGAATAATACCACAACTGTTCTAATACAAGAATTGCTTTGGCATTAGATTATACACAAAAGATAATGTGTCATTCAACGAAGAAACCCAAACAGATATATTTTAACCATATTACAAACAGATCTATCTGAACCTTTTCTAGGACCGAAACAGTAACAAGAAATCCAGGTCAAAGTAGACCTGGGAGTAATGTCTACAAAGGGTTGACTCTACGCTTCTCATAGCTAAGAACTGAAACCTCAACTGGCAGGTCTTCTAGTTTCCGGTGTCCTTTCAGTGATGTAAGTCATTTGTGATCGGTTAGCACTGGCACATCAATGTGAAATAGTCTATTAGAGACTTATCAGTTCATCCTTGCTTTTTCGGCAGTGTCCTGCATATCTCGTCCGTCTTTCTTGAATGTGAGATAGGAGGTAGGTGGCCTTACAGATGCTGTTTTTACCACCCATTCCACACGGGCAGGATGTGACACAATTTTTAAGTGGAGTTTAGCAGTTTTCCTTCACCCTGACAAGTTGCTTCACCAAGGCAAACGAACCCAGTCTGCCCTACAATTTACCTCTAGCCGGAGGGAGAATAATTGGATTCATACCTTTTCCAAGCGTATCAGTGTTATATGAAATACAATCAGCCTCGTCCAGAATTTGAACTTGAGTAACTGTGTCCATTTCCTACGATGATATTTCCTTGTTAAACTAGATATTCAATACATATTATTGTGTTTGGTGTATATATATATATATATATATATATATATATATATATATATATATGTTTGTGTGTGAGTGTGTTTCTGTGTGTGCAACCGAAGACTTAATGATTTAACTAACTAACGAAAGGAATGAATAATTGCCTGAAAAAACTTCGAAGGAAAGAAAACAATACAAGAAAGAAAATGTCAATGAATGAGAAAGAAAATTGGAGGCATCGGATATCGGGTTTCTCAATAAATACGGAACCCATGTCACTGCTAATAACTCTACTGCTAATAATGTTGTGTTCTTTTTTATTTCAGATTTGAAAATAGTATTCTTTAACAAACGGTTATTCCTTGATCACATTGCCTTAAACAAGAGAGAAAAAATATTTTCGTCACTAATTATTTGGAGACAAAATCATTCAAAATAGTATCAAAATAGATGCAACCATTAATATGATGGTTTATTTAGGAGAAAGTGCCTGCGGTGTAATGGTTATCGTCGTAAGAAATGGACACGGCGACACGAGTTCAAATCCTGAACGAGACTGATTGCATTTCACATAGCACTAATACCCTTGGGAAAGGTATGAATCCAATTAATCTCCCGCAAGTTATGGGTAAATAGTAGGACGGACTAGGTTCTTCAGCCTTGGTGAGGCAACTAGTCTAGGATAAGGAAAACTCTGAATTCAAACCTGTTAAACTCCGCTTAAAAAATTGACCTTGTGTCATATCCTGCCCGAGCGAAAGGGTTGGTAAATATGATTAATGTGATGATGTATTACTGAGACAAGTAACTAATAAAAAGATTGCGTGTCCTGGAAGCTGATATAATAACAATAAAAAAACAACATTGATTTGATGTCTCTAGCCCAAAGGATGCATTTTTTTTTTTAATGGACGTGATCCAAATGACCACCGTTGCGAATGTCTCAATAATTAATTATCATACTAAATGGTTTCTTCTATTTTGAAACACCCGGTATAAAAGAAACATGATGTAAGGAAGACCACGAGGACATAAGATGAAAAGATATAAAAAGACATAAGATGATATACACGGAAGAGCGAAAGAAATCAAATAAATATCACGATTAAGTAAAAAATATTACCAGCACTGGATTTGCTCATAAGGTGCATAATAAAATGTGTGTCAGGAAATTGAGAACTCATTCTATTGATTAGAAAAACTGATATTCAATCGAAAATGATCTATATACTTTTTAGAAAATAAAATTAAACGAATAAAATTGTACATAAGATCACATAAAAATGATTGATTGATTTTAACGACCTGTCAACTTTTTCAAGCTTATTTTAAGCCTAAACGTTTGGGAATTGCGTTCATTGTACATATATAATTACATTTTTTGTGTCGTTGTTTCTCAAGAGTTTTTCTTCCCCTTTACATGATACCATATATTTCAATCTAATAAAAATAATTTGTACGCAGTTATATAGTTTCAAGTAACCCTATCTAATACTACTAATAATATGATTTCAAGATTTCAGTGCCTTTGATTTTATTGATATATCAATCTTCGTTGGTTATTTATTACCTAAGCCATTCTCGTTGAAGAACAGTAATTGTACTATCTAACATATTGCATGTCCTTTTTGTCTAACTTAGATGGTTTGAGAGATATGAGGTCAAAGGCTTAATAGCTGAAGTTTTATGAAGTGTTGCGTCTCGGATTTGTTGAAAACAGGGTGTAGCATTCTTGTGTTGTTCCCATGTAGCTTTTTATAAAAGTAAAAAGTAAAGTTGGCGACCTTAGTCGAGGGTGACCCGAAGGCTCCCTTTTCGATAGCTACTACACCAAAGTGTAGGGGAGGGCGCTACTCCTTTCCCTGGATTGCTCCACTTTACCCTTGATCCGTACCTTATAATGCTGAGTGTTAACCAAGGAGGTATCAAGTACCATTTTTAAAGTCTTTGGTATGACTCGACCAGGGATTGAACCCAGGTCTCCCGGGCCATTGGCGAACACTCAAACCGCTAGGCCAATGTCCGGTCTTAAGCATTTTATAAGAGTCCACCAGTCACCTACATACAATAGTAATGAAACATCCAAAGCTTAAAAGAAATACCCTTTTATTTTATCCATATTCATATTTACCCAACCCAAGGTCAATTTTTATGCGGAGTTTAACAAGTTTGAATTCTGAGTTTTCCTTATCCTAGACTAGTTGCCTCACCAAGGCTGAAGAACCTAGTCTACCCTACTATTTACCCATAGCTGGAGTATGATTAATTGGATTCATACCTTTCCCAAGAGTATTAGTGCTATATGAAATGCAATCAGTCTCGTCCAGGATTTGAACTCGTGTCGCCGAGGCCATTTCCTACGACGATAACCATTACACGACATCCCTTTTATTTTATCAGAGATATCCATTTTATCCATTGTGGTGGGTTGCATGGTTCCAAGTAATTATTTCTATTTTATGATAATCTTTTGTTCGCACATAATTATTTGGTTTCAAGTAACCAATAATAATCCTTAGTAAACATTTTTTCCAACCAATCTTGAAAGTAATACATTACGAAAAGAAGTGGCTGAATGGCCTCTTGCCTTCCATCTCACAACCCATCCAAGTAAGACGAACAAGACATACGAGGCATTGCTGAAAAAGCTAAGACGAATTCATAAGAGATGTTGTCTTATGGACTCATACATATGAATGTATTTGTGTTGGCTGGCTTTAAGCGAATTAAAGATTCAGGTTAAAAAATCTGCAAAGAGCGATGGTCGATTGGGACGAATGACGAATGAACGTCAAGGAAATCCGTTCGAGTAGCACAACTTAATGATGATAATGATAATGAGATGGTTATCTAAAGAAGTTGGTTACTTTTTTCAGTGACCAACTGAAATAAATGTATTATAGCTCAATGACGGTCTGTTGAGTTTCACGTTTTATTATATATATATATATATATATATATGTATGTGTGTGTGTGTGTGGGTCTGTGTGTGTGTGTGTGTGTGTGTTAAATCAAGTTTTATTAAAGACGATAGAACACAATTTATCTTTTATTGTAATGTTTCAAGTCTTCGTGTTATTCTTCTTGTGTCCGGAACCTGGCGGTGAAGAAATTGACCTCCCGGATTCCGACACAAGAAAATTAACAAGAATAGAAAAATTATAACTAAATCAGAAATAATAAAACGTGCCTTAATAACAACTTGCTGTCTTAATTCACACACTTCAATATATATATATATATACATACACAAGTCTTCAGTTGCATTCACCAATAAAAGTTTGTTGTTCAGTCTTAATGATTAAAAAAGGAAAAGAATTTGATAAGCAAAATATTATTCTTTTTTATTTGATTATTCGTGATACTATGCTTTCATTTTAAATCACGCCATTTCTTTCTTTTCTTTCTTTTCTTTCTAAGTCTTTTCGCATTTCTCTCTGTTGTGTTTCTAAAGATGATTACATTTCTGATTTTCTTACTCTTTATCAGATATTTCCTTTTTTCATTTACTTTATTTCATTAATTTCGTATTTACTTAATCCTTTTCTCAAGTTTATTAACATTGATGACATTACTAAGACTTAGTTGTATGCATAAATGCTTATAGGGCAAATTCTTATAGCGTAACAGTTACACTGTTGAAATACAGCCTGAAAGCAAGCGAGTTCGAACTCTAGTCACGCTATAACATTCATTTTTGGTCTAATACCCTTGGAAAAGGTATAAAATCTTTTATTCCGAAGCCTTAGGTTAAATAGTACCACTGCTGTTCTTCTTCAAGGTTGGTTAGTTGTTTGAGTTGTATGGAATATCAACCTTTGTTAGTTACTGTCATATCCAGGACACTCGTATTTGGGGTCTTACGCAGTCGGTGTATTCTACAACCCCAGCTGAATGGGCAATCTTCTTCAAGGTTGACTTTGACATTCAATAACCCATGAAGGTTGATATTCCTTTAAAACAGAAGTCAAACAAGTGCTTATACACACACATATATATATATTCGTGTAGACAGAAATTATTTTGAAACATGCATGAATTCATCTGACTGTTTCTGTCTATAAATCTCCTACTTTTTCTAGTTTTGTAAGTACTAACTCTCGATATATATATATATATATATATATATATATATATATATATATATATATATATATATATATATATATATAAGGAGTTAGTACATTTAGATTTAATATTCTATTTTTGAATATTTTAATCGTCCTACTTGGAATTCTTCCCAGATACGAATTTACTGGATTAGATACTGTCTTTATATATATATATATATATATATATATATATATATATATATATATATATATATATATATATATATACGCTCATATTAGTATACGAGTGAGAAACAAAGATTTAATCGTGTGTGTATATGCATGGGTAAAAGACACACCGGTATACATGAATGTTTTACATAAAAGTGATTCGAATACGTTCAAACAAACTATATATTAATTTTCTTCATCATTTTCAAATTTCTCTATACTTGGCTACATGTTTATCGTTATGTGTCATTCGTGATTTAATATATTCGTCTAGTCCGCTAATAAGTATAATTAGATAGATAGATAGATAGATAGATAGATAGATAGATAGATTGAAAGAAATGAACACAAGCGGAAAGAAAGTAAGAATGAATGTAGGAATGAATGACAGATCATGAACAATCTCGAAATATATATATATATATATATATATATAGATAGATAGATAGATAGATAGATAGAAAGATGTTAATACTAGAGGGAAGAAAATATGAATGAATGAATGAATGCATAAATGTTTGAAAGATAGATTTTGAACAACGTAGAAATAGATAGATAGATAGATAGATAGATAGATAGATAGATATTAGTACTAGAGGGAAGAAAATAAGAATGAATGAATGCATAAATGTTTGATAGATAGATTTTGAACAACGTAGAAATAGATAGATAGATAGATAGATAGATAGATAGATAGATATTAATACTAGAGGGAAGAAAATAAGAATGAATGAATGCATAAATGTTTGATAGATAGATTTTGAACAACGTAGAAATAGATAGATAGATAGATAGATAGATACATACATACATACATACAAACAAATGGCGACAGAGAGACAGGGAGACAGAGTTGTTTGATTACAAATTATAAAAAAAAGGGATATCTGCTCGTTTCTGTGTGTGGGTATCGCTGTTTTAGCACATGTTTCTCACGTAATCCATTTATACATATCACGTATAAGCACACATTTCCCCTTCTTTTCTCATAACACACACACACACACACACACACACACACACACAAACACACACACACAAACAAATGTTTATTATCTTTCTCCTATGTAGGCATTAGTGTCACTATTTGCGCGTATCGGAGTATTTGTATAAAAGAGACTTCGTGAAATTAAGAACACAAATGCATCCATCTAAGATGTGAATAAACGAGGAGGATTCTTTTCTTTGTTTTCAAGAATAAAAGATAAAAAGGCAAATCAAAACATATTTGATAAACGAACAACTCGTCCATGATAAATGACTTGTTCAGAAATTAACTGAACCGTAAAATGAAAATGAAGATATCTGTTCATGCCTGAATTAGAAGCAACAACAGCACAAACAATACAAATAAAGACGCTTTATGTAAATAACATAAAAATGAACACCGTCCACAAAAAAATGACAAGAAGCAGAACACTGAAAACAGCTAGAAATATGAAAGGAGAGTTAGAGCAGTAAACTGAAGGTGGAGATGTCAAAGGTTTGTTTGCAAATAACTTCTGAGCCGAATCTAACATAATACGAGGTGTACCCGCCCATTGACACTTGTAATATAAGTGAGTCACGGATTTTAGAAGTACTGAGCTGGTGGTCTTACATGCCGGGGCAGAGATGAGGCTCGCAGTATCAAAAATAGATTGAAGCAAATTAACTTTGTTGTCGTCTCAAAGCAGACATGACTGGGTAGGAACGGATATCCACCGAGAATTGCGCACATGGCTTGGATTAGTCAAGACAATTGGAAAAGAATAAAAACAAATGGATCATCAAATTTCGTAAACTATCATATGTGGTGTACCAGTAGGATATCTTTTCAATATGCCACAGACTGATATTATATTTATGCCATTTTATTATTTGATTCATGATCAAGTTCTAAGTATTTCTATCTGCTGTATTGTATCGCAGCAGGAGAAATGAATAATATTAAATAGTATCGAAAGATTTCCATTTTTGGCATTACATGTTATATCAATAATATAATGATATTAAACTAAAGCTCGCCATGAAACGGCTGTCGATGACTTCTGCACCATCACCGGTACATATAACACCACTTTAAATAACTAAATCTAATCTAGTGCATACTAAAGTTCCAAATCTAGTCAAGTTAGAAAGAATATTTGTTGTCAGAATTTCTAATACGAAGCTTGATGACTTTTATCATTAAGGGTTTTCGGACTATTATCTTCATCTTTAATGTTATTTACACAAATTTCGGCTGATATGTTTTCAGGCCTTCTTCAGGTGTTGGTCGAACTCGGGAACCTACCCAGAACTTCGAAATATGTCCTTTATTGAATCCATGGGGGTCTCCTGTTCTGATTCTGTTAACTACAGCCGGGTACAAGTATTAAGAATTCCTATATTGTTACTTGCTTGCAGTCAGGAATGAATGGTTAACGTAATCAGAACAAGTACCCCACCCCGTGAATTCAAAAAAGACGTACTTCGAAGTTCCGTCTAGGTTCTCGAGTTCGATAAACACCTGAAGAAGGCCGGAGAACACATCGGCCGAAACGCTTTGGAAATAAGAATAAAGATGAAGACAATAGTCCAAAAACCCTTAATGTTAAAAGAATAATAATTAAGTCTAGCATTGTATACAACGAAGTAAGAAAAAAAATTTATATTAAAAAAATGAATAAGAATTTTACCATCTCTTTGAAGTAAAAAATGTAAGAAATACATTTACCAAGCATCTACAGCAGGGGTCCGCAAACTGCGGTCCGTGAGCCACATGTGGTTTGCTGCACTCTTCTGTACGCCCTAGCAGGAGCCTCTAAGAAATTAAAAAATTAAACACTTGCTCTTGATTCTAGACTAAATTCTTTTGATTTAATAAAAAAATGCGGCCCTTTGATAATTCATAACCCTGTGATGCAGCCCTCCCACCTAAAAGTTTGCCCACCCCTAGTCTATGGCATACTTACGCAAACAGACCGAAAAATTGGAAGATAAGAGGTTGACCTGAAGCCTTTTAGATAATATCTATATAAATATCATTGTGTAACTGTGACTTTGAGAAAAAAAAGCACAACTTGGCTTGATTTTCATTATAGCAATGCGTTTAAAATGCTCTAACTTAAGAAATAGCGCAGACCCTGCTTTAATTTGTAACTGAAGGTTAATTTTGCGAGATAGCATTAGCGCTGAGCATTATTTCTTTAACTGTCAAATTTCTCGTCATAATTACAATGAAACTGTAAAAAGGGCCATTCACTCCCTCCTAAATAGAAACATGAATATCATCATGGACAGCAAAGGGTTTCACAGTTTCATACTTGAATACTTGGAAGAGTATTGAATTCTTTAGGAGATTTGTTGTTACTCAAAGCAGTAAAAAAATTACCTGATACAACTTGCGTATGTTTATCAGAGATACACTGTTTGTCCCAAAAAAGTATTCTCACTTTAACCCGTGCCTGTATTTTATTAAAAAAATGCGGACCAATTACAGTCAACTTTGATAATTTACACCAGACTCTAACCCCTGGTATGTTTACTAGATATTCAACGGTAATGTGTGGATTCTTAATAAGCCAGTAACTGTAATCAATGCAATTAATTGATCCATTTCACTTTATATTGCAAAATCTGCAATAATCAATGAATTGAGTACAGCAATTGAAACAGAAAGCACTTAAATACTGTTATACCGGAACTATACACTCAGTGACTCTTTTTAGTATGACACCGGTAAAGATATAAATGGACGGTGTCTGACTACTTCAACAGGGGAAAAAGCGTTAATCGCTCTCTGATAGACTTGCCAACCCTTCGGCTTGTACCTTTGGAATACCGCTATTGAACCAACGATACAACACATACCAATGGAAGTGATTGGTGAAATTTGCATTTCCCTCTGTGAACATTATCAGCAGAACTTTCATTAGAAAGTTCATTTGTTTGAATACCTGCGATCACTCGGGGATATGTGCAATTCAGTCGGGTTACATTATCAGGAGTGCTTAGTTCAGAGCGATTATTGGTTCAAACAAAATATTAAAAATATTCTCAAATTGTCTTCTTTAACTTGTATTATAAAACTTAAAAATATCTGAATAAAAACTGTGTTTATAATTTATCAAAGAATGTAAATATTATGGGGTGGAGATAACCTATATAATTGATACTACGTTAAGAACTGTTTTTATGATAAAAAATAATGATATATGAAATGAGGTGGAACCTCTCTATGAAGCGGGAGTCTTTTTAAGAAAAAAAAAACCATAAAAAATACTGTTCTGATCTCAGTTTAAATCGATATGGGCCTGAATATTGAGAAAATTCTTGGGAAATTGAGGAGACTTAGTGTCACTAGGAAGGCTACTAGTGTCTTCTTGGGGTGAAAACATGTATAATGATGATAAGAAGAGAAACAAGAACAAGAAGAACCTACCGAATTGTGGACTTTGCCATACTGGAAGACCACTGAGTAAAACTGAAGTAAAGCGAAAAGAGATATAAGTACCTAGACCTTGCCAGAGAACTAAAAAGTTATGAAACAGTGACAGTAATACCTATTATAAATAGTATGCTCGGAAAGATGAAGGGAGTACAAACTACAGCATTATTAAGATCGTCCAGAATATTGAGAATAGTTCTGGAGACTTGAGACTAACCGTCACTCAGACTCCAGTGAAATACCATCAGCTAATGCTGGTCTGAAAAACACAAAGGGGTCACCTAATCTCAGCCAGACGACCCGACCTTGTAATAATTGACGATTAAAAAAAAAAGAAGAAGAAAGGGAACTTGCCGAATTGTGGACTTTGCTGTTCCGGTTGACCAAAGAGTTCAATTGAAAGAAAGTGAAAAAAAAGATAAGCGGGGAATTGAAAAAAACTGAGGAACATAAAAGTGACGATCATAAGTGTTGTAATTCGTGCTCTTGTTACAGTCACCAAAGGATTTGTAAATAGATTGGAGAACTTGGAAACAAGAGGACGAGTAGAGACCATCCAAACCACTGCATAATTGAGATCAGCCAGAAAACTGAGAAGAGTCCAGGAAACTTAAGGAGACTTGCTGTCACTCAAACTCCAATTAAAGACCCTATGACCAGAAAGCTGACGATAATACTGACTGTAATTGGGGTGCTCGGAACAATTCCCAAAGGCTACTTAAAAGGACTGGAAGATTTAGAAATTAGAGGATAAATGAAGACCATCCATACAAGAGCATTATTAAGATAACAAAGAATACGGAGAAGAGTCCTGGAGACATGAGGAAACTTGCTGTCGTTCAAACTCCAGTAGAAGACTATCGGCTAACCATTAAAGGAGTGAAATAATAATAATAATAATAATAATAATAATAATAATAATAATAATAGTAATAATGATAATAGGGAGAAGATCTACTACTCATTGATAAGCCGCGGAATCTTCCCCGAGGAACAGAAAGGATACCGCAAAAGAACCAGAGGCACAGAGGAACTACTATATATAAGCACATCCTCAACAAGAGTAAAAGGAGACGGAAAAATTTAGCTATGGTCTGGATTGACTAAAAAAAAGGCTTACGATATGGTCCCCCCAAAGCTGGACTTTCTAAAAATCTATAAAATACCCGATCAAGTCGTACAGTTTATCGAGAAGACCATAGAAACCTGGAAAATGGAATTAACCGCTGGAGGAAAAAGCTTAGCAGAGGTAAAGATCCAAAGACGCATATTCCAGGCAGATGCACTATGAACATCACTATTTGTATTAGCTATGATGCCATTTAACCACATCCTTAGGGAATTAATTCCCAGCCGGAATCGATTTCAGTAAATCTTAAGAAAGAGCAATCACTTGTTGTACATGGACGACATTAAACTTTTCCCCAAAAACGAAAAAGAATTGGAAACCCTAATAGAAACTGAGAATATACAGTCAATATATAGGAATGGAATCTGTCATTAAAATATGTACCATGCTTGTAATAAAAAATGGCAAACGGCACATGACAAATGGAGTGGAACTACCAAATCAAGTAGTAATCAGAGCGCTCGGAGAATAGGACACTTACAAATATTTAGGGATATTGGAAGCTATCACCGTTAAACAAGTGGAAATGAAAGAAAAAAAAAATTAAAAAGTATATCCCAGAAGAACCAGAGAGGTACTCGCGACAAAACTCTATGGCAGAAACCTTGTCAAAGGGATAAATACCTGGTCTGTGCGCCTCATCAGATACTCGGGATCATTCTTGGAATGGATCAGAGAACTTAAACAAATGGACCAGAGAACAGGAACACTAATGACCATGTATAAGATATGACGTTGACACACTCTGTATGTCTAGAAGAGTTGGTGGAAAAGGACTTGACAGCATTGAAGACAGCGTTGACGCATCGATACATCGATTCGAAGTCTACATAAAAAGCGCGGTGGAAGAGTGATTACAGCCACCAGGAACAATAAAAACGACGTGAGGAACGACAAAATCCAGAAAACGAACGTGGGAGAAGAACAACTCTATGGACGTTTTAAGCGATTAAAAAGCGACATCTCACACGAGAAAACGTGGACGTGGCTAGAAAAAAGGAAGCCTAAAGAAATAAACTGAATCTCTTCTAATAGCAGCACAAAACAATGCCATAAGGACCAACCATATCAAAGCGAGAATATATAAGACGCAACAAATTAGCAGATGATGTAGGTTATGTGATGTAAAGACGAAATGATCAACCACATAATAAGCAAATACAGCAAATTAGCATTATTAGACTAGGCACGACTCGGTGGACAAGAAATTGAAATTTGACCATACGAACAAATGGTATATGCACAACCCAACATCTTTCCTGAAGAATGACACACACAAACTTCTTTGGTATTTTAAGATACAAACGGATCCCTTAATCTCGGCCCGAAGACCAGACTTTATAATAATCAACAAAAAAAGAGAGAACTTTCAAAATTGTGGAATCTTCCGTCACAGTGGAACACAGTAAAATTAAAAGAATGCGAAAAGAGGGATAAGTACCTCGACCTTCCTTGGGAATTGAAAATACCGTGGAACGTGAAAGTGACGATTATATCAATTATGATTAATGTTCTTGGTACAGTCACCAAAGAATTGGTACAAGGGCTGGAGATCTTTGAAATAAGAGGACACGCGGAGACTGTTCAAACTATGGCATTGTTGAGATAAGCTAAAAATACTAAGAGTCCTGCAGACTTGTGACGACTTGCAGTCATTCAAACTCCAATGAAAGATCATCAGCTGCCGCTGATGTGAAAAAACACTCAGAAGAAAAAAGGAGAAGTATGATGTGAGAAACTGATAGATAAATATTTTTGATAATCGTAAGA
>OY757916.1:65190699-65200878 GCA_963585895.1 Sepioteuthis lessoniana | reverse complement strand
ACGAAGTTTGAAAAGCCATGAAAAACAAAGGAAGCGAACTATATATATATATATATATATATATATATATACGCGTTTTTCTATTTGTGTATGTTTTTATCAGGTATACATGAAACTAAATATAATTACTTACCTACAGAAGTACGTAGTGTGAAGTGAGGTTCATGCATTGAATAAAGACGTATCCAGAATAATAAAAAGAGCTTTAAGTAAACACTTACGAGAATATAGGAAGCAGGACATTCAATAATATTACATCAAACAATAAAACCCTATCACTTAGAATAAAGATTAAGTTCATATATGAAAATTTAAAATTATATTATGGAGTAATTCAAAAACAAACACAAGAGAAAAACGTTTACTGATTAATAGATTATAAGTCTCTCTGTCAGAATGTTTCTCTCTCTCTCTCTATATATATATATATATATACACACGATTTCTGGTTTCAGAGTTTACTTATATATATACTTACACCGACACAGTGACAGAAAGAAAAATTATACAGATTAATATATTAAAAAAATATGCGAAGCCACTAATAAATCAATTTCTCCCTTATCACATTGACATTGGATAATGGTCTTTCTCAGACATAAACATATACATATAAATTACACATCGCTTAATCACACAAAATACGCACATTCAAACATTAACTGAATAATATATATATATATATATATATATACTTACATACACACACAGAGATGCACACACACATACGCACACACACACACACACACACACACACACATATATATATATAAGTAGTGACATCTAGGAGTATGTTTCTTTGTCTGGATCCTACATAAAATTGAATCGCCAAAACAGACGCTTTTTCTGACCTCAAACAAGTTTTTGGGATCAGCAGCATTTTTTTTTCTTGAATGCTGATTTGCATATTTTCCTTTAATAGTTAAGTTTGGTTTCTTTGTTTATTGGCGTATCAACTTTCGTGACTTATTCAATGTCAAAGCTTTCACAACAATGATAATATTTAACTCCTAGCTGGTGGTGGGGAAGGAGATTTGAGAATCAAGTCACACTTCGGCCGTGTTTCTGAATACACGGATCGGTTTATGTGGCTTGGTCGCTTGACTTCACCACGTCGATAGGCCACCTGACTCACGTACCGGGAAGCGTGCGTTTATTTAATGCATGATAAGACCGAGGCCGTCAAGAGGTTATCACCCAGGGCCTAAGCTTCTCTGGATGAGCTAGTGTTTGTCACCTGGCGCCTGAGGCACCCATTTTAGGGCTTTTGGGAGCTGCCGGACCTGTCAGGGCAAACAGCGCTGCGCCCAGACCCACATTAAAATATTATTTGCCACACTTGTACGTAAGGGGTAAAATGTCCGACTTACGTAAAAATCAGCCGGATTTCGATTCCTGCTTAAAACGTGTCGTTTTAAGCTGGAAGAGTAAAACATGCCGTTTTAAGCTGAAGAGTTGTAATACAACGAAACAGTTTCTGAATGAAAATGTACCGATACATATATATATATATATATATATATATATATATATATATGCATGCGTGCGTATTCCTAATCATACATATACTTTCCTGTTTTATATATATATATATATATATGTATATATACATATATATAATTATTGGCAATTTAGCTCTTTCGGAGCCGATAAGCGTTTATGTAAATAAATATATACCTAAAATTCCTTCGCTTTCGCAGAGAGAGAAAATAGGTTTGGGGTAAAATATCTGGCCTTACTATACGTTAGTCTGGTTTTGATCCCAGCTTGAAGCGTCTCGCGTGTTTAGTCTCTCTGAAGAGTTGTGTTACAACGGAGGAGTCTGTCTGTAGATGACAATATATATATATATATATAGATATATATATATATATTGTTAAGAATGTATTTACCTAATTCTTAACCACGGCTAGAATACGAAACAACATCAATTTTCAAGCAGTATTCAAATTTTTCTTTCATCCCATCTAGTTACCTTAACAAGGCTGAAGTTCACTGTCAATCAGACTATTTGCTCATAAAATAACAGGTTAGAAGAGATACATTCATTCCTTTTCCTTGAAATTAAATCCTGGAAATCTCGTCTTTGAACTCTGATCACCATGTTTATATCTTACGACGAGAGCCGTGCCGCCACGCAAGAATTTAGATATATTTTGTAGTAAAACTTATTTATATATGATCATCAAGTATGTATGCATTTATTCAAAACACCAGCAAGATCAGTATGAGACACTAGGTCAATTTCTTAACGGAGTTAAATAGGTTTGAAATCAGAGTTTTCCTTATCTTCGACTGGTTACTATTCCAAGGTTAAAGAGCACAGTCTACCCTACTATTTACCCACAGTTTGAGGGAAAATAGTTGGATGAATATCTTTCCCAAGAATATTAGCGTTATGTGAAATGCAAACACCTTCGTCCAACGATTCCATTTCTGATGACGGTAAACCTTACATCACTAATGCATCAAATATAATAATTTTATAAATAAAATGTGTGTGTTAGTTTATTTATTTCATCAACGGGTTTCAACGACAACGTTGCTACGGACGCAAAACGTTGTGATGGTACAAACAATTAAAATTTGAAGATAATGACAAATGATACCGGCACAAACAAAAAACTATCCCAAGAAATTTGACCCACAAAGTTATTTTGGATTTTGTTATAAAAAATGGTCACCTAATTTACCACTGGAAAACAGACTTATTTTTAATCAACAAGAAACGAACGTGCCAACGTGTGGATTTTATCATTCTGTGAAATAGAGTTAATTATTTATTAACTCAAGTGGTACAGTACGACTAGTATTATAAGTCTCTCACTGTTGGTGTTACGTCCGAAGTTGGTCTTCACTGACCGACGTCCCTCAGAGCTATCTTTCTGCTTCTGTCCCTGTCTCTGTCTGCCGTGTTTAAGAAACACGGCGTCTTTTATACTTCCTCGATAGCGGAAGTCATGTGGTACGAGGCACTATACAACATACTCCAACGAATGAATCAATATATATATATATATATATATATATATATGCGACTGTCCGTAATGTAATGAATTACATATGTATCAGCGGTGTAATGGTTATCGTCGTAGGAAATGGACACGGTGACACGAGTTCAAATCCTGGACGAGACTGATTGCTTTTCACATAGCGCTAATACCCTTGGGAAAGGTATGAATCCAATTATTCTCCCTCCAGCTATGAGTAAATAGTAGGGAAAACTAGGTTCTTCAGCCTTGGTGAGGCAACTAGTCTAGGAGAAGGAAAACTCTGAATTCAAACTTGTTAAACTCCGCTTAAAAATTGACTTTGTGTCATATCCCGCCCGAACGGAGGGATTGGTAAATATGCGTTATATATATATATATATATATATATGTGTGTGTGTGTATATATATCCTAGCCGAAGTGATGTATGATCGACTGCAAAATACCGTCCGAGAATTTCGTGATGTCAGCATATATGTATATATGATGGTCTCTCAATGAATGAGGGACAAACAGTTCAAGGTATGAACTGTTGGATTACCTACACAGGTGATTTGTTTTTAGTGGTGTCGGTTCGTGTAGAAACAACCACCCTTATTGGATAAGAAAATAAAAACAATGGTACACAAATATACCACATATTCTCTCAAAAATTACGTTTTTCCATCTCCTAGACCAGTTACCCAACCAAAGCTAGAGAGCCTAATCTACCCAACGATTTTATAGTTTTATATATATATATATATATATATATATATATATATATATATATATAATTCAAATAAACACAGTCGACAAAGTTATCTTATATATTTCTAGAATTTGACTGAGGATCTTTAAGTAGTTCGTGGTAATTTCTTTAGTATGGCCTGTCTGGAATTTTTAAACTTATACTACACATTTTGTTACAGAAATATATATTTTAATCCAGTTCATGTAAGTATTCAATTGGCCTCAGCGTGATATTAGCAATGGTTTCATGTTGAAATGTGAAGAATATTATTAAGTCAAGTTCGCGTAAATGTATATAGATGGAAGAAGTAACAAAGAAGATGTAGGACAAAGAAAATATGTGTCAAATACTTGTAGGAAAGATAATCTAATAAAAGAGAAAAAAATCAGCGCAAAAAAAATTATTCATTGAAGTGAATAAAAAGAAAAACAGACAACAAATATAAAATCTTTAATAAGAAAAATAATATAAAGTCGACTTAAGAGTCACTAAAATGTACTTGCTCTTGTAGAGTTTCTAGGTGGGGTGACCTTGTGGCACAATGGCTAACGTATGAGACCGTGACAACTTAGTAAGCGTGTTCGAACTCACGTCACGCTATAAAGTTCAGTTTTAGAGATGCCCGTGGTGTAATGGTTATCGTCGTAGTAAATGGACACGACGACACGATTTCAAATCCTGGACGAGACTGATTGCATTTCACATAGCACTAATTCCCTTGGGAAAGGTATGAATCCAATTATTCTCCCTCTAGCTATGGGTAAATAGTAAGGCAGATTGGGTTCTTCAGCCTTGGTGAGGCAACTAGTCTAGGAGAAGGAAACTCTGAATTGAAACCTGTCAAACTCCGCTTAAAATTGACCTTGTGTGATATCCTGCCCGAGCCGAGGGGTTGGTAAATATGATAACGTTCAGTTTTAGACTAATACTCTGGGTAAAGGTATAAATTCTTCTGTCCTGTCAGGTTATTGATTAGATTGTACCGCAACAGTTCTTCTTTATGGATGGCTTTGGCATTAAATAACCCATGAAGATTGATATGCCAAACTAAACTAAACCATGATGACTTATATAGTGACGTATTTAATTATTGCAACGGTGCCTGGCGTTCGATCTTTGAATGTTGGTGTTATAGAGAAAGTTTGAATTTCTCACTTAAAAAAAAAAATTCGCTGAGCATTGTCTCCATGTACCACTGCAACTTAATGCGTCCGTAGTAATGATGTGATTTAAACCCGTTGATGAAATAAATAAACGAACACACTCAGTTTAAGTCTCACGTTTATAAATGCGTTAATAATTCAGTCTGATTAGTGAATTTCTTAACCACCTTTTATGGCAGGATTTCTGTGTTTCACACCATATCAAACTTCCTGGTTGATTTAATGCCAAACCATTCCTTGTATAAAAACAGTTGTGGTACTTCTAAACAATTAGCTAACAACGGATAAGGGAGTTAGTAGCTTTCCCAAAGGTATGAATCCGAAATATTGCGTCATTAGATCACTATTAGGCAAACTTGATTTCTTGTGAAGCCTCAATTGTATCAATATTAAAATTACAGTTGCTATGCTGCGAATAAGGTGAAAGAAGAAATAATGATGTATCTTATGGTTTTCCTGATGTAAATCTTTGCAGGCTGCAATAAAAATCATATGGAATTATTGGTTAAGCGTATATGTATTCAAGTAGAGGCATTTGTAGAAGACTAATTTGTCATTGGCCAAACAAGACTATTTTATTAATATTAGATAAGAATGCTTAAAACCATATAATTGTTTGCAAAAAAGACTGGCTTCAAGAAGGGTTAACATGCCATAAACCAAACCCAACCCAGCCAAACCTGATTCAGCAACGTTAACAATAAATAAATTGACAAAACTGACGAATTTATCTTTATTCGCTAACTTCTTATATTTGATTTAAGAACGTATTTCTTAGATTAAATGTCAATGAAAGCTATATATATATATATATATACGCACACTGGAGGGCAAACAAATGAATATTTTCATTTAGTTTTAATTTGTTTGACCTGGACATACCTTCCTACAAATGAACATAAGAGAATAATAATGCTCAGGTTTTTTATAGTTATTTATATTGCTTTAAATAAATCACGAGCACTATACGCACAATGCACAAAATGCCACAAGACACACACACACACACACATACACACACACACACACACACACACACACACATATATATATATATATATATATATATAGTGAGTCAGGAACTAACCTACTACAGTTTCGCCAAAGTGGCTCATCAGAGTACCTATTTTGCTCTACTTTGTATTGAACACTTTTTTTCACTTGTAGCTTAGCAGCAAATACGGTGTTTTTTTTCTTTTGACCAATTAATTGCGTATTTGTTGATTTTTTTCAATTGGTATGACAAGGTTGGTCTTTTCTTTTGTTTTTTTCAATGTATATATATTTTTCCCCTAGTCAGTGATTCGTTGTATATTTTTATCTTCGAATTACTTGCGTTTTTTTCCCTTACCGTAAGTGCTATTATTCAATAAGTTATTTAATTTATATATATATATATATATATATGTGTGTGTGTGTGTATGTGTGTGTGTGTGTTAGTATATGTGTACATATATATATATATATATATGTGTGAGTGTATATATATATATGTGTATATATATATATGTGTGTGTGTGTGTGTGTGTGTGTGTGTGCGTATGTGTGTGTGTCGTGAAGTGACTTAAAACGCGTTAAAAAGAAAAGAGCCCTGAGGTAAAAAAATATGTCCCTTATCTCCTCAGGTAGCTGCAAAAAACCTATTGCTTCTATTGGTAGCCTTGACAGAAATCCCTCACGTGCTTTTCTTTTAACATGTATGAATACCGAACATTGTAAGATGTAGGACATTCATGTGTGCGTACTTTCATACGTGTGCGATCGTGAGAGCCTCAGTACGAGCCTATATGCGTCAATAATTATAAATACTTGTGTGCGTATGCGAGCCTCGATCTGGTCTTATGACAGGAAATGTCATTGTCTATTCATTTAGCAGAGGAAGTGTCAACTGAAATTCGTCTGTTCTGCAATATGGGAAGATGACTTCTTTTAAATCCCAGAACGATAATCAAAAAAAGATTAGCTGACATCTATCTTCAGTTTATTCTTATCTATCTATCTATCTATCTATCTAGCAAGCTAGCTAGATTTTTCATTCCACCCTTCTTGGCCTTTTCCTGATCACTTTCTGTCTCACTCACCTCTCTCTCTCTCTCTCTCTCTCTCTCTCTCTCTCAATATATATATATATATATATATATATATATATCCTGATTTAATTTCCTCATTCCCTCTTTCTTTGCTATTAATTTTATATCTACTTTTAAACTTCACTATACATCTCTATGTATCTACCTCAACTTTCTATTTTTGTCTGTTTATCTCCATCTGTCCTTCTCTTTTTCTCTCTGTCACACTCACCCTCTCTCTCTCTCTCTCTCTCTCTCTCTCTCTCTCTATCTCTCTCTCTCTCTCTCTCTCTCACTGGTATCTATCCATTTTTTGTATAGACATATATCGTATATCTATTTACACTATTTTTCTATAAACAAATATAGTATATCTATTCATCTATATTATGCTATATACAGATCTCTGAGTCTATTATCTTTACGTGCCCTATAGCGTTGAGCCTACCATTTCATTGTGATATCTTCACCAGTAAACCGGAGCTTTGGTATAAATAAACAAAAAAAGTTCCACCGTTATACCGGTGTAATAGTTTCAGTGGATTAATATCTGTCGTTTCTTGTCTTTCTTTATATACGATAGTCTGTGTCTCGTTGCATATTCTTTAACTATAGTGAATAACTAAGCAAGGAGAGACAGTCTGTTATATATATATATATATATATATATATATCTTTATATATATATATATATATATATATATATCTTTATATATATATATATATATATATATATATAAACAGTATAGTTTTGGTTTACGTAAACCAACATACTCACATACACACATAAACACATATACACAAACATACACACACTCCTATTGGATTCTAATGAGTATTTCCTAGTTTCCTACGTTATATCGAGAAATATATATTTCTAATTGTATGAAAAATAAAGCAACAAGAAGAATTAGAAGAAACCTAGAACTGAGAAATCAAAAGTATAGTTGGTTGGTTGGTTAGTTGCTGGATTGGTTGGTTGGTCGTTTTGTTTTATGGCGTATTAGACTTTTGGGGGGTCATTTAACGCTTAGTTAAGTCATTTTAATAAAAGTTTCAAACAATTCATTTTATTATATGTACAATTTTGTTTCTACACAGTTAAATGTCATAACAGTTCAATTTCAAACAATTCAGTTTAGTATAATTACACAGTTTGTTGTTTACACACAGTTAAATGGAAAAGCAGTTAATTTTAAACAATTCACTTTTGTGTAATTACAGTTGAGTTCTATTCGACTCAAAGATAGGATCCTATCAAGTGCAACCACTCTGGGCCAGAGTGGACCTGGAAGCGATGGCAGTGAAGAAGTACTCTGCATTCCTCAAAGCTCCAGATTTACTGGAGCTTCACCATCAGATTGTTTAGTGTGATATCGAGGAAACTCTTTGAGGGAGGCGTACTTCTCTGCACAGATGCAGTCGGTGTATTCGACAGCCCCAGGAGGCCAATGAGAGTATGGTATAAGTTTGTAAATATGATTTTGACTTTTGCAATTCTAATAATTTTCGAAGCTTATAAAGCAAAGCAAATGTTACAAAGAAAAAAGAGAGCGTGAGTTCGAGTCTCACCATGAGATTATTCTTGATTGTTGCTTTCAGTCCACAATTTTTTTTGCTTTCGAAGAAATAACGGCTGATTTAAGATAGAATAATGCCAAAGCTATCCTTGCCCAAGAATATTGGTTGTGTTATCCTATTTACCAACCCCTCCGCTCGGGCAGGATATGACACAAGGTCAATTTTTAAGCGGAGTTTAACAGGTTTGAATTCAGAGTTTTCCTTCTCCTAGACTAGTTGCCTCACCAAGGCTGAAGAACCTAGCCTATCCTACTATTTACCCATAGCTGGAGGGAGAATAACTGGATTCATACCTTTCTCAAGGGTATTAGTGCTATGTGAAATGCAATGAGTTTCGTCCAGGATTTGAACTCGTGTCGCCGTGTTCATTTCCTACGACGATAACAATTACACCACGGGCAACATTGGTTGTGTTATTGTTGGGTATCACCCACCTTTCCACACAATGAACTAGTCCATCTGCCATATATAGCAGTAGCTACTCATACCAGGGCAGACTAGAATGTAAAGAGCAGCTTCTTATAGGAATAGTATTAGAGCGTTTGAGACTGGAGATTGCACTAGATCACCTTACTTGCTACCGTAATAACAGAAACCAATTCTACCGTTGAACTATATCTTTATTCTGTATTCCTTAATCCTATGTTCTTGTCAACTAATAGTCTCTCTATTGTATATACTTTTTTCCTTAGAATATATCTCTATTTCCTCTCATATCGTGGTTTGTCCTTTATTTAATATTACAAGCGTTCACTAATCAGAACGCAATAGTTACATAGCTCTTACTCGGACAATAACCCGGTACTCATCACCACATTTCGGTCGTCATTTCTTTCCCTTCTTCCGAGTCACTTTTTCTGTGTCTCTTTTGTGTCAACATCTTTGTTTTTATATATTCTCCTCTTATCCTCACCCTTTCTGTACTTGCGACCTATGCTGTGCTCAGTTACTCTGCATTGGGAAGAACAACCCAAATGCTAGTAATCAGAGCCCAGATGAAAATCGATCTGCTCTCATTGACAATTTCAACCGACTAAATTATTCCAAATTTCTAGAACCAGTTTGGCTTCATGACTGAAACCATCCAATCGCAGCCATGTTCCTAAAATGACAGCGAGTTCAACACATATCAATCAAATCAGATGACCCAACAGTTTTTCAGCGCAGTTTTAAACCCTTCTACACTACCTGCCAAATGATAGATCCCACAAATCTCTTATTTAACAGTGGTGCTATTAAACCAATAGCTGGGTGAATAAATTGTATTGGATTGAAGAGGTCAAGATTGTGTTTGGAGCAAAAATTTCAAAATCAGCATTGAACAAGACTATCAGTTGAATAGGAGGTCTGAATTGATAAGCAAATGCAAACACATTAACAAGCATCTTTAAGTTCATTATAGTGCGTTAGCAAGGATATGATGTTTTGTCAACGTTTCTGTCACATTTTCAACTTTGATAAACAAGTGACAGAGTTGGCGCTTGCATGATATAAATATAAATAAAGAATGATTTTGACTTTGGAAAAAATTCCGATAACCCATTTGATGATAGAGAAAACCTTAGACTGATCGATTGTTTGATTAATTTTAACTCATCAAGAATTATTTTATGTCAAGGGGTTGGGGAATCGCGTTCATTGA
>OY757916.1:65160699-65185699 GCA_963585895.1 Sepioteuthis lessoniana | reverse complement strand
TACACACCGCTAAATGCTCAAACTGTTTTATTTGTAACAATTCAATTTAGCTTAAGTCAACAAACTTAAATGGATCCAAACAGTATCACTAACAATTCAATTAAACATCACTCACTTGATTACACACAGTTGAAGGATCAAACATTTCTTTTTCAAACAATTCACTTGAGTAAAAGTCATTTGTTTGCACACAGTATAAATGCGAAACAGTTCTATTTCACTCACTGATAGGGACCCATTAAATGCTATCACTCCTGGCCATAGATGATCTGGGGGCAATGCTAATTAAAGGGTTACTCCACATTCCCCAAAGCTCAACCATTACTGGAGCCTAACGATCTGATTGCTAATATTATATCCAGGACCCTTGAAATTTGTCAAATTGTACCTATTCCTACATTTTAAGTAACATTTCCGTTTGCATAACGTGACTGCATATTTACAAAATTTTAGTAAAGATCTAATTTTCTTTTTAGTAAAATACATTATTTTATTTCTTTTGGGAAAGATTATTCACTCCCGACGGATTTTATAAGTTATTATTTATTTTCAAACTCTCTTGTCCCGAAACACTGTTCCTCAAAATAGGAATACGCAGCATTTTACAAAGAATTACAATCTATCTATCTATCTATCTATGTATTTCATGATTTGCTTGAAGCATTTCACAAATTAATCTATTTTATAGTATTGTATTTGTTTAGAGGGTTATTGCAATGCAAAATCCTTAATCAGGTCTTAATGATTTTGCATTGCAAAATAGCCCTCTAAACAAATACAAGACAAAACGTGTGTGTGTGTGTGTGTATCTCTCACTGGGATTATCACATGTGTTTTCCAACTGGATCCTGTGTCAATACTTTCTGTGCCCACGTTGTGTTTTTAAAGACTTGCAGAACGGGTATGGAAGCAACTTGGTCGGAACGTCTTTTGACGAGACGGGAGGTTACTAAGAAAGAGTTGACGAAGATGTTGGCAACTCCAACAATGAAACAACTCTTCAGTTAAAATGCCAATAAAAATTTTTGTAGCAATATTATTATGCAGCCATATACAATGATAAAATAAAAGGTTTTTCGCACTAGGGACATGAAAAAAGATGGGAAGGAATTTTGCTTGAGTTTTTGTTTTATGCTAATTAACACGGATTTTATTGAGCAGTAAATATGGTTTCCGAGATATCTGAAGAATTTTGGAGGCCAGGACTTTTTTTGTCAG
This sequence comes from Sepioteuthis lessoniana, assembly GCA_963585895.1. Classification (NCBI taxonomy): domain Eukaryota; kingdom Metazoa; phylum Mollusca; class Cephalopoda; order Myopsida; family Loliginidae; genus Sepioteuthis; species Sepioteuthis lessoniana. Next base: position 65,184,481 of record OY757916.1, on the reverse strand, counting down.
AGTAAAAATTTACTAAGCTTTTTGCTCAGATGTGACAGAAGGGCGAATGAATGGGGCACCCAGTGAGACTCGAACTAACTCGTGAGGGTATGCTTGTCTAGCTTGCTAACCATTACACCAATTGAGAGTTCTCTTCCAGCTGCAAGTTGTTTATATATAATAATAATAATAAATTTCTAAAGATTTTTGCTTCGATGTCGCACAAGGCAGTATGAATGAGGCACCCAGAGAGGCTCGAATTCACCCGTGAAGGTATTCTTATCTAGCTAGCTAACTATTACACCACACGAGAATACGCTTCCAGCTGCAAGTTGTTTATATATTTTTGAAGAATTCTTTTAGACCAGGTCACTTCTGATTGGTTATATCGCATTTCATTGGCCAATCAATGAGAGCTTAGTTTTTATTCACAAATATAAACAGAGAGAAGCAAAAAATCCTTCAGCCCTTTTTGACAAGACAGTGCGTTTTCGTATCTCATAGGTTGATGAGGAAGAGGAGGATGAGGAGAAAGAATAATTTTAACTTTCTGTCGACTAGCTGAAGAATTTGGTTTGTGAATTGCAAATAATGTTGACTGAGTGTCTACACAGTTTCAACTGGTTGATTGATTGGCTGGATGGTTTTATACGGCATATCAACTCTTTTTGGTTATTTAATGCCAAATCCTGTTTATCATTGTTTATAAATATATACTAAAAATATGGATTTATAATCGAGTAGTTTTAAACAAGCCAGAGATCATCTATTTGTACAGTTTTAATTATTGCTGTGTAACACAAACAATTCAACATCAGTCATTTGTTTGCACATAGTTAAATGGTTAAAAAGTTCTATTAAACCCATTGATAGGGCCCTAGAAGGTACTAACACGCAAGGTCAGAGTGGACCTAAGGAGTTACTCCACATTTTCCAAAGCTACAGGATTGGAGCTTCATCATCGGATGCAGTTTAATGTCATACCAGGACACGAGTTCTATTTGACACATTGACTGGATCGTAATAGGATCAATCACAACGGATCAGAGTGGACCTATGAGTAGCGGTAATGAGGGTGTACTCCACTTTCCCCTAAGCTCCAAGACTCACGATCAGATGGTTTGGTGTTTTTTCCAGGATACTCGTTCTTATCCCTCTGTAGCGATGCAGTCGTCATATTCTGTAGCTTTAGCCGATTTATCGCATTAAAGAAGTACTCATTACTTATATATACAGCAAATTGCTATATACATATATATATATATATATATATATAGCAATTTGCTGTATATATAAGTAATCAGTACTTCTTATATATATATATATATATATATATATATATATATCTGAATGAAGAAAATGGAAATAAGATTATCCAAAAGTGATGAAATTTATCATAAAAGAAAGTTAACGTTAAAACGTTTCGGTTTTAGTAATCCTTCATCAGGACTTTAAGATGGTGAAACGTGTTGCTCATCACTTTTGGTTTACTTCGTTTTCCTATATTCTTCATACTTTCGAATTAATTACAATTATCTACTTGTATATATATATATATATATATATTACAAGAGAAATATGGCATATATATATATATATATATATATATATGTGTGTGTGTCTGTGTGTGTGTGTGTGTGCAATTTCATTTTTTTTTTTGCGAGAGAAGAGTCGAAATTTTCTTACGGCTATCATTGTTCCAGTAAGGTTGAAGTTAATATGCGTTTTGACTGTTAAATGTTCCACGAAAAATTATAAAATCTTTATATCTTAAGAAAAAAATTGAGTTTTCATTAAAATATAAGTGCTCGGGGCTGTATAGTGAATTTTAGTGTTCTTGCTCATTACTGTTTATACACTTCACTGTGCCTAGCAATTTGTCTGTTCCCGTAATCTCACACACAGACACACATAGTCATCCATAGACAGTTTCGTTGTACCACAACTCATCAGAGTGGTTAGACACGAGAGATGCTTCACATTGGGATCGAAACGCGTCTAACTTTACGCCAGTCGGATATCTTACTGTAGAGCCATCAACAGTCTCAACGTTTTGCATTATTCTTCCTTAGTTTATAAATGCGCATTAACGGCTATCGAAGTGCTCAATTTGTTAGAAGAGCTTTGCATTACACGAATGGCAACCAGTGATTCCACGCGAGTTTGCTCAACCTCTCATGGGGGGGGAGCATATATATTGTCATCAACAGACAGACAATTTCATTGTATCACAACTCATCAGTGTGGCTAGATACGCAAGATGCTTCAAGCTGGGATCGAAACTCGGTAACTTTACGCCAGGCGGGAATTTTACTGCAAAATACAACAATCAGGAAGGAAGCCCACAAAACAGTGGCCGTACGGTAAGAGGAACAAGACTGCAGTGTAGTGCTAGAGAAGCAAGGAAGAACTTCTCTGTGACGTTCTCAGGTGGACTCCAACTCATGGACTCACCAATGTTGGCCAACCAGAAGGGAGTAACTTTAAGTGAAAAAAAGTCTTTGTCTTCCATCATGCATATACATTTTTAACACTCAGAACCCTTTGTTGACGATGTATTTAATTCGGTTTAAATTTAAGTACATTAAGACAATGGAAATTCTTGATTTACATGCATCAGGCTACGAATTTATTGATCTGTTTTAGTATACAGAAACACGCATATATCTATCATTCCTTCTATATGTGTTTACGTCTCTCTGTCTCTGTCTCTCTCAACACACAGACACACAGACACAGACACAGACACACACACACACACACATATATATATATATATATATATACAAAGTACGCTGCGAATTATTAACGAGAAGAGTCCATTCTATCCAAAACTACAAGTTGGTATTTAATGGAATTTTCACAGAAGTATAGCAACTGTTATTTATATTTACTGAGTAAAAACTGTAAGTTTCTACAAAAATACACAGAAATTATAATTGTACTTAAACTATATCTGTTCTGAATTATTATCGAGGTGTACATAAAACTTATGTCATCTAGAAATTAATGCTTTAATTGCTTCATATATTTTGTTTTGACTACATATGTAACATACCCATAATATACGGATGTGTGAAATAGACATAGGAATCCGAAATACACGAGAAACACTTTACGACTTCTTAGTTCAGGTACGAAACTTTTTATTACCTTTGAGTTAAAGGTTTTTCAACATAAGGAGAGAGAGACACAATCTTTCTATGCTGACTGCTTTTACATTGTCAGCTCTTAACCCAACCAACGCGCGGCGACCGTAGCGCATAAATTCGTCTGGCCTCGCCCAGCTCTGAATCTCGACTTTCTCGTTCGGAGGCAACGAACTGACTTTTTCCAAATCTCAAAATCCTCAGCCCACACTTCCGGGCATGACGTCATTCACCCAACTAGTCTCATTTCTTATCTGGGGTTTTTATCTTGACATCTCTGAACGACACACCCTCCCCGCGCGCGCGTGAACACCTGCGCTCAATGTGTGCACCTAAATAACCCATGCACTGAGCCGAAAGGTTCTCATCCTAACTAAACCGAAAGGTAAGATATACAAAAACGAAAAATGATTATATAAAAAAAAATCCCTTCGCAATTATATAACACATTAAGTAAACTAAGTAAATTTGGCGACCGTAGTCGAGGGCGACCAGAAGGCTCCCTTGTCAATAGCTACTACACCGATGTGTAGGGGAGGGCGCTACTCCTTTCCCTGGATTGCTCCGCTTTACCCTTGATACGTACCTTATATTGCTGAGTGTTAAGCAAGAAGGTATCAAGTACCATTTTTAAAGTCTTTGGTATGACGCGACCTGGGATTGAACCTCGGTATCCCGAACCATTGGTGAACACTCTACCCACTAGGCCAATAAGCAGGTCATACACATAAAGTAACTAACACAAAATATATAGAAATCAATAAGTAAGCAGAGTTAAAATTGATAATGAAACTGGTTGATAAGGGATTTGTAATCCCATTTATTGAAATGATTGGATAAGGCGCTAGTCCATCGAACATGTCAATTTCTGGATCTCCTCTGATGCAATTCTTTATGATGCATTCGATATTGCCAGCCAAAAGTCTTCCTTGCTTCAAAATTGGCTTTCATTCTCTTAAAGTCGTTGCTTCAGATTACCCCACAAGTTTTCAATTGAGTTTATGGTTGGCTAGTTCATCATCTGAGGTTCATAGAAGCTTAATTGTTGCAGATAATCGGTGCATGCGAGGGAGCATTGAATTGCAGAAATATGATTGTTATCCTGAAGGTGATCCTTTTGATTTTTCAATCAAGTTTCATGGGGCCCTCTCGGAAAGGTTATAAAAGCATCAACAGCCTTTTTCGTACCGTCAGGCACTTTCCAAGGACCAACTATAACATACAAGGTGTCTCAAAATAGATATGATAATGATTTATTACTGAGCCAAGCGTAATGGCGGTCATTTGGAACACGGCTAGTAAAAAATGCATCCTATGAGCTAGAGACATCAAATCAATGGTTTTTTTTAAATTGTTATTATATCAGTTTTCTGGACATGCAACCTTTTTTGAGTTTCTTGTCTCAGTAATAAATCATTATCATATTTATAAGTTACATCTATTTTGAGATAGTTTTGAATGATTTTGTCTCCAAATAATTAGTGGTGCAAAACATTTTTTCTCTCTTGTCACTATTTTCAAATCTGAAACAAAAAAGGACACAACATTATTATTAGTAGAGTTATTAACAGTCACATGGGTCCTATGTAAATTAAGACACCCCATATATATATATATATATATATATATATATATATCGAGTCACCCTATATTTAATACCAGCCCAAATAATATTACCTCCGCTTAGTTGGCGTCTCAAGCACTGATGACGATCTTGCCGTTTACGAACAATTCTTTGCTCCAACCCTCAGGGCCATCAATTTTAGCACATTCATCTGTGAAATAAACTTTTGTGAACCAACGCCTAGGACACATAGCGTAACGGTTATAGGCGCTAGTTCCCTAAGCTTCTAAGGAGACAATCATTTGGAGGTTGTAGGTTCAATCCTGGCTGCAGGCGAGTAGCAATACAAGAATACTTAACTCTTGTACCCGGTTATGGCTAACAGAATCAGAACAGGCGACCCCCGAGGATTCAATAAAGGACGTAGTCCGAAGTTCCGTGTAGATTCCCGAGTTCGACAAGCACCTGAAGAATGTCGGAGGACATATCGGCTGAAACGTTGTGGAAATAAGAATAAAGATGAAGAAAATAGTCCGAAAACCCTTAATGATGAAAATGATTAAGCTTCGTCTCAGAAATTGTAGTTTTCTGCCAAAATGAAAATTGTTACCTCATTGATAATTCGTTACGCGGTGTACATATATATATATATGTGTGTGTGTGTTTGTGTGTGTGTGTGTGTGTGTGTGTGTGTGTGTGTGTGTTTGGTTAGATAAGACAGAAAATTCGGGTTTGCTAATTCTATCTTTGATTCGTTCATGTTTTTGTATGAATCCTTTGAGTTTGGGATGGAAATGATTTTCGGAGTCGTCGTATTTTTCTCAAGTACATTCGGTCCAAAGTGGATCTATCTTCAGGAGAATGAATTATGAAATGTTAAGCATAATGACAAGTCATATACATTTATAAAAAATAGTAGAAGAAAGAAAAAGTGGGGATGAATTCACAAAAGAAAAGAATTTTACTAGATTTTACTGTGAGTATTGGCCAGAAAAGTGCTATGAGCATTTCAGAATGCTATATTTGAAGTTAATCTTGTTTAAGGAGAGTTTGTTAATTTTTACAAGCAGAGCTACGAGAGTTAGGAGCTCTTGTTTGTTTTTTCTTTACATGTGTTTTCAATGAGAATTATTCTGTATTTGGAAAAGGAGAACAAATGTGTTTTGAAGTACTGAGAGATGGAACTAAGTCGGATAGTTGAAGGGATAAACGTCTCAACATAATCGCAACAGTCAGGCCTAGTTGCTTTATTAGAGAAACATCCCCCTTGTGGACATTTAAATTGGTAATTTAAATTGGTCTTACTAATTAGTCGGAGTTAGGTCATTATAGATGACGTGATTTGTCGTCTTGGATTTAGGATGATATATGATAAGTTTTATCATATTGTTTGCGTCATTTGGGTACAGGTTATCATGCGTTAGATTTTTAATGCTATTTTATCGTGTTTGTAGTGTTTGTGCATCTGGCTGCGTAAAAAATTGTTGAATGTGTTAAGGGTTGTTTGATGTAGTATTATTTTCATTGCAATTAGATTTGAGATTTTTAATCTCAAATTTTATTTCTTCAAGAATGTGGTTTCGGAATACGTTGTTAATGAGGGTTTGTTAAATGTTTTTGAATTCGGAGAAGAGATTATTTTGATGGAGGATATGAGTTTGGCACGATTTTTTTAATCATTATTTTATATTGTTCGAGGAATTCGCTTTTATAATTCAGAGTGTAGAAATTAGTACAAGTAGTTTTCTTTTGTATAATAGGATGGGTTGTGCATTTAAAATCTTCCAGACAGCAAAACTTCAAGATGACTTTAAGAACGTTCATATGAAAATAGTTAAGCTTTCAAAATCTGTTTGTAGCCAACCACGATTTTATTTTATAAGAATGTTGTATGTTATTTTATAAGCACAATGAAAATTTTCGAAAATCTATTGACTCTGCAGTATTTTCTTTGTATTGAACACCAAAACAAGAAACCAGATTTTATAACGCAATTTTTTGAGCTAGAATATTATTCAAATAAAATAATATCACATTTGATTAGACATAGATTTAAACGATCTTGAATTCACTATTCAACTATTCAAAACAGCATATAATATTCTCGTGTAGTTCACATCAAGCTTTAATGCATTTCATTAGTGTCAGGATGGAGCATCCATACAGTAGTACCAACACAGCCGCAACTTGTACTGTCACTAGCCTCCCATCTCCCAAACTATTCAAAGAAGGCAAGCAAGTGACACTGACGGAGAAGTAAATATGAACTCATAAGCGACCTTCTCTTATGAACTCTCATACATGGACACACCAGTGTTGGCATACAAGCTAAGACCAGCTCTGTTCGGACACTGAATGCAGTCTAGAGGACTTATCAGGAGGGAAGTAAGATAGGAACGGATGGTGAGTGAGAGAGCCAGGAAATTTCGTGCTATCAGCATGACATCATGATGATTTCACTAAAATTTATTACTTAAAATAACTCACTTCATTCACAATCGTAATATTTGTTAATCCTTTAACTTATAACAAGATTCACAAGCATAATATCGAACGTTTTTTATTCCTCTCTTTTTGAAGTTTCATAACGATAATCATTCCTAGTTACATTGCCATGACAACCTCATAGATCGTTGTAACATTTCCGTTTACGTTTCCGATTTTTTTTTTTACAAATCCTTTTCGGGTGATGTTCATGCAGCGTGAAATGTTATCCTATTTACCCAACCCCTCCGCTCGGGCAGGATATGACACAAGGTCAGTTTTAAAGCGGAGTTTAACAGGTCTGAATTCAGAGTTTTCCTTCTCCTAGACTAGTTGCCTCACCAAGGCTGAAGAACCTAGTCTGCCCAACTATTTGCCCATAGCTGGAGGGAGAATAATTGGATTCATACCTTTCCCAAACGAGAAACGTTATGAAGTGCTTTCCACGATTTCTCTCTCTCTCTCTCTCTCTCTCTCTCTCACTCTCTCTCTCTCTCTCTCTCTCTCTTGTATATACATATCATCATCATCATGTCGTGCTGGTAGCACGGATATCCCTGACCCTCTCTCGCCACTCCTCCCTATCGTTCATCGCCTCAGGCAGGTCTTCTGGACAACATCTCGTATCCTCACATAGTTGCTGAATGTATGTTCGTGCTGGTCGTCCTGCTTTTGCACGGCCATGTGTGGGGGTCCATAAGAGTACATCACTTATGAGTTCGTCCCTGCTTCTCCAGCAGTGTCCTGCATGTCTGGTTCGTCTAACTTGAATAGTTTTCGTGATAGGATGCAAGTGGCCGTACAGTTGGTGCCTTGTGGGGTGTTGCCGCCAGGACTTGTTCAAGATTGCTCGCAGCATTCTTGTGTAATTGCCGTCTAGCTTCTTCTCCAGTCGTTTTGTTAGAGTCCAGGTAGTGCATCCATACAGCAGTATCGATGCGACCGCTGCCTGGAAGAAACTGCGTTTCATTTTATCGGTTAGGTCTGATTTCCATATAATCGATTGCCTATTGATAGCTTTCGTTGACCTCGTGTTGATGTCCTTTTCGGTTGATGCGACATATATAATAAAAAAAAAACAAAGACAACTTTAAAAAGTTTGAATAAAAAATGTTATAATCAAAGACCTGATATAAAGCCTAAAAACGTATTTTAGTTATGTAAACTGGAAGTCTGCAAAATTATATTTTATGTGGTGGGAACAATCAACAGTCGGAAATAGGAAAAAGTAGCTCTTGAACCATATAAATACTTCAGTATAAAGTCACATGCCGTGGTGTAATGGTTATCGTCGCAGGAAATGGACATGGCGACACAAGTTCAAATCCTGGACGAGATTGATTGCATTTCACATAGCACTAATACCCTTGGGAAAGGTATGAATCCAATTATTCTCCCTCCAGCTATGAGTAAATAGTAGGACAGACTAGGTTCTTCAGCCTTGGTGAGGCAACTAGTCTAGGAGAAGGAATACTCTGAATTAATGAATTAAACTCCGCTTAAAAATTGACTTTGTGTCATATCCTGCCCGAGCGGAGGGGTTGGTAAATATGATAAAGTCACATGACATTCATAAGAGAATATATATATATATATATATATAGTCATCCACTGGGGTCGAAACCCGGTTGGCTCAAACGCCAATCCAAGATTCTACCGCTTAGCCACGAAGAAACTAGCGCAAGCGAAGGAAATTTAAACAGTAATGTATCACAAGTGTTTTTGTTTACATATATCCGCTTAACGGCTACCGAGACCTCGATTCATATATATATATATATATATATATATATATAAAGCCAGTCTGATTAAAGGAGAATAAATAAGAATTTTGCAAGGCGGAAAATAATAAAGGAAAAAATTATTAACATGTCTTAATTTTGATATAAACTCGGTTTTTGTTCAGCAATTTGTTTTCATCATGTTCTAGAAAGCATAAAGCTGTAATTTGAAGCTATCGTGCACTTCCTTGTTGGCTTTGCTTTTTTTTTTACAATATCTAGTTGTTTTGTGGGAGATCTACCCATTTCCCCTTCCATTTACCATTAATTAATTCCTGAAACACAGAAACAGAACATTTCTTATGCTACATAGCACACACAAAAAAATGCAACTTCATAAAGCTATCTGTAAAAAGATTAACAAATTTTCTTTAAACAAGATCATCTTCGAATATAGCAGCCACTTTCTAAAATGTCTTTAACACTTTTCCTCCCAATGTTTCCTCTTACACTTTGTAGAATTCTTTTCTTACATGAATTCTCCCCCATTTCTTCTTCCCCCAACTTTTCAGCTAAATGTATATGTCATGTTATTGCATTTGTCCTTTACTGATTCGCTCTCCCGAAAATGGGTAGAGTTATGGATGAACGTTCTGCAAAAACATAAAAAGCCTTCCTTAATTCATTCCATTAAAATATCATACAACTTATTCAAAGACTTGGGCGGATCAAAGACAGAATAGGCAAGCACATATTGTATGTCCTATTCAATCAAAGGTATTAAAAAATGAGAATGCCACACACACACACACACACACACACACATATATATATATATATATATATATATATATATATATATATATATATATATTACATGGTGGCATCTGTGTACAAAAGTTTCATGCTTTACGCATTCTGCCTTATGAACGTGTAAAGCATGAAACGTTGGGTCACAGATACCACTGTGTATATATATGTATATATATATATATATATATATAGTAATGTATGTATACCTATATATATATAAGATCCCTATCTTTGAAATTGAACACTACTTAATTACATCCCAAAATTTGGTTCACCATTTACTCAATAAGTGACTTAGTGATAGCCATAAATTATCACAATATATATATATATATATATATATATATATATATATAACAATGCTTCATTAAATTTATTGAAGTGCGCAACTTTCTCCCCTCTCATTGTGAATGGTAGGTGTGAGGTTTGTGTGATATACGAGAATCATTAAATCGGTTTCCAGACTTTTTTCGTATGGGCACTTTTATTGATACTACACACATGAAACTCAAGTCTCCTTAGAAGTAATCTCCTCCGGCTGCAATGCACTTGTTGTACCGTTCAAACAACTTATAGAACGCCCCATGAAAGTCCTCTTGTGTGAACGTGTCAATCTCCTTCCTCACAGCCTCTTTCATCTCCTCAATTGTCTCATAACGACAGCCTCTGAGTTTAAGGAATAACCAAAAGTCACAGGGAGCAACGTCTGAACTATAGGAACGGCGAGGAACTGTCTTGATGCCCCTCTTGCTCAAATAGTCTGTGACAAGGATGGAGTTGTGAACTGGTGCAGTGTCCTGGTGGAAATGCCACAGGCCCGATTTGAAGAGTGCTGGTCTCTTCCGACCGAATCTCTTCCTGAACTCCCTTAAAACCTCAACATAGTAACCCTAACCCTTTGGCCAATCAACTGTGGTGTATTGACTTCCTTACTGCTATCACACTTCTCATTATTCCTGACAGACTCCCTACCTTCCTTGAATCTCTCATGCCACTCAAAAACTGATGCTCGATTCATGCAAGATGCCCCGAAAACTATCTGAAGCATTCCATACGTTCCTGGGGTATTTTTTTCCACGTTTAAAACAGAATTTTATGGCAAATCGATCTTCTAAAGTGTCCTCACGACCTGATTGCATTTTTGAAATTCACCAGCTGTGACAATCAGGTTTTAGCAGGGTGAATTCCAATTACTGTTGTTGCTGTTTATTTGAACCAGAAATTATAAAAAATGGTCAGTCATCTTATAAGATATATAGCAATAACATACTGAATTTCAAAGGGTCTACGGCAATTTTAAATGCCTGTACAAAAAAGTATATATATATATATATATATAATTCAGTTTTAAATTAAAGACCTAGGCTACCTTGTATGATGATAAATGTCAAGGAATTATGTGACGCAATATAGGATAAAAATTAAAATAACTTATTTCATATATATCCGGTAACTTTTATGTCATGGATTAATAAAAATACGGTCGTAAATTTAGATAAAAAGATTATGTTTAAATTCTGCTCAGACTTAGAGAGGTAAAAATTAATTGAAGTCAAACTCGAATATTTGCAGCGGAATACAAATATTTATTGAACTTCGGTTCGTCTGGGACATGTCCAGGTATATCAAACGCAGGTAAGAACATTGCATTATATTAACCCTCCTATGGAGAAAACTTCCCCCTTTGAAATCTTTATATTCGTAATTTTATCTGAGCATAGTTTCATATTGCCCACTGATGCAAGAAGGGAATATACAACTATATTTGACATTATGTGGGAAATATATATATATATATATATATATGTGTGTGTGTGCGTGTGTGTGTGTGTGTGTGCATGTGTGTGTGTGTGTGTGTGTTTGTGTGTGTTTATATATACAGATATATACGAAAAAGCAGCTGCATACGAGAAGAGTATATGTATACGAATATAGAAACACATGAATGATTGTAAACAGAATTATTGATAGAGAGGGGTAGGGGCCATGATGCACCTGCTCATATTGTATCAATGCTTCATTAAGTTTATTGTTGTGCGCAAGGTCCCCCCTCTCATTGTGAATGGTCGGGGTGAGGTTTGTGTGATGGGAGTTTGAGGCCAAAGCAGCTTGAAGTCCTTTTATTCAACTACAGCTGTTATCTGCCGCTTTATTTTTCTCTGCTCAACTGAATCACTGAAACAAACATACTGAACTTCGGCCTACATCTCGTTATACGGCCTTGAGCCTCGTAGAGAGCAACACTTATTTCTACTTATTGATTTTGCAACTCTCAGTGACAATTACAATGAGAATGCATTATAAAAATGCTAATAAATGGATTCACTATTTTAATGCAGTTTTCAATTATCGTTATCATCATTTTACAACGGGCCAGATTTGACAACGTCTGAACTATTTTTGTAGAGCTCTTAATGATATTTTCAAAAGGAAAATAAAGTCAAGGAAATATCAATATAATTCTACAATTAAAAATGCAAATATTAGTTTAATCGAAAAAAATTAAGATGAAAAATGCGTCATTGCTGAAGTTCTTGGCTACAGCCGTGAAGTAACTGAGAAAACGTTGAGATGAGTTTCCCATGGCGTAAAGGCTAAAGTGCTTCGCTACAGCCTAGAAGTAAGTGAGAAAAAGTGGAGGGGAGTTTTCCATGGCGTAATTGCTGTGGTCTGGAAGTAAGTGAAGGAAAAGTGGAGGGGATTCCCATGTCGTCATGGCTAAAGTGCTTGGCTACAGCCTAGAAGTAAGTGAGAAAAAGTGGAGGGGAGTTTTCCATGGCGTAATTGCTGTGGTCTGGAAGTAAGTGAAGGAAAAGTGGAGGGGATTCCCATGTCGTCATGGCTAAAGTGCTTGGCTACGACCTCGAAGTAAGTGAGAAAAAGTGGAGGGGAGTTTCCCATGTCGTAATGGCTAAAGTGCTTCACTACGGCCTCGAAGTAAGCGAGAAAAAAGTGGAGGGGAGTTTTCATGGAGTAATTGCTGTGGTCTGGAAGTAAGTGAGAAAAAGTGGAAGGGAGTTTCCCATGTTGTAATAGCTAAAATGCTTGGCTACGACCTCGAAGTAAGTGAGAAAAAGTGGAGGGGAGTTTCCCATGTCGTAATGGCTAAAGTGCTTCACTACGGCCTCGAAGTAAGTGAAAAAAGTGCTGGGGAGTTCACATGTCGTAATGGCTAGATTGCTTGGCAACGGCCTGGAAGTAAGTGAGAAAAAATGGAGGCGGAGTTCCCATAGGGTAATGGGTGTAGCCTCGAAGTAGGTGAGTTTGAAATCTAATAGTGCTATTATGTTCACTTCTAGAATAATACCCTTGGGAAATGTATAGAACTCCTTAAGTTATGGATTAAATAATACCACCACTGTTCTTCTATAAGAAGGCTTTGATATTAAATTCCCACGAGGGTTGATATGCCATAAAGCAATCAAATATAATTAAATAGAGTGTTGCATACTACAATACATCTGCACGTATACATATACATGTATATGTGGAACATAATCAAACATAATTGGAGGTGCCCGTGGTGTAATTGTTATCGTCGTTGGAAATGAACACGGTGACACGAGTTCAAATCCTGGACGAGACTGATTGCATTTCACATAGCACTAATACCCTTGGGAAAATTATGAATCCAATTATTCCCCCTCCAACTATGGGTAAATAGTAGGACAGACTAGGTTCTTCAGCCTTGGTGAGGCAACTTGTCTAGGAGAAGGAAAACTCTGAATTAAAACCTGTTAAACTCCGCTTAAAAATTGACCTTGTGTCATATCCTGCCCGAGCGGAGGGGTTGGTAAATAGGATAATCAAACATAATGACGAACTTCAATAAACGAACGAATACACTTCTTTATAAAAAATATATCTCTCACACTTTATTCTCGAAAGGGTGATGTTGGTTGTGCGTGAGAGATGAGTTAGAGACGGGGACAGACTGCTATATTGACCCAAGTTCTTCTGACCATAGCAGCACTTCTTTCACATCTTGTCTGGGGTTGCTCAACCGTGGGTTACTGTGGACCCAAAGCCCGCTGTCTGCCGCTGGCTCTCAGTTCGGCACCTTATCTCCAACTAAATCGAACCGTCTGTGCACCTGGTTATATTATTGTTTAATATTCACCTGCTTCCGCTGTTCTTCCGCTTATTTATACAGGTGCATCTCTTGACTGACGGCTCGGTCGAGGGTCAATATATAACAAGAGAAGGAACATTGTATTAAGTTCTCATGAGAGCTAATCTAATCAAACTTTTGTCATTGTGATCGTTTTAATTTTGTTTTGATTTATTTGTTCAATGTGTTATCAACCTTCATGGTTTATTTAATACTAAAGCCGCCATTGTATAAGAACACTGGTGGTAGCATTTAACCTATTACTGGGGATAATAGGATTCATACTTTTTCCAATGCTACTTGTCTAAAACAGAACGTAGTAGGACGATTGGAATTCGAACTCGATTGTTTTGATGTGGTAGTCCAATCCGGTATCTACTACGCCACGGGGGACTCTTCGGATTTCCTTTTTTTAGATGTTTGATACTTGAGTAACACCTATCTCCAGTCTCATTAATTAGCATTTAACATGATGATTGATTGATTTCATCAGCAGGTCAGATCCTCTAGAGTTATCCTATACTTAGAGATTAAGGAGCTTCGTTCATTCTACTATTTGGTTTCTTTATTTAATGACACATTCACCTTCCTGGGTTATTTAATGCAATAGACATCCTTGTAGAAGAACAGCAGAGATACTATTCAACCCCTAGCAGGTGGCTGGATTTATACCTTTCCCTACCGTATTAATTCTAATGTGAACGTAATGGCGTGACAGTAGTTCGAACACGCTCAATCCAAAGCCACAGACCAGCAATTTAGCCATTACGCTACAGGGACAACCCTGCCGCCTTCTGTCTACGTTCATATTTACATTGTTTCTATAGTTGTTTTTAGTGTTTTTTGTTTGTTTGTTTGCTTGTTTGTTTTCTTTTTGTTTTGATTTTTTGTTGTTGTCGTTTTTTTGTTTTTTTCGTAAATGAATTAGTGTTTTTACTGATCTAGATGAGACCGTAACAGGTACAAGACTTCTGCGTCAGAGCTGAGCTGAAACTAAAGAAAATTCTGGGGTAACCCACATTCCTCAGAATTGGAATCGAGCCATCAAATGGTGTTAAGAGTCATATCTAGGACCTGGTTTTTCCGAGAGGGTCCAACCCCTCTGCAGAGGATACAGTCAGTATATTCTAAGCGTCTCCAAAAGCGTGCTATAAAAACACGCGAATTTAAAGTTATTTTTCAACATTATGAATTATAGAAATAAATACGTTTTTTTTTTTACACAAAGATTCGCTTAGTTGAGGTGTAATGGTCGAAGAATAGAGCATCCAGTGAAAATTGAACGAACAATGGTCTTCCAGTCTAACGCACTAACAAATTACACCACACGAGGCGCCCATTTCACAAATAATCTATTGTTGGTCGTCTGAATCTTTGAGATGAAGCTTGATGATTTTTATCATTCGGGGTTTTCGGACTATAATCATCACTTTTAAATTCATAACGTTTCGGCTGATACGTCCTTTGGTCTTCTTCAAGTGTTTCTTGTAGAACTCGAGAGCCCACATGGAACTTCGAACCACATCCTTTATTTTATACATAGCGTTCTTTCACGGTAATTTCGTTTACTATAGGCGGGTACAAGTGTTAAATATACCTGTATTGTTACTTGCAGTCATAATGAACCTGCAAACTCCAGATGATTGTCGCTTAGAAGCTTAGGGAACCGACGCCAATAGCCGCTATGCTATGTGTCCTGATGGACAGACTACTGTGAATTTTGGGAACTATTCTTACATCACTACAAATTACTACAACTATGTATGACTTTTTTTTACCTATGCTCATATGATATTTTAAAAAAATCTAACCTTTTCGATTATTGGCTCACATATTGTATTCATCTATATGCTTGATCTACTTAACAGGTCACTATAGCCCAACATATGTGCTGATTTTAATGTGTCTAATTCTCCAATGTTCTTCTCTATTAATCCTTTTAACATCATCCCATAAGACCAGATGATTTCCCTTTTCCCCCTATATAGGATCCGCCATACTTGATTTTTCAATTTCACCTTCAAAATGTATAGCAAGTTTTTGATATTTAAAACTTTATGGTAATCTATAGTTTACAATAAGGTTTTAAATATCAAAAGCTTTCAATACATTTAGTCTGATTCTGTTTTCACTCGCTTTGTCGGCTTTGGCTATAAAATAGAATACCCCGACTTACCCCCAACGAGTGTCCCGAGTATGACTCTAAACTCCACCACATGATGAAACTCCAGTCTTGAAGCTTTGAAGAATGTGGAGTACCTCTTAATTATGTTATAAAATAGCCGAGGGATTTCGGTTCATGCCTTTGAGTTTAGTTAGGCTGAGAACCTTTCGGCTCAGCACATGGGTTAGTTAGGTGCAACATTGAAGCAGGTGTTAACGCGGGTGTGTCACTCAGATGTCATAATAGTCCGAAACGAACCGAGGTGACAGGGTGCGGGTGACGTCACGCACCGGAAGCGCGTGGAGGTTTGTGTGAGAATTTAAAGAGAGAAAGAGTCGGGTAATAGACGCCAAACGAGAAGGATCGATTTTGGAGCTCGCAGGCACGAGGCGAACGTGCGCCCTATGGGAGCCGCTCGAGTTGGGGGCCAAATGAATAAGACAGCATAACAAGATTTTGTCTCTCCTCCTTACGTCGAGACCTTTAACTCAAAGGTAATAAAAAGGTTTCGTATCGGAACAAGAAGTCGTTAGGTGTTTTCGAATTTTGAGATTCTTATGTTCTATCGTAATCAACATTCGATGTCCATTTCACCCATTTCGCACATAGCCATATTCGTGTATATGGCTATGTAACAATTACAATTACACCGAGGTCAACTCTGGTAGTAGCTATTAAGGTTTCATCAATGGATCAAAAACAATTGTTCAATCGCTTATAAACGATTATATCTAGTAATTTAGAACCATACAGCCTTGTGCAAATTATTTAGAATAGCATAGAAATACATGATAAATAGAATTACTGATGTTAAATAGCAACACTTGAAAATATTTTACAGTGTAGAAAGAAATCGCTCATAATGAAGAGAATTATTAATGTTCGATTGGAATAAGTAAGTAAAGTTGGCGGCCGTGGTCGAGGGCGACCGGAAGGACTCTTTTTTAATAGCTACAACACTGAGGAGTAAGGGAGGGCGCTACTCCTTTCCCTGGATTGTTCCACTTTACCCTCGATACGTACCTTATATTGCTGAGTGTTAAACAAGGAGGTATCAAGTACCATTTTTAAAGTCTTTGGTATGACGGGACCTGGGATTGAACCAAAGTCTCCAGGGCCATTGGCGAACATTCTAAGGAATACTTGAAACTATTTAACTTTTTGCAAAGAAATGAGCTCTGACAACTTATCTTTTTTAAATAACTGACAAACTATTCACTTACAAATTATATATATTATATACAAATTACATATATTATTTATGATTTTAAAATAACTTCCTCACCACAGCCCGTTACTAATGGTGTTAAGGGAGGAAATGTAATTAGTTCCTGTCGCCAAAAATATAAATGAAAGTGTAGAAAAACAGATATCAAACTCTCTTCTGAGAATTCAGATACGAAGAATTTCTAAATAATGGTTACGTTCTCCTACTGAAGAGAAATAGTATCCCAAGTCAGAGTGTAATACCAAGCAATGACACCTAACTAGATAAAAAGCTATGTGGATATATGCTAAGTTAAAACTTACATAATTTAAAGAGGTAACTATATTGTGGCTTCACTATAATTCCCTTTGGTGAGTCTCGTTTGGAAGAAAAAGAATTAAAACACCAAAAATGTGTGAAAAAAGGTAAAACAACAACTAAAAAAAACTCCATCAAAATAAAAATATTTCATTCGCACCAAAAAAACTCGAATCAATTTCTCATATTAATATTGTCTAATCGGAATGTGATAATCATATATGTAAATGATCCAGCTAAAATCGGATAATGGAACTTAAAACTTACGTGAAACAGTGGTGGGAACTTGCCTTTTTTTCTCGCCTCCATAAGCGCTCAGTTAACCTACCCTCGCTTGTCAAAGATTACATTATCTGGGGGAAGACAGTATTTTACGAGACACGCAAGTATTTAGAAACAAAAACTGGGGATTCCGGGATGATAGATATGAAATTAAACAAATAAGATAAATTCAAAGACTGGTCAACGGTGCGTTTCACCAGATGCAGGTTGGAAGAACCTCATAGGTCAGTGGTCAAGATTAAATAGTTTAGCCAGGAAAATACTGCTACACCTCTGAAAGGGTGGCGTCTGTTGATAAGAAAAAAAAAACAATTAAAGATAACTATGTCTCTAATTCAAACCGTATATCTAAACCGTATCGCCCTTCACGCACGTTTTACTGAGGTTGGAGACCTGGCTCCAGTGTTATAAAAATCAGATACATATCCAAACCCAAACCCAGCTTACTTAGATGCAAAGCATTATTAAGATAGTGATTTTAACAAATAGGACTTTAAATACAATAAATCAACTACACGAGCTTACAGTATATGTCGTCGAGCAAAATAAAGATATTATATGTGTGCAAGACTACAGACATTACAATAATGAACTAGAAGTAGAATACCATGATGCAGGAAATTGATGGACATTTTTCTTGGTATCTGCTTATAAAAACCTCCATCAATGCCGCCATAGAAGGTATAGGAATGCTTTTTGGTCTTTGAGCCTTAAAATTACCAAATAGCATCGACAGAACCCAACTGACAATCACGAGTACTACATTTTATAGCAAATCCTGCACTACGATCATATCTTGCAATAGTCCCACCAATCCTAGTGATGAATCGAACATCATAACGTTCCACGACAGATTATCTTCCAAGCTGTTTCTGAGTTCATACTACTATATGGATGCATTACATAGCCAGTAACAAAACGCATAGATAAAAAGCGAGATGGTAACTACTCAGAA
Organism: Sepioteuthis lessoniana; assembly: GCA_963585895.1. Classification (NCBI taxonomy): domain Eukaryota; kingdom Metazoa; phylum Mollusca; class Cephalopoda; order Myopsida; family Loliginidae; genus Sepioteuthis; species Sepioteuthis lessoniana. The sequence continues at coordinate 65,165,734 of OY757916.1, read as the reverse complement.
ATGCAACGTACTGTTTGGAACAAAGCGACACCCCACAAAACAGTTGCTACATGGTCACATGCTTCCCATCTCACATTCAAGTTAGACGAACAAGATATGCTCGACACTGCTGGAAAAGCAAGGACGAACTGATAGCGACGTTCTCTTCTAGACTCCTACACATGGATGTGCCAGTGCTGACAGATGTAAGAACATAAGATGTAACATAGAAGACCTACCAGTTGTGGTTTGAGTTCTTGAGCTCTAAGAAGCGTAGAGTCAACCCATGGTGAAATTACTTCCAGGTCTACTTTGACCTGGATTGCTTGTTTCTGTTTCGATCCTAGAAAAGGTAACATAGATCTATTTGTAATATGGCTAAAATAGATCTGTTTGAGTTTCTTTGTTTAATGGTGAATCATTTTTCGTATGTTATCTAATGCCAAAGTGATTCTTGTATTACAATAGTTGCAGTAACACGCAACCCATACCTGGGGTAATAAGCGGGTTGATACCTTTCCAAAGGGTATAACCCCAAATATAAATAAAGTACGACAAGAGTTCGAACTCGCTTATTACAATGTGTTAGTTCAGCACGTTTGCCACGAAACCATGTGGAGGAGCTCGTATTGTAATGGTTATCGTCGTGGGAAGTAGACTTGGTGACACAAGTTCGAATCCTGTATTTTCACATAGTACTATTATTACCCATTGGTAAACTTATGAATCCAATTATTCTCCCTCCCCCTATGGATAACTAATAGTCCAAACTGGGTTCTTTAGCCTTGGTTAGGTAACTAGTCTAGGAGAAGGAAAACTCTGAATTCAAACTTGATTAACTCCGCTTAAAACTGACCTTGTGTCACATCCTGCCCATGTTGAGGGGTTAGGTAAATACTCTCTTAGTCATGGAGACTTCTGCTAAAATATATCTGTTTTTATTATGGTTACACTAAAAAGTTATCCTTGTAGAATAACTATTGTGGTGTTATTTAACAGATAGCTGGAGGGGATAAAGAAGTTTTTACTTTTCCCCGGGGGGCATTAGTTTAAAAGTAAATGCAGCAGAGCAACAGGAGTTCAAACTCACTTTCTACGATGTCGAAGTACAGCACGTTGACACCTACACCTGGTGGATTCTCCTTCTAATTTCGTTTAAGTGAGAAAAATAAAATCTGATAGTTGTGAGCAAAGAAAAGGAAAAAGAAAACCTGGATGTCCCGCAGCTGTGACTCTGTGCTGAAACTAATACAACCTTAGTCAAAATAAATAAATATATTACAGCAATATGCTTTCGAAAGATAAAATTGCATCTCCCAGAAGGACAATGCCCCTCATATATATATATATATATATATATATATATATATATATATATATATATATGTATATTGGCATCGTATTAACGTCGCCGCAAGCCCTCGTCCCAGATAGTTTGTGGCACCCTCAAGAGGAATACCCTCGGAACTCAGAAGCTTGCATTCTGCGGGGCACTCCTTATTAAAGCAACTTTGTGTCACACGATGGTCACGTGGATTGCTGGATAAATTTCATATATATATATATATATATATATATATATATATATATATATATATATAATTTGTGAGCAGAATGGGTGGAAGGAAACATAGGGTCTTCTTCAAGTGTAATCTTCCAAGATATTGTCTAAAAGACCGGTTGCGCACAACCGCTTATAACCTATTCATTTTTTTTCGTTTGTTTCTCTCAAAAAACAAAACAAAAAATTCTGTCATTTTCTTGTCGCTTCTTTTATGTCGAGTATATTAATTAAATTTAAACAAATATATCATCTAGAAAATTAAGTTTTAGATTTTGTGGTGAATAGAAGAAAACTTTTTTGAGTATGAATTAATTGGTAAATAATAGATTTGAATATTGAAATGTTCGGCCATACATGACATAGATACAATAGTATGATACACCCCTTATTCTGAAATCTGTACTTCTATTGATCTTAGTGAATGTTTAATGAGACTCAGCTATATTATATATGATCTTGATTAAGTAATTAGATATTCCTGATAAAAACAAAGACCATATTGACCTATTCATATTTTCTATCAAACACACACACACACACACACACACACACACACACACACACACACACACACACATATATATATATACATTTATATATTCATAAGATAACATAACGTAGACTCAGAGTCAACATCGCTTGCTAACAGTCAGTTTCTTGCCTACGCGATCATCAGACCAAGTGGTGGCCACAAAGTAGGTATCTCTTTATACACTGTTGTGTGGTGATCTAGATCCGGGTACATTTTGTGAAGTGCAGTTTACTTTATACATCTTTGTTATTCACACAGCAATATAAAATGAATTAGGTCGGATTTTATGGCATATCAAATATTGTTGGTTATTTAATGCCAAATCCTATTTTTACATATTTTTTAAATTTATGTGATTTTTAAATTCGTTTTTTAGTTCCATTTTCAAACGGGCCCGAGCACATTCTTTTGTACACAATTAAATGAAAACCAGTCGTCTTGGGCTGTAGAATACACCGACAAAATCACTGCAGAGGGGCAAGACTCCCCCAATAAGTGTCCTGAATATACCATTAAACCTTCTGATGGTCTGGCTCCACCCTTGGAGATTTGGGGAATGTAGAGTACTCCTTCAATGCCATTGCTCCAAGATCCACTCTGGCCCGGAGTGGTAGCATCTGATAGGGTCCCATCTATGGGCCAAACAGAACATTTAAACTGAGTGCAAACAAATAACTTATGCTAAATTGAATTGTTAGAAATTGAAATGTTTGATTTATTTAGCAGTGTGTAAATAAATGGTTGATGAGTTATTGAATTTTTAGTTATACATAACAAGTGGAAATACTTAACTGTATGCAAACGAAAGAGAAATCATATGCATATCTATTTAAATATGTGCAAACAAATGAGTGATGTTACATTGTTACATTGCATTATATTACTTGAAACCAATATTTATTCTTACTAATTATCAGTGTTTTACACCACAGTTAGAGCACCTCGGGTGGTGTAATGGTTAGCAAGGTAGACTAGCAAACCTGTCTGAGTGACAGCTAGTCTTCTGTGTTCTCCAGAATTTTTCGGTGAATTCTAGTCGATCGTTGTAATACTGTGGTCTAAGATGGTCTGGATTCTTCCTCTGACTTCCAATTCCTTCAGTCTTTTTCCAAAACTTCTGGGGATCTTTCTTGGGGGCACCAACTACAATTGGGACCACCGTCACCATCATGTTTCACACTTTTTTGTTCTCCATCTAGGTCCTGTTTGTATGTATTTATTATCATTGTTATATACTATCACAGTTTTTAATATCTGCATTAAGCTGATCGTCTTTCATCGGAGTCTGAATGACAGTAAGTCTTCTTAGTTCTCCAGGACTCTACTCACTATTCTCACCAATGTTATTAATGCTGTAGTCTGGATGGTCTTGGTTCACCCTTCGATTTCCAAATCTTCTATCCCTGTTACCAAGCCATTAGGTACCGTTCGAAGCGCACCAATTAAAGTATTATTATAATTATTTGTTTATTTTTGTTTTATTTTTAATCTTATCTTTATATTCATTCTTTCTGTTTTAGTTAGTCTTTGGTGTCGTTAGTTCCCAGTTGGCTTAGTGGAAATTGGTTTTCATGTCTATATCTCTATGTACAGGAATATATATATATATATATATATATATATATATATATATATATATATATATATACATATATATATATATACAATTTGATGGAGACTCAAACTCGGTTAAGTCGTCATAAATTTATTTCGGCTGTACAGTAATATTCTCCGCCGAAATAAATTTATTATGACGACTTAACCGAGTTTGAGTCTCCATCAAATTGTACTATATACGCTCTGAATGTGAATTTTGTTATACCCCAGTAAATAAATAGGGAACTAACAATAGCCATACATTGAGCACTCGCATAGATTTATATGATTTTCCTCATATATTCTATGTAAAGAATAATCCACACCTACTGTCCTTGGACACTGACTGGATATTATATATATATATATATATATATATATATATATATATATATATATATTAACCAAAAGAGAGTATGTTCATGCTAGTGGGTAGAATATAGTAAAAGTTGGCAAACGTAGTCGAGGACGACCAGAAAGCTCCCATTTCAATAGCAACTACACAGTGGTGTAGGGGAGGGTGTTACTCCTTTCCCTGAATTGCTCCATTTTACCCTTGATATATACCTTATATCGCTGAGTGTTAAGCAAAGAGGAATCAAGTACCATTTTTAAAGTCTTTGGTATGACGCAACCAGGGATTGAACCCAGGTCTCCCGGACCTTTGGCGAACACTCTACCCACCAGAATTTTCAAAGTCTTTTGTCGCATGATGATTGGTTTGTTGATTGTGTTTTATGGCGCATGAATGCTTGTAGTTTATCTAATTCAAAATCTTGTTGATACATATGTATTATTTATATAAGATTTGTAAACACGTTTTGCAGATACATTTTTAAATAAGCCTGAGCTCATTTTTTTTTTTTTTTTGCACAGAGTTAAATGATTTCAAGTATTGCTACAAACAAATTGTTCCCACACTAATATTGCCATTTTTACGACACAGTCAAACGGTTTCAGTTATAGCTGACTCGTATAATGCTATTCAATATTTATCTTTTGTCCACACACAGTAAATTATTTACTAGTATTTCAAATTAACATTAATTATTTTATTCAACACTACTCATTAATTTGCGCACAGTCAAATGGTTCCAAGTATTGTTATGTATTACCAATAATTCAATTTAGGGACACAGTTGAAGAGTTTCACCATATTTACCCAACCCCTCCGCTGGGGTAGGATATGACACAAGGTCAATTTTTAAGCGGAGTTTAATAGGTTTGAAATCAGAATTTTTCTTCTCCTAGACTAGTTGCCCCACCAAGGCTGAAGAACCCAATCTGTCCTACTATTTACCCATAGCTGGAGGGAGAATAATTGGATTCATACCTTTCCCAAGGGTATTAGTGCTATGTGAAAT
>OY757916.1:65128199-65155699 GCA_963585895.1 Sepioteuthis lessoniana | reverse complement strand
AAAAGAATCGCAATCAACATAATACATATCAAGCCTTATCTCAAAAATTCAGACAGATAATGTTTCATGAACTTGATCTTTAAAAGTCAGTGATCGAAGAAACTTTACACCGTCTCCTTTGGTCCCAAAGCAATTGACCGTTCAACAATAGAGTTGGTATCACGTTCCTCTAGAAGGGATTGATGAAATCGTTCATATAACAATACACTGCTAGTCGCATATCAGCAGTATTTTATTAGTAAAGAAATTTGTATAGAAATGTGAAAAGAAATTTATATAGATCCTGGATTTGTAAAAGTGTGAATCTTTCCTTTTAGACATCGCTTGCCATCATATTTCATTTAATGTCCAATAATTTCTTAAATATTTTCTTTAATTTTCATTTTTAGCGTAGAAAAAAAGGAAAGTCACATGGGTCGAAGTCAGGTCTATATGGATTCTGTTGCACTTGCATAATCCAATATTTCTCCAATATATGTGTTTAGCACGATCGAAACTGGCTTCCTAATTCTTCTCTGTTTGTATTGGTTTATTTATTTGGTTTACTGGCATAACAATCCTTTTAGTTTTGTTTAGCTGGATTGGGTTTTATGGCATACCAAGCATTGTAGGTTATGTAATGGCAAATCCATTTTCATACATAGAAACTATTCTATTTCAAACAATTCAATTTTGCATGTCAACAAAGTTGAATGGTTCCAAGTATTGCTATGTATCACTAACAATTCAATTAAACATCAGTCATTTGTTTAAACACAGTTAAACAGTTTTATTTAGAAAAATTCAGTTTAGCTAAGTTCAGTTTTTGTTTACACACGGTTAAAATCAGAGAATTTAAAACAAATCTTTTTAGTGCAAATACTCGGTTTAGTTCTATTTGACCTGGAGATAGGACCCTATCAGGTGCTACCACTCCGGGCCAGAGTGGACCTGAGGGTGATGGCAAAAAGGGTACTCTGATTCTTCAAAGTTCCAGTTTAACTGGAACCTCACCATAACATTGTTTACTGACATATCCAGAACACTCGTTGGGGAAATCTCACTCCTCAGTAGATATGCAGTCGGTCTATTCAGCAGCCCTAGCCAATAGGACCATTAGTCATTTGTTTACACATAGTTTAATGTAAAAACAATTCTATTTCAAACAATTCAATTTTGCAAAAGTACAGAGTTTGGTTCTATTTGATCCATAGATAGGATTTTATCAGGTGCTACCGTAGCGGGCCAGAGTGGACCTAGAAGCGATGGTAATAAAGGGGTACTCCACATTCCCTAAAGTTGTAGCATTACTGGAGCCACATCATCAAGATTGTTTAGTGTTATATACAGGACACTCGTTAGTGGAGTTTTACCCCTCTGCAGAAATGCAGTCAGTGTAATCTGCAGCTCCAGTCGACTGGATCATTAAACCTTTCAGCTTATTTAAAGATATATATATATATATATATATATATATATATATATATATATATATATATATATGCAACGTTTGTTTGCGAATAGTGTGGAAATAAGTTTGTTCATTATCTAGTTGTTTGCACTGTAAAATGGTTTCAAGCATGACTATCTACTATTCATACTTCTACTTGATATCAAACAGTTGTTCGAGTTGGTCTGGTTTTATGGTATTTATGGCATATTAATCTTATCAAAATTTCCACATCGACCCATTGAGGTTAAAAAATGTTGACTGATGCATCCCCGGTGAATGAATGATCCCCACCCCCAAAAGCATTTTCTATGTATGACACTAAATTACATCTGATCACAAGGATCAATTTCTGGAGATTACATCCAGATTCATTTTGACATAAAGTAGTGGTACCGGTAAAGGTCCCATCAAGGGGTCAAATAGATCTGTTTAAAAATTAGTATTTAATAGGAATACTTTATATATATTGGGTGTCTCAATATACATGGGGCTCATGTGACTGCTAATAACTCAATTAATGATAATGTTGGGGTTTTTTTTTTTGTTTCATATTTGAAAATAGTATACTATAACAATAACTAATCATCAGTCACAATACCTTGGACGAGAGAGGAAAATATTTTGTGTCACTACTTTTTGGAGACAAAATCATGCAAAACTGCCTCAAAATAGATGCAACCCATAAACTCAAAAAAGATTGCATATCCTATGGGGCAGATATATTAACAATTAAAAATAACATTAATTTGATGTCTGTAGCTCAAAGAATGCATTTTTACAGGTCGTGTTTCAAGTGACTTCCATTTGTGCTTGTCTCAGTATTAAAGCATTATCATATTAATGGGTTGCATCTATTTAGATACACCCTGTATAACTGTTACTTGAATTAACACTGTGGGCCTTACAATTGCATCTATACGCCAGACTAAATTTGATATCTAAGAATGGCCAGCCCTGAGGCAATGACGACATTAAGTCATCTAAGAGCTAAGATCATTTTCCTTATATTTTTGTGACACTTATAATGGACTCTTACATCTGGACACACCAGAGTTGGTTGAGCAACAAAAACTTGCATTCATCAACTCTGTATGGATACTGGGTGCCATTTAGATGGCCATACGATGGCCTCTAGAGATGAATGGTGTGATATATATAGCGAAAGACAGGCAGACAGACAGAGAGATAGAGACAGAGAGATAGAGACAGAGAGAAGAGTCCGTGCTATCGGCATACCTTGTTAAGTACGATATCCCATAAAATAATATGATAGGGATGAAACGGAATTTATCAAAAGTGAAAACGAACAAATAGAGAAATTACCAAAAGCAAAATTGAATTTCCGGAAAATTTAAAGCATAAAAATTATCCCCTAACAAATTCACATATTCCACTAATTTTAATGAAAAGTATAATTAGCAATCTATCAAGTGTTTTGCAGATTAGCATTATGTCACGAGAAAATCACAGAACCCCCTCTCATATTTTTGGCCCACTGCACCTCTTTCCCATAAAACAATGGCCCTTTTGAATCCTTGAGTTTGAGACCCTGGGTTTAAATAGTTGCTTGAGATACATTTGAAATATTTAAGGGTCTTGCAATTATCCCAGAAATTCTTTACTAGTTCAAGCGGAGTTCATATCATTATTCACTCAATTATTAACTGCTTTATCTACTCACTGAAAGCACCACCACGGCTCAAAGACAATGTCATAAGACATTCGAGAACTTATAATCCTGAAACACGATAATATGTTTGGATACAAGAAATTTTCTAGTCGAATAAATATCCCAATTTTCTCTGTCGGAGATTCTGTTACAAAATTATAATCATTCATCTCAATTTGGAAGTCCCTCCTAAGTTTCCGTTTTTGCTGCCAAAAGTATTTTTCGGAAAGTAACAAGACCAAGAACTACTTGAAAAATAACTTAGACGAATCTTAAAAATGGTGTTTATGGATATTATCAAATTATTCTTCCAGTAAACAAGCAATTATTATTTAGAGAGAAAAGAAAAAAAAACAACCACAATAAAAAAAGTTAGTTAGTTGTGGCCCCAAGATATATTAAGAATTAGCTGATCGTCAAAAAATACTTTGAATTTTTTTTCTTCTTCTGTGAGTCTGTGCTGTGTTCAAATGAGACTACAACATATTTATTCGATAGAAATACGGTGATGAAGTATCCATTTACCCAAACCCTTCTTTGCGAGCAGGATGGAATAAAGGGTTCAAAGATTTCCTACTTCTAAGCTGGTGGCATTTTTAAGGATGAATAACACAGTCTACCCAACTATTTACCCAGTGCTGATTACATTGGTGCAAAAATGCCAAGGGCATTAGCGCAAAATAAGATACAAACAGCTCCTACCTGGATTTGAACTCTGGTTTCCGATCTAAAATAGCGGTTAAACTCTACTGAAACCGAATGAAGTCTACATATTCTAAGAGACTGAAAGCAGTCTGTGCTTGAAAAGACGACACGATCAATAGTCGCACGATTAAGATACGACACAATAAAGCAGGTGTTTCCAAAAAAAAAAAATGACTACTAGTTTAAAATGGAAGTGTATTTTAGCAATATGGCTGTAGAGATTGAACCTTCTCTCCAGAAACCAAAAATTCTTGCGTTCTTACAGAGGTATGCTAAGTGGCAGTTTTGCAAACTGACATCGATCATAATGGCAAAAGTGTAACAGTAAATTTTTGGATTCGCACCTATTGGCATTTCAGAGGTTTGCTGAATGTTAACCAATGTGTGTATATGAACAGATACGAGGAGGATAATGCATTATAATAGGAACAATAGTGATGTGAATCATCAGTGATAAATTGAAGAAACGAAGATAAACTTGATCAGCTTATCCGACTCAATTGGGCCGGTAAAAATGAATATCGAAGGCGCAACACTTTTTTGACTCTCGTTCATTGTTAGTAATAACAATACGTAGTAAATATTTGCGCATTTGCAGAAAGATAGTTATCACTAAAAGTTTGCTTTATCCAACAGTATATTCGTGCTCCCTGTATCTGTTATAGATTGCGTTAAAGTAGATTAGAGGCATTATTTTCGGGGCATCCTTTATATATATATATATATATATATATATATATATATATATGCAGAAGAATGCGCAACCATATGAAGTTATTTCAACTATTAGATAAAATAGGGTAAAGTCCCGATTCTGTATTTTACGAACCCGATCTTCTGGTGAGCTTGCATGCACACACCTATATATATATATATATATACGATATTCTAACGATGAATAAAACGAAAATAAAATTTTATATAAGTATATCAATATATGTATATATAAGGCAAATAGCAGAAGATATACCCCCCCCCAACTCTAAAAGATGCAGATTACCCAGTGCTTCTCGCAAATACACCTACCCAAGTTGAATTGTTATGTTTTGACCTTTTGACCCGGCCAAAAATGCCATTCAAGGTGATGCACCGAAAGGAAGTGATACTAATTCTAATGGCAGTTATGAGAGGAAATTGCGTTGGCGGAAATTAGCTGATGAAAAGGGACGAGGTAAAAATATCCCATGATACTCTCATAGACTGACACTCCGGAAGAGAGTGACCTCTGAACTGCATGACAGTTAATTCCGCTTGATGACGATTAAACATTCGATTTCAAAGATCGAGTGGGCGATCGTGTAGGCGTTGAACTATTATATAACGCAGTCAAGACGGAAGTTGAGGCAGTTGAGTTCCGGCCAGAGGGTTCCAGACAGTTGGAGACGAGATGTGGTAGGGAAAGCCACATCAGGCCGAAGAGGCCTTTGGGCCCTGATGAGATGCGGAGTTGCCAGTAGATTTCCAGACAGTTGGAGACGAGATGTGGGAAAGCCACACCTGATGAAGTTTGGGGTCCAGATAAAATGCTGATAAGATCCAGTGAAGAAAGCCAGCATCCAGCAGAGTGGACCACAAGGCATCCGGTTGAGCATCAATAAACGAGAAGGACACAACCTGACGGTCATAACAATGGGGTCAAAATATTACAGTTTATGTTCGGTCTCCAACTCCCTCTCACACGCAAACCCTGACTAACCCTTTCGAACCCTTTCAATAAAGTGAGAGGTAAATATTGTTAAAGAAGTCTTCCTGCGTCTTTATCATTGCGTGCGTCTGTCTTTATCATTGCGTCTGTCTTTGTCACTGCGTCTTAATTATTGTGTCGTTGTGATGCTGTAGATGACGATATAGCATATCGTGATTTGGTGCCTGTGCCAGCAGAGTTCTTCAAGGACTCAGAACGAACCTAGTTATCTTAAACGACAGTCTTAAGCATCACAACACGATATCAACGAAAAGGACAAAGAAAAATGCTGGAATTGAAAGAAGTAAAAAGAAAAAACAAGGACAAACCAGAAAAAAAAAGAAAGAAAAGGAACAGACTGACACGAAAAGAACAGAAAAGAAAAGAAAAGAGGAAGACAATGCAACGTGCTGGAAGAAGAGAAGAAAGAAAAAAAGGAGATGTAAGTAGATTGCTCATTCACATAACTTCTATCTCTCTATCTCTCTCTGTCATTTAATTTTTGTTCGTAAAAAAAAAGGGATTTAAATTGATTATAATAATGAAAGATTAGTTGTAATGACAAGGGCCTTTCTAGAAGCATAAAATTGGAAATAATTTTTTTTAAAAATGTGTAATTCCTAGATAAAAATTGTGATTACTGCTATGTGTAATATTGTATCATAGTAACGGAGAGAAAAAAAGAAAGGGTAAGAAGGAATTGTACAGACAGTGAAAAAAGGAAAAAAGAAGGGAAACAAAGAGGACTGGGACAGTTGCTGTGCGTTTTTTGATAGACAGCAATAATAAACAATATTGTCATAAATGAAATTTACAATAGACGGGGTCTTTGTGAGTAAAAACTTATAGTAAACAATAAATTTTTTGAATGGAATTTTTTAAAATCGTAAATAGGTTTTTGTGAGTAAAAATCCGAAGTATCTTTTCAAGTGGTGATTGAAAGTTAGAATTTCAGTCCAAGATCTGGAATCCCGCATATCTGTAGTTAAGACTTTTTGGGAAGGTTTTCATGTTTGGAGCTTGTGGATTGGAAATGAGAATTTTAATCCGAGAGATTGAATCCTGGGAGCATCAATGGGATTGTCCAATAATTTCGCACATTGGTGGTTTGTCTGAATAATGCGCATATACTTTTTCGATATTTATGAAGTTGGGAGAATCGATATTTTCGGCGCTGGTAGAATCAGGCCGGTTTTTTGTGGAAGTTGTTGATACCAATTATTGAAGACATAGGTATTGTCTCGGAATTGTCGTGAAAATGGTCTCGCCGTGGAGGCAGAGTAACTAAGAGACAGATATTTTTTGTGTCTGACGAGGCAGACATTTTGTGAGTTCCCCCTGGAGTGGACCTTTGAGATTGTTATTGGGGAAGATATTTTGAAACAGGGTTTTGGATATGATTAAGAGATGCGCAGAATTTGGACGGAACCAGGTGTGGCGAAAATTCGCAGATTCGGATTAGGAATTGTTTTGAATTGGGAAATGTTGGCAGAATTGACAAAAGTTTGGATTTTTTAGAAAAAAAAAAAAACAGGATATTTTGTGCAAAGAAAAAAAGAAGAAGAATGCTCGTAAGCTATTGAGAAAGTTTTATTATAAATTGGACTTAATTTATGGTACTATAGACTGAGATTGAATAAACTGGGAAGCGAACCTATAGTTATAGTATTAAGATAAGGACAGATCATAAGTTTGGAATGAATTATGATCGACAACCGAGGTTCCACAATGAATATATTTATGGATGTGTCCCAGAACTTGTTTGTTTGGGGAGGGGCATGCCAATTATTTACCTTTATGCTATCTCCAAGAACAATTGGGGTAAGGAGTTGCCCAAATCCTTTTTGAATGAATTCCGACATGTTGAACTGCGTTACATGGTACCCGCAGGAAGCAATAATCCTTGACTTGATTTATTATCAAAGGCTGAATATGAATTGATTTCATAAACTAAATGGTTCTATTTCTTTTGCTATCTATTTATAATTTAGGGTTTAGTGGATTCATACCTTTCAAAGGGCATACGTGCAAAGTGAGAACAAAACTCTGCCAACTGTATCTTTAGCTCGACTTGACTTACTCATGACGATTACACCTCTCCGTTACGTCTACCGCAGCTTTGAAAATCTTCAGATGTGAGTTATTCCGGTGAACAAACTTGTAGTCAATCAATATTTGAGATAAATAATCTTATAACTGTCTATTGAAGTATCTATTTCTTTGTTTCTTACTAAGAAAACAAAGCTTTGAACTATCTATTGATATGAATAACTATATAAAAATGGTCTGAAACTATTTGTTCGTCTCAGGTTTCGCTCCTGCAGCTGCCACAGTCCATTGTAACATTAAAAATAAGGTTTGCCTCTGTTCTCAATCTTGTTTTTTTTTTTCTTCCTGGTATTCACTTTGATTTGAATAAGTAAAATACAAATTCACAGTAGTTTTATGTTGAAAGTAACTCGACTATTTTTTTCTTTGGCAAAAATAACTTTTCCATAAAAAATATTTAATTCTTGGGCGTGCCATTCAGAAAGCAATGCAGGTCACATTTGGCCTGCAGGCCGCAGTTTACCTATGATTGATCTAAACAATAAAATCTTTCAGAATCAAGCAAGTTGATCTGTTTTCAAATTTACTTTTAGATGAAGCTCTTTCAATCAATATTATTTATAATTCTGATTATGGCTACAACTCGCTACGTGTATGGAATTATCATACTCAGATTGTGTTGACTTTGTTTTTTGAATTAGCAGGAAATAGACTAATTATATGGAGAAAAAAATTATTGCTGGATATTCTGGCTTTATAAAAGATTCCCTAAAAAACAGATTAGATTAGATTAATAATGGTATTTTTTTTCTAATTCAGGCTGAGGAAGATATGGAATTCATGGACAAAAATGTTATTAATCTATCTACTTCTAGATAAAAACCCGTTGGTAAAACCTGTTGTATCTGCTAATTCATAAGTTCTGAAAAAGAGCTGTTGTGAAGAATATATTTTTATCTGTTCAATGTAAAGTAAGTAAGTAATATTGGCAACCTTGTCGAGGATGACCGGAAGGCTCCCCTTTTCGATAGCTACTACACCGATGTTTAGGGAAGGGCGCTACTCCTTTTTTTGGATTGCTCCATTTTACCCTTGAAATCTACCTTATAATGCTGAGTGTTAAGCAAGGCAGCATCAAGTACAATTTTTTGAGTCTTTGGTATGACTCGATCTGGGATTGAACCCAGGTGTCCCAGGCCATTGGCAAACACTCTAAGCATCATGCCAATATCCGGAATTAAATGTATCTAGCAGAAAATGAACCAATAACAGACAATAATCAATTAATAGCTGAACATTAAATATTTCTTGTACAAAGTAAATTAAATCATTTAAATTGATGATATAATTTTTCCTATTCATGTAGAGAAAAATATTTGGGAATAATATTGAGGAACAAAAAATAGAATCGTATTTTAATTTACATTCCTAAGAAATACCAGCAGAAGCCTAGATATGCATATTGAGCTATTGTTAAAAGACACTTCGTGTAGACATCAACAAACTGTTGGGTATAACTAAATGAAAAGAAATATGACTCAAATAAAAGGATTGTCAACTGAAATAATGGAAAGGATTTAAAAAATCATTCAAAAAGGCAACCCACAAAGATCAGTGCCTAAAGGCGTTGCTTGATCATTTTCAGATGTGTCTAAAATTTGGTGCAAATATGCAATAAATGAAATTATTATAATAGGAAAACATACTTGAAGACTGAGAAAGATACAAACGCATCAGGATAGAAGACTAAAAAGTAAAATATTTTGAAAATAGAAAATAAAAACAATGAGAAAACATGATGTCAAAACAGGATTGTAACAACTGTCAGAAATCGGCTGTGTGACCAAGGGTTTTACACAGAGAAAAGTGGGAGATGTCCTTGTAATGTAATGGTTAAAGCGAAGAACTGCGGAATCGTCGTAAGCGAGTTCGAACTCCAGTCGATCTATTACGTTCACTTTCAGACAAATACCATTGGGAAAGGTATGAACCTCCTTATCGTCCCAGCTATGGGTTAAACAGTTTCAGTACTATTCTTCTAGAAGGATGAATTTGGCATAAAAATACCCTACAAAGGTTGATATGCCATTTAAACAAAGAAACCAAACTAAACATAGAGAAATGCCAAACAAAAACTAGTATAAATACAAACAGAGAAAAATGACATTGGTTTGGTTTCTTTGTTTAATGGCATATCAACGTTCGTGGGTTATTTAATGGCGAAGCCCTCCATGTAGAAGAACAGCTGTAATACTATTTAACCCATAGTTGGGTGGGATAAAAGGGTCCTTATATTTCTCAAGAGTATTAGTCCGAAAGCGAATGCATCAGTACAACAGGAGTTCGAACTTACTTACTACAATGTGGTAGTTCAACATGTCAGCCACGATATCAAGTGTATTCATACGCCAAAATAAGATTGAATTACACTTGAATCTTCCGTGGACAATTTACAGAAGTTGATCAAATAGATCAGTTGTAAAATATTTAAAATAGGTAGGAATACTTGAAATCATTTAACTGATTAGATGATTGGCTGAGTTTTATGGCATATAAACACTTTTTGATTATTTAATGCTAAACCCTGTTTATATATATATATATATATATATATCATCATCATGTCGTGCCGCTAGCACGGATATCCCTGACCCTCTCTCGCCACTTCTCTCTATCGGGCAGGTCTTCAGGGCTACATCCCGTATCCTTACATGGCTGCTTTATGTATGTTCGAGCTGGTCGTCCTGCTTTTGCTTGGCCATATGTAGGGGTCCATAGGAGTACATAATTTATGAGCTCGTCCTTGCTTCTCCAGCAGTGTCCTGTATGTCTGGTTCGTCTAACTTGGATAGTTTTCGTGATGGGGGGGTTGGTGGCCGTATAGTTGGTGCTTTGTGGGGTGTTGCCTCCTGGATTGTTCAATATTACTCGCAGCATTATTGTGTAATCGCCGTCTAGCTTCTTCTCCAGCCGTTTTGTTAGCGTCCAAGTAGTGCATCCATATAGCAGTATCGATACGACCGCTGCTTGGAAGAATCTGCGTTTCATTTTATCGGACAGGTCTGACTTCCATATGATCGATAGCATATCGATAGCTGTCCATGCCTTCGTTAGCCGCGAGTTGATGTCTTTTTCGGTTGATAAGACCCTGTTTCCTAGGTAGGTGAACTTGTCTACCAGTTTCAGAGAGCTTCCGTCTAGTGTGGAAATGTCGCCTGTTTGATTGAAGCACATGTGTTCAGTCTTGTGCGCATTGACAAGGAAGCCAATACCTGCGGCGGCTCATTCCAAACTATGCAGTTGTGTTTCGGCTTGGTTGCATGTATTTGCCAGAATCACTGTCATCGGCATAGTCGGCTTCAGTAATTGTTTTGGTGGGGTAACTTCTGCTTCTTTTCTTTTGTCAGCTCGAAGCAGATTTCTTTGATTTTATCAATCGATGTTCTAAGCACGTAGTCTAGACAGATGATAAAGAGGTATGGGGCTAGTGTGTTCCCTTGTAGTACTCTTGCTACAATGTCGAAGTATTCTGTGTCTCCATCTTGTGAACGTACTTTCACTTTGGTGTTTCTATAGAGAATCGTTATTGCTGCGACGGTCTCTTTTGGTAGACCGTATGCTAGTTGGATTTGTTCCATCTTCCCTCTGTGAATGGAATCAAAGGCCTCGGTAAAGTCGAAAAATAGTATTGTCGCCTCTAGGTTTTTTGCCTGTACGCCTTCATGGATTCTACGGATGGTTAATATTTGTGAGGTCGTGGATCTATTTCTTCGGAAGCCATTTTGATTCTTCCTAAAGATGTTGTCGATTTTGGGTTCTATGCGGTTTCATAGTAGGGTATTGTAAATTTTGGCTGCTATGGATGTAAGTGTTATACCTCGGTAGTTCTTGACTAATCCAAGGTCACCCTTTTTAGGGAAGGGCTGATGCATCCCTTCATCCATCTGTCTATTACAGTGTCGGAGCAGTATATCGTCGAATTTTCTTGTCTTCCATACTTCGGGGGAATCTCGTCAAGCCTTGCGGCTTTCCTATTTTTAATTTTTCTAAGAACTGAGTCAAGTTCTTCTTGAGTGAACGGTCCAATTGCTTTCTAATAATTCTGGTGATTGGTTCATGTGTAACTTTCGGTGGGTGTCCTTGTAGATTTTTGAAATGCTGTTTCCACAGTTTTATTCTTTCTTGTTGGTTTGCAGCTTTCAATTTAGCTTTGGTTGTGCTCTTCCTTCTACTCACTTCGTTTATTGTTTGCCAGGCTATCATAGATTGCCTATCTTCCCCTGAGTCTATAATCTTTTCTATCTGATTTTGTATGTATTCTGTCTGTTCTTTTAGATATATGCTTGGTAATTCCTTTTGTGCCTTTTTTACTTTTAGGGCATTTGTGTTTGTTGGATTCTTCCCATAGCATTTGGACGCAGTTTTTACGTGTGCACGTTTTCCTCTAACCGCTAACGTTTCCCATGGGACTCAATATTTAGTTCTAGGTTTTGTTGGAAAGCAATTTGCTGCTTCCTCGAGGTGTGGGTTGACGAAATTCTCATATTCGTCATTTGGGGTACCTTTTTCTGTCTTCTCCTACAGTGTCTCCAATCTGTTTCTCAATTCTAATACATATTTATATCTATATCTATGTTGTTAAGAAGGGCCCAGTCATAGTGTTTGGTGGACGCTGTTCGTGTGGCGTTTTTTTTTGTAGGCTTAGTCTAGTCTTTGCCGTGACAATTTGGCCATCGGAAGACACGCCCTCCAAAGAGGAGTATGCCTCGCAGTTCATTGCGCTATTTTTCCATTTCTTGTTTATAATGACGTAGTCTCTCTGTGCTTTATTATAGTTCGTGTATGTGTAGGTCCATAATTTTTCCTACCTTTTTTGATTGTTTGTATTGAGGCATGTTAATCTATTTTCTATCATGAAATCTGTTAGATGTTGTCCATTCCTATTTGACGTGTTGTGTAGGCTGTATTTGTTGTTTCCGCTTTTCCCGATTTGGGCATTCATGTCTCCGCCAATGACTAGCACGTTGTGTTTCAGAGTGCTACGCACTAGAGAGGATAGCTCATCGTAGAAGGGGACTAGTTCAGTTTATTCACTAACATTGGTAGGGCTATAGCAGGAGGATGGTTGTTGCTCTGGGATTGCCATTAAAATTAGCTACCATCATCTTAGGTTGTATTTTCTCAATGCTATTTAGTGATTTTAACGCTCTTGGTCCTATAAGTATGCCTACACCTCCTACCGTGGCATTGCCAGAGTTTATCCATGCTGATACAGTGGCTAGCATCCATCTATTGCCAGTATAGTGATATTTGATACCCTCGTTGTGCGTGTATCTATGTTCTTGTATGCATATGTCTATCTGATGTTCTACGGCCAATGCAGACAGCTCCGGTAGTTGACCTATTCTATTTAAGGTTCTAACGTTAAATGTCGCTATTTGTATTGTTTGTTTGCATTTTAGTAGTTTTTGCTGTTTGAGCTCTGTAGCTGATTTTCGAACACTGATGTCAGGGCTTCAACCTCAGCAGGACGCGCCCCTTCTTTACCCGCGCGAAGAGCGATGCGGTTTATGTATGTGGTTTGAGTGTGAGGCAAGGTTATTTTTCGATGGCTGTTTTTATTCTCATCTATAGAAGCCACTCTTATAGATGAGCAGCAGTAGTGCCCCGATCGAACTGACAATCATGAGCGTTGAGCCGCGTGACTCATACGTACAGGACCAGGTTAGGCATTCCTTTTGGCCGTCGGAGGGTTTATTCGCATATCTTCACGTTCATCCTGCTGCTTCTCATGTGTACGGAAAAAGGCCTTTCTTTTCCTGTAAGTTTTAACTTGGTTAAAGTCCAAGACTAATGTATATTTATAAGAGATTTTTTTAATATATATTTTCACCTGTCTTCTGATATTAGCTCTAACACGTTTTTTCTTTTCTTTTCTTTTTTTTTTTTTGCATTTGGGACTTTCTTTACTTAGGCTGTTTTTGTTTTTTGTTTTCTTTGTTTTTTCTAAACTACCATGGGGGTGTTCAGTGGGGATTCTAAGCTTTTAGAAAAGACTCTTCCATCTACCGAGCGTGCAAGCACCTTTTACCAGGGTCATATATTAAATTTAGATTCACGGTAAAATTGTCTTTACTTTTAAAACACTCTGTACAAGCGGCATTTTACAAAGAAAACAGCATACAATTTTGTAAAATTTTTTGACATTTTAGATTATTTGGACTTAAAGACAATATACTGACCAGTTTTGGGCCCTTGGTTTCTTCATCTCTGGCGTTGTCTTCTACCGTTTAGTCATTAATGGATTAAAATAAAATTTGGGTAGGTCTACTACTTGGGGAGGGGGACAATAGTTATTTCGTTTTTTTTTAGGTTTGTTTGGTTTTATTTAATTTTTTTAAAAAATTTATTCTATTTGTTTTGCTTTTTGCGGCATTGAGGACTTTTATCTGTGGTTCAAATAAATGTTTAAATATTATTTGAATTCCATAGGGCTGGGTTTTTAAAAAAAGAATGAAAAAAATAGAAACGAAAACTGTAAATACGAACATTAATTAAACGCGATTCCCTAACCTCAAGGCAAAAAATGACCCAAGACGTGTTGACATGCTGTTAAAATCAGTCAATCAGTCTTTTATTACATCTTTTTGAAAAGAAGAAAATCAAGTAATGTGAAAAATTTATGTGAAAATATTATTAGTCATAAATACAAAAAATATCTTGAACATTTCGGTAGTTATTTGATATATGCTTATTCAACTATGAGTTTGATAGTATCCCTGCTGTACTTCTACAAGAATGGCTTTGGCATTAGATAACCTACATAGTTTGAAATGCCATTAAACAAAAAAACCCAACCAACTCCTCTACTACGAACAGGATACGACACAAGATGATTTTTAAGAGGAGTACAGTTGATTTGAATTCAAAAATTCCTTTCTCCAAGACTGTTTACCATATCCAGGTTAAAGAACCTAGTCTGCCCTACCAAGTTTACTCGTTGTTGGCGATGAAAAGGGCAGATCGATTCATGCCTTTCCCAACGGCATTTGAGCGAATTGAAACGCAAAAGCTTCGTCCGGGATTTGAACGAGGTTCACTGTTTCCATTTCATCTACATCACGAGCGCCTCCCTTTTTTCCATTTCTGTAAGCAGATTTTAATATATGTATGTTTGTACTAAAATATATGTATGCATGTATGCATGTATATATGAGTGAGCAAATATATGTGTGTGTCGATGCGTGTGTGTTTAATATATATACGATTAAAAAAATATACAAGCTCTTTTATGTATTATCCTAGGAAAAGCCCGTATCAATTTGATCTGTAAGCATCCATCATCGCTTTCTCTATTTCCATTTCTGTATGCAGTTTGCAGGTGCCGGTGATAGGCCCGGACAGACGATAGCATCGGAAGCGGTTTTACTCTGGGTTTTCCCTTTGGCCGCTGATAGGCATGGCGCCTGAACGGTTTTAATAAAGCGACTTGAAAGAGAGGCTCAGTTTACAATACAAGCGAATGAGAAGACTAATAGAATTGATTATAGGTAATCTGAATTATTACTCCATGGAAGTAATTAATTTTCATCGTTCTATCTCTATCGATAACTCTGTCAATACCTATACCTACTTATACCAGGGAGATAAGTTTATTAAATTGCCTCTTCATATCTACAGTATATGTTAAGTATAACCAGTTTAAACTTGTCCCGTTTGATAATTGATTAAGATGCATATGTTCCACTGGAGTCAGTCGGCGTTCCAGTCCAGAGAAAAACGGTAGACGAATGCTGATTTTCAAAGGCATCATTTTTCACTGGCTAAGACACGTTAATCGTGCTCCTTGTTTAACTCAGTTGAGTTTTAACTAAATCTAAGTCGAGCTTACTATCTCATCATCATCATGTCGTGCTGGTAGCACGGATATCCCTGACCCTCTCTCGCCACTTTTCCCTATCGTTCATCGCCTCAGGCAGGTCTTCTGGACAACATCCCATATCCTCACATAGTTGCTGAATGTACGTTCGTGCTGGTCGTCCTGCTTTTGCACGGCCATATCTAGAACAGATTAAACTTTGGCCATCAGACAATTTTATAACTTAAAGGAAAAACGTGACTCCAAAAAGCATGTTAATTGATAATAGATTATATTCATTTAACAAACTGTATTGTTAAGACTATTAAATTTTCCGTGAATAATAAACACATTTCATCACATTAATAATAATAATAATAATAATAATAATAATGATAATAATAGCGCATTTGGAAT
Source organism: Sepioteuthis lessoniana (assembly GCA_963585895.1). Lineage (NCBI taxonomy): Eukaryota > Metazoa > Mollusca > Cephalopoda > Myopsida > Loliginidae > Sepioteuthis > Sepioteuthis lessoniana. The sequence goes on along the minus strand of OY757916.1, from coordinate 65,139,885 downwards.
AGTTCCCAAATGTTTGGAAAGGACATTGGAAGAACTGGAAATCAAAGGACGAATCAATACAATGTTATTAAGATCGGCTAGAATTCTTCGAAGAGTTCTCGAGATCTGAGGAGACTTGCTGACACCCAGACTTCAAAATTTACTGGATTCTGAGTGACAGCAGGTCTCCTGGTGAGCCTTGGAATCTTTGATTTCTAACTCCGACAGTCTCTTTTCCAGGCTTTTGGGGAACGTTCCAAAGGCTCCAACTACAAATGGTATCACCATCACCTTCATGTTCTTCAGCATTTTCAGTCATTTGGCAAGATCCAGCTATTTTTCTATTATGTCATTTTCTTTTATTCTCTTTGCTGTGGTCCACTGGAAGTTGACAAGGTCTTTTATTCTTGTTGATCGATATTAGGGCTAGTCTTCCAGCCGGGATTGGGTGATCCATTTGTGTCTCAAAGTCCTAGGGAATGTTATATGCGTTTTATTTTCAAGGATACGTTTAGGTTTGTGCATAAACCATTTTTAGTAGAGTCAAATTCTAATCTCTAGCACAGTTTCCACAGTCAGGTTTGCTCTTGTATTCCTTTTGTGCTAACTTGCTGCATTCGTTTATTACGTGATTAACCGTTTCATCTCTGTCTCCTCATAAACTACACCTTCTATTCTGCTGTGTTCGCCAATAGTCCGGGAGACCGGGGTTTAATCCCAGGTCGAGTCATACCAAAGATTCAAAAATCGTACTTGATGCTGCCTTGCTTAGCACTCAGAATTATAAGGTAAGGATCATGGGTAAAGTGGAGCAATACAGGGAATGGAGCAGCGCCCTTCCCTACACCTTGGTGTAGTAGCTATTGAAAAGGGAGCCTTCGGGTCACCCTCGACTTTACTTAAGCAGTTGATATATTTTGCTGTCAAAAGAGATTCAGTTTTTTCTTAAAGTTTAATCTTCTCGGCAAAGTTCCAGCCATCTTGAGTGCAGATCTCCCGGCTGGTTACTTAAAGTATCTGTACAGTTACTTTTCTTCCTATTTTTGTTTCAATTTTTTTTTTTTTTTGTTTAACTGTGTGTTCTTAAATTCCCCTTTCTGTTCCTGACTATTGTAATTAGTCTTTCTTTGCTCTTTCTTGTGTATTCCTCGTGTCTTTGAATTGTTGCCTCTCTGTATTCCTCAATACAGGAGTCTTGTGTCGTGCAATAAGTAAGGTCTACACACGCGTAAAATAAGAGATATTTTATTCCGGAGTGAATACGGTACACAGTTTGGTACGCCAACTAATACAAATAACCTTAGTCGTATTTGTTAACAGACACGGTCAACAGCAGTGCTTGCCATAGATAGTTTTAGACCAATCCATCCTAGGTGGGCAGTCAACCACTCCGAAACAAGAAGAGTCCTCTTCTCCTTCTTTTATTAATGCATAGAATCTGTCGGTGTCATCTCTTGGATGTAAGGCCTTGTGCATCATCATCTAATTTCTTTTCCTCTGGTCCATTTATCTGGGTGTTTTCCATATCTTTTTAAAAAACGTTCCAGAATATCTTACAAGAGACACTGCTCTGGCGAGATTTCTGTTGTAGAGTTTGATTTCAAGAGGTTTTCTTGTTCTTCTGAGGTAATACTTTTCTTACTTTTTCTTTTCATCTTGATGGTGTCCGCTTCAAGTATTCCGAAATACTTGTAATTTTCTTTTTCTCAAAGTTTTCTGATACTTTCCTGATTTGTTATCACTAATCCTTCTTTTGCTTCTCTTGACTTTTTGTCATCAGCAAAGGAAATTCTTCAATCTCATTTCCCATTGCCCAGTCGGATGGGTCAGTAAAATACACCGATTGTTGCTCGGCAGAGGGGCAAGAACATCCCAACAAGTGTCTTGATATGACTCTAAACAAACTGATGGTGAGGTCCCAGAAATGATGGAGCTTTGGGGAAAGCAGAGCACCCCCATTGCCATCACTCACAGGTTCACTCCGGTCCGGTGTGGTAGCACTTAATAGGATCCTATCTATGGGTCAAATAGAACTAAACTGCGTACTTATGCTAAACTGAATTACTTGAAATAAAACTATTTTTGACACTGAAACTGAGTACTCATGCTTAATTGAAATAGAACTGTTTTTTTTTGTATAAAAATTGATTTGGCATTAAATAACCTACAATGGTTGATATGCCATAAAACTAAACTAAACCAAACCAAATTCAATTTCAATCCCCATATCCTGGCTCTATATTTTTATCGTTTGAATCAAGGTTTCTAAAACCTTTCTCATTTTTTAACAAAAATCTTGTTGTCATCCATATATAAAAGGAGGATTATCGCTTCCTGTGATTTTGTAAAGTTTTATTCGACCCATTCATTGGACATTATCAGGTGCTACTACTTCGAGCCAGAGTGGACCTAGGAGCGATGGCAATAAAGGGGTAATCCACATTCCCCAAAGCTCATGCATTACTAGAGCCTCGCCATCAAATTGTTTAGAGTCTTACAGGACACTCTTTAGTAGAGTCTTACCCATTTGCAGAGAGTATTCTACAGCTCCCGCGGACTGGACTTAATATTACTCGGAGTCATAGTATCTATCTGCGTCCCATCTATGAATGAAATAGATCTGTTCGTTAATTGCTAAAATTTGATTGGTTGCTTGGTTGGGTTTTATGGCATATCAACCTTTGTTGGTTATTTAACGCTAAATCTATTTTGATGCAGATAGTTCTTTTTTAAACAATTCAGTTTAGCATGAGTACACAGTTTAATTGTCCAAACCGTTTCTATTTCAAGCTATTCAATTTATTCAAACAGTTCTAATTCAGCTAATTCAGTTTAGTATAAGTACAGATTTTCTATATTAAACAATTCAGTTTAGTGCAAGTACAGTTTCAATGTCAAAAACAGTTCCAGTTAAAACTATTCAGTTTAGCATAAGCACATAGTTTAAATGTAAGTACATAGTTTAATTGTGAAAAACATTTCTTTTTCAAGCTATTCAGTTTAGTCAAACAGTTCTAATTCAAATAATTCAGTTTAGCATAATTTAATGATAAAAACTTTGTTAAGATCCCTCTGTTTCACCAAGATTCAGGTATTTCTAAGTGTCTAAGTCTATGTTTTTCTTATTCAGCAAATTTTATTATTACATCTGACAAAACGATTTTTTAGAAACACTTAACCACCAAATGCCTACTTACTCATCATCTTTATTTTGAATATTTGGCTAAACAATAAACTTTTTCTGTGTTAATAAAACTTACAAGAATATGCCTTTGCTTTTAGAAGAATTATATATATATATATATATCCACCTAAAACCCCTGCCATGAGCAGGATGTGATACAATGGCAATTCTTAAATACAGCTGGTTTGAATTTAGAGTTTTTCTTCCCCTAGACTAGTTGCCACAGGAGTGCTAAAAACACAGTCTCCCCAACTATTTATTCATAGCTGGAGGGAAAGACATCAGCTCGACGTGAAACAAAAACAACCTCGTCGACAATTTGACCTCAGTTTCTCAATTCCATTTCCAACATCACTAACGGTTACGCTAACCGCACCTCTAAGAAAATATATCGAGACTAAGTGCGCTTCTTGGCGAGTTATGCAGCTTGAGGCATTTCTCAAAGTGTGAAAGAGAGCTTGGCTATCAGAAGATTATTAATAAGTAAAAGTAAAGTTGGCGACCGTAGTCGAAGGTGACCAGAAGGCTCCCTTTTCAATTGCTACTATACCGAGGGGTAGGGGAGCACGCTACTCCTTTCCTTGGATTGCCCCACTTTACCCTTGATACGTACGTTATATTCTTATTAAGCAAGGAGGTATCAAGTACCATTTTAAAGTCTTTGGTATGAAGCGACCTGGGATTGAACCTAGGTCTCCTGGACCATTGGCGAACACTCTACCCAATAGGCCAATGAGACAGTTGTTTCCTATAATATTGTGTTAAACAGAGCTAATCTTAATAAATATTAGGAGGTGCCCGTAGTGTAATAGTTATCGTCATAGAAAATGGACACGGCGACTCGAGTTCAAATCCTGGACGTTAATGATTGCATTTCACGTAGCACTAATACCCTTGGGAAAGGTATGAATCCAAATATTCTCCCTCCAGCTATGGGTAAATAGTAGGACAGACTAGGTTCTTCAGTCTTGGTGAGGCAACTAGTCTAGGAGAAGGAAAACTCTGAATTCAAACCTGTTAAACTCCGCTTAAAAAATTGACCTTGTGTCATATCCTACCCGAGCGGAGGGGTTGGTAAATAGGATAAATGATAAATATTTTAGTTCCTCTTCCAGACAGGTTCATGCCTGACTAAAATTTGCTGTACAAATGATTGTATCCGTGAAAAAGCGATTAAGCGAAAGGGCTCACCACCGATAAACTCAGAAAGAATTTGAATGACAGTTTCATATACTACCGCAGCAAACTATACTCATAGGGTAACATAATTCTAAAAATTAGCTTTGAAGTCAATGATTTAGAGGTAACGTTTTATCAACTACATTCGTATAGTTAATTACAATATTTAGCTTAGTTTGTTTTATATATGAGTTTGACTAAGTGGATAACATTGTGGCAAAGTGGATAACGTTCTGAACTGAGACATCACAAATTTGTAGTAACTCTTATGGTTTTAAACATTCTTAGCAAATTTTAGCAATTGACAAACAGATCTATTAGATCCATAGACGGGACGCAGATAGGTACAACGACTTCGAGTAATATAAAGCCCAATCAGAAGGGACAGTAGAATACTCTCAGCCGAGGGAAAAGACTCCTCCAATGAGTGTCCTGGTATGCCGAGGTTCCAGTAATGCTGGAGGTTTGGGGAATGTGGAGTACCCCATCATTGACCTTGCTTCGAGATTCATTCTGGCCTGGAGTAGTAGCACCTGATAAGGTCCTATCAATGGGCCAAATAGAACTGTTTGACACTTAAGCTGTGTGCGAAAAAAAGACTAAAGTTAAATTGAATAGTTAAAAACTGAACTGTTTGATCATTTAATTGATTGGTTGCTTGTTCGGATTTTATGGCATATCAACCATTTTAGGTTATTTAACGCCAAATCCATTTTTATGCAAATAGTCAGTTCCATTTCAAACAATACAGTTTAGCATGAATACACAGTTTAATTGTCAAAAACATTTCTATTTCTAGCTATTCAGTTTAGTCAAACTGTTCTAATTCAGCTAATTCAGTTTAGTATTAGTACAGATTTTGTCTACACACAGTAAAATGTCAAAACATTTCTATATTAAACAATTCAGTTTAGTGAAATTACAGTTTCAATGTAAAAAAAAAGGTCCATTTCAAACAATTCCGTTTAGCATAAGCACGAAGTTTAAATGTGAGTACAGTTTAATTGCGAAAAACTTCTATTACAAGCTATTCAGTTTAGTCAAACAGTTATAATTCAAACAATTCAGCTGAGCATAAATATGCAGTAAGTTCTATTTAACCCATAGATAGGGCTTTATTAGGCGTTACCATTCCGGGTCAGAGTGGACCTGGGAGCAACGGCAATGAAGGGGTGCTCAGCATTCCCCAAAGCTCCACCATCACTGGAACCTCACCATCAGATTGTTTTGTGTCATATCTAGGACACTCGTTTGGGAGTGGTGGTCTTACCCCTCTGCAGATGTGCAATCGGTGTCTTCTACAGCCCCATCCAACTGGGCAATCATTTAACTGATGTTGAATGGAATACTTGGAACCATTAAACTGTGTGCAAACGAATATGTAATGTAGAATAGAATTATTTGTGTAAAATAGCAAGACTTTTAACCTGTTTACTGTGCGAAAACCAAGGATGAATAGTACATGAAAATAACTGAAATTATTTGACTGTGTCAAAAAAGAGCTCAGGCTCATTCAAAAATGTTACAAACAAAATGTGTTTACAAATCATACATTTAATACATATGTATAAAAAAAAGATTTGGTATTAAATAAACTACAATGGTTGATGTGTCATAAAACCCAACCAACCCAATCAATCAAGTAATATTAGTCAATGCAGGTTATTGATACATTACAGAATATCACTTTCATATAATTGTTCACATGCCATAACTTTTTCTTTTTAGTTCACTTCAATCTTATTTTGGAAGCAGACCCGTGGCGTAGTGGCTAAAGTGCTGGACAGCAACATCATGGTAAGCGAGTTCGAACTCTAGTCACGTTATTACGTTCACTGTTGGACTAATACCCGTGAGAAAGGTATGAATCCTCTTGTTCTTTCAGCTATGGGTTTGATAGTAGCACAACTGGCCTACAAGGACCCACGAAGGTTGATATGCCATTAAACAAAGAAACCAAATCAAAACTAAACGTGAGGCATCAAGAAAGAACCGAACTTGCAGCTTATGATTTAAACAAATATTTAAAAAAAAGAAACAAGCCCAAAAAATAGCTTTCTAATCATTATGCTATGGCGAAGTGCCCAACACCTACAGAAGTATAATGTCGCCACATAAAAAAGAAAAAAAAAAAGAAAAAGAAAGAGAAACGGATTACGTATCATAATTTCAATAACTTTTTTTTTTCGTGAGAGATTTTCTTTTTTCCAGAATCTCCATAAACATTCAAATTAACATCCCAGAAATTCAATTATTTATTCATGGAGTTGTATTTCATATTCAGGGCAGATCTTCTAATTAATTGTGATTTAATTGAAATTGTCATTGTCGGAATGGTGTTCTAAAAGAATGATGTCGAATATTTATTCCTTGATAGGAGTAGTTGGGCATAATGTCTGTGGCTGTGAGCTCATTCATTTCATCCACCCAAAGACTGTCCAGTTTAGAATAGAATAACAAGAGCTCTCTTTGATTATTCTATCGGGCTTTTATTTTCGTATCTGTTCTGAGGGTAGTGTTAGTATTGAAGCAAATCTTGTGCAACGAGTTCGTTACAAAATGAATCTCAATATTATAGCAGAAGAGTTTTCCAGGTACTGTGATAAAAAAAAAAAAAGTTAACGCTGAAATAAATTTTAAACAGAAAAAGTAATTCTTAAAACAAATAACAGGAGGTTGAGTTAAAACAAACTTTGTCTTTTTATGGATTATTTTTAAAATTAGTCCACAAAATACAAGTTGTGTTTGCATCGATTTATATATTTGTATGGGGTACGTAAATATTTTAGTATTCTTTCTAATTCCTTATTTGCGTGCCAGTCGTGAATTCTTTAGCGGAGAAAACTTGGTTATCGTTGTGAAACTTTTGGGCTGATACCATTGGTTCGATGCGGAGAATCTAATTTCTGTACTTGCTGGACTGCTACTAACTTTTTGGGTAAAAAAGCTAGTGTTCAGCCCTACATGGTTTTGGCAGAAAAATCGGAAGAAGTTATTTCTGAAAACCATTTTTTTAGATTTGGTCAGACAATTGGATTAGGAAGTGTTGCGTAAATTTTCCGTTAGTTTCTTTGCTTCTTTTTGCTTTAGTTTCCGTAGTTTATCTCTATTTATGATGAATATCTCATGGTGGAAAACACGATCAATTTGAATTCTAAAAATACTGTGTGTTTTTTTTTTCAGATTAATACATGCCTATAATAAAATGTAATTCATAAATTAGGTTTGGTTTGGTTTGGTTTGGTTTTATGCCATATCAACCATTATCAGTTATTAAATGCCAAATTTTGTTTTTACATATGTATTAAATATTTGATTTGTAAACATATTTTGTAGATACACAGAGGTAAATGATGACACAGTTCTATTTCTAACAATTCATTTTAGCATGTCAACAAATATAAATGGTTCCAAGTATTGCTATATATCACAAACAGTTCAATTAAAATCAGTCATTTGTTTACACTCTGTTAAAGTATCAAACAATTCTATTTCTAACAATTTAATTTAGCATAATTCATTTGTTTACTCTCCGTTTAAATGTCAAACAGTGCTATTTGACCCATACTTAGGACCTGATCAGGTGCAACCACTCCGGGCTAAAGTAGACCAGGAAGCAATGACAATGAAGTGGTACACTGCATTCCCCAAAGCTCCAACATCAATGGAGCCACACCATCAGATTGTTTAGCGTCCAGGACACTCGTGGCGGGAGGGGGTCTTACCCTACTGCAGAGATGCAATCGGTGCATTCTACAGTCCCAGCCGACTGGGCTGTCGTAAATTTGATACAATATGAGACAATTAATCATAATCAAAGACAAAATAGTACAATTACTTAAAAAAATGTCAACGTTGAATCAAAATGTATATATATATATATGCGGCACTGATCTTTGCTTATTACTCTCCAAGTAGCATGAAAGGTCGTGCCGTGTTTCATGGTACCTGTAGCAAGGATTGATCTCAGATCTGATTTATATTCCTAGTTTGAATTCAGATTTTTTTCTTATGGTAAACAAGTTTCAGTACCCAGGCTAAAATTACCCAGTCAGCTGGGGCTGAAGAATATTTCAAGTGCACCTCTGCAGAGGGGTAAGATACTCCCCCGCCAACGAGTGTCCTGGATATGACACTAAACAATCCGATGGTGAGGTTCTAGTGAGGCTGGAGCTTTGGGGAATGCGGAGTACCACTTTATGGCCATTGCTCCTAGGTCCACTATGCTCGGAGTGGTAGCACCTGATAGCGTCATATCTATGGGTTAAATTGAACTAAACTTTGTACTTATGCAAAAATACATTACTTGAAATAGAACTGTTATGTTATTTAAAATGCGTACTTATGCTAAACTGAGTTGTTTGAAATAGAGCTGTTTTTGACATTTAATTGTGTGTTGATAAAAAATAAACTTATACTAAACTGAATTGTTTGAATTAGAACTGTTTCACTAAACTGAATAACTTGAAATAGATGTGTTTTAGACAATTAAACTGTGTACTTACATTTAAACTGCTTACTTATGTTAAACTGAATTGATGAAATGTAACTGTTTTTGACATTGAAACTGTACTTACGCTAAACTGGGTTGTTTGAAATAGAAGGGATAATTTTTATGAAATAGATTTGGCATTAGATAACCTACAAAGGTTTGAAATGCCATAAAAACAACCAACCAACCAACCAGGCTTAAGATTTCAATCTGCTTTGTTATTTATACTTAAATGGTTGCAGAAGAGATGGATTCATGTTTTTTTAAAGAGTATTAGCACAAAATAAAATGCAAACTGCTTTCTCCAGGATATGAACTTGGTACGCCCAGTTCATCTTTCTCCTGCAATAACCGTTGCGTCACAGGCTCCTTGTATTTATGCTATTATAAGAGTAATCCTATAAGTATGCAACTGAGAGGTCGTGAAGTGCTTCATCTTAATTGTCTTTTTTTATCTATGGATTCACTTACCACAGTATAAGTGAACTGTATTAATTGTTTATTCTGTATTCGGTCCTGGGTAATAGAAACTGCTGATGAATGGGGAATATTGATTGATTAATTTTACCAGCATGTCGAACCGTCCTAGGTTATCATATACCAAGATGTTAGGGAATCGCGTTCATTGTATGTTCATATGTACATTTTTGCACAATTGCTTCATAGCATCTTTCATTATTGTTATTTTTTTGCGCATGACCCTATTGCATGTGAATAATTTTTAAAAAGGTCTATTTCGTCCTTAACAGATACTACTATTCTAGGTAAGAGTAGACCTGGGAGTAATGACAACGAAGAGGTATTCTCCAATCCCATGATCTCCAGTTGTAGAGCTTCGCAATTTGATGCAATTTAGTACCATACCCAGGATACCCCTTTTTGTGGAGAGAGGAAGTTCTTACCCCTCCACAGGAGATACAGTCAACATATTCTAAGCCTCGCCGAGAAGGTTAAAAATTGGAATAATCTATGTATTTAGACGTCATGGGTCGATAATTCTTTTCACTCTTTGGAAAGTTGTTTCCTATTTGTCTCTATATTTGTCAGATTATCACCAAAAGTTATATGCCTGCCATTTAAGAGACGAATAATGTCTGATGTCTACTGAAGGGCGCGTTAATTCCTGGAATCATGGCTCATCTTTCACCTGATGACAGGGTTGTATGAAAATATGATATTTAGGCCGATGTGAAATTGTTTGTAACGAAGTCATGTAAGTGCACTGTCGGATTTTCGAAACTGCCGAGTCTGTTAAAGGAATTATAGTTGGATATGGACTAGAAAAGCCGTAATCATAATCCTATTTGGGGACGTCATTAGTCAAAGCTGTTTAAAGAAGAAAAATAACGTCTATAGATGTTGATTTACGCTTGACGGAAATAAAATTACTCCGTATATTTTATGAATTTGTGAGACTTTTAGATGATATTAGTCATTAATTGTTATATTAGAAAAATATAACAATTAAGATAAATATATCACCATTTACAGTGTTCGCCAATGGTCCGGGAGACCGGGGATTAATCCCAGGTTGAGTCATAACAAAGACTCAAAAAATGGTATTTAATGCCACCTTGTTTAGCATTCCACCCTATAAGGTGAGGATCAAGGGTAAAGTGGAGCAATCCTGGGAATGGAGTAACGCCCTTCCCTATTCCTCGGTGTAGTAGCTATTGAAAAGGGAGCCTTCGAGTCACCCTCGACTAAGGTCACCAACAAATTATTATCATCATCATCAAGTCGTTTGTCTCTCTCACCGTTTTGTCTCTTCCGGTATTCGATTTTTCCAGGTTCTCTACCAATGAATTCTCAGAGCAGACGTATATAAGATTTTTCTCACCAAGAAACAGATTCCAGTTTCTTTGACTAATGATATATCATTGTGGAGTATTTAATGGTAAAGCTATTCTTGTAGAAGACCAAGAGAGCTACTATTTAACCCACAGCTGAGTTGGGAAGGGGCATCAAGAGGTTCATACATCTCTCAAGGTTATTTGTCCGAAAGTGAACGTAAAAGTGTGGCCGGAGTTCGAACTCACTTCCTTCGAAACCGCAGTCCAGTTCATTTGTAATTACGCCTCAGAGACTCTCTTCGTCAGCCAACACTGCTGTGTCCATGTGTAGGCGTCCACAAGAGAACATCGCTTATGAGTTCATCTTTACTTCTTCCACAGTGCCCAACATGTCTTGCTCATCTGACTTACTTGCCCAGTCGGCTGGGGCTATAGAATACACCAACTGCACCTCTGCTGAGGGGTAAGACTCCCACGATGAGTGTCTCAGTAGCCCAGTCGGCTGGGGCTGTATAATACACCAACTGCACCTCTGCTGAGGGGTAAGTCTCCCCCAATGAGTGTCTCAGTAGCCCAGTCGGCTGGGGCTGTATAATACACCAACTGCACCTCTGCTGAGGGGTAAGTCTCCCCCAATGAGTGTCTCAGTAGCCCAGTCGGCTGGGGCTGTATAATACACCGACTGCACCTCTGCTGAGGGGTAAGTCTCCCCCAATGAGTGTCTCAGTAGCCCAGTCGGCTGGGGCTGTATAATACACCGACTGCATCTCTGCTGAGGGGTAAGTCTCCCCCAATGAGTGTCTCAGTAGCCCAGTCGGCTGGGGCTGTATAATACACCGACTGCACCTCTGCTGAGAGGTAAGACTCCCTCAACGAGTGCCCTGATACATGACACTAAATAATCTGATGGTGAGGTTCCAATAGGGCTGGAGCGTTGGAGAATGCACAGTACCCCTTTATTGGCATCGTTCCCAGAACCAATCAGTTAAATTGAATATAAATAAGTATCTTATCCTGCTGGTTGTTTCATATTGCATACAGATATATATAAGCGCCATA
>OY757916.1:64958199-65123199 GCA_963585895.1 Sepioteuthis lessoniana | reverse complement strand
TTGAAATTTTATCAAACAATTGAAATAAGTCTCTAAGTCTTTAAGATATCGGAGACAGCGACATTGAAATGAGAGAAAAGTGCTAAAATTTTGTAAGAATTGATAAAAATACACGAATTTTAACAAACCATAACATAATTCGGAAGGAACTAATGTGATGTGTATCTCCGGAATATAATTTCATCACAGCTCTGATTTTACAGTATACAGAAAAATTATACGAGATGAAAAAAAAAAGATGGATTGCATTCTCGAAATCAGTGTTACAAAATTACTTGAAAACACTTATGAATATTTGTTTTGCAATGTGGTTTTATTTTGTTTGGTTTCTTTGTTTAATAGCATATCAACCTTCGTTTAATGTCAGAGCTATCTTTGATGAAGAACAGTAATGATACGATTTAACCCATATTTGGTGAAATAAAGGAATTCACACCTTTCCCGAGAGAATTAATCCGAAAGTGAACGTTATAGCACGACTGGATTTCGAACTCACAATCTAGCACATTAGATGCTGTTCACTTTTTATTGTTAGTTTGTTATTAATAATTTGACTTAGTATTATCCATCATCATCCTTTTTGAGTTGCTTCTAATCGCAACTTACCCGGATCATCTCTTCTACTAGAAGAGTATAGTGTGGTTTATACGTCTTGTTTGATTGTTTGTTTGTTAGGGTTTTATGGCGTATCAACCTTTGTAGGTTATTTAATGCCGAATCCATTTCTACATAAAAGAACAGTTCTAGAGCAAACAATTCAGTTTAGTAAGGTGCACAGTTTAATTGTCAAATACATTTCTATTTCAAGCTATTCAGATTAGTCAAATAGTTCTAATTCAAACAATTTAGTTTAGTATAAGTACGCAGTTTCAATGTCAGAAACAGTTCTATATCAAACAATTCAGCTTAGCATAAGTACGCAGTTTAGTTCTATTCGACTCCTTGATAGGACCACATCAGGTGCTACCACTCCGGGCCAGAGTGGACCTGGGAGAAATGGCAATAAAGGAGTATTACGAAATCCCCCCAAATTCAGCATTAATCGAGCCTCATTATCAGATTCATTAGTGTCATATACAGGACACTTATTGGAGGAGTCTTATCCTTCTGTAGAAGTTCAGTTGGTGTATTCAATACACCAAGCTATCTGGGCAAGAATTTGTTTGAATTTCTCTGGAGTCACTCACATTTGCCTAGATGTGGTAAAAAAAGCTTGGAGGAAGCGCTCAACACTTAACGGTTGCTGTCATAAAAAGTGGATGCTGCTACTCAAGTTAAAATCTTGGACAAAGCTGCTGGTATTTCACATAAAACTAATCACCATCATCATCTTGTCTTACCACCAGCATGGATCTCCCTGATCCTCTCTTGCAACTCCTCCCTAACGTTCATCGCTTCTGGATGGTCGTCAGGGTTATATCCCGTATCCGCACAGAGCTGCTGTATTTAGGTTAAAGCTAGTCGCCCTGCTTTTGCTCGGCCATGAAAGAGGGTCCATAGGAAAACATCACTTATGAACTTATCCCTGCTTCTCCAGCAGAGTCCTGCATGTCTGGTTCGTCTAACTTTGATAGTTTTCGTGATGGGAAGTAGATGGCCGTACAGCTGGTGCTTTGTGGGGTGTTGCCTCCAGGACTAGTTCAAAATTGCTCGCAGCATTCTTGTGTAGTTGCCGTCTAGCTTTTTCTCCATCGATTTAGTCAACGTCCATGTAGTGCATCCATATAGCAGTATCGACACGACCGCTGCTAGGAAGAAACTGCGTTTCATTTTATCAGTCCATATGACCGACACCGTATCGTTGGCTGTCCATGCCTTTGTTAGTCACGTGTCGATGTCTTTTTCGGTTGATGAGACACTGCTTCTTAGGTAGGTGAACTTATCAACTACTTTCAGAGAGCTATCGCCTAGTGTGGAAATGTCGCCTGTTTGATTAAAGCACATATCATCCGTTTTGTGTGCATTGATATGGAGGCCAATGCCTGCAGCGGCTCGTTCCAAACTATACAGTAGTATTTCGGATCAGACGGGTGTATTTACCAGAAGCGCGATGTCATCGGCGTAGTCGGCGTCGGTAATTGTTTTTGCGGGGTACCTTCTGCTTCTTTTCTTTTGTCAGCTCGAAACCGTTTTCTTTGATTTTATCAATCGATGTTCTAAGCACGTAATCTAGACAGATGATAAAGAGGTATGGGGCTAGTGTGTCCCCTTGCAGTACTCATACTACAATGTCGAAGTAGTCTGTGTCTCCATCCGGAGAACGTACTTTGGTGTCTCTGTAGAGAATCATTATGGCTGCGACGGTCTCTTTTGGTATTCTGTATGCTAGTAGGATTTGTTCCATCTTCCCTCCGTGAATGGAATCAAAGGCCTTGGTAAAGTCGACAAATAGTATTTTCGCTTGTAGGTTTTTTGCCCGTACACCTTCAAAGATTTTACGGATAGTCGATATTTCTGAGGTCGTGAATCTATTTCTTCGGAAGCCATTTGGGTTCTTCCTAATAATGTTGTCAATTTTCGGTTCTATGCGGTTTTATAGTAGGGCATTGTAAATTTTGGCTGTAATGGCTTTAAGTGTTATACCCCGGTAGTTCTTGGCTAATCCAAGGTCACCCTTTTTAGGGAAAGGGGGGATGCATCCCTTCTTCCATCTGTCTATCGGAATTTGATTATAAACTGTATTACAGTGTCGGAGCAGTATGTCGTCGAATTGTCTGGTCTTCAATGCTCTACGGGGATTTCATCAAGCTCTGCAGCTTTTATATTTTTAATTTTTCTAAGTACGGAGTCGAGTTCTTCAAGTGTAAACAGTCGTAGTTTAATGTCCAATTGCTTACTGGTGATTGGTTCATGTGTAACTTTCGGTGGGTTTCCTAGTAGATTCTCGAAATGCTGTTTCCACAGTTTTATTCTTTCTTGTTGGTTTGTAGCTTTCAGTTTAGCTTTGTTGTGCTCTTCCTTCTGCTCACTTCGTTTATCGTTTGCCACGCAATCCTCGATTGCCTATGTTCCACTGAGTCTCTAATATTATCTATGTAATTTTGTATGTAATCCGTCTGTTCTTTTAGGCATATGCTTGGTAATTCATTTTGTGCCTTTTTTAGTTTCAGGGCATTTGTGTTTGTTGGGTTCTTCCTATTGCATTTGGAGGCAGTTTTCACGTATGCACGTTTTTCTCTAACCGCTAATGTCTCCCATGGGACTCTAGATTTAGTTCTAAGTTTTATTGTTATTTATTTCGCTGCTGCTTCTTGGTGTGCGGTGACGAAATTATTATATTCGTCATTTGGGGTATGTATTTCTTTCTCCTGTAGAGCATCGAATTTGTTTCTTAATGCTAACACATATTTTTCCCTAATATCCTTGTTGTTAGGAAGGGCCCAGTCATAGTGTATGGTGGTCGTTGTTCGTGTGGCGTTCTTTCGTAGGCTCAGTCGTATTTTTGCCGTGACAATTTGGTGATCGGAGGACACATTTATTGCGCTTGGCATCTTTAACCTTAGTATTGCAACTCGTCTAGGAGAAAGAAAACTCCTAATGCAAACCAGTTTTAAACCAAGAATGGGATTGGCTACGTCAGGCTATTCTTATTATTCATTCACTTTATTGGTCGATTTATTTTGTTGGGGTAGCTAAGCATCCCCGGGTTAGAAGGGAATATGACTTTGAATCTCAGCAAAAGAATATTCTTTATAATTGCTTCTGATGAGCTCTGTTACTCGCTGTCGTAGATATAACACGAGTGAATTTTGATTAAAAAACAGCAGAGACATTGAAATAAAAACAGGTCACTAAATATCGGTGTGAAAGCTGCAACTTGTATTAAGTGAAATAGGGAAAATATTTTGCAGTCTCAGTGGACCATTGGTTGAAACTAAAAGAAAGCGAAAAGAAATTTGACCATACGAACAAATAGTATATGCACAACCCAGCATCTGTTCTTGAGACTGAGACACATAAACTACTCTGTGATTTTAACATACAAACGGATCACTTAATCTCGACCAGACCTTATAATAATCAACAAAAAAAGGAGAACTTGTAAAATTGTTGACTTTGCCGTCCCGGCTGACAACAGAATAAAATTGAAAGAAAGCGAAAAGAAGAATAATTACTCTGACTTTGCTAGGGAATTGTAAAACTGTGGAACATGAAAGTGATAATTATACCAATAGTGATTGGTGCTTTTGGTACAGTCACCAAAGGATTATTGAAAGGACTGGAGGACTTAGAAATAAGAGGACGAGTGAAGACCATCCAAACTACTACACTATCGAGAACGGTCAGAATACTGAGAAGAGTCCTGGAGACTTGAGGAGACTTGCTGTAACTCAAACTCCAGTGAAAGACAATCTGCTAACGCTGACGGGAAAAACTCTCAGAGAGTAAATAATAATAATAATAATAATAATAACAGAGATGAAAATATCAATCACATAATAAGCAAATGCAGCAAATTAGCGTCAAAAGAGTACAAAACTAAAAATGACTGAGTGGGGAATGAAATTTAAGAAATTTAAATTTGATCATATGAACAGGTGGTATATGCACAACCAGGAATCCATCCTGGAGAATTAGATGCACGAAATTCTCTGGGATTTCGAAATACAAACAAATCTTCTAATCTCGGCCAGACCACCAGATCTAGTAATAGTCAACAAAGAAAAGGGAACCATAGAGGAAAAATAAAAAGAAAGCGAAAAAAGAGATGAATATTTAGGCCTTGCAAGACAACTAAAAAAGACTATGGAAGATAAAGATGATGGTGAGACCGATTTTAAATTGTCCGCTTGTAACAAGCTCCAAATGATTGGTAAAGGTTGTATAAAACTTGGAAATAAGAAGGCAAGTGGAGACCGTTCAGACTACAGCATTAAGACCGCCAGAATAGTGAGAAGATTCCTGGTGACTTGCAGAGACTTGTTGTCGCTCAAACCTCCGGGAAAACCCATCTTCTAAGGCTGGAGCAAAAACCATCAAAAGAGTAAAATAATAATAAAGCCAGGACAAATGACTTAGGGGATTGGAGTGGAAGAAACAAGACTATCCATATCACAAAGATCAGCAACTTTGCTCCCAGAAACCCAAGAAGACTTGCTGTCACTCAGACTTTTGCAAAAAAAAAAAAAAATGACACATGCTAAAACTGATTTTAAAAATCGTAAAGACCATTCCTAAACTGAGCAAAATGACAATGAAATGGAAGTCTATGCACCGGGTCTTATTCCTTAGAAATATTGTAGACGGACTGACTACACCAAGAAAAGGAGAAAAATGATTCTCCAATCCTGGGATTGCGTAGATGCAACAATACAAGGAATTGTGATTACTCTGAATGGAGCCAAGAAAAACTAATTACAACAGCCAGTAACAAGAATGGCAGCATAAGGACCCCACAAAAAAAAGACAAAAATAAAGAAAGAAGAAAACAGGAATGGGTTGTGAAACAACTGTATGGATATTTCAAGGATTCTAGATTAGTTGGACATGGCTAAAAAAAGGAAACCCTAATAGAGAAACAGATTCTCTTTCAATTGCAGCATAAAATAAAGCTATTAAGATCAATCAAGTAAAAGTAAAAATGATGATATACAGATAGAAGAAACCGTTTCTCATATTCTAAGCGAATACAGTAAACTATCAAGAAAGGGGTACAAGACGAGACATGATTGGGTGGGAAAGGTGATCTGCCGGGAATTGTGCAAGTAACTAAAGTTTGACCATATTCACAAATGGTTTATGCAGAAACCAGAATCTGTTCCCAGAATCCCTGTGAATTTTATGCATCTAATGAGATGCATAAAATTCCCTGGGATTTTGAGATACACACGGGTCTCCTCAACCTGGTCAGAAGGCCAGACCTTCGGTTAATTATTATGAAAAAAAAAAGATCTTATGATCTTGTAGCTCTTATCTTTCCAACGGATTACAGATTGAAAATGAAAGAAGGTGAAAAGTTGGATAAAGTCCTGTATCTTGCCAGGGAGATAAAAAAAAAGATATGGAATATGATATTGGCAAAGATATCAGTAATAGTTTGGACACTTGGAGCAGTCAAAAAGTACTTGGAAAAGAGAGTCAATGATCTGGAAATTAGAGGAAGAATTAAAACCGTCAAGACCACAGCACATTTAAAATGGGCTAAGATACTTAGGAGGATTCTGGAGACTTACTTTCACTTAGCCTTCAGTGAAAAACCTACCATTTAAAACTAGAGTGAAAAACTTACAATAATAATAATAACAGATCACCTAATCTCGGCCAGATGACCAGACCTAATGACAAAAAGAAAATAAAGAAAGAAAAAGAGAACCTGCCGAATAGTGGACTTTGCCGTCCCGGCAGACAGCTGAATAAAAATTCTAAAAAAGCGAAAAGAGAGATAAATACCTAGACCTTGCTAGAGAGCTAAAGAAACTGTGGAACATGATAGTGACGGTGATACCAGTTGTAACAGGCGCCCTTGTAACAATCTCAAAATAAATGGTTATGGGACTGGTAGACTTGGAAATAAGAGAATAAAAGGAGACCATCCAGACTGCTGCTTTATTAAGATGGACCAAAATACTGTGAAAAGTCCTGGAAACTTGAGGAGACTTGCTATCACATAAACTCCAGAGATAAGCCCTCAGCTAACGTTGGTGTGAGAAACTCTTAAAATAATAATAATAAAAAAATAATAGTGATAATAATGCCTCAGCTTGGGTCGATGTAAAAAGACCATAGGACAGAAAAGGTGCAGTATTGCCAGGGAAGTGCGTTTTGATTTGGGCTTCTTAGGTGGGTGCAGCGTCGCGTCAGCATCGATTAGATATCCTATCTGTTTGGTTTGGAATTTCATACAGGTCTGACAAGCGTAGAATTTAGGAAAACCGGGAACCAGTTGTCAGGGCGAAGAGAGATTTCCATCGATCATATGGGGGCAGTCGTTCAACAAAGACCCGCACCGGTGTCCGGCGTGTTGAACACACATGGTGTATATCATTTGGCGCGTTAATTATCTAGGCATTGGTGTGTGCTGAACACTCATACCGACACATACTCACTCTTCTTCTTCTTCTTCTTCTTCTCTCTCTCTCTCTCTCTCTCTCTCTCTCTCTCTCTCTCTCCGTATGTGTGTATTTGGGAGAAAGAAAGGGACTGTGATTGTCTATGTGAGAGTTTGTTTTTTTCTTTTTCTCCTTTTATTTTGTGCGTGTGTACGGACGGTTTTGTATACAAACAGATTTGGCAGCGTTCGCTCTCGTCTTATCTCAAAGAAAAGGCCAGGACCCGGGGAAAACGTAATGTGCGTATTTTTGGTGACCTTCATTAAATTAAAAAAAGAATCATATCATTACTTTTCTGTTTTGGCTTCTAACAATTTTCCCCTTCTAGTAGTGATTTTAGGTTGCTAAAGTCATCGGGTTAGATGCAAGATAAGCAATGCAAATTACGTTGTAAACTCTCACACATACAACTTTTATTATTTGGATAGGCCGGCAACAACTCATATATACAGAGATACTAACCTGATATCATTATGCTATTAATATGATTAATCAAAAGATGTAGCCTACCAGCGTAAAGTCTAGATGCTCAGGTATATTCGATCACGAGGAAACTTTATTTATATCAAATTAAAGATGGCCAATAATTAATATCATTATTTTTGTTAATATCACTCACAATATTCTATCAGTCATCATCAAAATATATATACGGCGAATGTGGAAAGAATGCGATCTAAGTTCAAGTCCTGAACGAAGCTGGTAGCGTTTAGCACCATGCAAAAACAAAAACATTTCTTCAACACAAGCTATGGATAATTAATATGCTAAGCTGAGTTAGGTAATCTTGTTTAAGCAATAAATCTCGTGGTAGGAAAACTGTATTCAAACCAGTTTTACGCGATTTAAAAATTAACCTTGCGTCACGAACTGACCATGTCGAAGAATTTGGTAAATACGCGCATACTTACAAACACACACACACACACACACACACACACACACACATATATATATATATATATATATATATATAACATGTTGGATCAAATCAGAGATACAGAAAATGTTAATTCTATTTAATATAACATCTTAAAGAGAAAATGCTGTACACACACACACGCACACATGCATACACACCAATATATATGTATATATATCAGCAAGTCATGATTATAGTAGTAACACACACACACACACACACACACACACACACACACACACACACACACACACTCACTCTCTCTCTCTCTCTCTCTCTCTCTCTCTCTCTTTCTCTCTCACTCACTCACTCTTGATATGTGTCTCTACAGTTAATTACTTTTCGCAGGTCTTCCAAACGGCAAACTGTTTTCGCACAGAGCTGGTGAATATATTTGCTGATCTGCCTGTACTATTGTGTCTCTTCTTTGGAACCAACCTAATTTCTCTTGTGAGTTTCTCCTTTTTTTCTCCAGCAGTGCGAGCCATGTCTTTTCCATCTTACTTTGATGATTTTGGAGACAGGAGGCAAGGAGGTGTACAGCTGCTGTTGTATGGGGTGCTGCTTCCAGAATTAGTTCAAAATGGCACACAGCATCCATGTGTAGTTTCCATTTAGCTTTTGATCTGTGAGGTTTTTTAAAGTCCAGTTGGTACAGCTTTACAATAGTACTGACACTGCTACATCTTGAAAGAATTCCCGTTTTAATTTATCAAAGAGATTAGATTTACAGATGATCGATAATCTGTTGATACCAGCCTTTCCCATGCAAGCGTTGACATTACTTTCAGTGATGTATATATATATATATATATATATATATATATATATATATATATATCTCAGAGTGTGATGCGACGATTTTAAATGGTAATGAGATTAAGGAGGCAAGCATGTGTATGAGAGAGAAAGTGAGAGAGACAAAGACAGAGAGACAGAGACAGAGAAAGAGAGGGTGGGGAGAAAGATAGGGAAAAAGAGAGATAGAGATATATATATATAAAGAGGAGATAGAGAGTGAGAATGAGAAAGAGATAGAGAGATAGATTGAGTGATATGTATATATATATATATATAGAGAGAGAGAGAGATAAAAAGATAGAGCGTGGGAGATAGAGAGATAGAGAAAAATAGAGACAGATAGGCAGTGATACATATATATATATATATTATATATATATAGAGAGAGAGAGAAAGACAATGAGAGAGATAGGGAGAGATACATAGACAGAGTAATAGAGTGATATATATATATATATATATATATATATGCGTGTGTGTGTGTGGAGAGACAGAGAGAAAGAGTGAGAAAAAAGAGAGAAAGAGAGAGCCTTTTCTTAGATATGCTGACTAACGTACAAACTCATACTTACACGTATATCTTTCCTTTTTTTTATTAATGCTAAATAATTTTGTTCTCAGGGTCTCTTGATAATTTCGCAATTCCTCCTCGTCGGAAATAATGGATATGATCTTGGTAGATAAGCTAACAGCAAACTTGTTGAGAAATAAGAAACTACATTTTTGGCTTTAGAGATAATTATACCACTTAACATAATCTTACCCAAATCTTTCAACACTCCAAATTTTTAGTCAAAAGTCGTTATAAATTTTAGAAAGGGCTTTCTTCTTTTCTTTTTTTTTTTCAGTTCTTTTCTTTAAGTTGGCAATTGACAAACAGAGAAAGAAGTGAAAATCTGATAAAATAGGAAACGTCCAAATAAGACGAACAAGACATGCGGAACACGGCTGGAGAAGCAAGAACGATCTCATAAGTGACATTCTTCTATGGACCCCTACACATGGACATGTCAGTGTTGACCGACCAGCAAGAACTTATCTACATTACTGAATCATTGGCCTAATGAGTAGAGTGTTCGCCAATGGCCTAGAAGACCGGGGTTCAATCCCAAGTCGAGTCATACCAAAGACTCAAAAAATTGTACTTGTTGCTGCTTTGCTTGGCACTCAGCACTATAAGGTAAGGGTTAAGGGTAAAGTGGAGCAATCCAGGGAATCCCTCCCCTACACCTCGATGTAGCAGCTATTAAAAAGGAAGCCTTCTGGTCACCCTCGACTAAGGTCGCCAATTTTACTTTTACTATATAAACAGATCCAATAGATAGATCGATAGATAGATAGATAGATAGATAGATAGATAGATCAAATATATATTATTAATTTCTTTTGAATACTGATTTCGTCTTCATAATTTTTATTGCTTTCTGTTACAATTTCTTAGATTATTTTACGTTTGTTTGTAAATAGTGGATGTGCGTCAAGGAATAAAATTTTGGAAAAAATTCGAACCAGCATCCTCTTTTCTTGTCAACGGTTATATCTGTGGGATTTAATATATGCCAACTGCATCTTCTACAGGGAAGTAACTCCACAAAAAATAGCGGTGTATGGTTATTGTAAAGAGGCCCTAGCTCTGAAGTTCTGGGAAATGTGGAGTACCCTATCATTACCAGAGGTTCCCGTGGTGTAATGGTTATCGTCGTAGGAAATGGACACGGCGACACGAGTTCAAATCCTGGACAAGACTGATTGCATTTCACATAGCACTAATACCCTTGGGAAAGGTATGGATCCAATTATTCTCCCTCCAGCTATGAGTAAATAGTAGGACAGACTAGGTTCTTCAGCCTTGGTTAGGCAACTAGTCTAGGAGAAGGAAAACTCTGAATTCAAACCTGTTAAACTCAGCTTAAAAATTGACCTTGTGTCATATCCTGCCCGAGCGGAGGGGTTGGTAAATATGATTACCTTTAGTCCCAGGTCCACTCGCACCGAACTGGTAGTACCTGCCATTTAGGAGTCAGATTGATGTGTCAGAAAATTACTAGTTTGGGAGAGAAATCCTTGAAGCTTAAGTCTGTTAAGAAGAATGATTATAATCATTTAATAAAATTATTAATGTTATTTGAAAACATTTAACTTTATACAAATTATTTGATTTAAAAATAGTTAAAATAAGCTATAGTTGTTTACAAAAGATTTCTTGAAATCATAAAACAGGATAATTATCAAATCGTAGTAGTTATTTCAAACGATATAATCGTATATAAATTATTTATGTTGATATCATATGACTGTACGAACAATGTCTTTTATTTAAGCTATTTTCGAATATGTTGTATCGTGGTAAGGAAAAGATACACAGTGAAACAGAGTTAATTATTTATTAACCCAACAGGTACAGTCTGACTTGTATTAAAAGTCTCTCGTTGTAGGTGTTACGTCCGAAGTTGGTCTTACTACTGACCGATGTCCTTCAGAGCTATCTCTCAGTTTCTCTTTCCGTTTCGGTCTCGCTTCTGTCTCACTTGCATAAGAGACACGGCGTCTTTTGTACTTCTGCGATACCAGAAGTAACTTGGTACGAGCCACTATACAACAGAATACAAACCACAGGTGCCGGTGAGAAATATGCATCTACGTCTATGATAGATTGATATATATGTATTTATCCTACTTTTTCACGTGAGCAGACACATGGTTATTTTTTAAAAGGAAGTTAACAGTTTGAAATTCAGACTTTTCTTTCTTCTAGACCGGTTGCTATAATTGGTTAAAGAATACAGTCTGTCCTACTATTTACTCATAGATTGTCGGAGATGCTTACCTTTCACAAGGGTATTAGCACTATGTTAAATGCAATTAGCCTCGTCCAGGGTTTGAATTCTGGTAGCTGAGCTCATTTCATACGACGATAACTATTGAACTGCAAACACAGATAGATAGATAGATAATCTCTTCTCTGGGACTATGCCGGATGGTAGTGGATGGAAATGTAAAGATGTCCATGCTATTACCTTCCAAGTCGAGAATTCTTATCTGGCTTGAAAATCGGCATTTAAAAAGTAGGTTTTTAGAGAATACTTGAGAAACACACACATGCATACGCACTCATTAATGTGTGTGTGTGTGTGTGTGTGCGTGTGTGCGTGTGTGTGTGTGCGTGTGTGTTTTACTCGCTGTTTTCATTGTTCCACCAACTTAAATATATGTTCTCTTTTTCTGCAAAATAAATGTCAGGTAGCCTTCAAATAAAATGTATCTCATTTTTTGTATATTTTATTTGTTTTTATGATAATGATGATGATAATTAATAATCATGATAATAATAATAATAATAATAACTATTATTATTATTATTATTATTATTATTATTTTGCTGTTGTTGTTGTGTTTACAGAAAATTTCACTAATAAGATTTTCAAACGAATGAAATTATTCCGAAACATCTTTATTGCTCAAATTATGTATACGGGTATCAATGTTGAATTTTGCAAACCCGGATTTGATAATCGAGTTATAAGAAGATGTTTCGCGCTTAAGCCAAAATATGAAGAGATTTGCAATTCATGGAAATTGATATGTTTTAAAATAACCAACATTTTTAAAAGACAGGAATTTAAATCAACGTTGACGTTAGTATAATAATTTTTTTTTTACAGAAAATTTCAACGTAGTCATATTTCTATACCCTTTCTTGCAAAATCTAAATTTTTGGTCACGAAAGATATAAGAGGTGCTTGGCAGGTTGATCTTACTTGTATTCAAATACACAAAATTAATTTTACGGTAACAGATACAATTGGTTTGACAAGAACTGTTACATGCACAGAAAGTCTTTCCAAAATGAAAGAAATTTTTTTTCCATATAATTTTGATTTGGAATGTATTTACCGTAAAAGTTATTGTCATAACAAATGAAATCGGTGATCTTGGTTCAAATCCTTGACGAGTCTCTTTGCGTTTCACTTTTCGCTGATGCCTCCCGAAAGGCATGAATCCATCTCTTCTTTACACAGTTATCGTTAACAAGTAGGATAGACTGAGTTCTTTAGCATTGGTTAGTGTAAAACATTGGCTTAACTATTCGACAAGCAAAAGGTTTTTTAACGGACTCAGACGGTAGGAAAGTGAAACGAACTGGATATTACAGCAATCAACCAATGTATTTCCCTCTCCTTGTTTTTTTTATTATTGCTTTCTTTTATAAATACAGAAATTTTCAATCAGCTTCGGAGAGTAGAAAATTTACAAGTTATCATGACAGTACACACATGCCTATCGTGGTCCTTCTCCTCTACTATAGTTAGAGAAGCAGTCTTGGGGAAGGAAAAACTTAACATCTTTGCTCTGCTTTAAAAATTGACCTTTTGCCACTCCCTGACCATGACGAAGAGGTTGAAACTTAATGAAATATGCCTTCTCCGAAAGATTCGGGCTCATCTTTTTGTAATAAGAAGAATAAGATTTGATAAGAGTAAATGAAACTTTGGGGCGAATCTGCGCAAGTCTGATTCATAAAACTTTTATTAGAAAGGTGAAAATTGAATTCTAACGAGAGAATTAAGTTTATATTTTGAAACAGGTGATATAGAAGATAAAAGAATGAATTAACACATCTACACGCCTATGAGGAGATGGCTGAAAGATTCATTGGTTAAAAAGTTTATATGATTATGTCTTCTCTGCTGTTGATGACCTTTTGTATCAATGGGGTTCAAGCACTGTAACAACGATGGTCAAAGGGTGTAAACCGGAAGAAGGACTATGTTGAAAAAAAAAAAGACGTAATTTGACCACCTTCCATAAGGGGATCTTGGGCACCGTATGAACTTTTCAGCCTAACCTCGTGTGAGTATATATATATATATACTGGCAGTCAAAATTACTAAGCCACCAAAAATAAATATTTTTTTAGGGTTGCTAAATACTTATGCCTGGTCCTATTTACCTAACCCCTCCGCTCGGGTTGGATATGACACATGGTCAATTTTTTTTAAGCGGAGTTTAACAGGTTTGAATTCAGAGTTTTCCTTCTCCTAGACTAGTTGCCTCACCAAGGCTGAAGAATCTAGTCCGTCCTACTATTTACCCATAGCTGGAGGGAGGATAATTGGATTCATACCTTTCCCAAGGGTATTAGTGCTATGTGAAATGAAATCTGTCTCGTACTTATGCCTGGTAGTGTATATATATTACGACAGTGTATGGTTGTCACTATTTCATTTGGTGGGTTTCTGGCAGACTAAATGCGGTATAATTTGGAGAGTGCTCAATATGTGATAGACCTATTATATAATATAATAATCAATAACTATATATTAGTTTATATGCATATTTAATAGCATGGGTGCTTATCTGCGACCACTGGTTTCATGCCATCTTTATACGACAATCATCAGGTAGAAAAAAGCTTTAATATATATATATATATATATATATGCATACACACACGGACACACGTACTAGATAGATAGATAGATAGATAGATAGATATTGTAAATTGTTACATTTAAAACTGAGCACAAGGTCGTTAGATAGCTAGATACAATCATGATCAACTTTTTTATTAATTTAACGCTAAAAGGGTTTATGATTGATAAAATCATTACAATTTCTTTTCATAATAATTCAAAGCAATATTGGAATATCTTATAGCAGAAAATCGGGTAATAATAATAATAATAATACCCCGGCCAGAAGACTAGACCTCATAATAATCAACAAAAAAAAAAGAGAATCAGCAAAATTGTCGACTTTGCTGTCCCGGTGGACCACAGAATAAGTCTGAAGGAAAGTGAAAAGAAAGATAAGTACCTCGACCTTGGTAGAGAATTGAAAAAGCTGTGGAACATGAAAGTAACGATTGTGCCAATTGTGATTGGTGCGTTAGGCACAATAACTAAAGGATTATTAAAAGGCCTGGAGGACTTGGAAGTTGGCGGGCGGGTAGAGACTATCCAAAACGACAGCATTGCTAAGAACGTCCAGAATACTGAGACGAGTCCTGGAGACTTGAGGAGACTTGCTGTCACTCAAACTCCAGTGAGAAACCATCAGCTAACACTGATGTGAAAAACTCTAAAGGGGTAAATAATAATAATAATAATCTCTCATGAAATTAACGGTTATACCAATTGTCAGTCACTAAAGGTTTGATAAAAGGACTAGAGAACATGGAAATAAGAGGATTGGTAGAGACAATACAAATTACAGCATTGTTGAGAAGAGCCAGAATACTGGGAAGAGTCCTGGAGACTTGAGGAGACTTGCAGTCACTCAAACTCCAATGAGAAACCATCGGCTAACGCTGGTGTGAAAACCTCGAATAATAATAATCTCTATCACCGTTACTATTCATAATAGCCATGATGCCATTTAACCACATACTCAAAAAATGCACAACCGGATACAAACTTAGTAGATCACTGGAAAAGATCAATCACTTAATAAACATGGGTGACATCAAATTATTTGCAAAAAAATGAAAAAGAACAGGAAACTTTAATACACACAGTTACAATATACAAGCAGGACATAGGAATGGAATTTGGCATAGAAAAATGTGCCATACTTGTAATGAAATGTGGCAAACGACATCTAACTGACGGAATGGAACTACCAGATCAAGACAAGCTTAGTACGCTCGGAGAAAAGGAAACCTACAAATACTTGGGCATCTTGGAGGCTGACATCATCAAGCAAGTGGAAATGAAAGACAAAATTTTAAAAAAATGTATCCGGAGAACTAGAAAACTACTCGAGACTAAACTCTCTTGCCGAAACCTTATCAAGGGAATAAATACCTTGGCTGTATCCCACGTTAGATATTCTGGACCCTTTCTGAAGCGGACCAGAAATTAACTTAATCAAATGGACCTAAGAACAAGAAAACTAATGACTATGCATAAGACATTACATCCCAGAGATGTCGTTGACAGACTATATGTATCAAGAAAAGAGGGAGGGAAGAGGACTTGCCAGCATTGAAGACAGCGTTGACGCATTAATACAACGACTCGAAGACTACATTGAAAAACACGAAGGTGGACTGATTACAACCATCAGAAACGATACTGAAAACACGATGGACAACAGAGTGACAACAAGGAAACTAAAATGGGAAGAAAAACAAATCTATGGGCGTTTTCAACGACTAATAAACAACATCTCCCACGAGAAAACCCGGGCGTGGCTAAGAAAAGGAAACTTTAAGAGAGAAACAGAATCGCTCTTAACAGCAGCACAAAACAACGCTATAAGAACCAATCACTTCAAAGCGAGAATTGATAAGACGCAACAAAATAGCAAATGTTGGTTATAGGGTGACAGAGATGAAACCAGCAATCACATAATAAGCGAATGCTGGAAATTAGCAATGAAGGAGTATAAGACTAGATACGACTGGGTCGGCAAGGTAATCCACTGGGATATGTGCAAGAAACTTAAATTTGACCATACGAACAAATGGTATATGCACAACCCAGCAGCAGTCCTAAAAAATGACACACATAAACACCTATAGGACTTGCATACAGACGGATCCCTTAATCTCGGCCAGAAGACCAGACCTAATAATGATTAACAAAAAAAAAAAAAAAAAAAGAAAGAATTTGCAAAATTGTCAACTGTTCTATGCCGGCTGACCACAGAATAAAACTGAAAGAATATGAAAAGAAGGATAAGTACCTCGACCTTGCTAGGGAATTGAAAAAACTATGGAACATGCAGGTGACAATTATACCAATCGTAATTGGTGCGTTTGGAACAGTAACTAAAAGAATACTAAAGGGACTGGAGTACGTGGAATTTGGCGGACGAGTGGAGACCATTCAAAGTACTACATTATTGAGAAAGGCCAGAATACTGAGAAGAGTCGTGGAGACTTGAGAAGACTTGCCGTCACTCAGACTCCAGTGAAAAACCATCAGCTTACACTGATGTGAAATTCTCTAATTAGTAAATAATCATAATAATAATAATATAAATAATCTCAAATGAAAAATGGGAAAAAATAACTCTATGGACATTTTAAGAGACAAACAAGCAAAATCTCAGCCGAGAAAACTTGAACATGGCTAAGAAGGGAGACCTTAAGGGAGAAACTGATAGCAGCACAGAATAACGCCATAAAGACTAACAATGTCAAAGCAAGAATAGACAATACGCAACAAAATAGCAGATATAGATTATGTGGTGATAGAGACGAAACAATCAGTCACATAAGTGAATGCAGTAAATTGGCGCAAAAAGTGTATAAGACTAGACACGACTGGGTGGGGAAGAAGTTTAAATATGACCATACAAAACAAATGGTATATGCTCAACACAGAATCCGTCCTAGAAAATTAGACGCACAAACTTCTCAGAAATTTTTAGATACAAACAGATCACCTAATCTCGGGCCGGACGACCAGACCTAGTGATAGTCAACAAAAAAGAACCTGACAAATGGTGGATCCGTCCTAGAAAATTAGACGCACAAACTTCTCAGAAATTTTTAGATACAAACAGATCACCTAATCTCGGGCCGGACGACCAGACCTAGTGATAGTCAACAAAAAAGAACCTGACAAATGGTGGATTTTGCCGTTCCAGCTGATCACAAGATAAAACTGAAGGAAAGCGAAAAGAGAGATAATAACCTACTCCTTGCAAGAGAACTGTAAAAACTATGAAACATGAAAATGACGGTGATAGCAATTGTAATTGGCGCACTCGGTACAGTCACCAAAGGATTAGTAAAAGGATTGGAGAGCTTGGAAATAAGAGGGTAGGTGGAGACCATCTAAACTGCTGCATCTTTTAGATCGGCCAGAATACTAAGAAGAGTCCTGGAGACTTGAGGAGTCGTGCTATCACTCAGACTCCAGTGGAAAACCATCAGCTAACGCTACTGTGAAAAATTCACCAAGGAGTAATAATAATAATAATTATAATAATAATCTTGTACGGTGATATAGTTCCAAGTATTCATAGCTAACATCTATAATTTTGAAACAGATCTATTTGGCCTTTATAGTTACAACCACTCAGACTTGGAGTGGACTTGGGAGTAATAGCAAAGCCAGATTACTTGTTTTGTTTCGCTTTCTTCGTTTAATTGTATCTCAACCATCGTGGGTTAGTAAATATCGAAACCATCCATGTAAAAGAAACGTAGTGGGTACTATTCAACTCATAGCTCGGGGATAAGTGTTTTTTGGGGGCTTTTTTCTTTTGCTTTTTTCAATAGTATTAAACAAAAATGAACTCAATAGCACGACTGGGGTTCGAACTTGCTTACTACGATGTCGCGATCAGCGCGTTAGCCACAATAATACGCATATTCTTTTCTTCTTTGGTCTCAAGAAATTAAGTATCGTATGCCGGACCACACCCTTTTTAGTAGGATCTTATCTTTCGTCATAGGATACGTTGACGTATTCGAAGCCCCTCTGACAACTTTTGGAAAATAATTTCAGAAATTATGAAAAGCAAACTTCGGTTAATATTTAAACACTCGTCCTTTTTAGTTCGATGCAAGTAAAGGTAAATTTTCGGAAAATATAAGGGTTATCATCTAAAAAGAAAAAATATTCCACAAATTTATTGAATAAGCCACGTTGTTACTGACAATGAGAATGGATTTATTTTAAGAACGTACACTAGAGAGAGTATTTTAGCTAAAACAGTATCTCAACCAGAAAAGGAATCAACAACTAATTCTTTGGTGGTTGATGAGTATCAAGATTTTCAAGACAAGATTCAGCCCCAAAAGATCGCTCTTTCTGTATCTGGCGAGCCCACTATCCGTTCTTTTCAGAAAAAAAAAGCATTGAATATACCTGTCAAATTGAGAACAAGAGCCTCCAAAAGCTGCTTTTCTATAGTGAATTGTTAGATTCCAGTATATTGTCAAATAACTAAAACTCCATTTGAAAAATAACCTTAAGTATTCTTTTAATTGTTTTCTGGCTGAAATAATAAAGGTAATCTAAGAAAACCTCGATTGTTTTTAACTCTCCGTTTTTCAATATATATATTTTTGTTTCAAATTAACAGCTTAACTTTGTAAATAATTTTTTCTTACTATTTTATTATATTATGGAAATTTAACGATACAAAATCAGTTCCAAAATATCCGAGCGCTATCTAATTTCTGTGCGTACTTTTGCGTAAGTGAGGAGGACATATGTGGGTCGGTGATCTGTCCTGCTGACTCAGTCATTTAAGGGGGTTTACATCAAATATTTTCATTGAGACTGAAGCAGGCGTTCACCGGGATCAAAGACATTAGTTTTGAAAAATATTACATATAAAGAGTAAATATTTTAGTTTTTGTAGAATGGTTTGTTGTTAAGTATCATCGGTGCAAACCTGCACATACACAGAGATTTGATTAATTGTATTTAGAAAAAAAAATTAGTTTGTTTAATTTGGCTTTACGGCATATCAACCATTGTTTGTTATTTAATGTTAAATCCTGTTTTAATATAATTAAATATATGATTTGCAAACACATTTTGTAGATACACACAGTTAAATGTCGAAACAGTTCTATTTTTAAGTATTCAAATTAGTATAAGTCAACAAAGTCAAATCGTTCCAAGTATTGCTGTGAATGATTAAAAATTCAATAAAAATTCGGTCATTTGATTACACACAGTTAAATGATCAAACAGTTCTATTTCAAACAATTTAATTTAGCATAAGTTATTTGTTTGCCCTCAGTTTAAATGTCAGTTCTATTTGACCTATAAAAAGGACCCTATCAGATGTTAACTCTCTGTGCCAGAGTGGACCTAGGAGTGATGGCAATGAAGCGGTATTCTGCATTCCTCAAAGCTCCAGTATTACTGCAGGCTTACCATCAGACTGTTTAAAGTCATGTCCACAGCAATAGTTAGGTGGGGGTCTTACCCCTCTGCAGAAATGCAGTCGGTGCATTCTACAGTCCTAGCTGACTGGGCTGAATTTAGTAGGATGATAAAGTTCTTATATTCTAGATTTTATATATAGTAAATTATGTTAGAAATATAAACCTTATTTTCACGACTGAAGTCGACACTGAAAATGTGATTTCTTGATGAAATAATTACAGGCAAAATAAAATAGATTTTTTTTTATCAGAGTATAGAACAAATAATATTCTAGTTCTAAACAGCTTCTCAACTGAAAAAGAATCCAAAACTAATTCTTCTACTGTTATTTGGATTCAAAAAGGATTATTTATAACGAACTGTTTGAGTTGTAATTTACGAAGCTTTTTGCTTAGATGTGGCACACAATGAGTCTCAAATTGATTTGTGTAGATTTGCTAGTATAGCTTGCTAACAATTACACTGCCCCCGACACCCAGGAACTGTTGGAGTATCCTTTGTTACTATTATAGTAAGCAAGTGGCTTGTTAGAAGGACGCCCTAAAATAAAAGAAAATATTTTTTGACAAGGAAGTTGACCAGTTATTTTGCAGCGTGTTAATTATACAAATGCGGGGATTAATTACGTATTTCGAATCGGAAGTTCTTTTATAAGTAGCACATTTTTCAGATCTATCACCTTCATTCAATCACTTGTTTTTATTTATGCGGCAGTCTTTTTCCAGTTTATTCTAACAATTTCAAATCGCGAAATATTCTTCGAACAAAGCAATGGTTCAGAACACCTGAGTTAAGCACCTATGAGTCTATTTAGTGAGTAGATGGGAACAAGAAAATTTTAAAAAAAAAAGGGAAATAACAGAACTTATAATGAGCAAGCTTAGGCTTACGTGTTAGACGTAGCAAATCTGTGTAAATTTCCCATGTTTATATTTATTTAAGCACAGAAATTGCTGGAATATGAAACCAAGTTGGTTTAATGAGAGGATTCCGCAAGAAGCAGATTTCTCGGAGGGTAATGTCAGAATAGTTGTGTCCGTTCTGTCGATGGAGTTTAGAATAAGTTGACTGTATCCCCCTTACATACGGATGCATCCCACAAAAAAAGGGGGATCAGGGATATAACACTAAACTGCATCTAATAATTAGGCTCCAGTTTCTGGAGCATTGGCGAGTTTGGAGTATCCCTTGATAACTATTTCTTAATTACTATTACTTCTTCCAGGTTAACTCAGTCCTAGGTAGATAGTACCTGTCAGGGTCCCATTTATGGGTCAAATAGATCTGTTTGCAAATTATTTGTATTAGATAGTAATAGTTGATATCATATAACCATGTGCAAAAAATTATCAAGAAACTACACAAAAATGCAATAATATATACATGGTGTCTCAAATTAGATGCAACCCATTAATATAATAATTCATATTGCATCTTATCCTCTTTCATGTGACTCTTAAAAACACTTCAGAAAGGTCAAACCAGATGACAAGGAAAGAAACTGATTGACTTTATCCTACAGTGCACATGAAAGACCAAGTCCTTGGGAACGTCTTCAGAAGGATATTTTTCGGACGCCAATCGACAGAACCTCTCACCGTATCCACATTGTCGGGACATCTTGCAGTCAACTTCCGGCCAGTTCTATTATTTTCTGCCTTCTTGTTGAGGTTGTTTACTGACCCGGTGGTTTGAAATTTGTGTATCTAACGATAAATTTAGCTTTTCTGATGATAATTTAAGATAGATTAAACTTCCTGCGAAATTTTACTAAGTTTTGAATGATTTTGTCTCCAAATAAGTAGTTACATGAAATAATTTTCCTCTCTTGTCCAAATCATTGTAATCGAAGACTAATAATTGTTATAGTATTCTATTTTCAAGTCTGAAATAAAAAAAAGAACACGACATTATTATCAGTAGAGTTATTAGCAGTCATATGGATCACACGTATATTGAGATACACTGTATATTTACACCACCCCAGTGGACGAGCAGGAGGCGACACAAGGACACATTTAAATGGAGTTTAACTGGTTTGAATTCAGAGGTTTTTTTATCTCTTAGTTTAGTTACCATACCAAGGTTAAAGAACCCAGTTTGCTTTACGATTGACCCATAGCTGGAGGGAGCAAAGTTGGATTCCTAGCTTTTTCAAGGGTGTTGATACAATGCGAAATGCGAACAGCCTCGTCCACGATTTGAACTTGGTTCGGGGTATCTATTTTCTGCAACGGTAACCATTACACAACGTGTGCCTTCTTAAAAAATATTATCATAAATATTCAATATACGCAGTTCCCTAACCTCTTGGCATAAGATAATTCCAGACCGGTTGACATGTCGTTAAAATCAATCACTGTCAATTAGATAGCTCAGCTATGTCAGCACTACCTATAAGGAGAGACTTGAGGCGCCGGATAAGTAACTCAACCGTTACTTTTTTCAAACGAGTGGGAAGGCCTCGAAGTTGGGTTTATGTACTTTTCTACCACAGTAAACATTTTTCTATATGAAAAAGAAATTCTAAATTAGTGCATGTGTGTGTGTATGTGTGTGTGTTCAAGGGGGAAAGAGAGGGAGGGAGGGAGGGAGAAAGAAGAAGGAAGGAAGGAAGGAAGGAAGAAGGAAGGATCGACTAATGATTGTTGTACCTTGTGAAGAAATAAAAGTGACGAGCGCATTATGTCTGTATCAGACAAGTTGTATTTCGGCAGGAGATTATCATTCCTCATCTGTTAGAGTGTCAGGATCTATTTCGAAAAAAATGTGTGATGGCTTTTTTCCCTGTTTCGAACATCCTTTCTCGTTCTTTTTTTTTTTTTTTTCCTTGAAAGTGAATGTCGCCGATTAGTCGAAATAGTCTTTTTTTCCCGTGAAAGACAAACGAACGAAATGGCCCATCGTGGATCACTGGCGCCAAAAATAAAAATGCGGGAAACAAATAATTTGTTGTCGATACAAAAGTTTATCGATAAGCAACGAAAAGAAAAATGCAAAATGTTTTTTTTATTTCGTTTTTTTTTTCTCTCTGTCTGCTTCTAATTTCTCTTATTTTTTCTTTCTTTTTTAAATTTTTTCATACTAAGCTACTATCTGCTTTCACTTTCATATCTTCTGACAATATTCTTTCTTTTACTTCTGCTCTTTTTGCTGTTTTTTATGTTTGTTTTCTCATTCTTTCGATATTGACTAAGGTTAGCTAAATACAACAGAAGGCTAAATGACTTTGGGAGAAGAAATGAAGGCAGGAAGATTGTGTTGCTCAAGTCTTCCAATTGTAGAGGATATATTTGTCTCATGGACTAGTACGGGGCCAGATGCATACGGGGAAACAAGCATTTTATGTGAAATTTTAAGAGGCATGTTTACCGGTTATCGTTTGTAGAAAATGAAACCAGGGACCCGAGTTTAAACTCTTGTCAAAGCTGTTTATGTTTCATTTCATGCCTTTATTAAAGGCATGAACCCATCTCTTCTCCCAAACCCCAGTTATGGGAAAACAGTTTGGAAGTCTAGAAGGAAACTTCTGTATTTAAACAAGCCTTTTCTACGATTAAAAATTGACCTTTTATCCCATCCTAGTCGTTGTGAAAGGATTGAATAAATGTATTGGTTGATAATCTTTTAGAAGAACCACCCTCTTTGTATTTCGTTGTTTCCCTTACTTTTTCGGTATTTCCATTTCTCTGTTTTCAGTCACTTATTCCTTATTTTCTTCTGCTTGTTTACTATCGTCCACACTTCATATCTGTAAAGCTCCACTCAATACTACACAAGTGCAATGGGGAGTCCCCTTGGTGTTATGGTAAAAATGCTATAGTGTGACATCGCTGTAAGCGAGTTCGAACTTGTCTGCAGCAGGAACAGCAGAGATAACATATTCATATATATATATATATATATATATATATATATATATATATTGTAACATCAAGAAAAGGTTACTATAACCACGTAATAGCATCAACGGCCAAAAGTAAACGCGTTTTTTAAAAATCACAAACTACACACTCAAAAGGATTATGAACGTTCAATGTAATATCTACTCTTAATTGATCTGGCGTATATATATATATATATATATAATTCTTTTAAATACCCTGTTCGGGGGCAAAAACTGCTTGGTAGCGCCAGGAGTGGCAGTACCGCCTTGAGATACAGAAACTGTGTTATCACCCCTGGTTGGAGCCTGATGAAGGCAGGGTATCGCACGTGTTTCACACGTTTTATGATGAAAAAAAATGTGTGTGTGTGTGTGTGTCTGTGTGTAAATTGGTATATATTTCTATATGTAAAAGCTCTATCATTGATATTGAGCACTACTAAATATTACTGCAACATGTGCTTTCTCAATTAACTAACCAAGAGAACTAGCAAGAACCATAAACCACTTTAGTATATATATATATATATATATATATATATATATACGAAGATCATTAAATAAGTTTCCAGATTTTTTAAAAATATTATATTCACTTGCTTACCGTATGGATTTCAAATGGATTTCAAATGGATTGTACTGCTAAACAAACATCTAAAAAACCTTTTTTCCATTTTATATAGATGCATTTCTCTCAAAACAAGAAAATTATATTGTTTTTATCCACTGTCTTTTTCTTATGAACTTCGTCAAACTCGTCAAATCTTCCACAATACATAAGAAAATTTCTTATTAGTGTTCAATATCAGTAATCAAACATAAACTAATTACCTTGATGGTTGATTGTATTAATTATTTTATTATCTAGTTTGGTCGGGCCGCGAGATTTTCAGTTAGCCGTTAATTTGGCTAAAATCTTTGAGATGAAATGTTAGTCAAATTGGAAAGTTCAAGCGAATGCACCAGTGATCAGGACAGGAAGACCAAATTCATGTCTTCTCACAAGTTTGATTGAAGAAAGAAAAACACGGGGAAATTGGGGACACGTGTGAGATGACGCAATAACTTATTGAGATGACATCCCACTAAAAATATTCTGAATTTAGATGTATAGAAATTAGCGAATTTTGAAAATGTTGTCTGTTTGAAGTTACAAGTTGGCGTTCAGAGGGTTTAGTTGGGGTTAAACGTCAGTTGGGTGGGAGTGGGGGTCTCTTTGCGGCTCTTTTCATAGACCCTTACATATTCTCTCTCTCTCTCTCTCGTGCTAATGTATGCTGTCTGAACATCGAACAGTATATCTGGAAAATGAAGCGACAATTTATATAGATATATTGGACATATTACTGTTAAACCAATACGTTCCAATAAATCATTGTTAATTGCTGACGGAGAGTTCTTCTCGTCTTTGAGTTGCCAATACTCAAGCAATTTGTTCCAACGAATCACCCCGACCAAAAAAGCGTGACATGTATGTTGTTAGATTTCGTAATAGTGCCGTGTTAGGATAGTGTTACCCAAAGAAACTTGCCCAAAGAATGTGCTGTACATCTATTAAGAAGAATATAAAGGAGGAATCCCTGAAGTGTAGTGGATAATATGCAGGACTGCAACATCGTAGTGAGTTCGAATTCCAGTCACGGTAGTACGTCCACATAGGAATTCATACATTTAGGAAAGTTCTGAAACTTCTTGTCCTTCGAGTTATAGGTTTAATATTATCACAACTTTTCTTCTTGAAGGATAATTTTGATATGCCATTAACCAAACAAGCCAAAGCCAAACTAAACCCAGAAGAATCTAAATTCACAAACTCGAAGAGTTTAGCCATTCACGAGCAAGAAAAGTATATCTTATTTTTTCCAGAATTTTAAAAATCGGAATTTAGACACAGGGAAGTTGGTTTTCATAAATAAGGCAATGAGAATTAGATTAGTACAAAAAGTTGGCGACCGAAGTCGAGGGTCACCAGAAGGCTCCTTTTTCAATAGATACTACACCGAGGTGTAGGGGGGCGTAACTCCTTTCCCTGGATTGCTTCACGTTACCCTTGATACGTTCCTTATATTGCTAAATGTTAAGCAAAGAGGTAGCAAGTACCATTTTAAAAGTCTTCGGTATGACGTGACCTGGGATTGAACCCAGGGCTTCCAGACCAGTGGCAAACACTCTACCCACAAGGGCAATGAAAGTGAACGAAAAGTTGCATTATGTTTTGACAATTATACTTTAGAAGCAGTATTATAAGACTTAGCTTTCCTCTGTTTCCTTCAATGTAATATTTTGATTAAATTCATTTACATGGTCAGTTTCCTCTATACTTTCAATAACATTTCGTCAGTATTACGAGGGTCATTCTATCAATAAGATGAATTTTGCCAAAGGAGTCGGCAATAGGAAGCACTGTTTATTGTTGCACCTTTTACGAGGGAATCAATAGTTTATATTGCAGAAGACTATCGACTGCACTTTCTTTATTCACCACTGCACCAAGAATGTTTTTTGTTTGAGAGGCATGATGTTTCCATTCCATGGTCTATATTTTCGATTTATGCTCCTCTTAGTAAAGAATTATTTGGAATTTAACTTTGTTTGACATTGAAACTATACTTTACACTGAACTGATTAATTTGATATAGAACTGTTTTGACATATGACTGAGCGCAAGCGGAACCTGTGCTGGTCTGAATTATCTGAATTAGAACTGTTAGACTAAACATCAACTGTGTACTTACATTGAAACTGTGTGCTTATGCTAAACAGAATTATTTAAAATAGAACTGCTTTTGACATTGAAACTGTACTTACATTAATCTGAATTGTTTAATATAGAACTGTTTTGACATTTAATTGTGTATAAACAAAATATGTACTAATACTAAACAGAATTAGCTGAATTAGAACTGTTTGACTAAACTGAATAGCTTAAAATAGAAATGTTTTTCACAATTAAGCTGTACTTACATTTAAACTGCGTACTTATGCTAAACTGGATTGTTTGAAATAGAACTATTTTCATAAAAATGGATTTGACGTTAAATAACCTACAAAGATTGATATGCCATAAAACCCAGACAACAAACAAACAAACAAACAAACTTCTTAGTAAGCACGTGTTTAGCCCATTTGTAAATATTTTTTGACTAAAATGTGCTTCTTCGTATACACGTCACTCATTCTTCAATAACTTTCGCATGGTTTGCACTTCTCAGCCACCAAAAATTTGAAAAAAGTCCTCTGTTCAAGCCGGGAGGATTCTGTTTAGTGTGTCACTATTTTGAACATCTTGAAAAGAAATAGTTTTTGAAATTTGAAATAAAGTTTACTATGAACATTTACAAACAATGTAGAGTTTAAATTAATGGAAAAAATCTGGAAAGAAATACTACCATGAACTGGTGGCTTAGTTGTAGAGATTCGGCACTACAATCTGTGGTCGCTGGTTCGATCTCCAGTGGTAGAGATCATGGTATACACTGCTGATGAGACCTAATAAGGTCGAAACAGCTGTTCAGTGCTTCCGTATGCTGCGCATACGTGTTCGCCAAATTTTCTGGTCATGGTAATTCAATTCACATTATACACCCATGTCTTAAAATACGCTGACTGTATCTTCTGCAGGGAGTGAGATTCCCAAAATTGGGTATTTTGAGTTTGACACTAAACTGCATCCGAGTGGACCTATGGGTGATGGCAATGAAAGGGTACACCCCACTAATCAGACCTCTAAAACTCGAGTTGCAACATCAGTAGCAGTTTTGTATTAGAGAGGACACGCCACTTTTAGTGGGTGAGGCCTTAGTTCTCTGTAATGAATACAATCAGCCAATGCTAATTCCTACCATTAAGGAGGGACATTTTTTGAGAAACAAAGGATTTTACAAGGGCAGAACCGTACGTTCTCTATCAGACATTGCTCTATGTGACTTTTTAAAGAAATCTAAAGCTCTCAAAAAATACGATGACGTAGATTGATACCATATAAAACTTTTTTTTTAAAGATGCTTACACCAATGGAAAACACTCTGGAATAAGGGGGTTGAAAGGAAAAGAAAAGTATTTATGAGCAAATTGGCGTTTTAAGTATATTTCTGTCTCGATAAACCCAGCGACAAGTTCATTATATTTTTAATAAACCTCGTATCATAAGAAAAACTTCCATGGTGTAATGGTTACTGTGGTGTAATGGTTACCGTTGAAGGATATGAACTGAACAACCCGAGTTCAAATTTAATATTTCATATCAAATTATTACCCTTGGGAAAAGTATGGAATCTACCTTCTAAGGGCAAATAGTAAGGAAGACTAGGTTCTTTAACTAATAGTATGGCAACTGGTCTAGGTCGAGGAAAACTCTGAATTTAAACCTGTTAAACTCTGCTTAAAAA
Organism: Sepioteuthis lessoniana; assembly: GCA_963585895.1. Lineage (NCBI taxonomy): Eukaryota > Metazoa > Mollusca > Cephalopoda > Myopsida > Loliginidae > Sepioteuthis > Sepioteuthis lessoniana. The sequence continues at coordinate 65,095,291 of OY757916.1, read as the reverse complement.
TTGACCTTGTGTCATATCGTGTTCGTGTGGAGGGGTTAGGTAAATGCATATATAGCATTTTGTTTTCGAATGCATATATATATATTTACCCATCCTCTCCAATACGTGCAGGATGCGATAAAGGGGGAAGTCCCTGTGGTGCAATCACTAAAGTGCTGGACTGTGGCTTCGACGTAAGCAAGTTCGAACTCTAGTCACGCCATTACGTTCAATTTCTGACTAATACCATTAAAAAACGTATGAACCTACATTTACCTCAGCTGTGTGTTAAACAGCATCACAGTTGTTCTTCTACAAGGATGGCTTTGGCATTTAATTATCCACGAAGGCTGATATGCCATAAAGCGAAATGAAAAAATAGAGATGTATGGCCAATTTTTAAGTGGAGAACGTTATCTTTTTTTCTTCTTGCCCGGTTGTCAAATCAAGGTTTAAGACCTCAGACTACCTTACAACATAATAATATCTGGAGGGGTAATATCTGCAGCCCTAACTTTCCAATGTGCATGAGCTATATGTGAAACGCAAAGGGCTTCGTTCAGGATTTGAACTCGTGTTGTCGAGTCCATAACCTCAGACGATAACCACTTGAGCGCCTCCACTTGAACATATATATATATATATATATATATATATATATATATATATACGTGTGTGTGTGTGTGTGTGTGTGTGTGTTCGTGCGTGTGTATGTGTGTGTGCGCGTGCGCATGCGTGTTTGTGATCTTATTTCCCCAAACTGAATCTAATTTATCTCCATAAATGCCAGATGACGTATTTAAGCCACGATCATAGCTTGATGTGACTTTCTCCAGAGAGGCGTCATATAACTTTAATTTACAACAAACCGATGAACCGTAACTTGCAGGAACGTTTGAATACAATCGCCTTTATTGGCGAGGGATTTTGTTTATTGGGGAGGGATTTATGTCTGCGGTAGTGCGCATGCACTAACACTTGTTCATTGGAAAAACTGACTTTATAATTTTAACTCTATTTTTACGACACTTATATCGTTACATTCATCTTAAGCCTGGCCGAAAACACCTACTCTTTCTTGTCCTAGTTATGCCTCTGAACTGCCTTTGGTAGTGAGGCTCCAGTTCTGGATATCTGAATACCCATTTATTGCCATTGTCCACAGATCCACTCTGACTCGGAAAAGTTGGACCTGTTTTGGTCAAATATTTGGAGGAAATAGATCTGTTTAAAGATTATTCATACTCGATTAGACCGATTACAAAAAAAAAAACCATTTTAAAAAAGCTCTAAACAAAAAAAAATTGTATATAAGAGGTTAATTCCATGACTTATAGGCATGAGATAACCCTAAATGGGTCAACATGCCGTTAAAATCCAACCCTTTCTCAACTATGAAGTCACTTCAAGCAAAATGCACAGATTCTTTGCCGAGTTCTTAGTTTTTTAAACTATTTTACAAGCCAAATAAGGTGAGAATAGGATTATTTTAATTTTTCTACTGCTCTGCTCTCTCTCTCTATATATATATATATGTGTGTGTGTGTGTGTGTACCCAATCCATCTGGTATGGTTAGGATGTGCCACAAAGTCAATTTCTAAGCGGTGTAAAGCTGGTTTGAATTCAGGTTTTTTCTTCTCTTACTCTGGTTGTCTAATTATCGTCAAAGAACCCAGTCTATCCTACAATTTGACCATAGTTGGAAGGAAAATAGATGGATTCATGCCTTTCTCAAGTGAATTAGCACCAAGTAAAATGCAAATAATTTTGTCTAAGACTTGAACTCAGATCGACGATTTCATTTCTTAAGACGAAACTTACTTCGTTACGTGTGCTCTCTGGTAGTAATAAGGGTTAATCACAAAGAAACATTTGCTTATAAGTTTTAAATTTTAGCACTTTCAAAGCTCCCAAACGACTAACTTTTAGCAAAAGTTTTCATGGCGACTTGAATTCCATTATCCTTTTTAGCATTTTCAAAGCTCCCAAACGACTAACTTTCAAAGCTCCCAAACGACTAACTTTTAGCAAAAGTTTTCATGGCGACTTAATTTCCATTATCCTTTTTCGAAGATAATTTTATATTGTTTGATGAAAAAGTTAAGACAAACTGAATGCTATACGAATCAAGTTTTAATTCCAACTATCTAGTTTTCATTTTTTTCGGTCAAGTTTCTAAAAGAATTGTTGGATGTCATTGATTAAATTACTGCCCAATCAGCTGGGGCTGTCAAATATGTCAACTGTATCACTGCAAAGGGATTAGACCACTGTCCAATGAGAGTCTTGGTATGACTCTCATTTATCTTAAGGTCAGGCTCCAGCCTTGGAGTTTGGGGAATGCGGAGTGCACTTTCATTGCCATTAATCCAAGGGCTACTCTGACCCAGAGTAACAGAACCTGATATGCTCCTATATATGGGTTAATAAAAATGTTTAATCATTTAACTGTGTGCAAACAAATGACTGATGGTCAATGGAATTGTTAATGTTGAATTTAAATTCTTGAAATCATTTAACTTAGTGCAAACAAACGAGATCTGGCTCGTTTTAAAAAATGTTATCTTCAAATCATGCCGTTACCAATCAAATAACATTAAGAATTATTAGCGTTAGCTTGCAATACTTGAAACCATTTAACTATATGCAAACAAATGTTAAATGCTAAATTCGTGAAAAATACCTATTCTTGAGACCATTTGATTGTGTGCAAATAAGTCATTGATATTGAATAGAATTATTCGTGTTAAACAGGAATACTTGAAATCATTTGCATGTGTGCTTAATAGCAAATTTAATCATTAGTCTTGGATGAGAATTCTTGAAAGCATTTATCTGTGTGCGAAGAACAGAGATTTGGCTCATTAAAGAATACTACCTAAAACTTTGTTTGCAAATCCGATATACAGCCCAATCGACTGGGGCTGAAGAATACAGCGACTGCAAATCTGTAGAGAGGTAAGACTCCCTCCCACAACGAGTGTCCTGGATATGACACTAAACAATCTATTTGTGAGGCTCCAGTAATCCAAGGGCTTTGAAGAAAACCGAATATCCCTTCATTGTCATTGTTCTCATATCCACTCTGACTTGGATATGACATTAAACTACCTGATGGTGAGACTCCAGTCAGTGGAGCTCTGCAGAATATAGAGTACCTCTTCAGTGCTATTGCTCTGAGATTCACTCAGACCTGGAGTGGTAGCACCTGATAAGGTTCTATCAATGAGTCAATAGAATGACTTATGCTAAATTGAATTGTTTTAAATAGAACTGTTTGATCATTTAAGTGTGTGTAAACTAATGACTAATGTTAATTGAATTGTTTCCGATACAAAGCAATACTTGCGACTATTTAAGTTCGATGACTTATACTAAATTGAATTTTAAAAACAGAACTGTTAGATCATTTATCTGTGTGTATCTACAAAATGTGTTTACAAATTATATATCTAATATATACGTAAAAACATAATTTCGCATTGAATAACCAACGATAGTTGATATGCCATAAAACCAAACCACACCAAACCAAACCGTATATGTATTTACAGGATATAGCATTAAATTAACAACAAGGGTTGGTATGTCCTAAACCCAAACCAACGAATGTGAAGTATTTATTTATATCTTACAGAAAAGAGGGGAATCCCGGGGTGTAGAGGCTAACATCCTGGACTGTGACATCATAGTAAGTGAGTTCGAACTACAATCATGCTATTACGATAACTTTTGGACCAATACTCTTGGAGAAAGTTATGAACCCTCTTATCACCTCTGGCTAAAGGTACTATTTACCAACCCCTCCGCTCGGGCAGGATATGACACAAGGTCAATTTTTAAGCGGAGTTTAACAGGTTTGAATTCAGAGTTTTCCTTCTCCTAGACTAGTTGCCTCACCAAGGCTGAAGAACCTAGTCCGTCCTACTATTTACCCATAGCTGGAGGGAGAATAAGGGGGTTCATACCTTTCCAAAGGGTATTTGCCCGAAAGTGAACGTAATAGCGCGACTGGAGTACGAACTCGCGTACTACGATTCCGCAGTGCATCGCTTTAACCATTACACCACGAGGACACCCCACCTCTGGCTAAAGGTTAAATAGCACCACTTCTTTTCTTCTGTAAGGACTGCTTTGGCATTAAACAAGCCATGGAACAAAGAAACAAACTCAAAGAGAGGATATATTGAGAAAAAATGCGTTTTTCTTTTAATTACTGGAGGCAAATTATTCCTAAGGTTTTGATGTCAGTTATCTCACGTCTCATAAGATGTTCATTATTCTTATAAAATATCAGAATTTGATTGCTATTCTTTATATCTCTTCTACCTGCCCATTGGAATAAGACCGGCCTAATAGTTAGAACATTTACCAAGGTTCCAAGGATAGCAGTATGGTTAGAAATGACAGTAAATTATTGAATAGTTCTATTTGATCCATATATACGGTACATTGGCATAATGGTTAGAGTTTTCGCCAATGCTCCTAAGACCGTGGTTCAATCCCAGGTCGAGTCATACCAAAGACTGAAAAATGGTACTTGATGCCTACTTCCCTAACACAGCATTATAAGGAAAAGATCAAGGGTGAGTGGAGCAATCCAGGGAAAGGAGCAGCACTCTCTCCAACGCCTAGGTGTAGTAGCGATTGAAAAGGGAGCCTTCGCGTCGCCCTTAACTACGGTCAGCCAACTTACTTACATAAGTGAATGAATAATCGTCTTCAACGGCGTGTCAACCTGTTCAGGATTATTTTATACAAAGAGATTAAGAAGTTACGTATATTGGATGTTTATATTTGTTATTTTTTTCTTAATATTTTTAACACACAGTTTTATAATATCCCGTATTCTTATTTTTATCCAATACTAATAATTCTCCAACAGATCTATTTGACCTGTATAAGGGGGACCCTAATTGAGGCAACCGATCCAGGCCAGAGTGGACGTAAAAATAATATTAATAAAGAGAAACACTGCTCTCCACAAAGCTACAGAACTATATACTCCCCATCAGATTCAGTTTTGTAACATACCCAGGACACCCCATGATAGGGGAGTTTTAATCCTGTGCAAGATATATTGTCAGCGTATGCTAAGCCCTGTCGACTGGGTGGTACCGAAATGCTGAATATCATTCAACAAAAACACTCCAGAACAAAGCTATAATCTTTTGATATAAGAACAAAGTATACTTTTTTTCCAGGTTTTACGCGGCGATGGGGTTTGGTATACATTAAAAAATTGTAATAAGGTCATGAATAAACGCACCCCACTCACCTCTCCCCGTATATATATATATATATATATATATATATATATATATATATATATACCCTTGGGAAATTATGAACCTCATATTTTTCACTGCTATGGTTTATATAGGATCGTTGCTTTCTTCTACAAGGATGGCTAAGACATTAACAAACCCCAAAGGTTGATGTGCCATTAAACAAAGAAACCAATATATATATATATATATATATATATATATATATATATATATAAAGCAGTTTCTTAGTTTACAGCAAACACTCATATACATATATACGCTCATACATACTAGTATATATATATATATATATATATATATATATATATATGTGCATGTGTGTTTGCTTTTTGGTTTTCAGTTGTTTTTTGCTGGTTTTTCTTTTTTTCGTTTTTCATATATTTAACATTTCTTTGTACCCTTTTCTTTCTTTTGTTCATTCCCCCCCCTTTTTTTTCATGTCTTTCTCTCCTTTTCACCAATCTAAATTAACCATTCATTCATTTTTTTCTCAATTCTTTTTTTTTATTTCCCGTTCAATTTTTTGAAAGACACAATTTCTCCCGTTCTTGCTAATTTACATTTGGCTTTTATTCTCCAACATTGTCTTTCCTTCCTTCTTTCTTTCTTTCTTTCTTTCTTTCTTTCTCAACCACTAAAGTCTTTTCCCGTAGTGTCCTTCCTTCAACATGGCCCCAGCAGCCATAGAAAACCCATTTATCATCATTGGACGCCATTTGCCGCTCTTACCCCATTTACATCCTTCACTCATTTCCCATTACAACCGTTCCAACGGTTACCTTCAGACTTCTTCCTATTTCCCTATTGCTCATTCCTTCCGACTTCTCTACTTTCCCTCTTATGACATCTATCTATCTATCTATCTATCTATCTATCTATCTATCTGTGACTATTAATATATATCTCGCTAGCTATAACTGGTTGACATCTATCTATCCTTGCCAATTAATATATATCTTGCTAGTTCGCCTGAAGTGACTGAATGATATATGAATATAGATTCATGCATAGATACAAACAATCTCTCTTTCTCTCACTCTCTGTTATATATATATATATATATATATATATATATATATATATATATATATGTCGTAGCAAACATATACTCTCTCAGACGAAATAAGTCAGTCCGTCTTAATCGGTTGTTTGATTTCTTGCTTGTGTTTTTCATTTCAACACTTGTAGGTTATTTGAGGCCAAATCCCATTTATACATAAATGCACAATATATATGCAATTTGTAAACGTATAGTATGTAGATATGAATTTTTAAACGAGCCAGAGTTCATTTGTTTGCACACAGTTGAATGGTTTCAAGTATTTCTATCAAACACTGATAGTTTAGCCTGCCTAAACGATGCTGATAATGATAATAAAAATATATCGAGCGATAGAATGTGGGATGAAATTTCATCAAAATTGTATTATCAGTGGTAACTTCAAGAAATCATTGCATATCGAGTATTTTTCCTGTTTCTAAAAGAGTCTTGTTTTGGCTGGATTTATAACTGTGCTTGTTAATATATATATATATATATATATATATATATATATATATATATATATATATATATATATATATATATAAAGAAAAAAGTGAGCAAGATGGCTAATTGTAGTCGAGGGTGAGCCGAAGGCTCTCTTTTCAATAGCTACTACACCGGGGTGTAGGGGAGAGATTACTCCTTTCTGTGGAGTGCTCCACTTACTCTTGATATATACCTAATAATACTGAGTGTTTAGAAGACATCAAGTACCATTCTTTGAGTCTTTGGTATGGCACTAACAGTGATTGAATCTCCGTCTCCCGGACCATTGGCAAATAATCTACCCTCTACGACAAAGTAAAATCACAACCTTTGCCGTAATATTTTAAGGTATTCAAAAACTTTTTCATAAGTAAAGTAATACATGTTTTTGTATCCGAAATTTATATAAAACCGGAAGAAACAAACGTAAATGAGTGTGAATCTATCTATCTATCTGTCTGTGTGTGTATATATATATATGTGTGTGTGTGTGTGTGTGTGTGTGTGTGTGTGATTTAAAACCTGGACACGCAAACGTTGCTCTGTGTAGATAGGTAGATAGATAGATAGATAGATAGATATACTTCTTGGGCACATTGACTTTGAAGTAATGATGAAAAAGCCCAAAAACCTTACTTGATCTTTATCTCTGGAAGACTTAGTAAGAAAAATATTCAAATTTACCGCCTTCATAGGATACTCGAATTCTAGATTGAATCCTCAGAGGACGAAAAAACAACAACAAATTGTTGACGTGCTGAACAGACGCATAATATCACAAACAAAAATTACATTTAAATATATATATACGAGGTGCATACGATAAGTTTCCAGACTTTTTTCATATGGGCATTTAATATTGTCGTAGACTCTTGAAAATTCTCTATGTTATTGCTATACATCTGATGAGATGACTGACCAATTTTTATGATTTCATGTTTAAAGTAAGAGCTACAGCAGGAATTGGAATGCACACTACTAAAGCCCGATTATCATAGCTGATGAATTTCAAAAATGCAATCTGGACGTGAGGACACTTTAGAAGAACGATATGCAATAAAATTCTGTTTTAAACTTGGAAAAAGTGCCACAAAAACGTATTGAATACTTCAGACTGCTTTTGGAGCAACTTGCATTAATCGAGCATCAGGTTTTGAGTGGCATAAGAGATTCAAGGAAGGCAGGGAGTCTGTGAGGGATGATTAGAGGTGTGGGAGGAGTAAAGAAGACAGAACACCAGAGTTGATTGGCCAAATAAAGAATTTCATGGATAAGGACCGTCTTGTGTCTATTGAGACAATAAGTGCACTGTTTGATGTCGGTGTGGGAACTGTACACACAATTATTCGCGAGGAACTGAAGATGCGGAAGATTTGTGCGAAATTTGTCCCAAGGGTGCTCAGAGAAGTTCAGAACGACAGAGAGATGGTCGAGCTGATCAATTTAGATCCCGCAGTTCTTGATGCTCCGGTGAGCTGCGATAAAAGCTGGATCTACTGCTATGACCCAGAGACCAAGAGACAGAGTTCCCAGTGGAAGCAAGCTGGCTCTCACAGACCCAAGAAAGCCAGACAGAGCAAACCCACCCACAAACTTTTGATGATCCCTTTTTTTGACAGAACTGGTATGATCTGCATGCGCTGGGTTCCCACTGGACAGACTGTCAACAAAGAATACTATGTTGAACTTTTTAAGGGAGTTCAGGAAGAGATTCCGTCGGAAGAGGCTAGCACTCTTCAAATCGGGTCAGAGGCATTTCCACCAGGACAATGCACCAGTCCACAACTCAATCCTTGTCACAGACTATTTGACCGAGATGGGCATCAAGACAGTTCCTCACCCTCCCTATAGTCTAGACGTTGCTCCCTGTGACTTTTGATTATTCCATAAGCACAAGGAAAAACTTAGAGGCTGTCGTTATGAGACAATTGAGGAGATGAAAGAGGCTGTAAAGAAGGTCATTGACACGCTCACACAAGAGGACTTCCATGGAACCTTGGAGAAGTTGTTGGACCGGTACAACAAGTACATTGCAGCCGGAGGAGATTACTTCGACGGGGACTAGTGTGTATTATCAATAAAAGTGCCCATACGAATAAAGTCTGGAAACTTATTTAATGATCCTCGTATATATATATATATATATATATATATATATATATATATATATATATATATATACTAAAGTGGTTTATGGTTCTTGCTAGCTCACTTGGTTAGTTAATTGAGAAAACACATGTTGCAGTAATATTTAGTAGTGTTCAATATCAATGATAGAGCTTTTACATATAGAAATATATACCAATTTACACACACACATTCACACACACACACACACACACACACACACACTCTAATTTTTCATAATACAACGTGTGAAACACGTGCGATACCCTGCCTTCATCAGGCGCCAACCAGAGGTGATAACACAATTTCGGTAGCTCAAGGTGGTACTGTTACTCCTGGCACTACCAAGCAGCTTTTGCCACCAGACAGGATATTTAAAAGAATTATATATATATTTATATATATATATATATATATATATATATATATATATATATATATATATATATAGAGAGAGAGAGAGAGAGAGAGAGAGAGAGAGAGAGAGAGAGAGAGAGAGATATTATCAATAAAAGTGCCCATGCAAAAAAAGTCTGGAAACTTATCGTATGCACCTCGTGTATATATATATATATATATATATATATATATATATATATATATATAAACGATAATTTCTCATGATAATTTAACCTAACATCATTTACAACAAATTATAAATAATTTTACACCATTTTCTTGAGATCGTTTAACTTCATTATTTATTACTAAAATATCAAATAAAAATGCATAACAAAATATTACACACCAAACATCAATCGAGATATCTTTTTTACAAAAATTAATTAGATAAATCAATTGTTAAAAAAAATTTTGACCGGGACATTGGCCCAGCGGTTAGAGTGTTCGCCAATGGCCCGGGAGACCTGGGTTCAATCCCAGGTCGAGTCATACCAAAGACTTTAAAAATGGAACTTGATACCACCTTGCTTAACACTCAGCATTATAAGGTACGGTTCAAGGGTAAAGTGGAGCAATCCTGGGAATGGAGTAGCGCCCTCCCCTACACCTTGGTGTAGTAGCTATCGAAAAGGAAGCCTTCGTGTCACCCTCGACTATGGTCGCTAACTTTACTTTACTTTACTTTATGTCATTCATTCCTTTACATATAGATATGAGTGTGTAACCAAACGAACCATAAGTAATGAAATGCTGAGAAATGGTCCAAATTCATGGAAAGCAAATAAAACTCCTCTCCTATTAAAGTAAAATTGGGTTGTTTAGACATAATTATCGAAATCATGAGTGAAGGAAAGATGGCGAAGCCTACTTACAAAAAAACAAAAAAACTCAGTACTGTCAAATTTAGTAGTGAGAGTTTTATTATTTGGGAATGTTTTTCAGCGAAATGTGTGGGTAAAATATCTCTAATAAACGGTAAAACTCCTAATGAAACGACATAGAAATGCAAGGTTGAAATTCGTAAGATAGCATACGAAAATGAAAATTCGTTTTGGGAAAGAGTATTATGGACTGATGAAACTAAAACTGAGTTGTTTGGTCATAATTGTCGAAATCATGTTTGGAGCAAAGTTGGCGAAAACAACTCACCAAAAACACGGTACCAACAGTCAAATTTGGCAGTGGCAGTATAATGATTTGGGGATGTTTTCAGCAAAAGGTGTGGGCAGAATATCAGTAACAGACGGTAAAATGAATTCCCAAATGTATAAACAGATCTTTTAGGAGGTGGCCGTGGTGTAATGGTTATCATCGTAGGAAATAGTCACGGCGACATGAGTTCAAATACTGGACGAGAGACTGACTGCATTTCCCATAGCGCTAATACCCTTGGGAAAGGTATGAATCTAATTATTCTCTCTCCAGCTATGGGTAAATAGTAGGGTAGACTAGGTTCTTCAGCCTTGATGAGGTAATTTACTAAGCTTTTTGCTTAGATGTGGCACAGGGCCATATGAAAGGGGCACCCAATGAGACTCGAACTCATTCGTGTAGGTTTGCTAGTCGAGCTTGCTAACCATTACACCACCAAAGGCGCCTAAATGGAAATTTACTAAGCTTTTTGCTTAGATGTGGCACAAGGCCATATGAAAGGGGCACCCAATGAGACTCGAACTCACTCGTGTAGGTTTGCTAGCCGAGCTTGCTAACCATTACACCACCAGAGGCGCCTGTTCAGCCTTGATGAGGCAACTAGTCTAGGCGAAGGACAACTCTGAATTCAAACCTGTTAAATTCCGCTTAAAAATTGACCTTGTGTCATATCCTGCCCGAGAGGAGGGGTTGGTAAATAAGATAAACAGATCTTGCAAGAGAATTTGATGTTTTATATTGAGTCTTTAGCTACATTCTTATAACATTTTCCAGCAGGATAATGATCCCAAGTATACAGGTAAATCTACGAAGAAGTAGTTGTCTGAAAATAATGTTAATGTTTTGCAATAGCCAAGTCAGTTCTCGGATTTGAATCCATTTGGGAACTTGTGGCGATTTTTGAAAATTCAAATCCGAAAAAGAGCACCAGCAAACATTGATAATCTGAAGACAATCTACCGGAAGAGATTAGTGGCTGTTAAAGTGAATAAAGGGTATTCTACAAAATATTAAAGAAAATGTGTTATTTTTGTACCGTAGGATTACTTTTTCACTCATGAAAATAAATGGCATTAACTTGTGTAAAATTAATTGTAACCTAAGTTTATGCCCACATACTAGAAGAATATGTTCTTATCCAGCAAATGTATATAAATTTTTTTCCAGGCTACGTTTGAAAGAAAGAAAAAACATGTACGAATATCTATTCCCCCCATTATATATATATATATATATATATATATATATATATATATATATATATATATATATATATATATATATATATATATATATATATATATATATATATATACTTACTAGTAAATAAATAAAACAGTTCAAGTATACGGAATATGATTTTTGGATAACCTGATATTATTATCGTTTTTGAAAAGAAATTCTTTAATATCTCACATTTCACACGTCATTGTCGTCATCGTAGTAGTAGTAGTAGTAGTAGTAGTAGTAGTAGTAAAAGAGAATATATAAAAATAAAAAAATCTTGGGAAATAGAAAGATAAATGTGACACTAGACACCTGGTGCAGCAATTAGAAGATAGGTTGAGTGAGGAGATTGATATACATATATACTTAATATTGAAATAAAATAAAAAATACATGAATTGTAAAGAAAAGAAGACGATATATAAAAAATATACAATAGCATCAATAGAAGTTAACTTAATTTTTTATAATATATTGTAAACTAGTCATAATGGCTATAAGTAAAGTTGGCGACCGTAGTCTAGGCCTACCCGAAAGCTTCCTTTTTAATAGCTACTACACCGAAGTGTAGGGGAGGGCGCTACTTCTTTCCGTGGATTGCCCCACTTTACCCTTGAAACGTGCCTTATAATGCTGAGTGTTAAGCAAGGAGGTATCAAGTACCATTTTTTGAGTCTTTGGTATGACTGGACCTGAGATTGAATTCCAGTCTCCATTTTTCCAAGCTATATATATATATATATATATATATATATATATATATATATATATATATTCACTCATGTATAAATATTTTACCAGAAATGAGAGAAACTAAATGAAGTTTTAGTTTTCTGCTAGTAAGGATTAAAAAAAAGTCTATTATTGGATTTACCATTATGGTAAGCGTGAAGGTCTGAGTCGACAACATTTGGGACGATCACAGCGGTCAAACCGGTCGTTCTGGAAGAACAGTCTAGTTGATCACTGTTTGCCCGCACACTAGGAATGTCTATTATTTATCCAACTTCACACCAGGTGGGTCTTGATAAAAAGTCATTTTATTGTCGGGTGTCACGCGTGAATTAAGATATTCGCTACCATCGAAAAAAATGCTTGATCTCGTCGGCATCCCCAATCGGGGCGTCTAAGACACCAAGCGATAAACTCATCTCTTAAAGCAGGTATACCCTGGGGAAGCCCCACCCCCACCTGAGACTATGTGGTCAACACAAGAACAATCAACCACCCGGCTCGAACGTAAAATCAGGTGATATTTATCCAACATCCCATATGGACGGATTTGACAAAAGGTCATTTTTGTAGGAGGCTACGTATAAATCGAGAATCACGCACGGCTGTCACAAAAAAATGCTTGATCCTATGGTTTTACTTTTAGTGGGGGTATCAGGCGCCGAGCAATGAACTCAGCTCTGCCAAGAAAGTATTTCTTGAGGGGAAGGCCTCCTCAGACCAGGCTACCAGTACAATAACAACAAACCGACCGGTGCTAACAAATAAACTGTTCTATTTCAAACAATTTACAATGAATACGCAGCTTAATTGTCAAAAGCATTTCTATTTCAAGCTATTCAGTTTAGACAAACTGTTCTATTTCAAACGATTCAGTTTAGCCTAAGTACACAGTTTAGTTCTATTTGACCCATAGATGGGGCTTTATCAGGTGCTTCCACTTCAGGCCAGAATGGACCTGGGAGCGATGGCAATGAAGGTGTGCTCTGCATTCCCCAAAGCTCCTGCATCCTTGGAATTCCAACATCAGATTATTTAGTGTCAAAGGAAGGACACTCGCTGTGGGGGTCTTACCCCTCTGCAGAGGTGCAGTCGGTGTACTCTACAGCCCAAGCCGATTGGGCAAAGAGAAATCTAGATAGGTACGAGGGGCATACGATAAGTTTCCAGCCTTTTTTGTATGGGCACTTTTATTGATAGTACACGCATAAAACTAGTCCCCTTCGAAGTAATCTCCTCCGGCTGCGATGCACTTGTTGTACCGGTCCAACAACTTCTCCAAGGCCCCATGGAAGTCCTCTTGTGTGAGCGTGTCAACGACCTTCGTTACTGCCTCTTTCATCTCCTCAATTGTCTCATAATGACAGCCTCTAAGTTTTTCCTTGTGCTTATGGAATTACCAAAAGTCACAGGGTGCAAGGTCTGGACTATAGGGAGGGTGAGGAACTGTCTTGATGCCCATCTCGGTCAAATAGTCAGTGACAAGGATTGAGTTGTGGACTGGTGCATTTTCCTGGTGGAAATGCCACTGACCCGATTTGAAGAGTGCTAGCCTCTTCCCAAAGAATCTCTCCCTGAACTCCCTTAAAACCTCAACATAGTAACCCTAACCCTAACCCCTTGGCCAATCAACTCTAGTGTATTGACTTCCTTACTCCTCCCACACCTCTCATCATCTCTTACAGACTCCTTGCCTTCCTTGAATCTCTTATGCCACTCAAAAACTGATGCTCGATTCATGCAAGATGGTCGAAAAGCAGTCTTAAGCATTCCATACGTTTCTCTGGCATCATTTTTTCCAAGTGTAAAACTGAATTTTATTGCATATCGTTTTTCTAAAGTGTGAGATTGCATTTTTGAAATTCACCAACTGTGACAATCAGGTTTTTGTAGGGTGTATTCAAATTCCTGCTGTAGCTGTTCATTTGAACATGAAATCATAGAAATTGGTCAGTCATATTATAAGATATATAGCAATGATACACTGAATTTTCAAGAGTCTACGACAATTTTAAATACCTGTAAAAAAAGTCTGGAAACTTATTGAATGCCCCTCGTATAAAAAATTAGCTTATAAAAACTCAGATATTTTTCAATGGAAATCCACTATGTCATGTACTTTACTGCCAGTGTAATGTAGATTGAATAAAATACTCTGAATGCATAAATTACATATTGACGCGTTATTCAGAAAGCAATTTTTTTTGCAAAAACGTTTCATTTATGTCTCATTTGGGAAATATCTAAATTAATCAGTGAATTTAATCTGAGTTTTCAATCGACAGTAATTAACAATCTCAAGGTCATCATGAAGTAATACACGTTGTACGAATTGAGAATGAAAGCAACATTTTCATTTAACGAACACTTTTTTTTTCAGTTTGTTTACTTGAGAGATTTTTTTCATTCACATAGTTTGTGGTGAATAAAACTTCGATCTAAAAATAAAAAATTCAGATTTTAAATGCCATTTGCAAACCTTTCTTAAAGTGGTAATTACTTCCTCCAACGTTTTTCGACCGTCTTGGTTCCGGCTCCGGCTGGGCAGCCGTCGGATCGACAAATGCTCCATGACTAGCAGTAGACCATCAGATTTAGTTCAAGCTATGAGCAGACATACGTGCCGGACTCACATTGCCCTAAGTGAATCAAAGTTACTGCAGGGTCACATGGCTCACATTGCATCCAGAGAGGCTATGACCAGCATAATCCAGCTGAACACTAGCCTCGACTCGTGCCCGGCTCCCCACTAAACCCCCACTATAAAAAAGACCTTGTGTCAAATCCTGTCTGGTAGACGGCACGGATAAAAACCGCTAAATTATCTCCCCTTTAATAATTCATAAATCCATAAAGTCACGCGTTGACACTAGTTCTCAGATCAGTGAAATTAAACAATGATCAACCTTTTTAGTACTAAAGTAAGTGATAACAAAGTAATGGCAAATATTGTAAGCAATCTAACGCCTTTATGCCTAATCAAAGCAAAGTCTTTAAAATAATGAGAAAGCCATGCATTTTATTGACTCGTCTTCACTTCAAGAGAAATATATTTATTTCGTTATAACCATTTTCTTTGCATTACTTTAAAAATAACATCGTTTTTCTTTCTGCTAAACAAAACTAAAGACTTGTCCAAATTTCTAAGTTTACTTCGAAAAGCAGTTTTGTTTTTTATTGTATTTTATTTCTTGTAAATGAGTGTGTGGCGGTATTTCATTTTCATCGTAGGTTTACTGCTTTTTCTGATTTAATCCTGTATTTTTTTGTAAATGAGAGAGAGAGAGAGAGAGAGAGAGAGAGAGAGAGAGAGAGAGAGAGAGTGTGTGTGTGTGTGTGTGTGTGTGTGTGTGTGTGTGTGTGTGTGTGTGTGGTTTTTATTTCATTTTGATCGTAAGTTTATTGCTTTTTCTGATTTAATCCTGTACTTTTTAAGTATTTTATTATTAGTGTTTTTTATTTGTTTGTCTGGGGTTTTTTTTGTTTGTTTATTGTTTTTTGTTTAGTTTTTTTGCTTTTTTTCAATTTCTCATCATTGATATTTATTTTATCTTTTGATCACATCGTTAAACATACAAATTTATTGCAGAAACTGACAAAAATAATTCTTGTTAATCAGTAAGTATCAATGTATATTCAGTGATGAATAAGTTTATTTCGAAACGTTTGAAGTGTTTATTTTGATATTATTGAAAAACGATTAAAGTTAGGCAAGAAACTTTTTAAGTCAATCCAAACTCAGTAGGCATGAAATGGTTCATGAAAATGCTCTATCCATCAAAGAAGATCTATTAACTGCCATTCAGGAAAATTGGAACCACTTTATTTAAGAATACTGTTTTAAATTATAGAAATTCTTGCCTAAAAGAATTAAGGTTGTCATAAAATCTGGAAATGGGAGTATTAAGTATATTTTTTTGTCAATCAATTCCAGAATTGTGTAATTCCTTGATATTTTTCTTGACAAGATTTGTAAAAAATTCTACCATTAATTTAAAATATTTAATTTTGTTTCTTTAAGGAATACTTTATGAAGTCTGTCTTTTCAGCGATTTCAGAAAAATATTTTACATCTAATCTGTTAATTTACTGCGAAAAAAAATTTTTTTTAATTAGGTAAACATTCTTTAAGTGCGCCAGTTCCATAATTTTCATCAATAATAACGGACGTAAAATTAGTAAACAGCAATAAAAAAAAGATAGAATAAAATAAATGAGAGAAAATAAAACGAAATAATTTTAGATAAACTAAATCTACCCGCTTATATCAGCTTGAATTGTAGTTTACGGTAAAACAATTGGGATTTTTTATAGATTTCTCTTCTCATACATTTTGATATATTTCTTTAGTATATAATAGCTTCATATTATGTATACAGTGTGGGCAAATATCGATTTCTCCCCACCCCAAATATATATATATATATATATATATATATATATATATATATATATAGTACAAAGGAATAAACAATCGTTTAAAAAGCGTTCAATAAATCAAAAATGCTCAAATGCTTGCCGGCAGAGCAGCATAAACCTAAAACAAGTGAGGTTATCCCAGCCCTTTCCCTAGCTATGGATTAAATAGTACAATTACTATTCCTCTATTTGGATGAAATGGGCATCAAATAACTCACGAAGGTCTATATGCCTTTAAAAAACATATCAAACCAAATTAGGATCATACGTTCTTACTTTTTTCATATTACTAATAGTTTGGTATATTCTATCAAATAAAAAACACAACACATTTTTTCCATTTGGCGAGATAAAGAAAAGTTGTCGATCAAATAAACATGTATTTGGAACATTTTTTTTTTATTATATGATAATAAACAATCATTTAAAGACATATCTAATTAATCAAAAGAGCTCAAATACTGGCCAGTAGAGGAATATAATAAAGGGAAAAAAGATTCATTTTACGATTGTGTTTTCTATTTTATATAAGGGATATGCGACAGTTATGAAAAAAAAACGAGATTGTTAAAATCTATTCTTTTTACTTTATATATCATCATCGTCATCATGTCGCACAATCAGCACGGATATCCCTGAACCTCTCTCACCACCCCTCCCTACTGTCCATTTCTTCCGGCAGGTCTTCAAGGCTATATCCCGTATCGGCACAGAGCTGTCGTATGTAGGTTCTAGCTTGTCGTCCTGCCTTTGCTCGTCCATTTGAAGGGGTCCATAGGAGTACATAACTTATGAGTTTGTCCCTACTTCTCCAGTAGTGTCCTGCATGTCTGGATCGTCTAATTTTGATAGTTTTCGTTATGGGTGGTAGGTGGCCGTACAGCAGCTGTTTTATGGGGTGCTGCCTCCAGGACTTGATCACTATTGCTCATAGCATTCTTGTGTAGTTGCCGTCAAGCTTTTTCTCCATACGTTCAGTTAGCGTCCATTTATAGCATCCATATAACATTATCGACACTACTGCTGCTTGGAAGAAACTGCGTTTTATTTTTATCGGTCAGGTCTGACTTCCATATGACCGATAGCCTATCAATAGCTGTTCATGCCTTTGCTAGTCACGTGTTGATATCTGTCTCAGTTGATGAGGCACAGCTTCCGAGGTAGGTGAACTTGTCTACTAGTTTCAGAGAGCCACGGTTTGGTGTGGAGATGTCACCTGTTAAGCAAAGTTCACTGAAAGTTAATTCATTAAGGAAAATTAGATTTTAAACATTTAAAACTTCAAGATAAATAAGATTTTTCGTAAAATAAATTCCTCTTTCAGTTCTCTGACTCTCCTAAATGTTGCATTTCATAATTTTCAATTTAACATTAAAAATGTAAAAAAATAATGTTTAGAATAGAAACAATAGAAGTAAGACCCACCCCCAGCACTCGTTGGGGGGTCTTACTTCTCTGCAGAGAAGCTGTCGCTGTATTCTACAGTCCCAGGAGACTGGGCAAACTCAAGATATAGTTTTGTAGAGAAGCACTTCAAGTTTATAAAGATAAATCGATTGATTTTAATGGCATGTCAACCTGTCTGAGTTTATTTAATCCTTAGGAGCTTGAGAATTGACTATAATACGCGTTATAGTAATTTACAAAGCTCTTTGCTTCGATGTGGCACAAGGCCTAATGAACGGGGCGCCCAATGAGACTCGAACTCACTCGTGTAGGTTTGCTAGTCTAGCTTGCTAACCGTTACACCACCAGAGGTGCCCTAATACGCGTTATTTTGATGCAGTTTTTGAAATTGTTTGCTCACGGTTATATCATATCAAGTATTCTTATTGATTTTGAATATCTAACACACAGTTGTATGGTTTCAAATATTCTTATCTATTACAAATAATCTATACACAATTATATTGTTTCAAGTAACTATTTCTATGTAGTATTACTTTTCATTTTGCATAAATTTATATCGTTTAATTCTCTGGGATGTTGAGATACAAATAGATCACCTAATCTCGGCCAGAAGACAAGACCAAGATATAATTAACAAAAAAAAAAAAAAAAAAAAAAAAAAGAATCTTGCCGTATTGTCGACCACAGAGTGAAAATCAAAGAAAGTCAAATTGGACCTTACCTGAGAAATGAGAACGACTTGGAACATGATACCGATTGTAGCTGTCGCGCTTGAAACGGTTTCCAAAGGTTTGTAAAGAAGGCTGGAGAATTTAGAAATCGGTCCGATCTCAACAATATTGCAATCTTGATTCAGATTGCAACATTGTTGAAATCGGACTGAAAACTGAAAAAGTCCTAGAGACCAGACGAAACTTGCTGTCCAGTGAAAGAACATATGCTAACGCTGGTGTGAAAAGCTTTCAAGGCGTAACAATAATAAAAAAAAAATTGCTTCAAGTAACTATTCTTAATACAAATAATTTACATTTATATCGAATACAAATAATTTCTAAACAGGTCTATTTGACCCGTAGATAGGGCTCTAACAGGTACTTTTACTTCGAGCCAGAGTAAACCTGGGTGTAATAGTAATAAAGAGGTACTTCATGTTCCCCAGAGCTCCCTGTCCTAGTCGGCTGGGGCTATAGAATACACCGACTGCATCTCTGTAGAGTGGTAAAACTCCTCCAACGAGTGTCCTTCCCCTGATACTAACCAATCTGATTGCGAGACTTCCGTAATGCTGGAGCTTTGAGGAATGCGGAGTACCCTTTCATTGCCATCGCTCCCAGGTCCACTCTGGCCAGGATTGGTTGCTCCTCACAGGGTCCAATCTATAGGTCAAATAAAACTGTTTGATATTTAGACTTTGTATCTATGCTAAACTGTAAAGTTTGAAATAGGACTGTCCAATCATCTAACTATGTGTAAACAAATGACTGATGTTTAATTGAATTGTTAGTGATAGATGCCTATACGGGGAATCATTTAACTTTGATTATATGCTAAATTGAATTGTCTGAAATATAACTGTTGGATCGTTTAACATTGTGTAAACAAAAGATGTATACTTCTGCTAAACTGTAGTGTTTGAAATAGATCTGTTGACATTTAAACTATACTTATTCTAAAGTGAATTGTTTTAAACAGAACTGTTTTTAAATTTAGCTGTATGTAAACCAAAAACTGTGTATAAACAAAATACTGTGTACTTATTCTAAAGTGAATTGTTTGAAACAAAATGAAACCATTTAACTGTGTGCAAAAAAATGAGCTCTGGCTTGTTTAAAAATGTTACCAACAAAATGTGATAAGAAATCATATATTTCACATATATATTTTTAAAAATTTGGCATTAAATGACCTACAATGGCCATAAAATCAAACCAAAACAACCCAGAGCTTGTTTAATGTCAGATACAGGATCTTGCCTTTCTGAAGGGAATACGGTTAGCGTATGCGATATAATTCTAAATTTAAATTCAAGGTTTTTTAACTGATTACTTTGGCACAAACCCTTTACTGATGTACCTCAATAGCAACCCATTGTGTCCATTACAAAATAAAACCTTTCCATTAGATTTTCACCCTTAATAACGAATATAATTAGTTGGTAGAATTCATGAAAGTAATTTTAGATGTAACTAAGGTATATAACGAACCATTTAGCAATGAACAACAAGCGAAACCAGAAGACACTGGAACGACGAATAATTATCATGTTGCTCAATGTGTCAACTCACATATAGAAACGTTCAAGTATAAACATACACATTTCTTAATAACACAAAAACGCACACAGAAGTAAAAAAAGAATCCATTCAGTTGTTTCTAACCATGATTATTCTTTCTTTCTTTCTTTCTTTCTTTCTTTCTTTCTCATCTCTTTCCAACCCCACGTTTCACCCTTCCTCGAAAACCGCCTCATTTATCATTACCAGACGGCATCTTTTTGGATCGACGGCCATTTTGTTTTTGTATATCTTTTTTTTTCTTTCTTTATCTCTCAGCTATAAAAAATGGTCGCTGGTAATGAACTCATTCCAATAATTCAACTTTTTATTTTTTTTCATTTTTTATGTGTGTGTGTGCGTGTGTTTGCGTATGTGTGCATTTTTTAGAATTTTTTTTTGTGTTATTTTCTAGCAGTTAATGCAACCAATTACTTTGTAATCGGAAATGGGTTCCGTTATTCATATCGTTGTTGTTGTTGCTGTTGTTGTTGTAACTTAATGGTTTATTTTTCACGGTCGTAGTTTTTTCTTCTATCCAACCTCCACCTCATCATCTCTTTTGTATTTCTGTTTTATTTTGTTTTATCTAATTCTTTTAGCATCTATTTATCTTAATCTCCTTCGACGACTTTACTATTGTCCCACACGTTTGTATGTACAGGATAAAAATCCACCATACCCGAAATCGTCTCCGTTTGAAGCAAACACATCTTTTCCTTTGGATAGCTACTGCTTAAATATTTACCAGCATTTTAGTTAGCTTATGCAGTTAACACGAAAAGCCAGAGAGCAATTTAATGGTAACTCGTAAAAAATTCGACGTCAATTGCTACTATTACAAAACCCACATGACTCGAAATAGTCGCTCGGTATGTAACGGTTATCGTTAGTGAAAATGGACAAGTCGAATTCGAACCCAGGATGAGGCTGTTTCTATTTCATATAGGGCTAATAACTTTTGTAAGATATAAATCCAACTATCCTCCGGCAGCTGTAGATATATAGTTATGTTGACTGAGTTCTTTAACTATAGTATTATTAGTGGTCTAAGAAAAGGAAAACTCTGAATTCAAACCAGTTGAAATTGACCATATATTGGATCCTCCTTCTGGCAGATGAGTTAGCTAGATTAAAACATGACTGGGAAAAAAAGTCAAAGTTTATGAAATACGTGCCCAAGCCCAAAGTGGGACCTGTTAGGGTCAAATAGATTTGCTGGAAAATTATTTGTACTGGATAGTTGATACCATTGAATTGAGTGCAAACAAATGATTATTATTGAATAGAATTATATTACTGTTAGATAAGAATACTTAAAACCGTTTAACTGTATGCAAATTATTTGTATAAGAATAGTCCCTTGAAGTTATAAATGTTTAAAAAGAATTACTATAATTATTATTATTATTATTATTATTACTCCTTCAGAGTTTTTCATATCAGTGTTAGTTGCTGGTCTTTCAGTGAAGTTTGAGTGAGAGAAAGTCTCCTCAAGTGTATAAACTCTTCTCAGTATTCCGGCCTATTGCTGTAGTTTGGATGGTTTCCACTCATCCGCCAACTTCCAAGTCCTCCAGTCCTTTTTAACAATCCTTTGGTGACTGTACCAAGAGCACAAATTTCAATTGCTATATCCGACACTTTCACGTTCCATAATTTTTCAATTCCCTAGCAAGGTCTTGGTACTTTTCCTTCTTTTCGCTCTCTTTCAATTTTACTCTGTGGTCAGCAGGGCCAGCAAAATACACAACTCTGCAAGAGCTCTTCTTTTTTTTCTTTTTTTTTTTTTTTTTTTTTTTGTTGATCATTATATGGTCTGGTCATCTGGCTGAGATTAGGGGATCCGCTTGTATCTCAATGTCCTAGAGTATTTTGTGGTTCTCATTCTCCAGGACAAATTCTGGGTTGGTATTCTGGGTTGGTTTTCTTCGTATGGTAAAATTTAAATTTCTTGCATAGTTCCTAGTCGATCATCTTGCCAACCCAGTCGTGGCTAGCCTTATACTCTTTCTGGGCTAATTTGCTGCATTTGATTATTATATGATTGATCTTCTCGTCTCTATCACCACATAACCTACATTTGCTGTTTTTTTTTTCCGTCTTGTCTTATCATACTTTGATATAGTTGGTCCTTATGGCGTTGTTTTGTGCTGCTATTAGAAGAGATTCAGTTTCTATTATTATTATATTACTCCTTGCAAATTTTTCCCACGAGTGCTACCTGATGGTCTTTCACTGGAGTCTAAGTGACAGTATTTCTCCACAAAACTCCAGGACTCTTCTCAGTATTCTAGCCGATCTTTACAATATTATCGTCTGGATGGTTTCCGCTCATCTTCCGATTTCAATGTTTACCAGCCCCCCTTACAAAGCCTTTGGGGATTGTTCTTAACGGGCAATTTACAATTGGTAGCACCGTCACCTTCATGTTCCATAGATTTTTAGTTCTCTGGCAAGGTCTAAGTACTTTTTTCTCTTTTCATTTTCTTTGTTATTCAGTGTGTTCCGCCAGGACGGCAATGTCCACACCCAAAGATGTTTGCGCATCTCATTCTCCAGGACAAATCCTAATAAGCAATATGGTCAAATTTCTGTTTCTTCCTCAATTTCCAGGCGATCACCTTCTCTACGTGTCAAGTCTTATACTTATTTTGCTCTAATTTGCTGCAGTATTCTGACCGATCTTAATAATTCTGTAGTCTGAATGGTCTCCACTTATTTTCTTATTTCCAGTCCCTTTACCAGTCCTTTGAGGATTATTTTGAGCGCACTAATTACAGTTAGTATTACCTTCACATTATTATTCCATAGTTTTTTTTTTACTTTTACTTTTCTAGCAAGATCTTCGTACTTATCTCTCTTTCTGCATTTTTAAAAAATTTACTCTATTATCTGCCGGGACGGCAAAGTCCACAATTCAGCAGGTTCTCATTTTTTTTTTTTGTTAGACTATTATTATTATTATTATTTTGCTCCTTGTGAGTTCTTCGAACCAGTTATTAGTTGATAGCATTTTACTGGAGTCTAAGTTACAGGAAATCTTTTCAGGTCTCCAGGACTCTTCTCAGTATTTAATTCGATCTTTTTTTTTAGCCTTTTTTTTTTTTCATTTCCCGCGTCATATTTAATTGAGATTGTGATACAAAGTCACTTCAAAACAAAGTATAATATTTTTATATGTGTTTCTTTTTTTTTTTGCTACTTACTTTGTATTTATCTTTGTGGAACTATAAAAATTTAAAGTCTTTGAAATAATAAACGTTTTCATCTGCATATTTTATATCTTATAGTCTCTCTTCAAATAACATATATTTTCACAAGTGCAGATACTACATCCTGATCGGCTGCAGATGAACCACCATACGTAAATAATACTTTCATCATTTATACTGGTACTATGACAATCAAATAATGGTTGTTGTTGTTTTTTTTTAAATTTTGGCACACCAACCTTTTTCTGCCAAGTTCCGTATATATATATATATATGTTTGTGACCATTGTCGAGGGTGACCTGAAGGCTCCCATTTTAATAGTTACATCACCGAGGTGTAGCGATGGGTGATTCTCCTTTCCCTGGATTGTTCCACTTACCCTTGAACCGTAACTTATAATGCTGAGTTTTAAGTAAGGAGGCATCAAGTACCATTTTTGAGTCTTTAATATGACGCGGCGTCGGATTGAATCTCCGTCTCCCGGACCATTGGTGAACACTCTACCCACTACTTCAATGTGACGGTAATTATAAATATATATACGAAAACACTAAGAAATAAATTCGATGCACTTCAGGAGGTATCAAAAACACTTACTCCAAATGACGAATATGTTCACATGGAAGCGGCAGCAGAATGCATACCAACCCAGAGTTTCATTGCAGACCTTAGCAGTTATGGTAAAACATGACAGCGTGGAAACTACATCCCTATGTAATAAAAAGAATCCAATTAATACCAACGCTCAGAAACTTATGAAGACACAAACTGAACTATTTAACACATATATAAAAAAACCAACAGAATTCATTCATGACCAGATCAATAAGATTAGAAGATAAACAATCTTGAATAGCGTGTACTATAGGTAGATAGACGAATATGGCCATGTGCGAAATAGACATATAATGTTCATAACGTTAGAACATATAAAGAACATAGGAATCTCGAAATTCGAAAACACGTAACGACTTGTTGTTCAGGTACGAAACCTTTTTATTAACTTTGAATTAAAGGTTTCGACATAAGGAGAGAGACACAATCTTGCTATGCTGTCTTATTCATTTGGCCCCCATCTCGTGCGGCCCTCATCGGGCGCAAGTTCGCCTCGCGTCTGCGAGCTCCAAAAGTCGATCCTCCTCGTTTGGCGTCTAGTATTCAACTCTCTAACTTTCTTCAAATCTCCCTCAAACCTCCGCGCGCTTCCGGTGCGTGACGTCACCCGCACCCTGTCACTCTGTTCCACCTCGGACTATTGTGACAAATCTGAGTGACATCTTCGTCCGCCCGCACGCGCCCACGTTAACACCTGCATGAATGTTTGCACCTAACTAACCCGTGTGCTGAGCCAAAAGGTTCTGAGCCAAACTAAACCCAAAGGCATGAACCGAAATCCCTCGGCCATTACGTTATAAGCGCAGTTGACAGTAAATAAAGTGAGTAAAAGGAAGAGCACCACCAGAGAAGTACGAATGTGGCAAGAACATTTCAAAAGTCTTCTTAGAAAATCACCAAAAGTTTCAGCCTATCAAAAAATCCTTAATAATCAACTAAACATCAAACTGGGACAGTTTACGTAAGGAGAACTGGGCGTAGTACTAATAAAGATTAAAAACAGGAAAACCGTTGGTCTGGATGAAATCCCACCAGAAGTATGGAAAACAAGAAAATTCGTCGACATACTGCTCCGATGCTGCAACGCTGTATATAACCAGAACACAATTGACAGATGAACAAAAGGCTGGATCCTCTCTTTCCCCAAGAAAGGTGATCTTGGAATTGCCAAAAACTACAGAGGCATAACCTTTACTTCTATAACAGCTGAGATTTACAATGTTGTACTACTCAATCCCATCGAACCTGACATCAGGACATCACAAATTTTAACAATTTTTCGAATTTTAGTAGAAGCTTGTGCCTAAAAACTCGAGGTGACACTCTTATTTGTAGATTTCTGCAAGGTTTTTGACTCCATGCGCAGAGGGATGATGGAGCAAATACTTCTAGCTTATGGTCTCCCCAAAGAAACCGTCCCAATCGTAATAATGCTCTATAAGAACTCGAAAGTAAAATTTCACTCACCAGATAGAGATACACACTTTATTGACATTGTTGCACGTGTGCTGCAAGGAAATGCGTTAGTTCCATACCAATTTATAATCTGGACTACGTGCTTCGAACGTCGAAAGATTTAATGAAAGAAAATGGCTTTACACTGGAAATACAAGCAGTCGATACTTCGCAAAAACCATCACGGATGCGGACTACGCCGATGGCATAGCACTTCTGGCAAATACACCCGCCCAGGCTGAATGTCTTTTGTATAGTCTGGAGGAGGCAGCAAGCGGTATACACCTCTATATCAATAAAAGAAAAACTGATTACATGAGCTTTACTCAAAATCAAAACCAAAGAGTACACATACCAACTTTAACAGGTGTTTCCTTGAAACCAGCGGCCAAATTCTCCTACCTCGAAAGCAGTGTATCATCTACGGAAAGTGAGATTAATACGCGACTAACGAAATCATGGACAGCTATCGATAGGTTATCGGTCAAAAGGAAGACAGACATATCCGATAAAATAAAACGCAATTTTTTCCAAGCAGCAATCGTGTCCATACTATTATATAGATGCACCACATAGATGCTGACTAAGCGCATAGAGAAAAAGCTTAATGGCAATTGCACAAGATTGCTACGAGCTATATTAAATAAATCCGGGAAGCAATATCCTACAAAACAGCAGTTATACGGGCACCTTCCCTCCATCTCCAAATCTGACGAAGAAGATATGCAGAACACTACAGGAGGAGTAAAAAGGGACTTATGAGTGACATTCTCTGGTGGACCCATCACATGAGCGAGCAGTTGTTAGACGACCCACTTGAACTTATCTGCAGCAGCTCTGTACAGACTCAGGATGTAGTCCAGAGGACAGGCCGTGTGCGATGAATGATAGAGACGAATAGTGAGAAAGAGAGAGAGAGAGAGAGAGAGAGAGAGACAGACAGACAGACAGACAGAGTCAGGGAAATCCGTGCTAGCGGCTTTACATGATGATGATATATATGGAGAAATGGTAAATTTTGTTGATTCTGTCAACATCTGAACTTTAGAAAAACTTATTTTACTATAAGAATTTCTTTTTCCAGGAAAGAACGAAATGAATATCACCGAATCCATCATCAGTGTGGATTTATCCATTTTTCCTCTTACTTTTATCATATATATATATATATATAAAGTAAAGTTGGTGTCCGTAGTCAAGTGTGACTCAAAGGCTCCCTTTTTGCTAGCTACCACACCAAGGTGTAGGGTAGGCTGCTACTCCTTTCCCTGGATTGCTGCACTTTACCCTTGATCTGTACCTTATATTGCTGAGTATTAAGCAAGGAGGCATCAAGTACCATTTATATAAATATACACACACACACACACACACACATATATATATATATATATATATATATATATATATTCAGTACGTATCATTTGTAGACGAATAGTTTGAAGGCATCATTTTAAGCAAGCCAGGACTTATTTGTTTGCAGACAGTTAAATTATTTCACGCATTTGCTATCTAAACCTAAAAATTCTATATAATATTAATGATTTGTTTACACACTACTAAATGGTTTCAAGTATTGCTATGTAGCACTAAGAATTGTTTGCACACAGTTAAGTAGTTCAACAATTCTATTTCACCGATAGTTGAAACCTTTACAGGTACTGCCACTCCGGGTCAGACCTGGAAAGAATATCAATAACGGGGTACTCTACATTCCCTATAGTGTCAACGCTAGGGCCTCATTATCTGATGCAGTTTAATATCAGAGCCAGCACGCTAGTTCTATTTGACCCATAGATATGACCCCTAAGATGTACTACCATTCAGAGAAGTGACGACCTGAGAGTAATGACAATGAAAGAGTATTCCAGATTCTCCAAAGCTCTAGGACTGGAGCCTCACCATCAGATGATTTAATGTCATATCCTGGACACTTGTTTGTGAAGTCTATACACAGATGCTGTCGGCGCATTCTACAGCTCCAACCGACAGGGCTGCTAAATAATATCTGGAGTTGCTATGAGCGAAAAGAATATAAAATTATTATTGGTATATACTTGTAATTACTGATTAAATTTCACTCACAAGCATAACTCTTAAAACTGATTATATTATTCAATCATAAACAAACTGGAAGTGTATTTAATACTCAGTTAACATACACTCTCCAATACCCACCTCTTCCAATATATATATATATATATATATATATATATATATATATATATATATTATAGCAGTGCTGGTTGTCACTAAATCACTTTGTGGGTTTGTGGCGAACCAAGTGCAATATGATATGGAGAGTGCTCAATATCTAGGATAGAGCTATTCTGGAGACTTGAGGAGACTTGCTGTCACTCAGACTTCAGTGAAAAACCATCGGCTAATGCTGATGTGAAAAGCTCTAATAAGTGAATAATGATATATATATATATATATATATATATATATATATATTAGATTTATGTATTTAATGCCATGGAAGTTTGTCTGCGACCCCTGGGTTTCATGAAGTTTTTTACAAAACAACTATCACCAGGCAGATATGAAAATAAAATGAATCAAAAAATCGAAAAATACAATTAAAAACCGTTGGGATTGTGTAGGAATCTTTACGTGTGCTTGTATGTGTGTGTGTGTGTGTGTGCGCGCGCGCGCACGTGCGTATGTCTGTTTGTGTGGTTTATAATTGCGTATTATTAGGAGGTGCCCGTGGTGTAATGGTTATCGTCGTAGGACATGGACACGGCGACACATGGACGAGACTGACTGCATTTCATATAGCACTAATACCCTTGGGAAAGGTATGAATCCAATTATTCTCCCTCCAGCTATGGGTAAATAGTAGGACGGACTTGGTTCTTTAGCCTTGGTGAGGCAACTAGTCTAGGAGAAGGAAAACTCTGAATTCCAACCTGCTAAACTCCGCTTAAAAATTGAGGTTGTGTCATATCCTTCTCGAGCGGAGGGCTTGGGTAAATAGTATAAATGCGTATTATTGTGTGTGTGTGTGTGTGTGTGTGTGTGTGTGGTGTATATGTGTAAGTGGTATATGTATGTGAAGTGATATATATATATATATATATATATATATATATATATCACACTTTGTCTGCCACTCAGAACATTTTGGAAATCTGACATAATTACATTAAGAAAAAAAGTTGCCAATAAGAACGTTGTATAATTAATGGTGAGTACACAATGTGTACTTATATAAATGTGTGTGTGTGTGTGTGTGTGTGTGTGTTCAGAGTGGTTGTACCCCATACACAACTTTACAATAACATTTTGCTACTGAAACAGCAATGATTTACGGAATGTTTGATATATATATATATATATATATATATATATATATATATATATACATATATATATATATATATCAACCACTCCGCACGGGCAAGATCTGAGACAAGGTCAATTTTTTCAGAGTAGTAAAAAAGTTAATGACAAAAAAGATCAATATTTTTTGATTGTTGAACATCCTGGTTTCATAGAATATATCTAACACATATTAGTTTGCATTTTTTTTTAAATTAATGGTGTAATTTTTTTTCAAGCTATACTGAGAAAAAGTATGGAGGAATAACCAAATGTTGGGGAAAAACTCATGGATTGGTCTTTGTAATGTGCATTCTAAAAGAAATCCTAGCAGAAGCCGATATGTACAAATCGATCTCCAGTTGATGCAAACACCAACAATCGGTTGAGCAACTCTAATTGAAAAGGAATACGTCCCCGACAAATGAACTGTCAGTTGAAACAATGGAAATGATTGTAAAACTAATTTAAGAAAGCAATCCAAACTGAAATGTGACGAAAGACGTTTGTTGTTTCAATTCAGCTCAGTCTAAAACTCAACTACTGCTATGAAATACTAATACTACTCATTCGTTTGCATACAATTGAACGATGCCAAATTTTTCTATGTATCACTAACAGTTCAATTAAAGTCATTTCTTTATGCACTGCTAAATAGCCAAAGAGTTCTATTTCTAACAATTCAATTTAACATAGTCGTCAGTAGTTTGCGCACAGTTTAAATGTCAAACAGTTTTAATTGTCCTATAGAATGGACCCTATCAGGTGCTACCACTGCAGACCAGAGCAGACCTGGACATAATGACAATGGAGGTGTGCTCCACATTCTCCAAAGCACTCACACATGAGTCTCACCATCAGTTTGTTTCAAGTCATATCCCGGACACTCGTTAGCGGATGTCTTACAACTCTGTAGAGATGCAATTGGTGTATTCTATAGCCCCATCCGACTGAGCTGTATAAAACTCATGGCAAATATAAATGAAATCAGGTTGTTATATATATTACTTTTTATTTATATTTAATAACATGGGTGCTTATCTGCGACTACTGGTTTCATGTACGTCATTACACGGCAATCCTCTGGCAGAAATAGGAAGAGTTTAGAGAAATCGAAAAAATCAAAAAGGTATAGTTAAAAGAATTTTAATTTTCTTTAATTGGAATCATTTTGAGATGAGGCTTCTTAATCTGAGAATTGATTTTTTATTTATTGCGGACTTTTTGACCTCATCTTTGTAGTTTTTGTTTTTTTTTTTTTCTTCACTACGTTTCGGCCAAATTTCACCTCTGGCCTTCTTCAGGTCGCGGTTAAATCATAATAAATAAATAAAATAAAAGAATTAATTCTCAAAAGAATTTTACGTTGAAAATACATATCAGCGTACTTAAGCCTTTGTTTTTTTTTTTTTGCATAAGTTATATTTGTGTATTGTGTGTGGTTGTGGTGTTACATGAGCGCGGTAGATTTGAGCTTGTCTCCTGAATGTATATGTGCAGCGATGTCTAGCAAAAGACGGAGGAAATCAAGAGACGGTCGGGGTTTTGACCGAACTATTTTTTCTTACTGTGTATGGCGACGATAACAAAGTTATGATCATTGCATTATAAAGAAAATGAATTTTCGATTTAAAATGTGGGAATAATTGACAAAATAGAAATTGGGTTTAAAACGTAAGAACTATAGCTGAAGTGGGAATGATATTATGAGATAAAAGAAATTAAACACCAAATTTTGCAGTATCATCATCATCATGTTGTGCCATCAGCACGGATATCTCTAACCCTCTTCCGCCACTCGTCTTTATCCTTCATCACTTCTGGTAGATCTTCCAGGCTACATCCTGTATCGGCACAGGGCTGTTGTATGTAGGTTCTAGCTGGACGTCCTGTCTTTGCTCGTCCATGTGAGGGGGTCAACAGGAGTGCATCACTTATGAGTTTGTCCCTTCTTCTTTAGCAGCGCCCTGCGTGTCTGGTTCGTCTAACTTGGATAGTTTTCGTGATGGGTGGTAAGTAGACCTACAGTTGCTGCTTTCTGGGGTACTGGCTCCAGGACTTGTTCAATATTGCTCGCAGCATTCTTGTGTAGTTGCCGTCAAGCTTTTTCTCCATACGTTTAGTTTGCGTCCATGTAATGCATCCTACAGCAGTATCGACATGACCACTTCTTGGAAAAAAGTGCGTTTTATTTTATCGGTCAGGTCTGACTTCTATATGACAGATAGACTATCGTTAGCTATCCGTGCCTTTGCAAGTCACGTGTTGATATCTGTCTTGGTTGATGGTACACTTCTTCCGAAGTAGGCGAACTTGTCTACTAGTTTCAAAGAGCAAACGCTTGATTAAAGCACATATATTTTTTTTGTGTGTGCATTGACATGGAGACCTATGCCTGCAACTGCTTATTCCAGGCTATGTAGCAGGTTTTCGGCTTGTGCGTATGTATTTGCCAGAAGCGCGAGATATTTGTCGCTGCCTCCCACCAGACACGCCTTGACACAAGGTCAAAAGCCCGAAGGCCAATTAAAGTGGGGATAAAGGGGAGGGGAGGTCAGGAACGAATCGAGACTCGAACCCTGCTTGTCAGTGCTGCTCATCGGCTCACTTAGTGCAATGTGAGCCTGATGAGGCAAGCAGTTTCACGAACCCAAATGTGGGTCCGGGCACGTATGCCAGTTAACGGCTTAAACTAGACGCTTGGTCTAGTGCCGTGCATGGGGGACAAAGGAGACAAAAATGCAGCTAGCCCACCCGAAGGTAGCCTAGTCGAAACTAGGTGCCTAATTAAAGGCCCCAAGTCTACCATTGTTCCTTTTCCAGGGCCCCGCTCCGGACCAAAGTCCAGAACAGGCCAGAAGCGCTATGTCATCAGCATAGTCCGCATCCTTAATTGTTTCTGTGGGGTACCTTCTGCTTCTTTCCTTTATTAGCTTGAAACCGTTTTCTTTCATTTTATCAATAGACGTTCAAAGCACGTAGTCTAGACAGATGATAAAGAGGTATAGGGATAATGTGTCTCCTTACCGCACATCTGCTACAATATCGAAGTAGTCTGTCTCCATTCGGGGAGCGGACTTTTACTTTCGTGTTTCTATATCATCATTATGGCTGCGACGGTTTCTTTGGGTAGGCCGTATGCGAGTAGAATTTGCTCCATCTTTCCTCTGTGTATGGAGTCAAAAGCCTAGGTGATGTCACCAAATAATATTGTTGCCTATATGTTTACCTTCAAGAAATCGACGGATAGTCAAAATTTGTGACGTCGTGTATCTATTCCTCCGAGAGCTATTTTGGTTCTTCCTAAGTATGTTCTCAATTTTAGGTTCTATGCAGTTGCGTAGTAGAGCATTGCATAGCTTGGCTGCTATCGATGTAAGGGTTATACCTCAGTAGTTCTGGGCTAATCCGAGGTCACCCTTTTCAGGGAAGGAGAAATGCAACCCTTTGTCCATATAAAAGTAAATAAAGTCGTCGACCTTCGTCGAGGGTAACCCGAAGGCTCCCTTTTCAATAGCTACTACACCGAGGTGTTGGGGAGGGTGCTACTCCATTCCCTGTATTGCTCCACTTTACATTTTATCTGTACCTTATAATGCTGAGTGTTAAGCAAGGAGGCATCAAGTACCATTTTTTGAGTCTTTGGTATGATTCGACCCGGAGATTGAACCCCAGTCTCCCGAACTATTAAAAAAAATTAAACCAAATTTGTAACGTAAAATAATTTAGTATCAAATTTTGATTTGAAGGGAATGACAATAAAAAACCTAATTCGCAATATAAGGTGATAATGTTTTTAGAAGGTTTAGTTGTCATCTTAAACAGTAAGTTCCGCAGGGTTTTTTTTTTTTTTTTTTGTTCGGACACTGATTCAAACTGATAATACAGACAACAAAGTTTTAGAAGCAATTTTATAAAAAAGAATCAAGAAAGAAAAGATGGACAGAATAAAGCTTTGCAAATTTTGGTGTAATTTGCGGGACTTCTCTGAGAGAGTGTGTCCAGAAAACAAAGTTCTTTGAATGTAAGTAATTTTTGTAGTTTTGTTGGAAAGTTTCAGACTTACTTTTAATTTTTTTGAGTTCTCTGGAAAATTGCTTTTTGTAGAATCCTGGGGATGAATTTTCAGTTAGCATTATAGAATTCTTGGATTGAATTTTCCGTTTTCATTTAATTTAGATGAGTTCTATAAAGTTGTCTTTTAGCAGAATTCTTGGATTGAATTTTCCGTTTTCATTTAATTTAGATGAGTTCTATAAAGTTGTCTTTTAGCAGAATTCTTGGATTGAATTTTCCGTTTTCATTTAATTTAGATGAGTTCTATAAAGTTGTCTTTTAGCAGAATTCTTGGATTGAATTTTCCGTTTTCATTTAATTTAGATGAGTTCTATAAAGTTGTCTTTTAGCAGAATTCTTGGATTGAATTTTCCGTTTTCATTTAATTTAGATGAGCTCTATAAAGTTGTCTTTTAGCAGAATTCTCGGGTTGAATTTTCAGTTTTCGTTTGATTTTAATTAAATTTCAGAAAAGTTGTCTTTAGGTTGAAATTTAGTTGAATTTCTCTGAAAGCTTTTTACCTATTTGAATACTTATCGGCTGATCAAGAAGGGAGCTATGAAACCTAACTGCTGGCTATTTTTCCTACCTTTACAGTCTGGCTTCGGAGTTCGCACTGAAGGTTCGCAGCAGCTACCGATGGAGGGATGTAGCTTTTGGTTCTTTATTGTCATTCCGGCCAAATTTAAGATCCTACATTTCTGGCCTAATTTAAGATCCTACATTCTGGCCAAATTCAAGATCTTACATTTCTGGCCAAATTTAAGAGCCTACATTTCTGGCCAAATTTAAGATCCTACACATGGTCCACTTTGTTCTCTTGCTAAAAATACTTTTTATAGATATACGGTGTAATGTTATTTATTGTGATTTATTATATGAAACTACTATTCATATGTTGGTTATGTATTATGTGTTAAATTGCATTATATATTACATTGCATTATGTATGTAATAATAATTTGTATTGGTTGCCTATGTTCTGTTAATGTTATATTACATATATGTTATTGATTGTATGTAATAGCTCTGTCACTGATATTGAGCATTCCAAACAATTGCGCTTTTGGTTTACGACTAACCTACCAAGTGAGATAGTGATAACCATACATTGTTGTCATACATATATATATATATCAACTGGTGTGTCTATCTGATTTTTAGTCTGTGTTTGAATTCTACATAAAATGTGTTGTCAAAGAACTGCTCCATCCCAAGTCCCTCAGGCTCCAGATGCAGTTTAGCATCATACGCAGGACAATTTTTAAAGGAGTGATCTGAATCCTCTACCGGGCATACTGAGTATTCTAAGCTCCGTTAACGAGGTGGTTTTAAAGGAGAGACAAGCAATCTGTTCTCGATGAATACTGATAAATGAGGTGCAAATTATTTACTATAAAACGTAATGAAAATAACTTTACGATCCAAATGAATTGCACATATTTTATTTAAAAAAGTATGACTTTACAAAACAATTTCACTGAAATGAAACAAAAATAGCAAATTTATTTTGAAGTGCAGTTTGAAAAAGAACCATAAGAAAATAAAAGAACTCAATGAAATCGACTTATCTGAGTTATTTTGCCGTAATAATAATAATAAATCAGATTTTTATAACCAAGATTCTTCTTAAACAAGTATAACTCATTTTTTTATTTTCCAATTTATAACGAAATCTTTATAAAGAAACACATAAAAAGGAATAGTAAACACAGTGAAACATTCATTTAACCTTTATTACTACAAATATAAAAACAGATTTTATCAATGCAAAGTAAATATTAAATTAACCAAATCTAAGTACTTGAGGAGATTTTCTTATTTGTTTTAACTGTCCTCAAACGAGGACATTGGGTTATAATGGATTAATTGAGACTACTTTAAAAGGGAGGCGCACTTAGCGTGACGATTATCATCGTAGACAATTTGAATCGACTGTTGATTGATTGATTGAGGTGCCCGTGGTGTAATGGTTATCGTCATAGGAAATGGACACGGTGACACGAGTTCAAAACCTAGACGAGACTGATAGCATTTCACATAGCTCTAATACCCTTAGGAAAGGTATGAATCCAATTATTTCCCCTCCAGCTATAGGTAAATAGTAGGGCAGACTAGGTTCTTAAGCCTTGGTGAGGCAACTAGTCTAGAAGGAAAACTCTGAATTCAAACCTGTTAAACTCCGATTAAAAATTGACCTTGTGTCATATCCTGCCCGAACGGAGGGGGTGGTAAATATGGATTGATTGATAGATGGATGGATTTTAACTACATGTCAAATTGTGTTGGGTTATTTTATGCTTGGAGCTTGGAGATTTACATTGTGTGTTTGTATTTATATTTTGTCTGTAATATTTTCTTCAGGGTTGTTCTTTCCTGTGTTGGGTGGGTTTGTGCATGGTTCTGTTGTA
Organism: Sepioteuthis lessoniana; assembly: GCA_963585895.1. NCBI lineage: Eukaryota > Metazoa > Mollusca > Cephalopoda > Myopsida > Loliginidae > Sepioteuthis > Sepioteuthis lessoniana. The sequence continues at coordinate 65,059,666 of OY757916.1, read as the reverse complement.
TACGAATTTTTAAACAATTCTGTTTAACCCATAGACGGAACCCTAAAATGTACCCTAACACAAGGTCAGAGTGGACTTGGGAATAATGGCAATAAGAGATACTCCTTACTCCTCAGATCTCCAGATACACGTTAGGGGTAAGACACACCCTTTTCTCTTACTCATCCGCAAGGGATACAGTCAGCCTCTTCTGAAGACTAACTCAGGGGACGGTCAGTGACTAGTGTTCAAATCCTGGACTAGGTTGCCTTCGTTTCCCTTCGTTCAAAGGCCTTTGAGAAGGACATAAAGCCATCTCTTCTTTTCCTCAACTATTGAGGAATAATAAGGTAGACGTGGTTCTTTAGCTTAGAAAAAGCAACTAGTCCATAAGAAAAAAAAAATCTGAATTAAAAACAGCTTAATAATTGACCTTGTGTCATGTCCTATTCGTGACGGAGGGGATGGGTAAATACACCCTTTTAAAAGTTATCTCTGGTTTGTTATACTATTATTTATTTATCTCTATATTTATCATTACTTTTGCAGTGTTATACGCCGCTCTTAAGTTGGTTTCTATCAGTCATTGAGACGTTTTGATTCCATTGAGAAAAGAAGGAAAAAGTTTATGTTAAATATACCTTGTGGGTCCTGGCCTAAAGGAAATTTGAAAAAAGGTGCTGTTAATCTACAAAGGCTGTTGCTTTAAGCCTCAGTTGACTAATTCGGCCCAGGTTGTAGTGAAATCAAAGGAAGAGAAATAAACGCATTTTGAATCAACGTGAAATAACCATGGACCAATGAGCTCATTCGTTCCAATTCAACATGAGATTATTTCCAATGGACAGCGGTTGAAATCAATGCATTGCTGATATTGATCGCTCACTGTGCCGATAATTCCCATTAAAATTTGATGGATGGGCAGAGCATAATTGAACGCTTCAAAATTACATTAGACATAAATGCTTCACTTCAGAAGTTTTTGTTCACCGGCTTAAATTCGTTTTTAGTGCTAATAAATAAATAATTAATACTTAATCTCATCGTGAAATTTTGATTGCGGCTTCTTTCACTCAATTTTCTATCTTTATTCTACTAGAGTGAGTGAAATGTTTAAAATAATCTGGTAAATTTAAGCCTAATTCGGCCGCTCTATGTGTTTTTGGAGAGCTCAGAAAAGTGACCAACTGCTCCTGACTGTGAGATACTGAGCTCGCCTGATATTCAAGTGCTATTCGCCAGATATGCCTCTATGAATTGGAGCATGGCCTCAAAATCCACGGTTTTACAACAACCTTGACTTTGCCGGATCGTCGAGGTTTTTATAATCCGAGCAAAATTTCTTAAATCATCTGGTTACTATACTGGGATCAACTCCGCCATCATATTTCGCACAACAAATGTTTTTTGGTTGCTTCCCAGACGTTATAGCCCTTGTCAAACTCTGCGGTTTTCAAATCCCAGAGTGAAGCAATGCGCAAAGTGTCAGCAGTCCAACTACCACTATATTATCAACCACAGAAGGTACTTACTGCGACTTGAACTGCTTCGGTCCCGTGATATATGCGCCACAAAACTAGCATGTACTTTATTGCACAACGAGTTAGCGCACCAAGTACCACTATACAACCAACTGCAGATGGGTACCTATTAGGGTTTGAATTGCTTCTGTCATGTGATATACACGCCACAAAACTTGCGCGTACCAAAATACACAACGATTCAGCCCAACAAGTACCGTGATACTACTAATCACAACAGTTACCAACCACGGCTTGAACTGCTTCGTTCACGTGATTTACACGCCACATACTAGCACTGACCAAAATAGTGTCAAATTTTTTATTCATCCAAGTAATACAACTCAGAGTCCAATTTTTGAAAAAAAAAGACGCGATTAATCTTAATTTTCATGATTAGCTCAATTATTCAAGTACTTTTTCATTAAAATTCAGTTCAATGTGAGTGAGCTAGCAAAGAAACGTCAAAGAATCTATGATTCACTAACCACGTCCAAAAAATTTCCGAAATAGCAGGAGTTTCTTTGTGATCTCCATCAAGCCAAGACCTTTATCCCCGTAATTATTCTATATGAGAGGTTTTAGAAAAACAAAACAAACGCAACTTCCTATCCAAATATTTAAGATGAATGAAATGAAATACCTTTTTGATAGCATGCAAATCATTTCGAAGTCCTATGGATGCCATAATTGAAAAAAAAAAAAGTGATGACCATATTGAGTAAATTTATTGTTTTGTTTCTATTTTCTTATTTTGTAGTTTATCTTTTTTAATTAAAGTTAATCTCGTTTTATAATTGGGTCATTTATCATTATACTAGAGCTTTTCTAATTTTGCTTCCGCACCACGCTCTCCTATAGCCCAGCATGCAAAATAAACATTTTAGCCATTCTATTCAAACTGAAGACCCTTATACATTCATAAGATTTATTTGTGGGAATAAGGTAAACTTTTTTTCAAGAAAAACATATAAGATAATGAAATGTTAAAAAAACTCATGCATTGTTGAATCATCAGTGATGTTTCTGTATTCATAACGACTTTCGAGCGATTTCGTTATTTACTGAATACTCAACAATTGGAATGGAAGTACTTATCCCTCGTTTTATGGAATATTGTGCGCTTCATGTTAATCTCTGGTATTTTTAACCGATTACTGCCATCAGTTGGTGCACTTAGTAGCAGTATTTGTGTAATATAATTGCGGAGGGATTTCGTTTTGTATATCTTGCCTTTCGGTTTAGTTAGGATGAGAACCTTTCGGCTCAGTGTATGGGTTAGTTAGGTTCAAACATGAGCGCAGGTGTTCACGCGCGTGCGGAGAGGATGTGTCATTCACAGATGTCAAAATAAAACCCCAGATAGGAAATGACCCGCGGGGGGGGGTAATGATGTCATGCACCGGAGTCGTGGGCTGAGGATTTGGGGGATTTGAGAAAAGCAGTTAGTTGAGATTAAGAGCTGGGCGAGGCCAGACGACTTTGTGGGCTACGGGCGCCGTGTGTTGGTTGGGTTAAGAGCTGATGATGTAAAAGCAGTCAGCATAGAAAGATTGTGTCACTCTCTCTCCTCATGTCGAAAAGCCTCTACAATCAAGAAGGTGAATAAAAGTTTCGTACCTGAACCAATTTCGTGTTTTCGGATTCCTATATATGTTTATGAACATTTTATGAACATTATGTCTATTTCACATATCCGTATCATGGGTATATTCATCATCATCATCATCATATCGTGCTGGCAGCACGGATATCCCTGACCCTCTCTCGCCACTCCTCCCTATCGTTCATCGCCCTAGGTAGGTCTTCAGGACAACAACCTGTATCCTCACATAGCTGCTGAATGTACGTTCGTGCTGGTCGTCCTGCTTTTGCAACCGGGACATTGGACCAGCGGTTAGAGTGTTCGCCAATGGCCCGGGAGACCTGGGTTCAATCCCAGGTCGAGTCATACCAAAGACTTTAAAAATGGAACTTGATACCACCTTGCTTAACACTCAGCATTATAAGGTACGGTTCAAGGGTAAAGTGGAGCAATCCTAGGAATGGAGTAGCGCCCTCCCCTACACCTTGGTGTAGTAGCTATCGAAAAGGGAGCCTTCGGGTCACCCTCGACTATGGTCGCTAACTTTACTTACATCTCTTATGAGTTCATCTCTGCTTCTCCAGCAATGTCCTGCATGTCTGGTTCGCCTAACTTGAATAGTTTTCGTGATAGGGGGCAGGTGGCCGTACAGTTGGTGTCTTGTGGGGTGTTGCTGCCAGGACTTGTTGAGGATTGCACGCAGCATTCTTGTGTAATTGCCATCTAGTTTCTTCTCCAGCCGTTTTGTTAGCGTCCATGTAGTGCATCCATATAGCAGTATCGATGTGACCGCTGCCTGGAAGAAACTGCGTTGTTCTTATTAATCGTTCTGTCTTTATAACAGAGAACTTCCTTTTAATATGATTATGTAAACACCATCAAATTCTTTGGGTGAAGATCGGCTTTTGGGACTTTTTAGGGTGATTCGTTTTACATCTTTTTTAATGGCATATTAACCTTTGTGGATTATTTAAAGACAAAGCTATCTGTGTAAAAGAATAGTAGTCATACTGTTTAATCAATTGTTTGGGAGGTATGGGGTTTATATCTCCCTCGAGAATATTTGTCTGAATGTGAACATAATGCCTCGACCAGAGTTCGAACTTGCTTACTACGATGTTGCAATCCAACACTACACCACGGTCTGATGTGTTCTCCCTAGTAAATTATTCATTTTTCATCATTCATGGTAGTTTTTTTCGAAAATTGAACTTTTCAATATGTTATTTTCACAAAGGTTATTTGAAGAGCAAACATTAAAGTGAATATCATAACCAAGCTAGTTCAAATCTCTTTAAACATTAGATTATGGTCTTTTGAGAATGTCTTTTATATGCCTGGTTGCTATGAAAGCCATATTCCCTGAGCACGGAGAGGGGTTAAGAGAAAATTGTCCAACAGAAAACGTTTCAAATCATTTTGACTCATCCGATCATTCACATTTCCTTCATAAATGGTACAAACATTTCCCTGCTTTATTTGCCGCTATGTCTTTCCTAAAATGAAAAGAACTGTTGCTAATTCGTCCAACTTTAATAAACCCGATACGTTTATTTTGACAATTTTAAAATGCACACCGCTACAACAGCTGTCAATAAATTATTTTACATAAAAAATACAAATCTATCATTCTTTTAAATAAAAGATAGTTAAAACTAAACTTTTGTGATGCTATCTGACGACAACAACTCGCAAAAAGGAACATTTTGGCCAACCTAATAATATTGATCTTAATAAAAAGAGTAATTTTAATAATTGCAGTATTAAATACTTAATTTGACTAGTACAACTAAATTCTGTCAAGTATTAGTTGTAGCATTAGTAGAATGGTAGTAGCAGTAGTAGTAGCAACAGCAGCATAAACGGAGCAAAAAGATTAAAAATTCAAGCTGTTACACCTCTTCTTTTTATTTTTGTCAAATGACTAACTAAGCGTCTAGCATTAAGTTTAAATTACACGCGATGACTATATACCATAAATTTTTTATGGATTCAGGACCTGACTCCGAAACAATCCAAATACATTTACATTTTCTCCATGTACAGATTTTACAAGCCAAAAGATTCAAAGACATCATTGGCATTAAAAAATGAGGACGGTTAATCTCCCAAACCAGGGGTTCTGTAAGAAAAATTAAAATCACAATCCAAGGTTAATTGTTTTTCAGAATGACGCTAGACGTATCGCACCAATTCAACTGACACCATTTGTAGAATAAAACGCTCACCCTGTCGTCGTGGCTTAGAATACGCCGGCTGTATACCCCGCAGAGGAGTAATATACCCAACCATAAAAAAGGGGAGTGTGAGAATAGAATAGAATACTACACCTCACCTGATGGTGAGGCTCCATTTCTGGAGATATGAAAATTGTGAAGACATCAATCATTACCATTATATCCAGGTCCACCAGCTCAGTCAGCTGAAGATGTAGAATACACTGACTGCATCGCTGCTGAGGGGTACAAACCTCCAACGAGTTTCCTTGATGATGATATTCAATCTATTGGTGAGGCTCCTGCCCTAGAGCTTAGGGAAATATGGAGTATCCCTTCATTGCCATTTCTCCCAGGTCCTTTCGGGCCCGGAGTGGTAACACCTGATAGGATCTGATCTATGGAACAAATAGAACTGTTTAACATTAAAACTATGTTCTAACAAAAACAATTGAATTGCAAGAAACAGAAATTTTTAACAAATGAACTGGGTGTAAACAAATGATTAATGTTTAATTGAATTATTAGTGAGACATGGCAATTCTTGGAACCATTTAACTGTGTGCAAATAAAACTGTCAATAAGAAATACTTGAAACCGTTTACCAGTATGCAAATTGCCCAATCGGCTGGGGCAGTAGAATACACCGATTGCATCCTTGCAGAGACCCCCTCTGAAGAGTGCCCTTGATATGACACTAAACAATCTGAGGGTGATATTCCTGTAAAGCTTGAGCTTTAGTAAACGCAAAGTATTTCTTTATTACCATCGCTCCCAGGTCCGGTCTGGCCTGGAGTAGTCATCATCGTCATGTCGTGCCGCTAGTACGGATATACCTGACCCTCTCTCGCCACTTCTCCCGATCGTTCATCGCCTCTGGCAGGTCTTCAGGGCTACATCCCGTATCCTCACATAACTGCCATATGTGGGGGTCCATTGGAGTACATCACTTCCTGGAGTAGTAGCACCTGATAAAGGTCCAATCTATGGGTCAAATAGAACTAAACCGTGGTTTCTTGAGTTTACTGTTTTTTGCATCTAAACTGCGTATTTATGCTTAACTAAATTATCTGAAATAAGACTGTTTTGACCTGAACTCTGTGTATTGCCCAGTCAGCTGGAACGGTAGAATATACCAACTGCACCTCTGCAGAGGGGTAAGACCCCACAACGAATGTCCAGGAAATAACACTAAACAATCTGATGGTGAGGTTCCAGTGATTCTGAGCTTTGATGAATGCGGAGCACTCCTTCATTGCCATTGCTCCCAGGTCCATTCTGGTCTGGAATGGTCGCACCTGATAGGGCCCTATCTATTGGTTAAATAAAACTAAACTGCTTACTTATGCTACACTGAATAGTTTGAATTATTTCTGTTTGACTAAACTTAATAGCTTGAAATACAAATATTTTTGACAATCAAATTGTGTACTTATGCAAAACTAAATTGTTTTAAATAGAACTGACCATTGGTATAAAAATGGATTTGGCGTTAAATAAACTACAAAGGTTGATATACCATAAAACCCAAACAACCAACCGACCAACCTGTATGCACAATAGGATTATGGGTACTACAAAGCAATACTTGAAACCATTTAGCAACGTGCGAATGAACGAATAGTGATTAATTTAATAATTAGTGTTAAATATCAATACTTGAAACCACCTCATTGTATGCAAACAAATCATTAACATAAAATAAAACTATTTGTGTTAGATTGCAATAATTGGGACTATTTAACTGTGTAGAAACAATAGCAATACTTGTGTGAAAACAAATTAGTTCTGACTCATTTAAAATAAAATTGCATTCAAACTATTCACTCACAAATGATATATGTGGAGCTATTTAATTGTGTGCTAACAAATGATTGATGTTAAATTAAATTATTAGTGTTACATTGCAATACCTGAAATCATTTAACTGTGTTCAAACAAATAATTTATAGTAAATAGATTTATTTATGGAAGAAACACTAGAAAACTGTGCAAAAGAATGAGGTCATGCTCGTTTACAATTGTTATCGACAAAATGTGTTTGCAAATCATATATATTTGATAAACGAGGTGCATACAATAAGTTTCCAGACTTTTTTCGTATGTGCACTTTTATTGATAGTACACACATGAAACTCTAGTCCCCTTCGAAATAATCTCCTCCGGCAGCAATGCACTTGTTGTACCGTTCCAACAACTTCTGGAAGGCCCCTTCGTCACAGCATCTTTCATCTCCTCAGCTATCTAATAGTGACAGCCTCTGAGCTTTGGGAATAACCAAAAGTCACAGGGAGCAAGGTCTGGACTATAGGGACGGTGATGAACCATCTTGGTGAAATAGTCTTGGACAAGGATGGAGTTGTGGACTGGTGTATTGTCCTGGTGGAAATACCACTGACCCAATTTGAAGAGTGCTGTCCTCCTCCGACGAAATCTCTTCCTGAACTCACTTAAAACCTCAGCATAGTAACCCTAAAACTAACCCTAACCCTTTGGCCAATCAACTCTGGTGTATTGACTTCCTTACTCCTCCCACACCTCTCATCATCCCTCACAGACTCCTTAAATCACTTATGCCACTCAAAAACTGATGCTCGATTCATGCAAGATAGTCCAAAAGCAGCCTGAAGCATTTCAGACGTTTCTGTGGCATTTTTCCAAGTTTAAAACAGATTTTTTTTGTATATCGTTCTTCTAAAGTGTTAGATTGCATTTTTGAAATTCATCAGTTGTGACAATCAGGCTATAATAGGGTGTATTCCAATTCCTGCTGTAGCTGTTCCTTTGAACCTGAAATTATAAACATTGGTCAGTCATCTTATATGAGATGGCAATAACATACATTTTAAATGCCCATACGAAAAAAGTCTAGAAACTTATCGTATGCCCCTCGTGTATGTCTAAGGAGGATTTGGTATCAAATAACCTACAATGAGTGATATGCGATAAAACCAAACCAAGACCAAATCCTATATGTTTAATATAAATGTATAAAGAGAATTTAGCATTAGATAACCTGCAAAGGTTGATATGCCATAAAATCCAACCAAACTAAACTCAGATCAACTCTTACCCGGTAAGAAATTCCCTGTTACGCTCAAATAGATTCTATTTTCAAAATATTGATCATTAATGTGGAGTGTGTTCGCCTATTGTCCGGGAAACCTGGGTTCAATCCCAGGTCGAGTCATACCAAAGACTTAAGAAATGGTACTTGAGGCCGCCTTGCTTAACACTCGGCATCATAAAATAAGGATCAAGGGTGAAGTGGAGCAATCCAGGGAAAGGAGTAACGCCCTTCACAAAACCTCGGTGTAGTAGCTATTGAAAAGAGAGCCTTCGAGTTACCCTCGACTAAGGTCGCCAATTTTACTTTTTACTTACTTTATATCATATAATTCGTTAGCCTCTAGGTATGAAAAGCTCCTTGACGGGTTTGCCTCTAAAATTGACTAATCAATCAATAAATCAATTTCTTGATGATAACACTTCTGCTCGATAAATTCAAAATGAAAATAGTAGTCCTAAAATGTATTTAATGATTAAAATGATTTCAGAAAAAGAGAAATATATTTGTCTACCATTAATAATTATAGCAGCGAATATGTATGTATTTAACCAACCCTTCTACTATGTGCTGGATGCGGCACAAGTTCAATTTTTAAGTAAATTCAGAATTTTTCTTCTAGACCATGCCCGTCATTGGCCTAGCGGTTAGAGTGTTTGTCAATGGCCTCGCAGACCTGGGTTCAATCCCAGGTCGAGTCATACCAAAGATTCAAAAAATGGTATTTGATGCCTCCTTTCTTAACACTCAGCATTATAAGGTACGGATCAAGGGTAAAGTGAAGCAATCCAGGGAGTGGAGTAGCGCCCTCCCCTACACCTTGGTGTAGTAGCTATCGAAAACGGAGCCTTCGGGTCACCCTCGACTATGGTCGCCAACTTACAATTTACTCATAATTGGAGAAAAAGTGAATTCATACCTTCTCCAATGGTATTAGCACTATGCGAAAGCCAAACAGTCAGGTCCAGGAATTGAACTCGGAACCCCGTTTCTAATTCTTGAATCATAAACAAACTTATTTGATTTTTCTATTCTGCTGGCATTTTCCCACGGTTGACTGTTTATCATACTTTTAAATTAAAAGAAAATTCATATCATTTACCGTGTTTAAGTTTTGATAGCAAGTGTTGGTATTGAAGCAGCGTCGACTTCATATTGCCTAACCATCATGACTAATGTATGTATATCAATATATACTCACCTAACTTTTCACACGGGAGGTGGAAATTCCTGTAACGTAGTGGCTAACATGCTGGACTGCGACATCGTATTAAGTGAATTCGAAATCCAGTCACGTAATTATGTTTACTTTAGAACTAAAACTCTTAAGAAAGGTGTGAATCTTCTTATTCTTTAGCTGTAGATTAAATAGTGTTATTATTGTTCTTCTGTAAGAAAAGATATGGCATCAAATAACCAAGAGGGTTGATCTACCATTAAACACAAAAACCAAAACCTTTCAAATGTGGTATGTGATATATAATTAATAAGCTTGGTTTAATTTGTTGTTATGTTGTTGGTTAGTTGGTTAGTCAAGCATTATTGCGGTGTTCAATGCCTAAGTCTGACTTTTTTGCAACCTCTTACATAGTTTCAAGTAATTAATAATAATAATAATAAAGCAAGAATAGATGAGACACAAGAAAACAGCAGATGTTGGTTATGTGGTGATAGAGACGAAACGATCAATCACATAATAAGAGAGTGCAGTAAATTAGCGTGGAAAGAGTATAAAACTAGACACGACTGGGTGGGCAAGGTGATCTAATTGGAATTGTGTAAGAAATTAAAGTTTGACCATACGAATTTATGATATATGCACTACCCAGAATCTGTCCCGGAGAATGAGACACACAAACTCCTCTGAGATTTTGAGATTACCTAATGTCAGCCAGATGACTAGAGCTAGTAATAATCACAAAAAAAAAGAAAAGAACTTTCCACATTGTGAACTTTGTTATCCCGGTTGACCACTGAGTAAAATTGAAAGAAAGAGTAAAGATTGATAACTACCTTGACATTACTAGAGAATTGAAAATACTGTGGAACATGAAAGTGGCGGTTATACCAATCGTAATTGATGCTCTTGGTACAGTCAACAAAATATTGGTACAAGGACTGGAGGACTTGGAAATTAGAGGACGAATGGAGATCATCCAAACTACAGCATTATTGAGATCGCTCAGAATACTGAGAAGAGTCCTGGAGACTTGAGGAGTGTTGCTCTCTCTCAAACTCTTGCGAGAAACTATCGGTTAACGCTGGTCTGAAAAACTCGAAAAGGAGTAATAAAGGCAATAGAATAGCAAATGTAGATTATGTTTACGCAATAGATTTGCAAGTGTATATCATCTTCATCATGTCGTGCCGCTAGCACGGATATCCCAGACCCTCTCTCACCAATTTTCCCTATCGTTCATCGCCTCTGGGAGGTCTTCAGGGCTAGATCCCGTATCCTCTAAGCTGCTGTATGTATGTTCTAGCTGGTCGTCCTATTTTTGCCCGGCCATATGTGGGAGTCCATAGGAGTACATCACGTATGAGCTTGTCCCTGCTTCTCCAGCAGTGTTCTACATGTCTGGTTCGTCTAACTTGGATAGTTTTCGTGATGGGAGGCAGGTGGCCGTATAGTTGGTGTCTTGTGGGGTGTTGCCGCCAGGACTTGTTCAATATTGCTCGCAGCATTCTTGTATAATTGCCGTCTAGCTTCTTCTCCAGCCGTTTTGTTAGTGTCCATGTAGTGCATCCATATAGCAGTATCGATACAACAGCTGCCTGTGGGGATTGTGACGAAACCATTTATAATACAATAAGTAAATGTATCAGACAAGCATTAAACCAGTATAAGACTAGACATGATTGAGTGGGAAACAGGATCCACTGGGAATTGTGCAAGAAATTGAAATTTGACTATACTTCCAAATGTTACATGCTCATCCTGGAGAATGAGAAGCTTAAAATTCTCTGAGATTTTGAGATAGACAGATCACCCAATCTGGGCCGACGGAAGACCAGACTTAGCGATACTTAAAGACAAAAACAAACAATATGCCGTATAGTGGACTTTGGCATCCACCAGAAAACAGAGTAAAAATCAAAGAAAAGAACGGGAGAAATAAGTACTTGGACCTAGCTAGAGAACTAAAAAAAGCTGCGGAACATGTGGGTGCCGGTCATAATAATTGTAACTAGAGTGTTTGGAACGGTCCTCAAAGCCGTCAAACGGGGTCTGGAAGAGTTGTAAATGAGAAGACGGATTGAGACTATAGTTAAGATCAGACAGAAAGGTGAGAAGAGCCCTAAAGACTTGCTATTACCCATAATCCAGTGAAAGATCATCAGCGAATGCTGTGAGAGGAACCCTCAACGAGTGTAATAATCATGATAATAATAAACTATGGAACATGAAGTTGATGGTGATACCAGTTTTAATTCGTGCACTTGGAATAATCCCCACAAAAGATTAGTAAAGAGACTGGAAATCTATCAAATCAAAGGACAAATAGAGGCGATCCAGACTACAGCATAATTACGATCGATCAGAATATTGTGAAGAATCCAGAAAACTTGAGAGACTCACTCTCTCTCAAACTCAAATCAAAGAACATCAGCTAACACTAGAGTGAAAAACTCTCAAAGTATATAATAATAATAATAATAATAATAATAATGATGATGATAAAACTCCCATGGAACTTTGACATACAAACAGATCACCTTATCTCATCCAGAAGACCAAAACTTATAGTAATCAGCAAAAAAAAGAGAACTTGCAGAATTATGGACTTTGCTGTACCGGCTGACCACAGAATAAAACTAAAAGAAAGTGAAAAGAAGGATAAGTACCTGGACCTTGCAAGGGAATGGAAAAAACTATGGAACATGAAGGTGACGATTATACCAATTGGTGCATTCAGTACAGTAACTAAAGGATTATTGGAGGGAATAGAGGACTTGGAAATAACAGGACGAGTGGAGACCATCCAAACTACAGTATTATTGAGAATGGTCAGAATACTGAGAAGAGTCCTGGAGACTTGAGGAGACTTGCTGTCACTCAAACTCCAGTGAAAGACCATTAGCTAAAGCTGATGTGAAAAACTCCCAAAGAGTAAATAATGATAATAATCTCACAGTTTTATAGTCCCCAACATTCCTAACCAATCCTAATAATTTCCAACAGATCCACTTGATCCATAAACAGAACTCTCACCAGTACTTCTATTCAGAGTTTGAGTCGACCAGGAAGTAATTGCCTCGAAGTGGTGACTCCAAATTTCATAATAGAAGCTTCATCATCGGATACGTTTTTATTTTATACCCAAAATACAAAAAGCGCAGCAGATTCATTCCTGTCTCTCGAAAAAATAATAACAGTTTACGAAAGTATGTTCTTGATTTAGTGCACTGTGTCACAAATCTACACTGAACTGAAAATATTTTACTTTGTATATTTAAGTAGAATTTTCCGTTTCAAAAACAATTACTAAACAAACGATATGATTCAGTTTTATTTCCTAATATTTTCTTTAAACTTTTGATAATATGCATTATCATGATTCTTCTGGGAAAATATTGGGCAAATTATCGTCACTTTCACAATATTTGAGCTGTTCTGGTGGTAGCATCAACTTTTAAGGCATATTTCTCTTCAGACAAACGTGTAATTCATTCTATTTGTCTCCAAACCCAAATCCGCTCGTCTACTTAATCGTCATCTTCAGTCTCATTCGTGAGTTAAGCATCGACGCTTTAGCCTCATCTCAAGTTTCACAAAATAATTTCCTGAATGTCTTTTATGCTTTTTTTCTTTCTTCTCGTAGATCTCTACAAAAGCTATTGCTGCTATATTTTCCCCCGTTGTTTGATGTTTATTTTGATTCTTTCATGTACAGTCTTCATTGTAAGTAAAAGTAAAGTTGGCGACAGTAGTCGAGGGCGGCAAGAAGGCTCCCTTTTCAATAGCTACTTCACCGAGGTGTAGGGGAGGGCGCAACTCCTTCCCAGGATTGCTCCGCTTTACCCTTGATACGTACCTTATATTGTTGAGTGTTAAGCAAGGAGGTATCAAGTACCTTTCTTAAAGTCTTTGGTATTACGCGACCTGGGATTCAACCCAGGTCACTCGGACCATTGGCGAACACTCTACCCACTAGGCCAATGAGCCGGTTTAGGCGACGCTAATACACCATACATTGGCTCTTCGGCTAATTGTGTGATCTAAAAGGTGTGCTGGAGTCGTACTTAGAAAAATGACTAAAGTGCTGGACTGCAGGCTTGCAATAAACAGTTCAACCTCCATTAACACTACTAGGTTCATTGTGAAAGGTATAAATTCCCTTATCCCCACCCTCATTACTGTTCTTCTACAAGTATGGCTTTGGCATAAAATTAATCTCGAAGGTTGATATGCCATTAAACAAAGAAACCAAATAGTCAAAACAGATATTCTGTGTGTGATTTAAATTACATCAGGTGGTACATCTGATACTATACAATGAGTCATGTAACCGTACATTAATGTTCAACTTGTCTCCCCATTTGTGACTTGTTGATGATTGTAAGTTGATTCTCTGGTCTAAGGACGCCTTCTCCACCCTAGGCTATATCTGCTTAGCAGGGTTGACTTTATTGCTCAGAATCTGAGGAACCCTAGAAGTGGAATGCCGATGAGACTAAGCATTTTTTTAAATCAGCTGCTGATGCCTCGATTTGTGATTAGCTCCACTCTGTAAACTACTGTGTGTCCTATATTGATTTGGTGGGAGGTCAGTTAAATTCCCTTCCCTAATATACTCATTACTTTAAGGTCCACTTTGACCCGAAGCGAAAGATCCTGTTAGAATCCTGAATTTGAGTTGAATAGATTCGTTGAAAATTATTGGTATTGACATTAGTTTGGTTTGTTTTTATGGCATATCAACCATTGTTGGTTATCTAATGCCAAATCCATTTTTATACATATAAACAGTTCTATTTCAAACAATTCAGTTTAACATAAGTACATATTTTAGTTCTATTTGACCCATAGATAGGACCCTATCAGATGCTACCACTCCAGGTCAGAGTGGACCTAGGAGCGATGGCAATAAGCGGGTACTGAGCATTCCCTAAAGCTCTTGCGTTACTGGAGCCTCATCATCAGCTTGTTTAATGTCATATCTTGGACATTCCTTGGGGGAGTTTTAACCCTCTGCAAAGATGCAGTCAGTGTAATTCTTCAGCCCCAGCTGAATGGGCCCTATTGGTATTGAATTGGCATGCTTGAATGCATATAACTGTGTGCAAACAAATTTCTATGATCATCAAACTGGAATAGGTACAAGTGGGTGTAAATTATTAATATTTGATAAAAACATTTGAAACCATGTTGCAGTAAAACTACGAAGAATTTGTGTGATAGGGGAATAATTAATACCATCTAACTGTGTAAACAAATTATTATTGACTAATAAAAAATTGCGATTGAAATAAAAAGATTGCAATTGTACGTTGAAAATATTGTCATGATTATATTTCGAACATCAGGAAATTAATCAAATTACACAAATTGATATGCCATTATATAAACTAAACCTAACGAAACCAATATCTATTTCATCATCCATCTAAGTATTGAGTTGAGTGATAACTTGTTAAACTTCGGCAATCATTCGAGAACCGGTATTTCATCCTGACACGACCATATATATATATATATATATATATATATATATATGTGCGTGTGTGTGTGTGTGTGTGTGTGTGTGTGTGGAGATAGAGAGAGAGAGAGAGAAAAGAGAGAGAAATAATGGAAGTGACGGTGTTCAAAAATGTATGGAGACATTGATTTATTACAAATATAATATTTATTAAGATTTATTTAATTTTTATGAGCCAAGTTAAGAGAGACAAGTATAGAATAATTTAAAGTATCGCAGGTGTTCGAACTGATGATCGTTCTGGTCCAACTACTGGTGATAACGTGAACAGACGGAATTGCAAACATCACTGAGTTAACGCAGGTGTTCAAACGGATGCCCATTCTGTTTAAGCCATTGCTGATAGGCGTAAACAGATGGAATTGGAAACTTCACACATCGTTTCAATTGGTATTTGCGTGCATTCTGCTTCAACTCAATGATTACTGCAGGTTTTGTGCTATAAAGTTTAATGGCTTAATTAAATGCCTCAATTGAGAGTACTATGCAGCTCAGAACCAGCAGGATATGGTTGACCACAAGGGAAACTTACTCAGAGGTTAAAGTGTGGTATTAGTTATAAGTGTTGGTTGTAATTAACCGTTCTGTGCCTGTATTTCAACACTTAATTTCCAAATTTCTATTGGGTCATATGTAGCACACAATCGACAGACAGAAAGAGCTATATTAACATCTCTTTCTTCTTCTCACTCTCTCTCTCTCCACACACACACACACACACACACACATATATATATATATATATATATATATATATATATATATATATATAAGAGAAAAAAGGAAAGTAATCCAACGGTACATAAATATGAATATGTTAAAAAAATATATTCAAATAATATATTCATTTAATTGTGGATAATATGCAAATGTTTCGCCTTTATTTCAGAAACTATCTTTAAGGTGGTGTTATGTGATGATGGCTCATCCCTAAAATTGTCTTGTCCTTAGCGAACTGTAATCGTTAGTATCATTCTGTTTCAATTTAAAATGATTTTCTCAATGTTATCAAATATCTTATGATATCAAATGATAAGATAACACTGAAAGTTTGGCATATCATCTATATACGAATAAATGCATTCTATGGAAATATTGTTTTGTTATATATATTTATATATATATGGTTGTGTAAGTGCGTGTATGTATTTGTGTATTTAAACTCCATTTCACATGGATTAAATGTGGCACAACTTCAATTTTTTCAAGTGGATTTCTATAGGTTATCCTATTGTTGTTTAGCATACCTACGTTAAAGAGCCCAGTCTTCTTTTCTATTTCCCTAAAACTGGAGAGAGAATAGTGGGATGCGTAGCTTTCCTAACATGAAATTCGAACCTCCAGGATTTGAACACGAGTTGTTGTGCGTATTTTCTACAGCAATAGCCATTTCATTACATAGTGTACATGGTGAAACTGTTTTCATCGTAAGACTCGAGTTCAAACCTAGATAGAGCTGTTTATATTTCACCTAGCGTTAATACTTTCGAGAAAGGTATGAATCCAACTATTTTCCATCCAGCTATGGTTAAATAGTAGAACAGATAGGACTCTTTAACCTAGATATGGCAACCGATCTAGGAGAAGAAAAACGCTAATTTCAAATCTTTTAAGCTCTGCTTAAAAAATGACCTTGTATCACAAATTGATTGCACGGAAGGTTTGGTTAGGTTTGGTTTAGCTTTATGGCTTATCAACCGTAGCATATTATTTATTAGTAAATCTAGTTTATACTTATATATTAGATGAATATGATTTGTAAACATAAGTCAACTAAGTTAAATGGTTCCAAGTATTGCTATGTATCTCTAACAATTCAATTAAACATCAGCCATTTGTTTACACAGTTAAATGATCAAACAGTTCTATTTCAAACAATTAAATTTAACTTTAGTCAACAAAGTTAAATGGTTCCAGGTATTGCTATGTATCTCTAACAATTCAATCAAACATCAGTCATTTGTTTTATACTCAGTTAAATGATTAAACAGTTCTATTCCATACAATTCAATTTAGTATACGTCTTTTGTTTTCACTCACTTTTAAATGTCAGACAGTTTTATTTGTCTCATAGATAAAACTTTTCTGGTGTTACCACTCCGGGCCAGAGTGGACCATGGAGTGATAGCAATGAAGGGGTACTCTGCATTCCCTAAATATCCAGCATTACTCTAGCCTCACCATTCGATTGTTAAATATCATATCCTGGGATATCGTTGGGAGGAGTCTTGCTCACTGGACGGAGGGTTTGGTTAATAAATATATATAGATAGATGCAGAGACGCCCACAAACACACGCCCAACACACACACACACACACACTTTTTTTTTTCTTTATGTTATATATATATATATATAAAGATATATATATATATATATATATATATAACACGAATAAAATTTCATTGCAGAAACAATACCGAGGAAACAACGAAAGATTTTAGATAAATCAAGACAAAAAATGTGGACCGGAAGTTTCCATTATAGAAGCTTGGAGAAAATCGTTTCCTTTCTCTTTTTCCCTCTATTAATTAAATCTGCATTTTGCACTGGCCATTAACGACATCCAAGCATTTTTTGACGGAGTAGATTTACTGATAGATAGCTCTATCAGCTATTCAAGGAAGTGTAAAGCTATCTAATCAGAAGAGGTGAGACTGGTTAGTTCTTAAAATAAACATCACGAGTCTAATAGCTGTCAAGATTGTAGATTCTTTGAATGACGAAGAAAACAAAGAAAGGAGCTATAACTTTAAGAGTAAAAATAAAATAAAAGGTTCCCAGTAAGAGCTGAATAACGTAAACGTATAAGCCGGCTCACTGGCCTAGTGGGTAGACTTTTTCGCCAATGGTCCGGGAGACCTGGGTTCAATCCCAAAACTTTAAAAATGGTACTTGATACCTCCTTGCTTAACACTCAGCAATATAAGGTACGTATCAAGGATAAAGTAGTGCAATCCAGGGAAAGGAGTTGCACCCTCCTCTACACCTCAGTGTAGTAGCTATTGAAAAGGGAGCCTCCTGGTCCCCCTTGACTACGATCGCCAACTTTACTTATAAAAGACTGGAGCAAAAGTAAACCAGTGAGCAGAAAAGAAAGCTTTATACAGAAAAATAAAAAGTAAAAAAAAAAAAAGAATAATGAGTTGGTTGGTTGGTTGGTTGGTTTTTAAGGGCATGTCAACTTTTGCGGGGTTTAAGGCCGAATCCTGGTTATATATATTATTAGTAAGCGAATAATTTGTAGATGAATTTATATTCATATATATATTCATATATACGCTCCCCTCTCCCTGGGGTTGAGCACTCTAGCGAAGGAATTAACGGCTGCCACTTGCTTAATGCAAAGCTCTTTTAATGAATTGAGCACTCTGGTATCCGGTAAGGCTAAATGTAAACAAACGAAATTTACTACATAATGCTTTATAATTCTCAAGCTGATGTATGTCAACTGCTCGCTGAGCGGTATGCTACTAAGTCTAACGTAAAGTTGGGTGGGTTTCGATCCAGCTTCAAACGTCCTATGTGTCAAGCTACACTGAAGAGTTGTGATACAGTTGTGAAACAGTCTGTCTATGGATGACAATATATATATATATATATATATACATGGAAAGAAAGAAAGAAAGAAAGAAACCAAAATGAATGGATTTGTTAATTGCTATTAACTATGAATAGCCTTGTCTGACAAAAGACCTTAATAGCAGCAGTCAATGGCGACGCGCCTAATGATACTTTCTAGGCTACCTGTTAACCTTTGCATTATGGTTACGTGTCTAAAATGTTATATATATATATATATATATATATATATATATATATATTACAGCTGTATATGGTTGGCATTATCTCACTTAGTAAGTTTGTGGCAGACCAAATACGGAAAAAATTGAAGAGTGCTCAATATATGTGATAGAGCCATTATATAATAACAATGAATAAATATAAATAAAAAAGAGTTATACACAAACTCAACGTAAGCATTCATCTGACTGCATTTTTCTTTTTCTCGCGATTTTTCTGATATCTTTCTTTCTATGCCTGATGATTGTCATATTAAAGACAGCACAAAACCAGTGGTCGCAGATGAACCTCCATGCTATTAGGTATATATAAACACGAACATAAATATATATATATATATATATGTGTGTGTGTGTGTGTGTGTGTGTGTGTCGATGCCTCTGTATCTGTGTCTGTGTCTTCATGCATGTGCTTATCTGCGAATGTATCAGCGTTATGTGTGTGTGTGAGTGAAAGAGAAAGAGAAGGAGAAAGAAACTATCTTATCATTGTATAAATTCAGGAGTTTAGTTCAACCGAAAAGGACATCGAAACCAGGTTAACGAAAGCATGGATAGCTATCAATAGGCTATCGATTATATGGAAATCAGACCTGACCGATAAAATGAAACGCAGTTTCTTACAGGCAGCGGTCACATCGATACTGCTGTATGGCTGCACTACATGGACGCTAACAAAACGGCTGGAGAAGAAGCTAGACGGCAATTACACAAGAATGCTGCGTGCAATCTTAAACAAGTCCTGGCGGCAACACCCCACAAGACACCAACTGTACGGCCACCTGCCCCCTATCACGAAAACTATTCAGGTTAGACGAACCAGACATGCAGGACACTGCTGGAGAAGCAGGGACGAACTCATAAGAGATGTACTCTAATGGACCCCCACACATGGCCGTGCAAAAGCAGGACGACCAGCACGAACATACATTCAGCAGCTATGTGAGGATACGGGATGTTGTCCTGAAGACCTACCTAGGGCGATGAACGATAGGGAGGAGTGGCGAGAGAGGGTCAGGGATATCTGTGCTACCAGCGCGATATGATGATGATGATGAGTTAAGACCACAATAGTTTATGTGAGATTATCGTGCTTATAACAAGGTGCCCGTGGTGTAATGGTTATCGTCGTAGGAATTGGACACGACGATACGAGTTCAAATCCTGGACGAGACTGATTGCATTTCACATAGCACTAATACCCTTGGGAAAGGTATGAATCCAATTATTCTCCCTCCAGCTATGGGTAAATAGTAGGACAGACTAGGTTCTTCAGCCTTGGTGAGGCAACTAGTCTAGGAGAAGGAAAACTCTGAATTCAAACCTGTTAAACTCCGCTTAAAAAATTGACCTTGTGTCATATCCTGCCCGAGCGGAGGGGTTGGGTAAATATGATAACAAGGTACCCAAACAGATACATTTATTTAGATAGATAGATAGAGAGATAGATAGATAGATAGATAGATAGATAGATTCGTTGGATAGTTGGCTGTATTTTATGGCCTATCAATCCTTATAAGTTATTGAATGCAAAATTAGCACACACACACACACATATATATATATATATATATATATATATATATATTGACTATATGTTAAATATGTACTTGTAAAGTAATAGTTTGGTTTGGTGTGGTTTGGTTTTATGGCATCACAACCATTGAAGGTTATTCAATGCCAAGTCCGGTTTATACCTATATATTTGATACATATCATTCGTAAACACATGTCAACAAAGATAAATAGTACTAAGTATGGGTAGGTATCAGTAACAATTCAAGTAAACATCAGTCATTCGTTTAAATAGTGAAATGATCTATCCGTTCTACTTCAAACATTTTAATTTAGCATTAGTCACCAAAGTTGAATGAATTCAAGTATTGCTATGTATCACTAACAATTCACTAAAACATCAGTTATTTGCTTACTCACAGTTGAATGATCTAATTGTTCTATTTCAAACCATTGAATTTAGCATCGTCGTTTGTTTGTACTCACTTCAAATGTCAAACAGTCCTATTTGACCCATACAGAGGAACCTACCAGGTGCAACCACTCTGGGCCAGAGTGGATCTAGGAACAGTGGCAATGATGGGGTATTCCACATTCCCCAAGCTCTAGTATAATAGGAGCCTAACCATCAGATTGTTTTGTGTCGTGTTCAGGACAATCGTTGGCAGGGGTCTTACCCCTCTGCAGAGAGGCAGTCGATGTATTCTACATCCCCAGCTGATTGGGCTGAAGAGTTTGGCGGCAACATTTTTAAACCAGCAAGAGTTTATTTGTTTGTCCATAGTTTTAAGTATTGTTATTTAACTCTAATAATTGTCGTCAATATTATTCATTCATTTGTGCACGGTTAAATGGTTCCAAATATTGCAATAGAATATTAATTATTCAATTTCACATCAATCATTTATGTGCACACACATGAATGGTTTCAAGTATTGTAAATAATTAACTTTTATTTCACCCATAGATGGGATCCCAACAGATACTACCACTCCAGGTCAGAGTGAATCTGGAAATGATATCAATGAAGAAGTAGTCCACATTCTCCAAATGTTCAAAACTGAAGCCTTTCTATCAGATGTTTTAGTGACATATAAGGACACTGGTTGGAGGTGGATATTAGCCCTCTGAAGAGATGCAGTTACCATATTCTAACGTTCCAGCCGACTGGGGAGATAGATAGATAGATAGATAGATTGATTGATAGATATCAATTTCTGTTAAAGCACCTAAATACATCAATGCAAATGAGAAAAAATAGAAAAGAGGAAAAACAGGTTTATAAAATTGAAGGTTGCTTGGTTGGTAGGTTGGTTGGGTTTTTGTGGCATATCAACCTTTATTAGTTATTTAACATCAAATCCATTTTTACACAAATAATCAGTTCTGTTTTAAACAATTCGTACACTATGAGTACACGGTTTAAATATCAAAAACATTTCTATTTCAAGCTATTCAGGTTATTCAAACAGTTCTAATTCAGCCAATTCAGTTTAGTATAAGTATAGATTTTGTTTACACACTGTAAATTGTAAAAACAGTTCTATATAGAACAATTCAGTTTAGCGTAAGTACAGTTTCAATGTCAAAACAGTTCTGTTTCAAACGATACAGCTTAGCATAAGCACGCAGTTTAAATGTTAGTACACAGGTTAATTGTCAAAAAAACATTTCTATTTCAAGCTATTAAGTTTAGTCAAAAAATTTCTAATTCAAACAATTCAGTTTAGCATAAGTATGCAGTTTAGTTCTATTTAACCCATAGATAGGGCCCTATCAGGTGTTACCATTCCGATCCAGAACGAACCTAGAAGCAATGGTAATGAAGGGGTGCCATCTCTTTGTTTAGTGTCATATACAGGGCACTCGTTGATGGGGGGGTCTTACCCCTCTGCAGAAATGCAGTCAGTGTATTCTACAGTCCCAGCCCCTTGGGCAAATATAAAATTGAAGGAAATATGAGCAGAGGGAGAAAAATTGAATAAATGCAAAGAATGAGAAAGCAAGGGATTTTAATATGATACTAGAAAAACAGAAAAACAAACTGTTAAAAAAAGGCTGTTTAGTAATAATAATAATAATAATAATAATAATAATAATAATAAACATCTCACACAGCAAAACCTGGACATGGCTAAGAAACGGAAACTTTAAGAGAGAAACATAACCTCTCCTAATGGCTGCTCAAAACAGCGCCATAAGAACCAATCATGTCAAAGCGAGAATAGATAAGACGCAACAAAATAGCAAATGCAGACTATGCAGTGACTGAGATGAAACCATCAATCATATTATAAGCGAATGTATCAAATTGGCACAGAAGGAGTACAAGACTAGACACGATTGGGTGGGGGGACAAGGTGATCCACTGGGAGATGTGCAAGAAATTTAAATTTGACCATGCCATCAAATGGTATATGCACAACCCAGCACCTGTCCTAGAAAATGACATGCACAAACTCCAGTGGGATTTTGATATACAAACGGATCACCTAATCTCGGCTCGAAGACTAGACCTTATAATAATCAGCCAAAAAGAAGAGACTTTGCAAAATTGTTGACTTTGCTGTCCCGGCAGACCACAGAATAAAGCTGAAAGAATGTGAAAAGAGAGATAATTACCTCGACCTTGCTAGAGAATTGAAAAAACAATAGAATATGAAGGGGACAATTATACCAATGGTGATGGGTGCTTTTGGCACGGTAACTAAAGGATTATTAAAGGGCCTGGAAGATTTAGAAGTCGGCAGCCGAGTGGAGATCATCCAAACAACAGCATTATTGAAAACGGACAGAATACTGAGAAGAGTCCTGGAGACTTGAGGAGACTTGCTGTCATTCAATCTCCAGTGAAAGACCATCAGCTTACGCTGATGTGAAAAATTCTAATAAGTAATAATGATAATAATAAAGGGTGTTTGATAATAATAATAATAATAATAATAATAATAATAATAATAATAATGTCAGTTTTATAATAATAATAATAATAATAATAATGTAAAACTGATAAATAAATAAAGAAACATGACAGAAAGAAGAAAATAAAAAATAAAAAGTTTATCGCTTTATAAAGGAAAACAACTGAAAAAAGCAAGCAAGGAATAATAAAGAAATAAAAGAAGAGAGATAACGATGAGAATTTATAATGAAGTTAAAAGAAAGAAAGAAAGAAAGAAAAGTGAATAAGGGAACGTTGAAAACAGAAATAATTATGAAAAATAGAAAGAAATGCAGAAAAGATTAGAGGAGATATAAGAAAGAAAGAAAGAAAGAAAGAAAGAAAGAAAGAAAGAAAGAAAGGAAACTCAAGCGTAAACCAGAAAGGATGAAGGAAAAGGAATGAATGGGAAATGGCCGAAAGGAAAATAAAAAGAAAAAAGAAAAAAAGAAAACTCAAGCGTATATCTGGTTAGTTTGTAAAAATTACTAATGGAAAGAAAGAAAGAAAGAAAGAAAGAAAGAAAGAAAAGAAAGAATTGAAAAAGAAGAAATCAAGATGACAAAACAAAAGAAAACACCAAACTAAAAATCACTTACCTAGAAAAGTGCAAATCAACACAAAGCTTTAATCTCTAAATTCAGTTTTTCCGCTGAAGTTTGCTCGATAGTCGACGTTGAAATAAAAATTGATGACGCCATTTGATAAAAGAAGACAACAGGTTGGGGAGGCCGATGTTAATGGCAAGTCAAGTGAAATGAGACAAACAATTCAAGTCAGCGATTGAGTAATCCGACCACACACACAGCCAGACGAAATGACCGATAGGCGAGAAAAATGAGCGGCTAGTTTTCTCGTAATTGTTCGTCACCTGAAAGTTTTTAAAAACAGAAATCGAACCCGCCCTTTTACACGCGCGCGCGCGCACACACACACACACACACACACACATACACACACATAAAATTATATATACGCATGGGAGGAGACCCAGTATGTGTAATGGTTAATGAGCTAAACTGCTGCCTCTAATTAAGGGAGCTCGAACTCTAGTTGCGCTATAATGTTCACTATAATGTTCACTTTCGGACACTTGGGAAAGGCATGAACCCCTTTATATCTCAAACTACAAGCTATATCGTATCACTACAGTTCTTCTGCAAGGAGAGCTTTGGCATTAAATAACCCACGGAGGTTGATATGCCATTAAACAAAGAATCCAATTGACACACACACACACACACACACACACACACACACACACACACACACACACACACACATATATATATGTATATGAATTCTTTTGTTTTCTGTCTGACGTGCTTGAATAAGCGAAATAAATCTATAATGGAAACGGAATACTCTTTCTAAATTTCTTGTTATATATATATATATATAGTCATCCACAGACTGATCTGTTTAGTTCTATCAGAACTCATCGGTGTGGCTAGACAGTATCTTCCCGTAGCTGGGATCGAAACCCGGTTGACTTAAACGCCAAGCCAAAGCTTCTAACCATACAGCCGCGAGGAGATATTAGCTGCAAAGTAAATTTTAAACGGTTATGAATCACAATTACTATTGCTGACATACACCCGTTCAACGGTTGCCGAGACCTCAATTCATCTACGAAGAGGCTTGCAATAAACGCTAATGGCAACACGATTACTTCTTCGCCAGAGAACTCAACCCCACGTGGGTAGGGGAGTATATATCTCTATAGTCATCCATATATATATATATATATATATATGAGCACTCGAGTAGGGGATTGCCAGCCGCCACATACCCATAAATGTAAATCTCTTCTCATGAATAAAATAGCCTATAGCGTATATGTAAAAAGATTTACCAAAAAAAAAAAAATTCCTTCGCTTACGCTGATAATGACGATAGCTTGGGAATAAGATATCCGACTCAGGTAAAGTTAGCCGGGTTTCATTTCCAGCTTGAAGCATCTTGCATGTTTAACCACACTGAAGAATTGTGATTCAACAAAACAGTTTGTCGGTAGATGACTATAAATATATACATATACATCCCCATGGGAAACCATAAATTCATTGGAAGAGTTGTTCCTTTCTAGATTCTTTTGAATAGTTTCGAGAGCACCTGCTTTGATTGGTATCACTGTCACTTTTATATTCCATAATTTTTTTCAGCCCTCTGGCAAGATACGGGTATTTATTTTGTTTTTCTCTTATCTTTTTTTGACTCGGTGACCGGTTGGGACGTCGAAATCTTCTAGATGACAAATTTTTCTTTTTCTCTTTTTCTTTCTTTCTGAAGGCCAGTTCTGGGGATACATTTTAAACTCAAAATCCCTGAGAGTTTTACTCTTTTTTAAAGCAGATTCATGTTTGTGTATATACCAACTGTGAGTATTGTCAAATCTAGGGTCTTCGTGGTTGTTCAAAAGGCTCCATCTATACTGGGAGTTAACGTTTCTTACAGGGGAGATTATTATTATTATTATTATTATTATCTATTTACTCCTTGTGAGTTTTTCACAGAAGTTTGAGGGACAGCAAGTCTTCTCAAATCTCCAGGACTCTTTTCAGTATTCTGGTCGATCTCAATAATGCAGTAGTTTGGATGGTCTCCTCTCGTCCTGTTATTTCCGAGTCCTTTGGTCTCTTTATCAATCCTTCAGTGATTGTACCAAAAGCACCAATTAAAGTGGAAACAATCGTCTCTTTCATGTTCCACAGTTTGTTTTTTTTTAATTTTTTCAATTCCCTAGCAAGGTTCTGTTACTTATTCTTCAATTTTACTCTGTGATCAGCCGGAACTGTCAAATCCACAATTTTACAAAATCTCTTTTTTTTATATTATTATTATTATTATTATTGTTATCTCCTTTGGGGTTTTTCACATCAGCGTCAGCTGGTGGTCTTTCACGGGAGTTTGGGTGAGAGCAAGTCACCTCAAGTCTCCAGGACTCTTTTCAGTATTCTGGCCGTTCTCAATAATGTTTTTGTCTCCACTAATCCACCAACTTCTAAGTCTTCCAGTCCGTTTAGTAATTCTTTTGTTACTGTGCCCAAAGCACCAATCACAATTGGTATAATTGTAACCTTCATGTTCTATAGTTTTGTCAATTCCCTTGCAAGGTCGTGGTACTTATCCTTCTCTTTACATTATATCAGTTTTATTCTGTGGTCAGCCGGAACAGCAAAGTCTCTTTTTTTTTGTTGATTATTATAAGGTCTGATCTTCTGGCCGAGGTTAGGTGATCCATCTGTACGTCAAAGTCCCATAGGAGTTTATGTGTGTTATTTTCTAAGACAGGTGCATTTACCGTTTGTTAGTATGGTCAAATCTAAATTTCTTGCACATCTCCCAGTGGACCACCTTACCAACCCAGTCGTGTCTAGTCTTATATTCCTTCTGTCCCAATTTGCTATATTCGCTTATTATGTGATTGATGGTTTCATCTCTGTCACCGCATAACCGACATTTACTGTTTTGTTGTGTCTAATCTATACTCGTTTTGATATTATTGGTTCTTATGGCGTTGCTTTGTGCTGCAATTAGGAGAGATCCTGTTTCTCTCTTAAGGTTCCCGTTTCTTAGCCAGGTCCAGGTTTTCTGTCAAAGCTATTAAACACAAATCAATTAAATTTCAATATCTGAACGCGTGCAGATACTAAGTGTTCAATCTTTTGTTGTTCTATCATATCTAATTTAAGTTGAAAATATCCCATACAGTCGTTAAAACCTGCGCTTATATTAATTTGTACTCAAATAACATTTGCTAGGGTTTTCTATTTGCATTTTAGATTGGCTGAATCTCGAATTCTAGTTCGTAATAAATCTTATTACTTTTCTGATGAGATATCAGAAAGCACCCTTAACTGAATGATTTTGCCTAGTCGGCTGGGCTGTAGGATACACCGACTGCATCTATGCAGAGGGGTAAGACCCCACCACCATCAATGTGTGTCCTGTATGTGACACTAAACAATCTGATAGTGAGGTTCCAGTGATGCTGGAGTTTTGGGAATTCAGAGTACCCCTTCAATGCCATTGATCCCAGGTCCACTCTGACCCGGAATGGTAGCACCTGAAAGGGCCCTATCTATGGGTTAAATCGAACTAAACTGCATACTTATGCTAAACTCAATTGTTTGAATTAGAACTGTTTGACTAAACTGAATAGCTTGAAATAGAAATGTTTTCGACAGTTAAACTGTGTACTTACATATAAACTGCTTACTAATGCTAAACTGAATTGATTGAATTGGAACTATCTTTTGACATTAAAACTGTCCTTACGCTAAACTGAATTGTTTAATATAGAACTGTTTTGACATTTAACTGTGTGTAAACCAAATCTATACTTATATTCAAGTAAATTAGTTGAATTAGAGCTGTTTGACTAAATTGAATTGTCTGAAATAGAATTGATTATTTGTTTAAAAATGGATTTGGAATTAAAAAACCTACAAAGGTTGATATGCCATAAAACGTAACCAACCAACCAAATTAACTGAATGACTAGCTTTTGTCCTTTTTCTTTACCAATTCGGGACTATACCAAGCACGTCACAAACAATTGGTTTTATCATTACTTTTATTTATTTATTTTTAGTTGTTCGCTAAAGTCAAGTTAGTTTTACTAATGTTGATTATTATGTCGTTCTTATCATAGTCTATTAAAACAGTGGTATATACAATATGAAATCTTCTTTACTTTGTTTATGATGAATAGAAGTAGTCTCCTAGCCTTGGTTCGGAGATCCTTTTGAAATAAAAAGTCCCCAAAACATTTACTTTTTATTTCTGAAGAACATTTTAGTTTATCACATGCAAGTTTTTACCCAAGTAACTACAGTTTCAATGAAGTTCGAGTGACAACAAGTGTCCTCAACTCCCCAGGACTCTTCCTAATGTTGTAGCCCATCTCAACAGTGATATCGTCAAAACAGTTGCAATTCTTTCTAAAATTTCCAGTTCCCTCATTCCTTTTTCCCCAAGTTCTTTGGAACAGTTCCAACGACACTTATCCTGATCACTATAACTGCCAACACCATGTTCTGCTATGCCTTTTTTTTTTTTTTTGGCTCTCGGACAAGGTCTAGGTATTTTTCTAGTTTTTCACTTGCCTTCATTTCAACTCTGTGGTTTGTGAAACAAAGAATTCTGCTGGGTTACTCGTTCATTTCTTCTTGATTACAATTACCGTAAATTTCCGTGTGTCAGGTTGACCTGGCATATAAGTCGACCTCAAAGCTTTTTGTTCAAAATTCTGAATAAGGTATATACCTACTGTATAAGTCAACCCAAAAACACACTGTGGGCTACTGACCGGCTAAAACTAACCCAACTGACCTAAACGAGAACAGGCTATGATAACCTGAAGTAAACACATGTAAGTTTGATTTTATAAATTTTTCAACGTAGTTTTAAAATTCAGGAGTTGTATCTTAGAATCGAGGTTTTAATCGTCAGTAAGATAATGTTCAAGTAACCTTTATTCAAAATGTTCTGACATATAAGTACTGCAATAATGACAATGTGTATATTCAATAACCTACTATTATGACTAATTAAACTGTCATTGCTCCAGTAGTACTTAGTGTACGTAATTTTTCTCTGAAATAAGGATTACATCAACTATATATTGTTAAAATCCTTGCCGCCATTGTAGTTCTGTTGCTCTGTTGTTCGTTGAAACCAGTGCTGGTAATCCTAGTCTGTAGACTTCCTTTGCAGTTAACATCCAAATAGATAAGTCTTCCTGACAGAAAGTTCAACTAGCTATTACATTTGAAGGCAATAGCAAACGATTTTAAATGCAGTCTTCGTCTCTCATAAGCCAATTTTTACCGAAAGTGCCAGCTTTTGTCGCAGAAAACTCATCAACAGAAATGACGATTTTGCGTACATTCAACACCAGTAGAATACAACATATATAAAACATGCAATCATGATATTGTGCAGTTAAAAATATACTGTAATTGGCTGACGGGTCACCAGGGTGCCAGGACGTTCTGGTTAGTGATTACAATCTGTGCATCAGCTGTTGGAAACAGTGTTGTGATATCATCATCATCAATCGTGCTGGTAGCACGGATATCCCTGACCCTCTCTCGCCACTTTTCCCTGTCGTTCATCGCCTATGGCAGGTCTTCTGGACTACATCCCGTGTCCTCACATAGTTGCTGAATATATGTTCGTGCTGGTCGTCCTGCTTTTGCTCGGCCATATGTGGGGGGTCCATAAGAGTACATGTTGTGATATAACGTTAATATAATTCTTAATTTGTCTAAAAGTTTCATGAATTTAAATCAATCTCAGTGTTAATCTGTTAAATGTTCACCAAATATGATTTTAAGTTGAAAATGTTTGTGGCAGTCTGCTAGAGTCATGGTAAGTGGTTTACGTCGATTGTTAGGTGTACTGGTTCACTGACAAAACGCTCGGTGGTAAATGTCTGCTCTTAGGTCTAGTCTTTTAAGTTGACTGCTTGTTGTGTAGAGTATTTTTCCGGCTTAAAAAGACAACTTGTACGTGTTGCATACGCATATGCATGCATAACGACACAACAATAAAGACGAGCGACACATTTCTTAGAAAAATATACCTCTCACTTTATTTGAAAGGGTTGTGTGTGTGAGGGAGTTGAAGACCGAACAAAGACTGCAACATATTGACCTCCATTCTTATGGCCATCAGCGTTTCTTTCCAGTTCTCCTGGGCAGCTCAACCGGAGGCCCGGGGGCCTCGCTCTCTGCTGAGTGCTGTTTTCTCTACTGCATCATTTCTCCATCTCTCTGGTCTCTAAACTGGTTGAATTTCCCGGGCACTGAGTTATATTATAGTTCATCGCCCACTCAATCTCCTCCCATAAATAGCCAAAGGAATATGCCACTTCCGCCGTCTTTGGAATGGCGTGTTTTGATCATCATCGAGCGGAAATAACTGTCATGCAGTTCACAGGTCAACCTCTTCCGGCGCATCAGTTTGTGACTGTACCGTGGGATTTTAACCCTGTCCCATATTGTCAACCAAGCTCGCCCACGCCAATGGAATATGCAACTTCCGCCATCTTTGGAATGGCATGTTTGGCCAGGTCGAAGGTCAACATACAACAGTACGCTACTATTTCCGATAAGCCTGGTCTGGATTGGATGACCAAATTCTATCTCATAATCTCAGAGAAGTGTGTGTCTTGTTTTCTTCGAGAAATTCTGAGTTGAGTTTTTGTCATTTTTCTGTATGGTCAAAGTATAATGGCCTGCAGAATCCCCGGTGAATCAGGTCCCCAATCCAGTCATCCCTGCTCTTCTGTGCCAATTTCCTGAATTCTCTTATATTGTGGTTCATTATGTCGTCTCACTCTCCCCATTATCATCATCATCAAGTCATCATCAAGTCATACTGTTACCACGGATTCCTTTGAATTTTCCTTGCCATCCGTCCCTATCAGCCATTGCTCTTGACTGGTCGTCTAGCCGGCATCTAGTGCCCTTTCAAAGCTGATGAATAAAAGTATTTGCTGGTCGGCCAACCCTAGTGTGTGCATGCCTAGGAGCTTAAAGGAGGACTTCACTTGTGAGTTCAATCTTAGTTCTCAAGTAGTGCTCAGCATGTCTTGTTTGTCTTAGATGGTTTGTGAAATGTTAACAAGCGACCGTACAGCTGCATTTTTGTGGAGTGCTGTTCCAGGATTAATCCAAAATAGCACGCGGAATATTTGTGCTGTTCCAGTCAAGCTTTTTCTCTGAGTGCGTTATATAAACTCCAAATGTTGCAACCATACAATAGTACTGACACGGCTACAGCATGGAAGAATTCTCATTTTATTATATCAAAAAGATAAGATTTCCATATGGTCCATAATTTCCCAATAAGAGTCTATGTCTTAGCTATGCAGATATTGACATAACTTTTAATAGATGAGATATTACAACCTAGGTATGTGAAATGGTCTCAAAATATCAGAGGCTTGTCATATATTGCAAAAATAGCACCATCTAGTACTTTGTTTTATTTGAGTTTAGGTTGGTCTAGTGGGTTGAATGTTCGCCAATGACCCGGGAAACCGGAGTTCAATCCCAGGTCGACTCATACCAAAGACTTAAAAAATGTTACTTGATATTTTCTTACTTAACTCTCAGCATTATAAGGTACGTAGCAAGGGTAAAGTGGAGAAGGAGTAGCGCCCTACCCAACACCTCGGTGTAGTAGCTTTTGAAAAGGAAGCCTTCGGGTCACCCTCGATTACAGTCGCCAACTTTATTTTTACATACGTAAATACCAGTTCCTCTTGTTGCAAGTTATGCACAACATATTCTACTTGTGCTGGTGTAATTTCGAGTAGCGCTTGATCATCTAGGTAATCTATATCCGTGATAGTTCATGCAGAATATCTTCTTCTTGCCCTTTCTTAGTGTGAGAACATTTTCTTTCATTACAACTATTTACTTTCGTAGTACATAATCTAGTCAGATTATGAATAGAAATTGTGCTAATGTATCCTCTTGCAAAACTCCAGCGACGATGTCAAAGAAGTCTGTGTCAACATCAATACCTACAGTTTCTTGGGGGGAGGGGGGAGTCTTATGCATTCGAGTATTTTAGTTCTCAGCACATTATTATGGCGAGTTTTTCACACCATCGCTCGCCAATGGTTTTTCGCTTGATTCTGAGTGGCAGAAAGTCTTCTTAAGTTTCCAAGGCTCTTCTTAGTCTTCAAGATTTGGCCGATCTTGATCATGTTGTCGTCTGGATGGTCTCCATTCGTCCTCTGATTTCAAAATCTTTCAATCCCTTTTTCTTGCACTTGAAGATTATTCCGAGCGTACTAATTACAATTGGTATCTCTCTCAACTGCATGTTCGATCACTTTTATAGTTCTCAGGCAAAGTCTAAGTTACAATTGTTATTATTGCTGTTATCAGTCTCTTTTCGATTTTTTTTATACCAGTGGTAGCTTGTGGTCTTCACTGGAGTCTAAGTGACCGCAAGTTTCCTCTGGTCTCCTGAACTCAATATTTTTGCCAATCTTAACAATGGTGTAGTCTGGATAGTGTCGATTCTTCCTCTGATTTCCAATACTTCAATTTTTTTTTTTTGCCAAGCATTTTGAGATCTATTCTAAGCACATTAAGCACAGTTAATACCACCGACAGCCTCATGTTCCACGTTTTTTTTTTTTTTGTTTTGTTTTTTTCTAGCACGATTCAAATATTCGTCCATCTTTTCGTTCTGTTTTATTTTCACTAGCTGGAAATGCAAAATCCACTCGATGGTTAGTTCTTTTCTTCTTACTATTTAACCCTAGATCTGGCCGAAATTGGGTGACTTGTTTGTATCTCAAAATGCCACAAAAATATTGTGTATTTTATTCTCTAGAATTGATTCTACTTTGTGCATATATCATTAGGTAATAAGTTCCAATTTTAATCTCTTGCTCAATTCCCAGTGGCTCACTTTTCACATCCTGTGGTGGTTAATTTTACGGGTTTTTATTTTTGGTTTTTTTTTTTTTTTTGCAAATTTGCAACATTCTCTTATTATGTGATCCGCCATCTTATCTCTGTCTCTATATAACCGACACTTGCCATTCTGTGGCATTTTATCAGTTTTAGCTTTTATATTATTGGTATTTTTAGCCTTAATTTGTGCTGCTGCTGCTGATTATTATTATTATTATTATTATTATTATTATTATTATTATTAATGAAAAATGTAAAAAAAAAAGAAAAAGAAATACTTTTTTATCTTGGAAATGAAAGAATTTTAAAGAAGAAAATGAAAAGAGTAGAAAATTCTTTTTTTCGGAGTGTGAGTATCTTAATTTTATATGAAGAACATATTTATCTTCTTTTGAATTTAAAAAGCTTATTAAGTGTAAAACTGGAGGCGTGTTATTGTTATACTCCTCGAAAGATTTTCACAGCAGCTTTAGCAAATAGCTTTTCACTGGAATCTGAGTGATAGCAAGTCTCCTTAGGTCTTCAGAACCCTACTCAGTATTTTAGCCGATTTCAGCAATGTTTTAGCTTTGAGAGTTTCGATTCTTCCTCAGATATTCAATTCTTCCAGTCCTCTTTCCAAGTCTTTGGAGACCATTTCAAGCCCACCAATTACAATTGATATCACCGTCACTCTCATATTCCACAGCTTTGTCATTTTGCTGGAAAGGTCTAAGAACTTTTCTCTCGTTTCACTTTCTTTGATTTTCACTTTGTGATCCGCCGGGACGACAAAATGTACTCTACAGTAAATTCTCTCTTTTTTTTTTTTTTTTTTTTTTAAGGCTTGGTCTTCTGGTCAGGGTTACGTGATCTGTTTGTATTTCAAAATCTTTATGAATTTTGTGCGTCTCATTCTCTTGGTTTATTCTGGTTTGTGCATATATAAGTTGTTGGCGACCGTGGTCGAGGGTGACCCAAAGGCCCCCTTTTCAATGGCTATAACACCGAGGTGGAGGGGAGGGCACTACTCCTTTCCCCGTATTTCTCCACTTTACTCTTGATACGTACCTTATAATGCTGAGTGTTAAGCAAGGAAGTATCAAGTACCATTTTAAAGTCTTTGATATGACTCGACCTGGAATTGAACTCAGGTCTTCCGGACGATTGGTGAACCACTCTATCCACTGGATAACCTTCCCCACCCAGTCTTGCTTAGTTTTAAAATTACTAATTTGCTATTTACACCTTTTAGGTGAATAATTGTTTCGTCTTTGTCACCACAAAACCTACACTTGCTATTTCGTTGCGGATTATTGATTTACACTTAAATATAATCGGTTTTTATGGCTTTGTTTTGTGCTACTATCAAGATAGATTCACTTTTTCTCTTAAAGTTTCCTTTTTGCAGCCATGTCCACGTCTTTTCGTTTGAGATTTTGCCAGTTTGCCACTTAAAATCATTATTATTATTATTATTAGAAATTACTCTATGCACTGTAAGAATAAGTAAGCGTTATTAACAGGAGGTTGACTTGCTTTGTTTTTTTTTTAGTTTGCTTTGGTTGATTTTCTTTGGTTTGATGACCTATCAAACTTTGTGGGTTAGTCAATGCCAAAGTCATCTATATAGAAGAATGGTAGTGGTACTATTTAAACCATAGCTGGGATTCGTAGAAAGAGAAAAATCTGAATATTTACTGACATCTAAACAATTAATTGATCAGGCCATTTCTCAGGGAAGATAACTATTAAATGCTAACTGAGTAGTACTTCCCCTTATTTATTCACTTTTTCATCGTCAGCTAAATTTTGTATAAGTTCTATTGGTATTACTTGATTTGGAGGTAATTTTGAATCTTGTTAAAGCTAAACTAATCTTATCTTCATCAACGAGATCCATGACACATAATCCCCTTAACTCGAGTTCATAATAATTCTACAGACTATGAATACAATACTTCAAGTAATACCATAGAATTCTCTCTCTCCCTCTCCTCTCTCTCTCTCTCCCTCTCTCTCTCTTTCATATAAACACTCATATATATATGTATATGTGTGTGCATGCGACATTGTGCCAAATATGTTCTCTAAAAGGCCTTGTGCCACAAATGGTCTCTGACGTAAGCTACAAGCTAGAAACACACGTATGTAAGCACATAATAGATGATTCTTAAAAAATACAAATCTCTTTGTGACCTATCCATTTTAGAATATATATATATATATATATTAACATAGATAGGTCCACGACGTATCCATTTTATATATCCAATGCAATCCAATCTATCCAATATATATATATATATATATATATATATATATATATATATATATATATATTGTTCTTAGTCATATAATCATCTCATTTAGGTTTAGCTATCGTTAGTGATTTCCAAAGAATTAAACAGCTTTGTAATATTGTCCTGTTGTTGCATGGACTTAAAATCCTTTACATTTGTCATATTTTTGCTTCTACTGTATGGTACACGAACCATAACAGTCTCCCATCTATGAAATTTGCTTGCATGACCACTGCTATTCTTGGAGTGGATTTACTTATCCGAATGATGTTTCTATTGAGACAGAATTTCTACACCTTCCATGGAAATGAAGCTGCTCTTCGGACATATATATATATATATATATATATACTTTCTCTAGTATGAATACATATAAATATGGACTGACTCATTTGTATATTCATATATATCTACATTACATATTTATATACATATATATCTACATAAATATATATATATGCATATATATATATATATATATATATATAGGCATACTCATTTGTAAGTATATCTATATATATGGATTTTTCATTTATATATATGTATATATATATGTATATAAGTGTATGTGTGTGCGTTTGCATGTTTTTGTAGGTGAATATGTGTGTGTTTGCATGTGCGCGGGTGTGTGTTTGTGTGAATATGCTGATTGTTTATCAAAAAGATTTAATGATTCACAAAAGATTTGACACAGCAGGTGAAAATATGTTGGTGCTAGCGGACCCATCAATCACTAAAAAACTTGAAACTGGTTTCTTTAAGTAAGTCATCATCATTATTATCATCATTTCAGCTGCTTGCACAGATTTCCTTGACCCTCTCTCGCAAACCGTCTCTATCGTCCAAGCCAGTCTTCTAGGCTATATCCCGTATCGGTACAGAGCTGCTTTTGATAGGTTCTATATGGTCGTCCATCCTTTGCTCGTCCATCCTTTGCTCGTCCGTGTGAAGAGGTCCATAGGAGTACATCGCTTATGGGTTCGCCCTTACTTCTCCAGCAGTGTCACACATAGCTGGTTCGTCTAATCTGGATGGTTTTCGTGATAGGTGGTAGGTGGCTGTACACCTGCTGTTTTATGTGGTGTTGCCCCCAGGACTTGTTCAATACAGCTTGCAGCATTCTTCTCTAATTGCCGTCAAGCTTTTTTTCCATACGCTTTGTCAATGTCCACGTGGTGCATGCTTATAGCAGTATTGATATGACCGCCGCTTGGAAAAAACTGCTTTGTATTTTATCGAACAGGTCTGTCTTTGATATAACCGATAGCCTACCGATAGTTGTTCAAGCCTTTGCTAGTCGCATGCTGACGTAATTTTCGGTTAATGAGACGCTGCTTCCTAGGTAGGTGAACTTGTCAACTAGTTTCAGAGGACCAACATTTAGTGTGGAGATGTCGTGTCTTTAATTAAAGCTCATGTATTCTGTTTTGCCTGCGTTCACTTGGAGGCCACCTGCTAGCCGTTCCAGATTATGTAGCAGGCTTCAAACTTTAGCGTGTGTATTTGGCGGAAGCGCTATGTCATCAGTGTAGTCCGTGGCTGTAATAGTTTGTGCGGGGTATATTCTGCTTCTTTTCTTTCTAGCGTGAAGCCGTTTTTTTTTTTCATTAAATCTTTAGACGTTCGAAGCACGTAGTCTAGGCAGATAATAATTAGTTATCGGGCTAAAGTATCCCTTGCAGCACACCTGCTACAATGTCGAAATAATCTGTGTCGCCATCCGGTGAGCGAACTTTTACTTTCATCTTTTTATATAGCATCATTATGGCTGCGATGGTTTCTTTGGGAAGGTCGTAGGGAAGTAGAATTTGCTCCATTTTCCCTCTGTGTTGAGAGTCAAAAGCCTTGGAGAAGTCTACTAATAATAGTGCAGTTTCGAGGTGTTTTACACGAACACCTAGTATTCGACGGATCGATTTCTCCAAAAACCATTTTGGTTCTTCCGAAGTATTTTTCTATTCTAGGTTCTAGACGGTTGCGTAGCAGAGAATTGTAGATCTTGGTTGCTATGGAAGTAAGAGTTATACCTCGGTAGTTTTGGCTATCCTGAGGTCACACTTCTTGGGGAAAGGGATGATTTAGCCCTTTGTTCATCTGTCTATTGTCTTCTGGTTATATACAGCGAATTCAGTATCGGAGCAGTATGTCGTCGAATTTCCTTGTTTTCCATACTTCTGGTGATATTTTATCAAGTCCTGCAGCTTTCCTATTTTTAATTTTTCTTAGTATTAAGTCGAGTTATTCTTGCGTAAACTATCCTTGTTTGATGTCTAGTTGATTACTAATGATTTTTGCGATAGGTTCATCTATAACTTTCGAAAGTTTTTCAAGTAATTCTCGAAATGTTGTTTCCACAGGTGTATTCGTTCTTCTTTGCTGGCAGCTTTAAGCTTAGCTCTCTCAGTACTCTTCCTTCTATTCACTTGGTTTACTGCCAAGCTATCCTAGATTGTTTCTCTTCGACCAAGTCTCTAATCTTATTGATGTAATTTTGTATGTGTTCTGTTTGTTCTTTTAGGTATACGTTAGTTGGTTTATTTTGTGCCTTCTTAAGTTTCTGACATTAGTTGGGTTTCTCCTATTGCATATGGGTGATATTTTCACGTCTGCACGTTTTTTTCTAACCCCTAATGTCTCCCATGGGATTCTAGGTTTAGCTCTTTGTTGAGTTGGTATGCATTCTGCTGCCCCTTCTATGTGGGCTTTGAAGAAGTTCTCATATTCGTCATTCGAAGTAAATGTTTCTGATATTTTCTGAACTGCATCAAATTTGTTTCTTAGTGTTAACGTAATTTATCGCTAATATCTCTATTTTTAAGCAGGGACCAGTCATAGTGTACGGTCATGTCGCATTTCTTCATAGGTTCAGTCATAGTAATTGTCTATATTTTTGGGATGAGGTGTTTTCATTGATTATGCTTTTCGGACTGACTTCCTCATCTAGGTTGTTTTTTCCACAACGTTTCGGCCGTCTGATCCTCCGGCCTTCTTCAGGTTTATCTCGAACTCGGGCACTCTGGAATTTCGAACCCAACCCTTTATTGTTCCGGGGGTACCATGTTCTTATTCCATTAAGGCCATTGCTGCTGCTACTGCTTAATGCTGTCGCTGCTGCTGCTGCTGCTTCTATCGACGCTGTCACTGCCATTGTTTTGTCACTGCCACTGCACTCAGGATTGAACTCAGCACCTTGGGGGACTTCCAATTTTTGATTCAACGCCTTAGTCGCCTCGGCCATGTGTCTCTTGAGTGCAGTGGCAGTGACAAAACAATGGCAGTGACAGCGTCGATAGAAGCAGCAGCAGCAGCGACAGCATTAAGCAGTAGCAGCAGCAATGGCCTTAATGGAATAAGAACATGGTACCCCCGGAATAATAAAGGGTTGGGTTCGAAATTCCAGAGTTCCCGAGTTCGAGATAAATCTGAAGAAGGCCGGAGGATCAGACGGCCGAAACGTTGTGGAAAAAACAACCTAGATGAGGAAGTCAGGTTCAGTCATATCTTAGCCGTGACAATTCAGTGATCGGAGGTCACACCTTCAAAAGATGAAATTACCTCGTAATTCGATGCGCTATTATTCTTTTTCTTATCTCTGAGGATGTAGTCTATCTGTACTTTAGCATTATTTGCGCAGGTGTACTTCCATAGTTTTCCCTTTCTTTTCTAAAATTTAGTATTAAGACAAGTTAATCTATTTTCTAGTGTGAAATCTGATTGATGTTCCTCATTTTTATTTGACGAGTTGTGTAAGCTGAATTTGTTGCTTATGTTTTTACTGATTTGGGCATTCATGTCTCCACCGAGGATTAGAACGTTGTGTTTCGGGATGCTACGAACAAGGGAGGATAGTTTGTTATAGAATGAGGTCCGTTTCGTCACTAACATTGGTAGAGCTGTAACAGGAGATTGATGTACTGGGGTTGTCATTAAACGTAGCTACCATCATCCTCAGTTGTATTTTCTCGATGCTATTAAGTGATTTTAGGGCCCGTGGACCAATGAGCATACTTACAACCCCGATCACGAGCTTGACAGAGTTATTCCATGAGGATGCCAAGACAAACGTCCGTCCATTGCCAGTATCGTGGTATTTTATATCTTCACTACGAAGGTATCTGTGTTTTTGTACGCATATAATGTCTGTGTTATGGTCTATCGCAGAAGCTGTCAGCTCCAGTAGTTAGCCAATTCTATTTAAGGATTTAACGTTGAATGTCACTATTCATATTGTGCTTTTACATTTAAGCAATTTTTGTTTTTGTCTGAGTTCTGTAGCTGATTTTTCAGACACTGAGGCCATAGCTCCAACCTCAGCTGGACGCGCCTTTTTTACCCGCTTGAAGGCCGATTGGGTTTTGTATGTAGTTTGAGTCCCCCCGGTATTTGGTTAGGCATTCTGTTGACCTGTCGTTGGATTTGTCCGCCTTTACGTCCACTACGCTGCTTACCATGGCTTTCGAGGTATAGCATATGGAAAAATATCCTTTTTTTTTTACCTTACTGCTTTTCCCTAATCCCCCGTACAGGCATTATTTTTAGCTTAGATGAATTATTTTTCAAAATTCACCGGACAGTCCTTATTTACGGTTAAACGCAATCTTAAAGTCATTCTACTTTTACACTAACTTAGGTTTTCAAACACGGCAATATTTCCAAAAGTATAGAAAAAAATCTTTTACTTCGGTTTCATTATTCAGCTGAAAACTAGGATTCAGATTAATAGTCTTTTCCATTTAAATCACAGATAATATTCCGCAGAGATTTTTTTCATATACATAATAAAATCAAATACGTGTGTTTAAATAACAGTTTAGAAAAAAGTTAAAAGTTTACTGATCCACTAGTTTTCAGTCCAAAGCAGAGCGGTTAAAGATTTTATTTGGGTGTTTCTAACAGAAATGTGAATTCTTATACTTAAGTGGAATATATATATATATATATATATATATATATATATATATATATATATATATATATTTATATATATGTGTGTGTGTGTGTGTGTGAGTGTGAATGTGTGTACACACCACAAGAAGTGTTTTCTTTTATTCAAATAAATTCCAAATTTACTCGTCGTATAGAAAAACATGCAAAAATGTAAAATTTTACATGCGTTTAGCTCGTATTTATTCTATACTATTGATACATATTAAGCTTAGAAAATCTGACATATTTTTTAAA
This sequence comes from Sepioteuthis lessoniana, assembly GCA_963585895.1. Taxonomy (NCBI): domain Eukaryota; kingdom Metazoa; phylum Mollusca; class Cephalopoda; order Myopsida; family Loliginidae; genus Sepioteuthis; species Sepioteuthis lessoniana. The sequence goes on along the minus strand of OY757916.1, from coordinate 65,019,427 downwards.
TCATAAAGATAAACTTGTAAATATTTCCTGGATATAACACTAAAAAATTTGATGGTGAGGTTCCAGTAAGGCTGAAACTTTTGGGAATGCGAAGTAATCCTTTATTGCCATTGCTCCCAGATCCACTCTGGCTCGGAATGGTAGCACCTGATAGGGCTCTATGTAAGGGCTAAATTGAACTAAACTACATTCTTATGCTAAACTGAATTGTTTGAATTAGAACTTTTCCACTAAACTGAATAGCTTGAAATAGAAATGTTTTGACTATTAAACTGTGTACTTACATTTAAACTACGTACTTATGCTAAACCGAATTGTTTTAAATGGAACTGTTTTTGATGTTGAAATTGTACTTAAACTAAACTGAATTGTATAATATAGAGCTGTTTTGATATTTAACTGTGAGTAAAGAAAATCTATACTTATACTAAACTGAATTAGCTGAATTAGAACTGTTTGACTAAACTGAATAGCTTGAAACAGAAATATTTTTGATAATTAAACTGTGTACTCATGCTAAACTGAATTGTTTAAAATTGTACCGACTATTTGCATAAAAATGGATTTGGCGTTAAATAACCTAGAAAGGTTGATACTATTTACCAACCCCTCCGCTCGGGCAGGATATGACACAAGGTCAATTTTTAAGCGGAGTTTAACAGGTTTGAATTCAGGGTTTTCCTTCTCCTAGACTAGTTGCCTCAACAAGGCTGAAGAACCTAGTCCGTCCTACTATTTACCCATAGTTGGAGGGAGAATAAGGGGGTTCATACCTTTCCCAAGGGTATTTGCCCGAAAGTGAACATAATAGCGCGACTGGAGTACGAACTCGCGTACTACGATTCTGCAGTTCATCGCTTTAACCATTACACCACGAGGACACCCCTTCTTTTACCAACCCCTCCACTCGGGCAGGATATGACACAAGGTCAGTTTTTTTTAAGCGGAGTTTAACAGGTTTGAATTCAGAGTTTTCCTTCTCCTAGACTAGTTGCCTCACCAAGGCTGAAGAACCTAGTCCGTCCTACTATTTACCCATAGCTGGAGGGAGAATAAGGGGGTTGATATGCCATAAAACCCAACCAACCAACCAACTTGTAAATATTAACTCTATAAAACTCGAATTACCCCTTAATTTCCCTTAAAATTTACAACCGTTTTTTTTTTTTTTTTAAATTACTTCCCTATGTCTTGAATTTACCTAAAAATGGAGAGTGGCGGCCGATCCACTTCAAAAAGTGAGAACTTACTGTCCCGAAAGATAACACGGGAAAATGAGAGATATTTTCGAGCTAAATCGGACGCTCTGGGAGTGGGAACCACGTCAAAGTGATTGATAGTTCTCTCGTAGTTGTCTGGAGGGTGGACGAATGACGACCGGCTTCACTTTTCAACACAGAGATCTAAGTAGGGGTCCAACTAATTCCTTGACTGACACACGAGCCATATTATCGATTATACGAAAATGCGTCATAATGTGATCTTTGGTTCTGTGTGTGAAGATGTACACAACCCACAATGTTCATAGGCGTTAGGAAAAGATATGGGGGATTTTGTGCTGGATGGGAGTGGCGGTCTTTTTTCGGGATGGGGTAGAATGAAGAAGAACAAAGATTAATCGGAAGGAATAGTGGCACATGTCGAGCGTATTTCTATATAATAGCAAACAAACATTTGCCACTGTAGATCGACGTAGAAAACATTTTGGGATTGCATGCATACAGTGTCAATTCTGATAGCACCATTCGAAACGAGAATACATTTGACTGATGTGGAGACGATAAAATATATACGAGCATAGATAGATAGATAAATAGATAGAAATCATTTGGATCTGGAATATTTCTCTATTATTAAAATGTACTGGCAACCAAGTTTTTGGGGAGTTTGCATTCAAATGGGATTGGTATTTCTCTCTCACAGCATATAGGACAGGATGCGACAAAAAATTATATTTTGTCTGTGGTAGAAACGTTAAATAAATCCGTACGATATTTACAAAACCCTAAATTCCATTTAAGATTATCCTAAAGAATTATGTGTAAAAAATAACTATGATGTAAGAAGAGAATGTGTGTGTGTGTGTGTGTGTGTTTCGTTGATGACGTCAATAGAATAGAGTTACTTTATTTGTTACACATGCAAAAGAGCTGACAAAGAGTAATTTTGGCCTTGGGAGTTACAAGCGCTCCCAAGTGTACTGGTAAATCAAGGAGATGGCCTTGTCCAACAAAGAATACCAGTCACTGTATATAATGTGCCTTCAATAAGTTTCCAGACTTTTTTTACAGGCATTTAAAATGGTCGTAGATTCTTGAAAATTCACTATGTTTTTGCTATACATCTTATGAGATGACTGACCAATTTTTATGGTTTCAGGTTCAAATGAACAGCTACAGCAGCAATTGGAATACACCTTACTAAAGCTTGATTGTCACAGCTGGTGAATTTCAAAAATGCAATCTGGACGTGAGGACACTTAAGAAGAACGATATGCAATAAAATTCTGTTTTAAACTTGGAAAAAATGCCACAGAAGCGTATAGAATGCTTCAGACTGCTTTTCGACCATCTTGCATGAATCGAGCATCAGTTTTTGAGTGGTATGAGAGATTCAAGGAAGGCAGGAGTCTGCGAGGGATGATGGGAGGTGTGGGAGGAGTAAGGAAGTCAATACACCAGAGTTGGTTGGCCAAAGTGTTAGGGTTAGGGCTACTATGTTGAGGTTTTAAGGAAGTTCAGAAAGAGATTCCGTCGGAAGAAGCCAGCACTCTTCAAATCGGGTCTATAGCATTTCCACCAGGACAATGCACCAGTCAACAACTCCATCCTTGTCACAGACTATTTGACCAAGATGAGAATCAAGACAGTTCCTCAATCTCCCAATAATCTAGACGTTGCTCCCTGTAACATTTGGTTATCCCCTTAGCTCACAGGCGATCGTTATGAGACAATTGAGAGAATGAAAGAGGCTGTAACGAAGATCATTGACACGCTCAAAAAAGAGGACTTCCATGGGGCCTTCCAGAAGTTGTTGGAACGGTACAACAAGTGCATTGCAGCCGGAGGAGATTAGTTCGAAGGGGACTGGAGTTTCATGTGTGTACTATCAATAAAAGTGCCCATACAAAAAAAGTCTGGAAACTTATTTAATGATCCTGGTATATATCATATTTACCAACCCCTCCGCTCGGGCAGGATATGACACAAGGTCAATTTTTTAAGCGGAGTTTAACAGGTTTGAATTCAGAGTTTTCCTTCTCCTAGACTAGTAGCCTAACCAAGGCTGAAGAACCTAGTCTGCCCTACTATTTACCCATACCTGGAGGGAGAATATTTGGATTCATACCTTTCCCAAGGGTATTAGTGCTATATGAAATGCAATCAGTCAGGTCCAGGATTTGAACTCATGTCACCGTGTCCATATCCTGCGACGATAACCATTACACCACGGGCACCTCCTGGTATATATAGTCTCCTCAGGTCTCCGGAACTCTTCTCAATATTCTGGCTGATCTCAAAAAATCTGTAGTCGAGATGATTTCAATTCTTACACTGATTTCTAATTCTTCCAGTTTCCTTTCCAAGGCTTTTGGGACTATTCCATAACCATTTTAATCATTTGAGACCTTTACACACCAGTGTTAGCTGATGGTTTCTCAGTGGAGTTTGAGTGACAGCAAGTCTCCTCAGGACTCCCGGGCGTTTCTCAGTATTCTGAACGATCTTAACAATGCTGTCGTTTGGATGATCTCCACTTGTATTCTTATTTCCAAGTCCTCCAGTATCTTTATCAAACCTTTGTTGCGTCTTATCTATTCTCAATTCATGATTACAACAAATATTCTCATTATTATTATTATTATTTACTCATTAGAGTTTTTCAGATCGGTGTAAGCTGATGGGCTTTCACTGGAGATTGAGTGACAGCAAGTATCCTCAAGTCTCCAGGACTCTTCTAAGTATTCTGGTCGTTTTCAATAATGCTGTTATTTGGATGGTCTCCACTCGGCTACCAACTTCAAAATACTCCAGGCCCTTTAGTAATCCTTTAGTTACCGTGCCAAAAGCACCAATCACAATTGATATAATTGTCAGCTTCATATTCTATAGTTATTTCAATTCTCTAGCAATGTCGAGGTACTTATCTCTCTTTTCACATTCTTTCAGTTTTATTCTGTGGTCAGCAGGGACAGCAAAGTCGACGATTTTGCACATTTTCTTCTTTTTTTTTTGTGTTGATTGTTATAAGGTCTGGTCTTCTGGCCGAGATTAGGTGATGCGTTTTTATGTCAAAGTCCCATTGGAATTTTTGTGTGTCATTTTCTAGGACAGGTGCTGGGTTGTGCATATACCAATTTATGGCTCGGTCAAATTTAAATTTCTTGCACATTTCCCAGTGGATCACCTTGCCCACCCAGTCGTGTCTAGTCCTATATTCCTTCTGCGCTAATTTTCAGCATTCGCTTATTATGTGATTGATAGTTTCATCTCTGTCACCGCATAGCCTACATTTGCTATTTTGATGCGTCTTATCTATTCTCGCTTTGATATGATTGGTTCTTACGGCGTTTGTTTGTTTTTGTTTTTTGTGCTGCTATTAGGAGAGATTCTGTTTCTCTCTTAAAGTTTTGTTTTTTTTTAGCCATATCCACGTTTTGTCTTCGAGTCGTTGTATCGATGCGTCAACGCTGTCTTCAGTGCTGGCAAGTCCTATTCCTCGCTCTTTTCTTGACTCATATAATCTGTCAACGTCGTCTCTGAGGTGTAATGCCTAATGCATTGTTATTAGTTTTCTTGTTCTTTGGTCCATTTGTTTAAGTTCGTCTCTGGTCCACTTCAGAAAGGGTCCGGAATATATAACAAGTGGTACAGCCCAGGTATTTATTCCTTTGACAAGGTTTCTGCTGGAGAGTATTGTCTCGAGTAGTTTTCTAGTTCTCCTGAGATATTCTTTTTGAATTTTGCCTTTCATTTCCACTTGTTTGATGGTGTCAGCCTCCAAGATTCCCAAGTTTTTGTAGGTTTCGTTTTCTCCGAGCGTTCTAATCTTGTCTTGATTTGGTAGTTTCATTCCGTCAGTTAGATGTCGTTTGCCACTTTTCATTACAAGCATAGCATATTTTTCTATGCCAGATTCCATCCCTATGTCCTGACTGTATATTCTAACTGCGTGTATTAGAGTTTCCAGTTCTTTTTCATTTTTTTGCATATGGTTTGATGTCATCCAAGTACATTAAGTGATTGATTTTTTCCTGCAATCTAATAAGTTTGTATCCTGCTGTACATTTTCTGGGTATGTGGTTAAGTGGCATCATGGTAATTATGAATAGTAACGGTGATAGAGCATCTCCTTGAAAAATATCTCTTTGGATCTTTGCTTCAGATAAGCTCCTTCCTCCTGCTGTCAATTCCACTCTCCAGGTTTTCATGGTTTTGTCGATAAAGTTTATGACTCCATGTGATATTTTGTACATTTTGAGGCTGTTTATTATCCAGATATGGGTAACCATATTATATGCCTTTTTGTAGTCAATCCAGGCCATAGCAAGATTTTTCCGTCTGGTCTTGCTCTCATTTAGAATGTGTTGATCTATGTAAAATAATTCTGCTGTTCCTCTGGATCCTTTGCAACATCCTTTCTGTTCGTCAGGGAACAAACCACGGCTTGTTAGTGAGTCGTAAATCTTGTTCCTTATTTGTGCTGCTAATATTTTCCACATCATTGGTAGGCAAGTTATGGGTCTGTAATTGTTTGGGGCAGTTTCTTTGTTTGGGTCCTTTTGTATTAATGTGGTCTTTCCTTTGGTCATTCATTCGGGTATGTGTGCTGTTTGTTGGCATATCTAGTGCTACTCTGTCGTGAATGGAGGTTAATTTTTTGAACCAGAATAAAAAAAAATTATTATTATTATTATCTTACTCCTTGGGAGTTTTTCACATTAGCGTCAGCTGATGGTCGTTCATTGGAGTCTCCTGGACTCTTCTCAGTATTCTATCCGATCTCAATTATGCTGTTGTTTGGAAAGTCTTCACCTGTCCCGTTATTTCTAAGTCCTCCGGTCCTTGTGCCAAATCCTTTGGTGACTGTCCCAAGAGCACCAATTACAATTGGTATAACTGTTACTTTCATGTTTCCCAGCTTTTTCAATTTCCTAGCAAGGTCGAGGTACTTATCCCTCTTTTCGCTTCCCTTCAATTTTACTCTGTGGTCCGCTGGGACAGCAAAGTCCACAATTCTGCAAGTTCTCTCTTTTTTGTTGATTATTATAAGGTCAGGTTGTCTGGCCGAGATTAAATAATCCGTTTGTATCTCAAAGTCTCAGAGGAGTCTGTGTGTTTCATTCTCCAGGACAGATTCTGAGTTGTGCATATGCTATTTATTCTTATGGTCAAATTTAAATTTTTGCACGGTGGATCCACTCCTTGTGAGTTTTTGCCTTCCGCTTCAGTATGTAACTTTTCCATCGCTTTCAATTTTGCATTTTCTTCGACTGAAACAGTAGTATCCTCGATCTGGCAAAATTCTTTTTCCTTGTATACAATGATTCGGACCCTTCCTTTGGCTTGGATTACCCGTCTGAATTTCAAATTTTTATCTTTACAGGATCAGCAATGATAGTTCAATTTCCTTGATAAAATCATGCGCCATTCTCTTGTGATAGATAGATAGATAGAGAGAGAGAGAGTGAGAGAAGGGGAATGTGGACGTGAAATGAACATAAAATAATTAAAAGGTTTCAACCATATTGAATTTTAAATAAACGAGGCAATAAATAATTAAATGACTAAAACTACAGTAAAGTAAATAAAAGAATTATTAATTTTATGCAACGGAGCAGACGTTCTGTCAACGTTGTGTAATTTATTAGTTGTTATTCATTGAAATCTGCGGATAATTTTACTATGGACTGAAGACAGTGTAGAAAGGGTGGACAGCAAGATAAAGAATGGAGGAAAAGAGAAATAAGGGAAGAAAAGGAGAAAAAAATGAAAATGAAGAAAGGAAAAGGAGACGAAAGAATTATATTGAAGAAAGGAACATGCTTAAGGATAAGAAGACAAGTAAAATGAAAGTGAAATCGACGAAAGGAAGAAAGGAAGGAAGAAAGGAAGGAAGGAAGATCTAAAAGGAAGGAGTTAAAAGACAAGAGGAAGACACAAAGCAAAAAAATAAAAAGTTAAAGTGATGATGACTGAAAAAAGTCGATATAAATAAGAAAGAAAGAAACTAAAAACTGTCAAGAAAAGAAGAAAAAAAGGGAAAAGCGTTAAGAGAGGAAATAAGAAAGGCAGAAAGATGAAAAAGAACGTAAATGAAAGTAAATAGAGAGAAAACTGTGAAAAGGAAAAAAAAATAAGGAGAGGGACAGAATGATGATTTTAAAGGAAGGAAGGAAGGAAGGAAAAAGAACTTAAGTCAAAGAAAGAAAATAAACTAAGAAAGAAAGTAAATAAAAGAGAAAATACAGAAGAGAAAAAGGAGAAAGGTCGAATACAGAATTAAAACTTTTAAAGGAGGGAGAAAAAGGAAAGAACGAAATATAAAAAAATTAGATAGAAATCAGAAGAGAAAACTGTGAATCGTTGTTGTCTTTTGAATTTTTGTGTTTACACGGATTACAGAGAAACAGAAAGTGAAATGATAAACAAATACTTGGACCTTGCCAGAGACCTAAAAAAAAAGCTGTGGAAGATGAGGATGATGATGACACTAATTAAATTTGGTAATTATGAAACAATCCCCAAAAGTTTGGAAAAGTTACTGAAAGAATATGAAATCAGTGGAAAAATTGAAACCATCCAACCTACAGTATTGTTGAGATCGGCCAGAATACTGAGAAGAGTCCTAGAAACCTAAGGAGACTTGCTGTCAGCCATACTCCTGTGAAAGACCACCAGCTAAAACTGGTGTGAGAAACTCACAAGGAGCAAAATAATTATAAACAGATCCTCTCAATCTCAACTAGAAGACCAGACTTAGTTCTAATTAACTAGAAGAATTAATCTTATAATCTAGTGGATTTTGCCGTTCCAGGGGATCACCGAATGAAAATAAAAGATAATGAAAAGATAGACGAATAGGTGGATCTTGCTAGAAAGCAGGAAAAGCTGCGGGACATGAGGATGACGGTGATACCAATTGTAATTGGTTCCTTTGAAACAGTCTCCAAAGACTTTGAAAAGAGACTTCAGGAACTAGATACCACAGAAAAAAATCGACACTATCCAGACCACAACATTGTAAAGGTTGGATAGAATACTGAGCGGACCCTGGAGACCTGAAGATATTTGCTGACTCTCAGACGCCAAAGAAAAACCAATAGTTTAAAATTAAAAACTTGCAAAGAGTAATAATAATAATAATAATAATAATATAGAATAATGAAAATAGTTTATCTTAGTACTTAAAAGAACAACAAACGTTGAAGAGACTTATCCAAATTATAAATGGAATAATTTTTTAAAATTTCAACAAACAATAAAAATTGAAGTTATCGGTCTGAATCCAAATAATGTTTGAAATAATGAATACTTTTTATCTCAGAAATTAAAATAGTTTAATTTAATGCCATTCTCCTAGAAGAACAGTAGTGGTACTATTTAACCCATAGCTGGGAGGATAAGGGGGTTCATACCTTTCCCAAGGGTATTTGCTCGAAAGTGAACGTAATAGCGCGACTGGAGTACGAACTCGCGTACTATGATTCCGCAGTCCATCGCTTTAACCATTACACCACGAGGACACCCCCCCTACGTTCCTGAATTTCAGAAAATAACTTAGAAGTAGAACGAAGAAAATAAATCAAAGATGGAAAAAAAGAAGAATTTTAAAGAAAAAACTGGAAATAAACAAAGAACAGAAAATGGTTTGGTTGTTTTAATGGCATATCAACCTTCTTGGTTTATTTAATGCCATATCCATCCTTCTAGGAGGACAGTAGTGGTACTATTTAATCCATCGCTAGGAAGATAAGGGGTTCATACCTTTCACAAAAGTATTCGTCCGAAAATGAACTAAGTGGCGCGTATGGAGTTCGAACTCACGTACTACGGTTCTCCAGTCCAGGACTTTAACCATTTTACCACGAGGACATTTTTTGCATGGCCAGCGGTTGGTTGGTTGGTTGGTTTACGGTATATCAACTCCTGTAGATTATTTCATGTCAATTCCTCCTAAAGTATATATTGTGAAATGTGGACCCCCCACTTCATTGCTATTATTTCCAGGTCCACTCTGACTCGGTATTTTAATACCTATTGGGGTCCCATTTATGAGTCAAATAGAAATATGTTCCGTATTTGACGGCATATAAGACGTACCCCAATTTCAGCCGGGCAAATTAAGAAAATATTTTAGTACAGTAAATTACTGATATTAGATGTGATGAAATTGATATAATGAATATTATCAATGATAACACTTTAATCTGCATAATAGCCTTTTAGATAATAACAATAGGTTACTCTAAAGTCTAAGCTAATTGGAGTTGCCAGGTCGCTAATCTCGGCGGATTATCACGAATTTTAAACCTACGTATAGGATATAAGATGCAGGGGAATTTTAAAAGATATTTTTATTAAAAAAATGCGCCTTATATGCCATCAAATTCAGTAATTATTTTGTAGACTTGAAACCATTTAAATATATGCAAGTAAGTTACTTATGTTGAATTAAAATATCAATTTGACATTGCAAGTCTTGGAACCATTTACATGTGTGCAAATAAATGGGCTCTGGCTTATTTTAAAATGCTACATGCAAGGTATTCATTTACAAATCCTATTTGTAGTAAATATGTATAAACAGGATTTGGCATGAAATCACCTACAAGTGTTGCTATGCCATAAAACTCGACGAACTATCCATAAAATATTGTTTGCTGAAGATCTGATGTGCTTTGAATCCCCAAGAAGCCCCAATAACGTCTTCTAGAAGGGTGAAAAGGAAAAAAGAAATTCCTCGGTACCAACAATACCGTTATCCATAAAATCGAATATGCAATATTGTTATCTTGTAGTTTTGGTAGAATACAATTCTGCTTTTGGTAGAATACAGTTTTTGTAAATACAGTTCTGGTTTTGGTAGAATACAGTTTTTGTTAATACAGTTCTGGTTTTGGTAGAATACAGTTTTTGTTAATACAGTTCTGGTTTTGGTAGAATACAGTTTTGGTAAATACAGTTCTGGTTTTGGTAGAATACAGTTTTTGTTAATACAGTTCTGGTTTTGGTAGAATACAGTTTTGGTAAATACAGTTCTGGTTTTGGTAGAATACAGTTTTTGTTACCACAGTTCTGGTTTTGGTAGAATACAGTTTTTGTTAATACAGTTCTGGTTTTGGTAGAATACAGTTTTTGTTAATACAGTTCTAGTTTTGGTAGAATACAGTTTTGATAAATACAGTTCTGGTTTTGGTAGAATACAGTTTTTGTAAATACAGTTCCTTGATGACATTTTTATACAAGCCTGAGCTCTTTTTTTGCAACAATCAAATGGTCTAAAGTTTTACTATCTGATTCTAATAATTCTTTTTACTATTAATCATTTGCACACAGTTAAATTGATATAAATGATATGTAAGGAATTAGTTTGTCGGTAATATAAGTGTTAAATGAGTTAGAACTATTTTTTTGCTCAGTAGAATTGCTATTGTTTCTACACAATTAAATTATTGCTATATAACTCTTATAACACTACTTCAACATTACTCAGTAAAATTGTTCCAAGTATTGCTGTATAACTCTGATAACACTACTTCAACATTACTCAGTTAAATGGTTCCAAGTATTGCTATATAACTCTGATGACACTACTTCAACATTACTCAGTTAAATGGTTCCAAGTATTGCTATATAACTCTTATAACGCTACTTCAACATTACTCAGTAAAATTGTTCCAAGTATTGCTGTATGACTCTTATAACACTACTTCAACATTACTCAGTTAAATGGTTCCAAGTATTGCTAAGAATCACTAATAATTCAATTAAGCATCACTCATTTGTTTACTAAGAAATGATTATACGTGTATTAATTATTATGTAGATTTTTATAGTATATTTTTGTTATATTTATTGCAAAGGTAATAAAAAAAATCATACGTAATAAAACTGTAAATCATACTTTCTTATTGAAATAGCTCTTCTTTATTTTCTTCTTTTTTTTTTGTTCTGTTTTGCGAAATTTCCTCAGCTTCTGCTTCCATCACAATGATTTCCAGGAAACATTTAGTACCCACTTTTATTCCTTGGTTAATACCGGGTACTTCTACTAGTATTAATAAATTGTATTGGTTATAACTGAATAAACCCGTTTAGTGAGTGGGGTAAGTATTGCATTTCCCTTTAGCAATAACAGAGGAAACCTTCCTGTTTTGGAGTCAGTTTTCATTGCAAGCAGTCAACTTTGTCATACTAAAAATGACAGATTTTTATTCGTACTCGTAAAACTTATGGTATTCAATATCTAGTGATCGAATAAAAAACGCTTACTTATGTACTATATAGTGAATAACAATTAACATTACCTTTGAAGTAAAATATATTCACGAATAATGTTTTTCATTTGAATAGAATCGAAACAGTATCTTGAAGCCGGAATAATATATATTGTTTTGTTAATTACATTGCAAGATGTTGCCGCAATAAAAAAAAGCCCTGTCGGCTTTTGTAGTCAATCGTTCTTTATTCAAGTAACGATATTTTACAGGGTTTCATTTCTTCGATTAATTATCTTGCAGATACGCAGACTTTATTCCCACATTTAGCATTCTATCGCATATCACTATCGTTCTAGCCATATTTTACATAGAGTGGACCTGGTAGTAATGTTAACAAGGGAGAATTCAACACTAACCAGAACTCCAGAACTAGATTTTCACAATCAAATGGAGTTTAATGTCATATCCAGTAAACACTTTTTTTTGTAGAAGCGTATTATCTTTTTCCTTGACAGCAGTCTAGACGAGTCGAGTCATTGCCTATTTGAAAGAAAAACTATAAAGTTAACCTCTAAATATTTTAAACAAAATGTTTCTAGCGAAACACTGGATTTTCCGAAACTAAAAATTCATCACAACGGTAAAATTTGAGAATGTCGAAAGCAGAAATGTCTAGGCGTGGTTACACTCCTTATTAAAAAAGCAGATTACTGAGTAGTTCAAACGATATGAAACACACTGGATTAATGGTATTGAATGCCAATGTGACAATCTTGCTGAAAATAAACTTTTCATTGATTGTTCATTTCTGTCTTGGTAAATACAATCGCAATCTCGATATTATTTTACACGCCTCCTAAAGAGAATTTGGTCAAGTTTTGCTCAGTCTGGTATAAGATTATATTGACGGGGCACACAGTGAGGACTGTCATCTCGAGACTAGCAAAGATATGCGGAACAATATTTCTAAAAACTATTTCTGAATATGTGCCAAATAATGAAGCTTAGTTTAGTTTGGTAAAAATCTACTTGAGGCACACTCAAGATTGAAGTACAGTTACACATCTATAATAATTAAAAAAATATTATTTTTATATGGGTGAATATAAGCGTAACCCAGTTAACTGGCGCATGATAAAGAGATATTCATTAGAGCATTTCACTTGAGATACTTTAACTTAAAGAATAGGACAATTTCCAATCCAATTTGCAAATAAATGATATGTGGTGTCTACATTCGCAGACATTTTATCATTATTTAAAACATCGATACAACGGGTTTCCTGGAGGGTTTTTGTTTAAAGGCATATCAAAGTTTGTGGGTTACTTAATGCCAAAGCCATATTTCTAAAAGATCGGTAGTGGTATTATTTAATCCATGGCTGGGTAATAAAAACTTTAGTCGGAAAGTGAACGAAATCACATGCCTGGAATTTGAACTCGCTAGTTCGGATATCGCAGTCCAGTACTTTAACCACGACACCACAGGTAAACCCACTCGATATAATGAAAGGATAATTAAAAATTCTTATCTCTTTCTGAAACAGAAGCATAAATATCATGGCCATAATAGGAACATAATAAGGCGCTCTTAACAAAACTGTTATCGTCGAACCGAGTTCAAATACAGGACGAAAACTTTCACTTTCGGTTTATGTCCTTTGGTAAGGCATGAATTCATTTATTCTCTTTATTAATTTGGTTAGGTTTGGTTTAATGGCATATCAACCACTGTAGGTTATGTAATGCCAAATCATCTTTATACATATATATTAAATAGATATCATTTGGTTTGATTTGGTTTGGTTTGGTTTTATGGCATGTAGATTATGTATGGCTTGTAGATTATGTAATACCAAAACCTCTTTATTCATATATATTAAATAGATATCATTTGTTTTGGTTTCGCTTTATATCATATCAACCATTGTAGGTTTTTTAAAGCAAAGTCTTCTTTGTACATATATATTAAATATATATGATTTGGTTGGGTTGGGTTTTATGGTATATCGACCATTGTAGGTTATTTAATGCTAAATCATCTTTATATAGATATATTAAATATACATGATTTACTTTAGTAAGGTTTTATGTCGTATCAACCATTGTAGGTTATTTAATGCCAAATCCTCTTTATACATATATACTAGATATATATGATTCGTAAATACAGTTCCTTGATGACATTTCTAAGCAACCTGAGCTCTTTTTTTTTTTTGCGACAGTCAAATGGTCTAAAGTTTTACTATCTGATACTAATAATTCTTTTTACTATCTGATACTAATAATTCTTTTTACAGTGTTAAAAATTTTTTTTAAAATTAACGTACCTTCCACGCCAAACATCATAATCTTCAAAAAATTTTTTGTTAAAAAGGGAAAAGTCGCAAACTCACATTTAAATTGAATAGGCCGAGCGTACGATTGGCTAGTTTCAACAGCCAATCGAATGCTCGACCTGGTCTGAGGGATTATTTATTACGAGCCGTCCAAGCCATAATTTTCTCAAGCGTTGTATACGGTAGGTGACTCAGAAATTGATCATCACTGAGGGGGTCGTTCTGGTGAGGGGAGTATGATGTTGAAAGACCCGAAACTCCCCAATTACCCAGAAGATTAAAAAATCACTTACGACACCTACTGGCACTGGTTTAAGCCCGTGTATTCAAGGCATTATTAATCACACAGTTAAATGGATATAAATGATATGTAAGGAATTAGTTTGTCGGTAATATAAGTGTTAAATGAGTTAGAACTATTTTTTTTTTTGCACACTAGTATTGCTATTGTTTCTACACAATTAAATGGTTCTAATTATGGCTTTATAACACTTATAACACTACTTCAACATTACTCAGTTAAATGGTTTCAAGTATTGCTATGAATCACTAATAATTCAAATAAGCTTCACTCATTTGTTTACACACAATTAAATTATATCAGTTCTATTTCAAGTAATTCAATTTAGCGTGTCATTCGTTTGCACTCAGGTTAAATGTCAAACAGTTCTATTTGACCCATCGATAGGACTCTATCAGATGCTACGACTCAGGACATTGGAGTCATGGCAATGAAAGGGTACTCCGCAAACGCCAAAGCTCCAGCATTACAGGAGCCTCACAATCAGATTGTTTAGTGACATATCAGCAACACTCGTTGGTGGGGTGGGGGTCTTACACATCTGCCGAGATGAAGTCGTTGATTTCTACAGTCCCCATCCCCACATCCGACTGGGCTTTACTAACAAATGGTGAATAATTGGACAGACTGGTTCTTTCGTCTTGATTAGGCGACTATTCAAGAAGAAAAAAAACTTTGAATACGAACCAGCTTTACTCCGGCTGAAAATTGACCTTGTGTCACATCCTACTCGTGGCTGGATAAACTTACAAAAGGCAAATGACCAGATTCACAGATTGTGTATTATTTTCAAAATTCAGCTTATATTACCAACCACCATTTTATTGGAATATTCAGTGAGGAGTGAACTTCTTATACTAACAAAAACATGCCTAACCAACTTCCGTTCTGTCACCCTACAGTGACGCCTGAGTACAATAATACTAAGTTTATATTATTCTGGTGCCGAATCACATTACTGGGGCATAATGCAGGAATCGAATTCTCTAAGCCGGTAATATTGTAAGCGTCTTTTGTACTAACCATCACGCTACGTTTGGCGCCATAAACCTATGAGCCAGATGTTAGCGAAAGCGATCTATAACTGACTAGTTCTACCTACCTCTTTATTAAAAAAACATTGCAGGTAATTTGAACGTCATCAATCATAACTTCCCAAACTGCGAATATTCACACGCATAAATATGCTCACATATATTTATGTTTTCCTTTATAATAGTGTACATAAGTATCTGAACACTTTGCTTTTCATCAATTGGTTCTAAAAGTTAAATCGCGAACATTATGGAAGAAGCAACAAATTTTCTTTGCAATCAATATAATAAGTCATGGAATTAAAAATGTTTTTGTTTTATGGATGGTTCATTGATTTTAACAGCAAAGCAACCCGTCTAGGGTTATTTTATGCCAAGAGTTCGTTGTTCTTTAGATTTAGATTTTTGTGAGGTTATTTCTGGAGAGATTTTCTTTGTTTTTTTTCTTTTTTAGATGGTTCAGTCGAATACATTTGTAAACAGATATATTCTACCTATAGATGAGACCCTAACAGGTACTATCATTCTGTGTCAGTGTGTATGTGGGAATGAAAGTAATAAAGAGGTACTCTATACCCGACTGGTTCCAAGATCTGTAGCG
The DNA here is from genome assembly GCA_963585895.1 of Sepioteuthis lessoniana. Classification (NCBI taxonomy): domain Eukaryota; kingdom Metazoa; phylum Mollusca; class Cephalopoda; order Myopsida; family Loliginidae; genus Sepioteuthis; species Sepioteuthis lessoniana. Next base: position 65,003,709 of record OY757916.1, on the reverse strand, counting down.
TCACCATCAGATGCAGTTTAGTGTCATACCTTGAACACTTATGCTTAAGGGTTTTCTATCCTGAATTTCAAGAAGATTGTTTTTCTTGATTAAATTATTTTAAAAAGGTCTTATTTTATTCTTTAAAATCTTAATCAGAATATATCAAAGAGACTGAAAATATAAACCCACACTACTATTCGGAAGAGATACGAATTAATTTTATTTCCTACTGATCAAAATCTTTCATGGTTCCTGTAATCTTAGGCCATAAAAAAGTGATTTTTTCTTGTTCAAATGTATATGACCTGTGCATTCTTAAAAGCTCAATCTTATAAAGAATATCAAAGAACTGCTTATAAACTTCATCAAAAGAATGGAGGCTGTTTTTCATTGTTTTCTTTTTTTTTTTTTTTTTTTTTTGTTGTTTTTATGGGTTTTTTCTTTTTTTTTTTTTTTTTGCATTTAGAATTTTATTGAAGGCATGTGACTGCGAGAAACTTATATAATGAAGTAATCTAACGAGCCATATATCAAAAGCCTATGCCAATTTGACTTTTAAAAATTCTGAAGGAAGACTCCATACGTATTGATCAGCGCTTTTTGCAGCAGCATTCATACTTAGCAGACATTGGCGCGCTTACCGTAAAGGTTATTTTCTGAAGAAATGGACATGGCAAATCAAGTTCGAATCCTGGATGAAGCTTTTTGAGTTTTACTTTGCACAATTCAATCCATCAATCAATCTCTTCTCCTTAAGCTTGTGGTAAAAAGTAGAGCAGACTGGGTTCTTTAGCCTAGGTATGGCAGCCGGTAAAAAGTAGAAAAACTGATTTCAAATCAGCACTATTCCGCTTATAAACTGACTTAGCATCACATCGTGCCCATTTCGAAGTGTTTGGCTCAATAACATATATACCATGGCTAGCTGTATAGGATTTTTTTTTCTAGTAACTAAAACTGAAAATTCATTTCAACGGTAAGATTTGATGTGAAAGACTTTAAATGGAATAAGAGGGATGAATACCAAGGAGACTAATCAATAAAAAATTAAAGTTTCTTTCATTGTTCATTTCTGTTAGTTTTTGAATCCAACTCGTATTGTGTTTTTTTTTTCTGTTTTCGATCGAGATCCGCAGAATTTTCCAAATTTGCGTTTTTTTTTCTTTAGGAACCACTAGTTTGCATATTTAGATATGTCTCACATGGGTCAGATTTTTCTTTCTTTCTTTTTCTCGTTCACGTCGATCGAATTTTATTTTTCTTACTTAAATGAATGTTTGATTTTAATCTCAAAATCCAATTATATTTTTTTGTGTTCTAGAACAAACACTGTTTTGTTTGAATTGGTTACTGAAATTAATGGTATCTCAACCTTCGTGAGTTATTCAGTTTCGAAGCCATCCTGAAAGAAGAACGTTGATTTAATGAGAGGAAATGAGGTTCATACTTTTCTTAGGGGTATTAGTTCGAAAGTGAATGTAATGGCTCGACAAGGATTCAAAACCACTTATTACGTTAGCTACTACGCCATGGAGACTCTCTCCGGTTCTTTTCTGTGTTTATTTTATCACTAGATACGAGTAAAATTAATAAGAAGAATCCAGTTTGCGTAAAGGTTATTGTCATGCGAAATAGAAGCAGTGACCCGAGCTCAAATCCTGGACGAGACTAGCTTCTTCAGCCTTATTTAGGCAAAGAGTCTTGAAGGACCATTCTGAATTCATCCCAGCTTTACTCAGCTAAAAACTTCGTGTCTCATCCTGACCGTGACGGAGAGGCGGGGTGAATAATTACAAAAATAAAGATTAAAATCCTACTTGTTGTGCAGCTCCAACAGTGGTTTATAGAATCGGTAGTTTTATGCGTCACTGCAACACCCACGAGCCAGGCCACACGACGCCGATTTATATAAAGCAAATAAACCAGTTTCTAATAGAGCATTAAAATGAAACCTTCATTTTAGTCGGTAAATGTGGCGTGTAGTGTCCTTGATAAATTTGCAGGTCATAATGACACATTATATTCAATGATTCATATCCTCATATAAAACTGAGTCAAAACAGTTTTTATCATGAATAGAAAAGGCTTTGGGGTTCGGATTGTTGGTTTTTTTTGTTTTTGTTTTTGTTTTGTTGTTATTGTTGTTTAATGGCATATCAACCTTCATGGATTATTTAATGCCAAAACCAACTTTTTAGAAGAACAGTTGTGATACAATTTAACCCATAGTTGGCAGGGATTAGAAAAATCAGTACCTTTTTGAAGCACGATTAGAGGTCGAACTCGCTTACTACGATGTCACAATACAGCACGTTAGCCACTACGCCACAGAGTGTTCCCCCAAAGCTTGAAGGGTACAACTAGTAGATCACGATGAATGGCAATTAATTATTTTTCTAAAAAGTTTGCTGTACAAAAATACTTTTCATTCACCTATAAGTGATCTATCCGGCTTCCAACTAAATCAGATTTGGAAAAAAAAGGTCATTTTATAGTGAATAGCCACGCACGAACCAGACATTGTCCTTGTGGAGCGCCTCAGTTATACTTACCAGGTACTGCCTGGTTGGAAAGGTACCCTGGGATCAAGCAATCACCCACCCAGCGTAAACAATAGGTGAGACCTGGAAGACCGACTAAGTGTAAACTCAGTAATGTTCTTTCAAAAGAAAATTATCAATTAATTCAAACTTTTTAACAGCAGATCCCATAAGTACACTTCCATAAGAAGTTATTTTTCTTCTAAACCTAAAATAAAAGAATTTTCTTATTTCCTGTGGAACATTATGCAATCAAAACAAATATTATTATATGATATTTTTTACCAAGCTCCAATGTATTGAAATCGTAACTAAAAATGAAATCATAGTACCTCTCTATCAAAAAATAAAATTACATAAATCTTTATGTACGTATTATATATATATATATATATATATATATATATATATGTTGGTTGACTGTTGTCGAGGACGACCCAAAGGGTCCCTTTTCAATACCTACTACACTGAGGTGCAGTGAAAGGCACAACTCCTTTCCCTGGACTGCTCCACTTACTCTTGATCCATTCCTTATAATGCTCAGTGGTATGCAAGGAGGCATTACAGAGTATTTTTTGAGTCTTTGATTTTGATATATATATATATATATATATATATATATATATATGTACATACATATACGAGTATCATTTCCAGACTTTTTTCGTATGGGCACTTTTATTGATAGTAGTTGTGTACTGGTGCATTGTCCTGGTGGAAATGGCACTGACCCGATTTGAAGAGCACTGGCCTCTTCCGACCTAATCTCTTCCTGAACATAGTAACCCTAACCCTAACCCTTTGGCCAACCAACTCTGGTGTATTGACTTCCTTACACCTCTTATCATCCCTCACAGACTCCCTGCCTTCCTTGAATTTCTTATGCCACTCAAAAACTGATGCTCGGTTCGTGCAAGATGGTCGAAAAGCAGTCTGAAGCATTCCATACGTTTCTGTGGCATTTTTCGATGAAGACCCTAGAAAACACTAGAAAATTTCGATAAAAATACTTTCAAACACAAGAAAATTTCAATAAAACACTAAAAAAATTCGATAAAATTACTTAAAAACACTAGATAATTTCGATGAAAACACAAGAAAATTTCAATGAAACACTAGAAAATTTTTATGAAAACACAAGAAAATTTCGATGAAAATAAATGAAAATACTAGAAAACACTAGAAACACAAGAAAATTCTGATGAAAACACTTTAAAAAAAACAGAAAATTTCGATGAAACTCTAGTAAACACAAAAAAAAATTCAATGAATGTACGTGAAAATTTCATTGAAAACACTAAAAAAAAATTCGATGAAGTCACTAGTAAACACTAGAAAATTTGGATGAAAACATAAAAAACAAAAAATTATAGAAAACACTCGAAAATACAAGAAAACATTTGCAAATTTCGATGAAAAAACTTGAAAACACAAGAAAATTTCAATGAAAGAACTAGAAAATTTCGAAGAAAATACTAAAAGAAATAAGAAGATTTCGATGAAAACACAAGAAAATTTTAATGAAAACACTAGAAAATACTAGTTAACACTAGGAAACGCTAGAAATGTTCGATGAAAACACTGGAAAACACAGGAAAATTTCATTGAAACACTAGTTGACACTAGAAAATTTCAGTGTAAACATAAGAAAATTTAGATGAAAACACAAGAGATATCGATGAAAACACTAGAAAATTTCGATGAAAATACTTGAAGACGCAAGAAAATCGCGATGAAAACACTTGAAAACACGTGAAAATATTGATAAAAACACTAGAAAATTTCGATGAAAACACTAGAAAACACTTAAAAATTTCGATTAAAATACTAGAAAACATTAGAAAATTTCGATGAAAACACTAGAAAACACTAAAAAATTTCGATGAAAATATTAGTAAGCAAATAAGTGGGAAGGAATCCCATGGCTTAAAGGCTAACATTCTTGGCTGTGATATCGTTAGAATAAATTTCTTACTCCAGTTCACTTTTAGACCCTTGAGAATGCTATGAAACCCTTATCTAACCACCCTAACGTGGATTAAATAGTACCGCATTTTTTCTTTTACAGGAATGGCTTTGGCATTTAATAAGCCACGAAGGTTGATATGCCATTAAACAAAGAAACCTATCCAAACCAAACCAAATTAATGTATGGAAATAATAGAAAGAATGTTTTAAAATGTCTAAGAAATATTTGGAACTATCATTATAATACCCGAGAGAAAAAGCAAAGTTACATGAATAAATGAAAAATAAATAAACAAATAAGTAATAATAATAATAATATGTTGTATATTGACTCGTACCACGTGACTTCTGGTATCTCGGAAGAATAAAAGACGCCGTGTTTCTTTGACGCCGTCGTTAGTGAAAGATCTTGGTCAGTAGTAAGACCAACTTCGGACGTAACACTCACAGCGCGAGACTTATAATATTTGTTTGACTGTACCACTTCAGTTATGGATCTCTTCCTTACCACTATACATCATAGTAATTATAAATCTTCTTGCTATTGTTTTGACCCACTGATAGGACCCTATCAGGTGCTACCGCTCCGGGTAAGAGTGGACATGGAAGCGATGGCAATGAAGCAAAAATAAGTAAAAACGATAGAATAGCAAGTGCAGGGTATGTACTGATGAAGATGAAACGATTTAACGCTTAGTCGGTGAATGCAGAAAACTAGTGCAAAAGTACACAAGACTTAGCATCACAGGAGGGAGAACAGGATCCATTCGGAATTGTGCAAGAAATTGAAGTTTGATCATACTATTAAATAGTATAAGCACAAACCAGAATAGGTTCTAGAGAATGAAACCCATAAGATTCTCAAAGATTTTGAATACAAACCGATCACCTAATCTCGACCAGAAGAGCAATCTTAGCGTTAACTAACATGAAAAAAAGACCTTACTGTCCTGTGGATTTTGCTGTTCAGGCTGACCACAGACAAGAAATAAAAGAAAACAAGAAGAAAGACGAATACTTGGACCTTGCTATAGAAATGAGGAACTTTTTGGGTGACAGCGATATAAGTTCTTGGTAGAGCATTTGTGTTGTATATCGAGGGAGAATAGGACAACCCATTCATAAAAACATAATCTTGTGTATTTATTCTTCGACGGTGACGCTTCTCTGGTGTCGGAGAGTGTTCGCACACACGAAGGAGCTATCGGGTGTCGGAACAGCTAGCAGGAACTGACTTCATCCAAAAATTTATATAGTCTTAAAACTCCCACGTAATCCACATGTCCACACGCCTCTTCCCCCACAAAATGCTTGTTTTTCATTGGCCATGACTTACACCAACACAATGCTTGTTCTCTATTTCTCACGGCTTACACCCACAAATTGCTTGTTTTTGCGGTAGACATTTAATTTTAACTGGCTCATTGGCCTAGTGGGTAGAGTGTTCGCCAATGGTCCGGGAGACCTGAATTCAATCCCAGGTCGCATCATACCAAAGACTTTAAAAATGGTACTTGATACCTCCTAGCTTAACACTCAGCGATATAAGGTACGTATCAAGGGTAAAGTGGAGCAATCCAGAGAAAGGAGTAGCGCCCTCCCCTACACCTTGGTGTAGTAGCTACTGAAAAGGGAGCCTTCTTGTCACGCTCTACTACGGTCGCCGACTTTACTTACTTCTTTAATTTTATGTTCGGCCAGATGTATCCACCTGGTTTATTGCAGGTCAATATATTAAATTTGAAACAGTCCCCAAAGGCTTGGAAAGGATTAGAATTGGAAATCAGAAGAATCGAGACCATCCAGACTACAGCATTGTTGAAATCCGTCAGAATTCTCAGAATAGCCTTAAAGACCAGAGAAGACTTGCTATCACTCCAGTGAAAGAACACCAACTGACGCTGGTGTGAAAAACTCGCAAGGATGTTACCGTTACGCATACGAGAAGCAAAAGAAAAAAGAAATTAGTTCGTAGAGATAGCTGCAAATTTTGCTAATGCATTTGACCTCACATCGAAATTAAAACAATAGATGCAGCAAAAAAAAAAAATGTAAAAAAGAAACAAAAGCAAAAGGACTGAGATACTCGACAAATGCACATGAACAAAATCCCCTACATACACGATACGCACAAAGAATTAAAAATGCTGACAATGTTAAATTACATGGTGTAATGGTTATCGTCGTAGGAAATCGACACAGCGACACGAGTTCAAACCCTGGACGAGACTGATTGTATTTCACATAGCACTAATACCCGTGGGGAAAGGTATGAATCCAATTATTCTCCCTCCAGCTATGGGTAAATAGTAGGGCAGACTAGGTTCTTCAGCCTTGGTGAGGCAACTAGTCTAGGAGAAGGAAAACTCTAAATTCAAACCTGTTAAACTCCGCTTAAAAAATTGACCTTGTGTCATATCCTGCCCGAGCGGAGGGGTTGGATAAATATGATAGCAGAACAGTGCAAGGCTGAAGAGGGATTCAAGGGTTAATAATAGCAGCATAGGAGCAGAGCTAACAACCAGTAACTATCTGGCTAACATATCAAACTCAATAGGGAGACAATGTGAAAAGAAATTAAATCAACTGGCTACTTTGTGTTCGGTTGCCCAATCGTGACATAACCCAGAATACACCGACTGCATCTCTACAGAGGGGTAAGACTCTCCCCGATGAGTATCCTAGATATGACGTTAAACAATCTGATGGTAATGCTGGAGCTTTGGGGAATGAAGAGTACCCCTTCATTGCCATCGCTTCCATGTCCACTCTTGTCTGGAGAGGTCCTATCAGTGGGTCAAATATAACTAAAATACGTACTTATGCTAAACTGAATTGTTTGAAATAGAACTGTTTTGACTTGTGAACTGCGTAATTATGCTAAAATGAATTGTTTGAAATAGAACTGTTTTTGACATTGAAATTGTACTACGCTAAACGGAATTATTCGAAATAGAATTGTTTTGACATTAAACTGTGTGGAAACAAAAACTATACTTATATTAAACTAACTTTTTTTTATTAGAAATGTTTGTCTAAGCTGAATAGCTTGAAATATAATTTTTTGACAATTAAAATTGTGTACTAATGCTAAACTGAATTGTGTGAAATAGAACTGTTTATTTGTATAGAAATGGATTTGGCATTAATTAACCTACAATGATTAATATGCCATAAAAACCAAACTAAACCACGCTTGACTCATAGAATAAATAGAAAGGCAAGATAAAATAGTTATTCCCATTGGGGGAAAAAAATCAAATCCAATAGAATACTGAAACTGGAAAAAATTTGTACACCACCCAAATGAACACGAATAAACATATTCATTTGACCCATAAATGGAACCTTAACAGATACTACTATCCGGGAAGTAATGGCACTGAAGTGGTTCTCCACGATCCTCAGATCTTCAGAACTGGATCCTCATCTATGGATGTATATTTTGAGTCATAACCACCACAGTAATATATTGGGGGGAGATGTTGTTACCCCCCACGGCAGGAGATACAGTCACCGTGTTTGAAGCCTCGATGACTTAACAATCGATGTATGCGAGTAATATTTATTAGTATATTAGATGCATTCACAGTTTTGGAGATTATAAAGAAATAGTTATTTGTCTTGTTAAAGATGTTGAACATATCTAGTTGCAAAGTTATTGATGGATTATCGTACTCTAAGAAATAGAACGCTAAAATGTAAGATTACATGACAGATTAACTTTGAAAAAAAATCCATAAAATTTTTGAGATTTTGTGAAATCTGTGAAATATTTGGATTGACGCAGGAATCTTTCGGCGCGTTTACTGCACAAAATTAATTTGGGATTATATACTAAGGTACCAGGCACTCACAAAGACAAAAACACACTCACACATACACACATACATACGTACACATATACTCTCTCTCTCTCTCTATCTCTCTCTCTATCTCTATCTCACTATATATATATATATGTATATCAGCAAGTCATGCTGATTGCACAGTCCCTTGTCTCTCACTATCTCTCACGCTTGTCATCCATCCTAATCATCCATCGCAGCAGGCAGGTCCTCAAGAAGGCATCCAATGTCTGCACTGAACTGATGGATGTAAGTCTTTGACGATCAGAGAGCACTGGAGTATCTATGTGCATGAGAGAACGTCCCTTAAGGGTTCGTCCTTAAGCAGACAATATCCGGCAAAATATATGACAGATATAACCTACACAACTGATCAAGCGCTTCTTATATATTCACTTGAGCAAACCAAATCCCAGTGGCACAGCACGGAGTAAGCAGCAAGATGCATTGGCATCTACATGAATGCAGTTAAAACATTCTCATGTTTTAAACCAGAAGGAACTATCTCTACTTAAGGTTGCAAGTCTCTGAAATTACTACACCAGTACTTTGGTAGTAATATCTCATCTACTGAAAGCGATACCAATATACTCATAGTTAAGGCGTTTACTGCTAGTGAAAGGTTGGTAAACATAAGGAAATCTCATCTAATTAATAAAATAAAACTGAATTACTTCCAAGTCATGCCGGTACAACTGTATGGATGCACTACTTGTTCTATAACAAAACTCATGGAGAAAAACAAGACAAGAATGCTATGTAGCGTTTTGAATAAGTACCAAAAGCCACACTTTGGCAAACAGCGGCTGATTAATAAGTACAAGTCAATAAATGTTTGATTCTGGAACTTCTTTCTCGGGTTTTGAAGGATTGCCTTCACTATGGCTTTGCAATTACATTGGAGTTCCTTTTAATATATATATATCATCATCTCGTGCCGCCAGCATGGATATCTCTGAACCTCTCTCGCCACTTCTCCCAATCATTCATCGTTTCTGCCCGGTCTTCAGGTCTACATCCTGTATCCTCACATAGCTGCTGTATGTATGTTCGAGCTGGTCGACCTGCTTTTGCTTGGCCATATGCGGGGGTCCATAGGAGTACATCACTGATGAGTTCGTCCTTGCTTCTCCAGCAGTGTCCTGCGTGTCTGATTCGGCTAACTTGTATAGTTTTCGTGATGGGAGGCAGGTGGCCGTATAGTTGGTGTCTTGTGGGGTGTTGCCGCCAGGACTTGTTCAATATTGCTCGCAACATTCTTGTGTAATTGCCGTCTAGCTTCTTCTTCAGCCTTTTGGTTAGCGACCAAGTAGTGCATCCATATAGCAGTAGCATTAGTGATACTTTCTTACTCCATAGCCGGTTGTACATGTGCATTCGTACGTTTCACAAGGGTATTAGTCTGAAAGTGAAAATAATAACGTGATTGGAGTTCGAACTCGCTTACTGCGATGTCACAGTCCAATACCTTAGTTATGACGCCAATGGGACTCCACCGAGTATAGTATATACTATATATGTGCTTGTGTAGAAATTTCTCTGTGTGTGAATGTGTCTGTATCTGTGTAAAAGTATATTATTTCAGATATCATATATATGCCAGATATAAATATGAAACAAAATGTAAATGAAAGCAAATTTATTCACAATTCAACCTTGATACAACCTTTATAAACTCCTAGAGAGACTTCGGCTCAGAAAATAAAATTTACTTTTTCAGCGGATCAGTGCCATACTCTAAGTATTCGGCTTGGCCACTTGAAAGTCTTCTTCTTCTTCTTCTTCTTCTTCTTCTTCTTCTTCTTCTTCTTCTTCTTCTTCTTCTTCCCATTATTATTATTATTATTATTGGAAAGGAAGATTTGTAAATGTTAGAAAGATCATTTGTAATATATCAAAATCAGATATTTACATTTATTTGCGTTTTACCAGACATTTATGTTCTTTCAAAGTAATCCAAAATATCAACTGCTCAAAAACCTTCTAATTATATATATATATATATATGTATATGTATATACTTACGTAAGATCATTTGGGTGAATGCCATATCAACCTTGGTACGTTATCAAATGCCAAATCTTGTTTATATATATAATTTAAGTGAACAGTTTGCCGATGACATTTTTAAAACGAGCCATAGCTCATTTGTTTGCGTACAGTTAAATGGCTTCAAGTATTGCAATCTAACACTAATCGTTCTATTTGCACATAGTTGACGGTTTCATGTGCTGCTATCGAATACTCGTCATTGAATTTAATATCAATCATTTGTTGGCAGACATGTGAATGGTTTCACGTATAGTAAATGATTAAACAGTTCTTTTTTATCCATATATGAGACCCTAACAGGTAATAGGAGTGCGCAGAAGTGTGGAGCTGGTAGAAACGTCAATGGAAGAGTACACCACATTTCCCAAAGCTTCAAGACTGGAGTCTCACGATTAGACACAGTTTAGTATACATAAATATATCCAAGACGCTCTTTGGAAAAGGGGGATTACTCTGAGATACAGATGGCATATTCTACAGCCCCAAACATCTCTCTCTCTCTCTCTCTCTCTCTCTCTCTCTCTCTCTCTCTCTCTCTTTCTCAACGCACACACACACTCACACACACACATATATATATATATATATATATATATATATACGAATATCGTTCAAAAATTTCTAAGGCAGAAAGATGAGCTATAGCTAAACATTGTTATTGTGGTAACGCACTATAACTTCTTATAAAACTAAAAAACTACTTTTGATTTATGATTTAATTTCTGTGCAGGCGAAGCCCAAACAATAGTGAGAGGAATGTGATTAAGGTAAATTCTGGGAGAGACTTTTGAACAACCATTGTATCTCTCTCTCTCTATATATATATATATATATATATACAAATAATTTTTCAAACATATGAGTTAAGAAATAAAAATAAAAGTTGCCAGTCGATTTGTCCGAGAGGCTCATAACACGCAGACTGCAATTTTTATAAAGCAGTAAGTTTCTGCTTCAAAATGGCTGTCCTGAGAATGATACTAAATTACATTCACTGGTGAGGCTCAAGTTCTGCAACTCTGTGGAGTATGGAGTCCCCCGATTCGTTGTCATTACTCTCATGTTCACTCTCAGGCTCACTCGGACTCAGAGTGGACGTATCTGTTATGCTCTCATCTAAAAGTTGAATAAATATGTTTGAAAATGTTTAGTATTGGATAAGAATTCTTGATCCCCTATAAATGAGTGCCTTAAATGTTTATGATAGGTAACTTTAAAAAAGGACGATTTAAAATATTATTGAATTTGAAGGTTTTTGGTCTTGTTTGGTTTTATGGCATATCAATTTTTATAGGCTATTTAATGCCAAATCCATTTAATGCATATAAACAGTTCTTTTTCAAGCAATTTAGTTTAGTATAAATAAACAGTTTAAATGTCAAAAACAGTTTTATTTCATACAGTTCAGTTTAGCATAAGTACAATTTTTTTGGTTTACCCAGTATTAAATATAAAAACAGTTCTATTTCAAGTAATTAAGTTTCACATGAGTACACAGTTTTAATATCAAAACAATTCTATTTTAAACAATTCATTTTAGCCTAAGTAAACAGATTTTTTTTACACACACTTAAATGTAAAAATAGTTAATTTCAATGAATTCAGTTTGGCATAAGTACGTAGTTTAGTTCTATTTGACCCATAAATAGGACCCTATCAGGTACTACCTGTTCGAGCCAGAGTGGACTTGTGAGTGATTGCAATAAAGGGGTACTCTGCATTCCCCAAAGCTCCAGCATCACTGGAACTTCACCATCAGATTGTTTAGTGTTATAACCGGGACACTCATTAGGTGAGTCTTACCCTTCTGCAGAGATGCAGGCGGTGTATTCTACAGCCCCAGCCGACTGGGCCAGCAATTGAACGCTGAAAATATAGTTATGATTATAATTGAAAAATAGTTAGGGATTCTAGTTAATTATTTTAGCAATAAATTGTTTTCAAGCTAAACCTGGGCTTTGGGTTTTAGGGGTTCGATTTGTAAAGGTTAAGATCAATAAACCTTGGTGGTGTAATGATTATCGTCGCAGGAATTGGACACGGCGACATAAGTTCAAATCCTGGACTGATTGCATTTCACATAGCGCTAATACCCTTGGAAAAGGTATGAATCTAATTATTCTCCCTCCAGCTATGGGTAAATAGTAGGGCAGACTAGGTTCTTCAGCCTTGGTGAGGCAACTAGTCTAGGGGAAGGGAAACTCTGAATTCAAACCTGTTAAACTCCGCTTAAAAAATTGACCTTGTGTCATATCCTGCCTGAGCGGAGGGGTTGGGTAAATATGATAAACCTTGTTTTGCATTGAAGTGTCACTAAAAGTTTTAAATGATAACGTGCGATAAAAGCATTAGTTAAGGAATAGTTGGAGGAACATATCTAAGAAAGTTTTGAGGTAGAGAAAGAGCAGCAGAGGAAGCATAGAGGTGACATACGAGAGACAAGGTCCCGAAGGAGGTGATGAAAGTCTGAGGCTATCCTTTTCACCTCAGACAGTTTATAGTCTCGATCAAATCAATTGACGCGTTCCCAATATCTCTTTTCGCCGACTACTTTGAAAAGGCAGCTGCTATAAACTTTCATATCGAGTGAGCTAACAGAGAATGTTTTGTGTTCGTCAATTCTTATCACTTCTTTCCATCTGAAACCTAAAGGATATTGCTACGCCCATAATTTATTTTAAGCCGTGATGTTACATGATCAGACATTTACAAATAAATCAAATTTAAATATCTAATAAATCATATGGAGTTAATATGCCGTTAAACAAATAAACCTGAAAATTCCTAGGAAAGTAATCTTTTAATTTATTTTTTACTAACTTCTCGGAAGATTTCCAGAATGTAATTTATTTATCTTCAAGTTAAAAATGATTTATTTGTCCAAGAAATTATCATTTAAATGTATATAAATCAATATCTATCACTTCTTATCAGTTTATATTTACCCAATCCCTCCTCCACGAACAGGATGCAACACGGGGTCATTTTCATGTTGGGTACAATTTCTTTGAATTCAGGGTCGTACTTCTCCTCAACCGGCTGCCATACGATAGATAAAACCCGAATCTTTCCTGTTTTTTTAACCATAGCTGGAGAGAGAATAGATTTATAAATTTCACTAGGGTATTAGAGCAAAGGGAAATACAGACAGCCTTTTCTAGGATTTGAACTCGGGTTACCGATTACCGCAAGATCGCTTCTTTTTCTATGTAAACTAAATCATCAAATTAATTGAGTGGAATACACTTGAGAAAAAGAATCCTTGTTTTTAAGAGTATAACTTTATTAAGTGTAACCATTCCTCATGCACATAAGTCACCATATCTAAATGTAGAAAAAGACCCATTGGTGTTATAATTTCCAGAAAACACTTTACATAGCTGCCACAAGCTGTCGATACTGAACAGTAGCAATTCTCTTCTAGACCAACCTTTGAAGAGTACACTCAGAAGATTTCTTATACCAAACAAAAAGTATCAAACCTAAAATTTTACGACTGTTACTAGTCTTTTTTCATTGAGGAATTCAGGACTGACCTACAAGTAAAAAATTTAAAGAAATACAAAAAAACAAACATTTATGTGCATTGTACACATACAAAAATTAATACTCACACAAGATATCTTTTGTAAACTATTTCTTATCATCAAAATAATACCTGAAAAAAAAACGTTTCTTTTATTTATGATTCATTTCAGCTTGAGCCTTTCTATCACAGAACCCGGAAGACTTCTCTACTAGAATATTGAGACACATTTCGCTGGAGACCCGTTACGCACAATTCGATACAAAATTTACGTAAACCTCAGAATATAAAAGCGATTTTTTTCTTTCTTGATAAAAATCTAAAAATTGATTGACTATTCAAAAATCTTTTAAAATCAGAGAGAGTGCTTTTTTATTTTCATCTGAAAAATTCCGAAGCAAATTTGCTCATCAAAATGGGATTGTATTAAAAATCGAATATGACAAAAAAAAAAAAAGCTGTCATTCACTGTATTTTGATTCAAAATTTTCTTTGTAGACTGATATTGATATCCACGACTAAATTAAGGGTATGAAGATGGGGATCAGGTTAAAATACATATTTCTTGCATGAAGTAAAATCATTTTCACCATTAGGACGCGGACATAATTCACACGTAGATCAAAAATATGTGTGAGTTCACCACACACACATTTTCTTATCTATTTAATGCTGAATAATAATTAATACTTAATTTCTTTTCCAAGGCCAAAAAATTTAGTTATGTACGCACCTTCGTCTTCATATATGTATATATCATCATCATCATCATCATGTCACGCCGCCTGCGCGGATATCCCTGACCGTCTCTCGCCATTTCTCCCTATCATTCATCGCCTCCGGCAGGTCTTCAGGATTACAACCCGTGTCCTCACATAGCTGCTGTATGTAAGTTCGTGCTGGTCGTCCCACTCTTGAACATCCATGAGTGGGGGTCCACAGGAGTACATCGCTTATGAGCTCGTCCTTGCTTCTCCAGCAGTGTCCTGCGTGTCTGGTTCGTCGAACTTGTATAGTTTTTGTGATGGGGGGCAAGTGTCCGTATAGTTGGAGTCTCGTGGGGTGTTGTCGCCAGGACTTGTTTAATACTGCTCTCAACATTCTTGTGTAATTTCCGTCCAGCCTCCTCTCCAGCCGTTTCGTAAGCGTCCATGTGGTGCATCCATATAGCAGTATCGACACAACCGCTGCCTGGAAGAAACTGCGTTTCATTTTATCTGTTAGGTCCGACTTCCATATGATCGAGAGCCTATCGATAGCTGTCCATGCCTTCGTCAGTCGTGTGTCGATGTCCTTCTCGGTTGATGAGACGCTGCTTCCTAGGTAGGTGAATTTGTCGACTAGTTTCAGAGAGGCTCCGTCTAGTGTGGCAATGTTGCCTGTTTGGTTGTAACACATATATTCGGTTTTGTTTGCATTGACATGTAGGCCAATGCCAGCTGCAGCTCGTTCCAGACTATGTAGTAGTGTCTCTGCTTGATTTGGCGTATTCGCTAGTAACGCCAAGTCATCAGCGTAGTCGGCGTCCGTGATTGTTTTTGCGGGGTACCTTTTGCTTCTTCTCTTAGTCAGCTCAAAGCCATTTTCTCTGATTTTGTCTATCGAAGTCCTAAGCACATAGTCTAGACAGATGATAAAGAGGTACGGGGCTAGTGTGTCTCCTTGTAGTACTCCTGCAACAATGTCGAAGTATTCCGTGTCTCCATCTGGTGAACGTACTTTTACTTTGGTGTTTCTGTAGAGAATCATTGTCGCTGCTACGGTTTCTTTTGGTAGGCCGTAAGCTAGTAGGATTTGCTCCATCTTCCCTCTGTGTATGGAATCGAAGGCCTTGGTAAAGTCGACAAATAGTAATGTCGCCTGTAAGTTTTTTGCCCGAACGCCTTCCAGGATTCTACGGATGGTCAGTATTTGTGAGGTTGTGGATCTATTTCTCCGGAAGCCATTTTGGTTTTTCCTAAGGATGTTTTCCATTTTGGGTTCTATGCGGTTTCGTAGTAGGGCATTGTAGATTTTGGCTGCTATGGATGTAAGTGTTATCCCTCGGTAGTTCTTGGCTAGTCCGAGGTCGCCTTTTTTAGGGAATGGAAGGATGCATCCCTTCGTCCATCGTTCTATCCTATTTTGACTATAGACTGCGTTGCATTGGCGGAGCAGTATATCGTCGAATTTTCTCGTCTTCCACACTTCTGGGGGGATCTCGTCTAGCCCCGCCGCTTTCCTATTTTTAATTCTTCTGAGAACCGTGTCGAGTTCTTCTTTGGTGAAAGGACTTAGTTTTACGTCTAATTGCTTACTAATAATTCTGGTGATCGGTTCATCCGTTATTTCCGGTGGGTTTCCTAGTAGATTTTTGAAATGCTGTTCCCACAGTTTTATTCTTTCTTGTTGGCTTGCAGCTTTCAATTTTGCTTTGGCTGTGCTCTTCCTTCCACTTACTTCGTTTATTGTTTGCCAGGCTATCCTGGATTGCCTATCTTCCACCGAGTTTCTAATCTTATCTATCTGATTTTGTACGTATTCTGCCTGTTCTTTTAGGTATATTCCTGTTAATTGATGTTGCGCCTTTTCTAGTTCTTGTGCATTTGTATTTGTTGGGTTCTGTTGATAGTTTTTGGAGGCAGTCTTCACAAGTGCACGTTTTTCTCTAGCTGCTGGCGTTTCCCAAGGGACTCTATATTTAGTTCTAGGTTTTGTTGGAATACACTTTTCTGCCGCCTCCAGGTGTGCTTCTACAAAATTTTCATATTCGTCATTTGGGGTGCCTATTTCTACCTTCTCTTGTAGTGCTTCGAATCTGTTTCTTAATTCTAATGCATATTTATCTCTAATATCTCTGTTGTTGAGTAGGGCCCAGTCATAGTGCTTGGTCGTCGCTTTACGTGTGGCGTTTTTTCTTAGGCTTAGTCGTACTTTTGCCGTAACTATTCGATGATCGGAGGACACACCCTCGAAGGAGGAGTATGCCTCGCAATTCATCGCACTATTCTTCCATTTCCTGTTTATAAGGACGTAGTCTATCTGTGCTTTACTCTTATTCGCGTATGTGTAGGTCCATAATTTCCCCTCCCTTTTTTGAAAGTTTGTATTGAGGCAGGTTAATCTATTTTCTATCATGAAATCTATTAAATGCTGTCCATTCCTGTTATGTATATATATATATATGTATATATATATATGTATATATGTATATATATATGTATATATATATATATATATATGTGTGTGTGTGTGTGTGTGTGTGTGTGTGTGTGTGTGGGATTGAGTATATGAGTTTGCGAGAAAGTATATAAAGTCTTTTGGACTGTAAATCGTTAGAGCCGGCATACGATTAGTGTCATTGTGGTAGAGACGTCCGGTCCGTGCGTCGAATACAAAAGAACAAGATTGAGAAGATCTCATTAACATTAATTCGTCATTTTCTATTCGTGCCATTTCCGGCTCTGATATTTTTTTCAATCGTCATCTGTTGACATATGAAGAGACATTACCCGCCTCCGATAAATGTATTTGGCTGTATCAAAACTATTTTCGTTTTAACCGACCTTCGCTTACAAGCTTTTTTTTATATTGAAAAATAAAGACTATTTATAATTCCCATAACACGTCGAATGAATGGAGATTTAAAGTTAGTTCAGCGGAATGCCTAAATAGGTTTTTGTCTCCCTTACGAGATAATAGATTTGAATAATGTATCTATTGAATAATACTTTATTTTGAGGGTGATGATAATCCCAATAACTCGTTCAACAAGACGGGATTTTAACTTAAGTTTGTGGAAGGTATAAGTCTTTTGTCCCCAATAAAATACCATAGATTTTTAAAATATATTTGTAGAATCATATATTAAATTAAAAATCATCGTCAACGTGAACACTTGGATCACATTTGAAAAAACTCTGAAGAGGATTTTTTATTCTTTCAATTTAAATTGTAAGTTATTATTTCTAAATTGTTATCATAAATGGTTATGATTAAAAGAAAAGAATTATTATCATAAATCATTTTTCAAAATTTGAAATTAATGTACGCATTCATCAAACCCTTGCACGAGCAGGGTGTTACATAAAGCGGAGTTTAGCAGATATGAATTCTGAGTTTTCTTTTTCCTTGGTTTATACGATAGTTAAAGAGCCAAGTCTGCCCTACTGTTTACCCATAGCTGGATATCTACCTTTCCCAATGTTATTAGCGATATGTGGAATGAAAACAGCCTTGTCTAGGTATTGAACTCGGGTCATTGAGCCCATTTTCCATTTCAAACAATTCAGTTCAGCATAAGTACGTAGTTTAGTTCTATTTGACCTATAGATAGGACCCTATCAGGTGCAATCACTCCGGGTCAGAGTGAACCTGGGAGCGATGGCAATGAAGGAGTACTCCGCAATCCCAAAGGCTCCAGCATTACTGAAAACTTACTATCAGATTGTTCAGTGTCTTATCCAGGATACTTCTCTGCAGAGAAGCAGTCTGGGAATTCTACGGCCCCAAATATACATTAAGGATTTACTTTAGCTGATACGTACTTTATAAAGAGAACGATTAGTTAAAATTCATAAAAATAAAATTTGAATTTTCCAAAATTAATAAGCAAGAAAAATTTGAGACCATTGCTCTTGCAGAGGTTGAGCTCTGTGGTGGCAAAATTATATTGATATTGTCATATATATCATCATCATCATCAAAAAACAGCTTCACTTTTTATTACAGATATTTTAATGGTTGTTGTAATGAAAGACAAACGCGATAAGAGCTTGACTTTAAGTTTTATTCTATCATAAATTTAAAATGGTTGTTGCAAAGAAAGACAAGCGAGGTAATAGCTTGACTTTGAGTTTTATTCAATATAACTCAGTTATAGTTAGTTAAGGTGAAAATTCTTTTAATGTGATTGACAGCGCCAGAATTGTAATAGAAGATATTCACAATTTTAATAATTTCCAATAATTATATCAAAATTTTGGTTTGATATACGGGAATGGTTTGGTTTGGTTGGGTGTTATGGCATATAAATTATTGTTGGTTACTTAATGCTACATATTGTTTTTACATCTATATTAAATGTATATGACTAATAAAGTCATTTTGCAGTTATATTTTTTAAACGAGTCTGGGTTCTTTTGTACAAACTTGAATAGTTTCAAGCATTTCTGTCAAACACGAAATGTCCATTTACTATTAATCATTTGTAAGCACACAGTTAAATGGTTTCAAGTATTGCTATGTAACAGTAACAATATAACATCAGTCATTTGTTTGCCGATAGTTATATATATATATATATATATATATATATATATATATATATATATATATGATTTTTTAGTAATTAGTTTGAACACAAAGGGTTTCAAGCATTGATCACTAACAATTCAATTAAACATTAGTCATTTGTTTACACACAGTTAAATGATCAAAGAGTTCTTTTTCTAACAATTCAATTTAGCATTAGTAATTTGTTTTCATTCAGTTTAAATGTCAAACTATTCTATTTCGCCCATAGATAAGACCCTATCAGGTGCGACTACTCTGGGCTAGTGGACCTGGAAGCGATGGCGATGAAGAGGTACTCCTCTTTTCCTAAAGCTCTTGCATTACTGGAGCCGCCTCATCAAATTGTTTAGTGTCATATCCAAGACACCCGTTGAGGTGGGAGAAGGTCTTACCTCTCAGCAGAGACGCAGTCGATGTATTCTATAGCTTCGGCCGTCTTGGGTTGAAATTCAAAACCTGATGGGAAATTAAACGATATCTGGTCGAAATAACAAAATTCTACCTTGCCCGGTCGGTTGGGTCAGTAGAATACGCCGACTGCATCTATGCCGCAACGAGTTTCCTATATATGACACTAAATAACCTGATGGAGAGGCTCCAGTAATGCTGGATCTTTGGGGAATGCGGAGTACCCCTTCATTGCCATCGCTCCCAAGCCAACTCTGGCTTGGATTGGTAGTACCCGATAGGGTCCTATCTATGGGTCAAATGCAACTAATCAAAGAAACCGAATCCAGAATCCAATTATCAGTATGTGAAGACTTTTACATCGGCAAGATCATTGAAAGTTGTCAATTCTAAAGCTTAAAATTAGGTTGAGAAAATTTACAGGAATTTGTGGTATATTCCACGTTAACATTCAGTTAATGTGTATAGCGTACCAACATCAGGGATCGGTTTTCGAATCCAGGTGAAAGCTAAAATTCATGGTGCTAAACTTCAATCAATCAAGCATGTTCTCTTTAATATGTCTGACAAAATAGTATATTTCATTTGCCAACATTTAAGGTAGTTCTGAACGAAGCTAAATCTAAGGTCTGTTTTTTTCGACAATTAGTCTGCAGCTCAGTTGGAATGAGATAGCTATGTACTCGGAGCTACAAGTTTTGGCAGATAAAAGAGAGGAAAATAATTTTTGAAAATTATAACACACGTGGATCTTTTTGATATTTTCAATTTGATAAAACACTCGGACAATAATTTTTTTTTGAAAATGACCATTTCTTTTGTAGGAACAGTATACATATTAAAAAAACATGAGACACTTTTATATTTTTTCTATTTTTTCCTTGTTGCTTTTTATACTTTTTTTTCTTCCTACTAACCCTTTTCCATTAACCAGCATTTAAACTTGTCTTGCACGAAGCTAAATAATTAAATATTTACGGAAGTGTGTGTTCCTTCTTTTCTAAGCAATTCCATCAAATTTGCTGCTAAGTGAAGGAAAATATTTTTTTTATTCGTAAGACATGATGGACAATGAATGTAGACATTTACTAAATTTTGCTTTGTTTAGCACAAGGAATTAGCATGGGAAAACCTACTGAGAATTAAACTCACTAGAAAATAGCTGGCAAACCATTACGCTACGTGAAAAGCCTATGAAGGATAATAAATGAAACAGACTTTCAAGATCCTATCTTGTCAGGAATATAGGAATCCGCGTCCAACTATTCAACACGAATTATTTCTCTCTCCATCCTGTCAGTGGGAATACATATCTAATCGTAGGATATACATATATATTGTCACCGACAGACATACTGTTTAGTTGTATCACAACTCTTCAGCGTGGCCAAACAAATAATATGGTTCAAGTAGGGATCGAAACCCAGCTGACTTTACTTCCATGCAGATATCTTAACCCAGAGCCGTCGTCATTCTCAGCGTTAGTGAAGGAATGTTTTACGCATATCTTTTTACAGAAATGTTATCGACGCTAACACACACACACACAAATATATATATATATATATATATATATATATATATATATATATATATATATATATATATATATATATATATATATATATATATATATATATATATATATATATATATATATATATATATATATATATATATATATATATATATATATATATATATATATATATATATATATATATATATATATATATATATATATATATATATATTCCATATATTTTCCAGCATCATAACGACACAATAATAAAAACAGACGCAGGCAGACTTCTTTAACAAAATATATGTACCTCTCACTTCATTGTAAGGATTCGAAAAGGTTACTCAAGGTTTGAGTGTGAGAGGGATCTGGAGACCGAACAGAAACTGCAATATTCTGACCCCCACTCTTATGGCCGTCAACGTTGTGTCTTTCTCGTTCTCCAGATGCTCAACCGGAGGGCCTGGGGTCCACTCTGCTGGGTGCTGGCTTTCTATACTGCATTTTATCAGCAACTTCTCTGGTCCCCAAACTCCATCGGGGTTCCCGAGGGCCCCCTCGGCCGGGTGTGGCTTTCCCTACCACCTCTTGTCTATAACTCCGTCTCCAGCTGTAACTGCAACTGTCTTGACTGAGTTATATAATAGTCCACGCCCACTCGATCGCCTACTCGATCTTTGGAATGGCATGATTGATCGTCATCCAGCGGAAATAACTGTCATGCAGTTCACAGGTCACTCTCTTCCGGTGCATCAGTCTATGAGTGTATCATGGACTTTACCTTGTCCCATTTCATCATCCAAATCCACCCACGCGATCTCTTTCGATTACTGGCCATTGGAATGTGTCACTTCCTTCCGATGCATCACTTTGTAATGGCATGTTTGCTCGGGCCGAAGGTCAAAATGCAACAGAAGGCTGTCTTTTCATTGCTTACTACTGTTGTATAGTTACAATGCAACTATACAAATATATAGATGCAGGGAAATACGAAACACTGACGACTCTCCGTTGTTCAGGTACGAAACGTTTATAAACTTCTTGACTTAAGTTTTTCGACACGAGGAGAGAGAGACTCAATTTTTACTATGCTGACAGTACTACCTGACCCAACAAACGCGCTGCGCGTCCCGTAGCCCCCAAGATCTCTATCTGTAGAGATCTGCTGAACTCCATGGTCAAACTTCAATTTCAACTGTCCGCCTCAATGGCAGACAAACCAACTGTCTCCAACATCGTCCACATTCAACCCCCAGCTGGATTGGCCCGGCCTAGAGTCGAATCTCAACTAACGTCTTTTCAAAATCACCAAATTCTCAGCCCATGGCTTACAAGCATGACGTCACTCACACCCCAGTCCCATTTTCTATCAGGGGCTTTTATTATGACATTTGTGATGGTCATATCCTCTGCCTGCGAGCGTGAACTGTACTCAATGTGTGTGCACTTGCACTAAGAGTCGAATAGTTCAAAGCCCAAACAAACCGAATGATAAAGTATAATCAACGAAAAATGATTAATATAAAAGATCATTTCGTAATTATATAACACTACAACGAGGTGTCAGGAAGAGCGCTACTCCTTTCCCTGGATTACTCCACTTTACCCTTGATCCGTACCTTATAATGCTGAGTATTAAACAAGATGGTATCAAGTACCATATTTTGAATCTTTGGTATGACTTGACCTAGAATTAAACCCCGGCCTCCTGGGGCATTGGTGAACATTCTAACCTCTAGAATAATTGGCTGGTAAATGAAAATTGCATGTCACCCCTTCCATTGCCCTGCTTCTCACTGGGTATCGCTGTGTTGATCCAATAGGTAGCATATGTGTCATACAAGCGTATATCACTATATTCATATAACATACAGATATCTTGCTATCTTGTATATTTTCACGGTTTTTGTTAGATATTAATCAGTTGGTGTTTAATGGAGAGTTGCTTCAGGGATTCATTCAAAATAGCACGTAGTATTCTTGTGTTGTTCTCCTCCAACTTTTTATCCATGAGTTCTGTAATAGACCAAATGGTGTTTATTAGAGACAAGAGATTTCGATATGGATGAAAACATTTCAGTTACAGTACATTCCTCAATTATGCGTATGTTAACATCACTTTCAGTTGATGAGATATTGCTGCCAAAGTATTGGAACTGGTGTACTAATTTCAGAGGTTTGCCACCCAAAGTACAGGTGGCTCTTTTTTCTTTTACAACCTAAAACAGTTCGATTCTCATCTTCTATGGTATATTCCATTACTGGTAGCTTCATGAGTTTTCAATTCGAAATAGATAATACATCCCTCCTAATGAAGAAAATACGATTCCATAGATGAAAGATTTTGAAGACGATGAAGTACGTAAAGCAATGTATATATATATATATATATATATATATATATATATAAGTATTATTCGGTCTAGTTAAACCGGAGTTGGGAGGAATTCCATCAGGACAAAAAACCTTCACCAGTGAACATTTAAATTTTCCTGGTAAAGAGCTCAATGTAACTGACATTACTGAGCAATAATTTCTTTAAGAAAAAACAAAAACCGGTCACATTAGGATTATAAATTTATTTCCATCCTGTTTTGTGTTTTTGATAAAATCAAAAAATACAAAAAAAAAAAAGAAATTAACAGGACTTCTTCAGATCTAATGGATAAAACAAAAAAGATTTTTTCATCCATTAGATCTGAAGATGTCCTGTTAATTTTTTTTTCGTGTTTTTTTGATTTTATCAAAAACACATAACAGGACGGAAAGGAATTTATAATCCTAATGTGACCGGTTTTGTTTTTTCTTATATATATATATATATATTTGATTAAATATTATAGATATTCTTTGTCTACATACTTTTGTTTCACTCCTTTTAAATCGCTGTATATTTGTTTTGATATCCGGCTGAAATTGACTAACAAATTTTCCGAATTGAACTGCTTCACAATTATTTTCATTAACCCTCTCAAGCCATCATCTGTGATGGGAAATACTGCAAAAGTACAATGCAGAGCTTTTTATCTATAGTGGTGTAATTTCTTTTAGTCCTATGTATGCCAAGTACTTAGGAATTAGTTTAAAACGGAAAATTTGTTAGTCAATAGTCTGCAGTATTTAATCACATAGGGCTTAACGAAGAAATTATGGCCAAATACACTCACGCACACACACGTACATATATACATGAGTGTGTGTGTGTGTGTGTGTGTGTGTGTGTGTGTGTGTGTGTGTGTATCTTTGCATATAGATATATGTGTGCGTGTTAACTAACACAATTCATTTGTTAAATTCTTAAGTTTACATATATATATATATGTGTGTGTGTGTGTGCGTGTGTGTGTGTGTGTATCTTTGCATATAGATATATGTGTGCGTGTTAACTAACACAATTCAGTTGTTAAATTCTTAAGTTTATATATATATATATATATATGTGTGTGTGTGTGTGTGTGTGTGTGTGTGTGTGTGTGTGTGTGTGTGTGTGTGTGTGTGTGTGAAGGAGGTCACCCTTGTGGTTGATAGGGTAGATGTCGCGCAACAATATTTCTTCAGCTACAATATTAGACCTCCTGTACTCAAATATAACATTCTTTTGCCGTCGAAATGCTGCCTTATCATTCGAATATTCATTACTTTGTGTCGTATCAACCAGATGGTTTTTCAATGGCGAAATACCCAATCCTGAGATTCAATTCGAAATATTCGATACGTTTTCGTAAATCTATGTAGTTTCGTGAAACACCTATTTTAACAAGCATTATTTTGCCAAACCTTCTGTTTTGCCAAACCTTCTATATCTGCTCTTCGGTGATGCCTTCTATAGCAGATTATTAATTTCCTAACTTTTGTATCCCTCCTTTATTTATCAGCTAACGCCCACAGTATTATGTTAAAACTTAATACATCGAGTGATATTGCCAGTGTGTTAATTGCTATAATGTCATTTTTTTGCTTTCAGTTCTGTTCTTAATATGTATCTTATTCTTCTAGATAATTCTTTTCTTATTTTTCCTTTACCCATAGTATGATTGATACCACTCGTTATATTAATTCCTAAATGCTTATGTTTAATTGTGTTTTTTAATCTCTAATTTCAGTGTTTACTGGCAAGCCTTTCTTAAATGAGACTTTCACACATTTGTCCAGACCAAATTGCATATCTAGGTCAAAGTTAAATCTTTTTACAGTGCTTAGACATACTAAATCGTCATCATTTTTGCATACACCTTTAAATCGTTTATGTTTATCGCAGTAGTTTTACATCCATAGCCAGTGTGTAGAAGTTTTTTTGTTTGTTTTTTAGACCAGCGTTAGCCGGTGGTTTCTCGCTGGGATTTGAGTGACTGCAAGTCTCCTCAAGACTAAAGGATTCTACTCAGTATTCTGACCGATCTTGATAATACTGTAGATTAGATGGTCACCTCTCGTTCTTTTATTTCCAAGTCCTTCAGTTCCTGTATCAATCCTATCTTGACAGCACCAAGAGCAACAATTGTAATTGGTATCACCGTCACTTTCAAGTTTTACACTTCTTTTCAATTCCCTGGCAAAGTCGAGATTCTTATCCCTTTTCGCTTTCTTTCAATTTTACTCTGTGGTCAGTCAGGACAGGAAAGTCCACATTATGGCAAATTTTATTTTTCTTCTTGATTGTCACTACGTCTATTCGTCTGGCCGTGATTAGGTGATCTGTTTTTATCTCAAAATCCCAGAAGAGTTTGTGCGTCTCATTTTCCAGGACAGATTTTGGGTTGTCTATATACCATTTGTTTCTATGGTCAAATTTCAATTTCTTGCACAGTTCCCAGTGAATAACTTTACTCACCCAGTCGTGTCTAATCTTATATTATTTTTGTTATAATTTACTGCATTCGCTTATTATGTGATTGATGGTTTCGTCTCTATCACCAACATCCCTAACTGGATCTCTCATGAACGCTTAAGAAATCAAACAGCTTTATCCATACATTTTTAGAAGTTGAAAAATATGGGTTTAACTCCAAAAATTCAACGGAGAATATTGAAAAGATCAACTACTCCTTGCTACTTTGATGTTTGATGCAATTTTTATCTGGAAGAAAAAATACAAATCATGTTATTCTTTGATCCTGGTAACTTATCTAATCAGAGATGTGATTTAATAGCTAGGTTTTGATATCAAAATAAATTTAGACTATTTACAAAAATTAGTGAACGAATAAATAAATAAACACAAAATGATTAATATTTATATTGGTGATTTTTACACTAAGCATTATAAGGTACGGATCAAAGGTAAGTGGGGTAAATCAAGGGAAAGGTGTAGTGCCCTCCCCTACACTTCGACGTAGTAGCTAATGAAAAGGGAGCCTTTGGGATGCCCTCGAGGACGGTTGGCCAACAACTATTTATCAAGAGAGAGAGAGAGAGAGAGAGAGAGAGAGAGAATGAGGTAGAATGAAATAAATTTTTAAAAATATCTTGAGACAAAGACAAACAAACTGTATAAAAACTAGGAAAATGCCAAATCGAATATGGGTTTTCTTGATTTAGTTTAATCTTATAGGTTGAGAGATTTATTAACAATAATCTGAAAATGCCATATTAAAGCATGTAAGAAAGTTAAAACAATAAAGTTCGACAGATTCTCAACACGTTGTAGGAATTTGAAAAGACGAAATCACGTTGGTAAACGGAAGCTAAAAAAAGAAAGAAAGAAAAACAGGAAGTGAGACGAATGTCTGAAGGTAAAATTAACTCAGCCATAAAAAGGTGCATGAGGAAAGGTAAAAAAAAAAAAAAATTAAAAGCAGAAAGGAAAGGGAAGAGGGTGAAAAAAAAAGATGAAAAAAAGAAGGAAAGACAAACGGTAAGAAAAAGATCTGAAAAGAATGAATTGGAGATTGAGTGAAAGAAGGAAAGAAAAAGACAGAGATAAGGAGAGACGGTGAAAAAAGAGCAAAAAAAAAAAGAAAAGATTTAATTAAAGAGAAAGAATGAAGGAGGGAGGGAGAGAGGGTGAAAGAATTAGCGAAAAGTGAGCGAGAAGGAGAAAGTGAGTGAAAGAAGGTGAGATAAAGAATGAAAGAAAGAGAGGAGGTGAAAGAGAAGACGGAGGAAAAGACGTGAGGATACGGAGTGAAAGGAGAGGGAGAAGAAAGAGAAAAGAAAAGAGGGTGACAGAGGGAACAAAAAAGAAAGAGGGGAAAGAGGGTGAAAGAAGAGAGGAAAGACTGAAAGAAAGTTAGAAGTTGAAAGAAAAGGCGAAGAAGAAAGAATGAACTTGAGAGGGTAAAAGGGGAAAAAACATGCAAGAAAGTGAGTGGGTGAAAGAGAAGGCGAGAAAGGATAACAGTGGATAAAATGAAGAGGGGGGATTGTGAAAGAGAGAGAGAGAGAGAGAGAGAGAGAGAGAGAGAAAGAGAGCTGAAAAGATGATAAAAAAGTCATTCACAGTGATATTTTGACCTATCAATAAAACAGTGGTGGTCTCCCCCTGGATAAGTCACCTTCATATATATATATATATATATATATAAAGATATTTCATTGAATAATAAAGACTCATTTTGTCTATATAATTTTATTAAGATCTTTTAAAGTTTCCTGACAAGTGTCTTAGTTTTAAGTTGGAATTAGTTGTTGAATTAAACAAAATTTTCCCGAGCGTTTTAGGAACTTCAATAGGCCATCTTCAGGGGTTTTTTGCATGTGTAAATTCATATATATATATATATATGTGTGTGTGTGTGTGTGTGTGTTCGCGCGCGTGTGTGTGTGTGTGTTATAACTATATATATATATATATATATATATATATATATATATTAAAAGAATCTCTACCTTGACAAATCACACTTGAGTTATATTTGAATAAGCCTTCAACTAAAGCTATTACCCTATTCCTTTTTTATTACGAGAAAGGAAAGAAAGCAATTATAAAGAAGTGTCAAAGACATAAACTACAAGTTGATAGAAAGAGAGTTGAAAATTAACGAATGAAAGATGGAAGTCAAACAAACTCATTTCAGAGTGAGAAGAAGATAAAAATACAATGACAGAAAAATAGCAATAAAAAAAAGAAAAGAAAAAGAAAACGAAAAAAAAAAGAAAGTCTACGAACAGATATGGTTAAGTTAAAAAGCAAAATAATCCCAAGTCTAAACAACCAATAGGATGATCCTAATCAGTTCTTGCTCTGACCAAAGCTATTGGCTTTAAAATCCATTAACTTACAGACCAAGTTCTGTTTTAAACATCGTTTCGCTCTGCTTCGCGGCCGTATGGACACAAGGGCCCGACTTGGCGCCTCCGTCCGGTCTCTCTCTCCAAATATACAACCCCTTTACTAGACCACAATCCAAGCATATCCCCTCGTTTCCCTGCTGATGACGCACTTGGAACTCCAATAGAACGACGTGGGCTGTTCTTCTCATTATTTGCCGCCTCCCAACTGTAAATAAAAGTAAGCAACGTGGAAGTTATTTTTGTAAAGTTTTCGAAACTTATAAACGAACAATTTGGTTTGCACTGCCAAGTAGCTAACGTCCATGTAAATAATGCAATATAACAATAATAATAATAATAGCTTACTTGTTATATATAACTTTTACAGCATACATGTTATGTATAATATATACGTAGAGCCAATAAGTTTCCGGACTTTTTTTGTACAGGCATTTAAAATTGTTTTAGACTCTTGACAATTCAGTATGTTATTGCTATACATCTTATGAGATGACTGACGAATTTTTATGATTTCAGGTTCAAATGAACAGCTACAGCAGCAATTGGAATACAAATTACTAAAGCGTGATTGTCACAGCAGGTGAATTTCAAAAATGCAATCTGGACGTGAGGACACTTAAGAAGAACGATATGCAATAAAATTCTGTTTTAAACTTGGTAAAAAGGTCACAAAAACGTATGGAATTCTTCGGACTGCTTTTGGAGTATCTTGCATGAATCGAGCATCAGTTTTTGAGTGGCATAAGAGATTCAAGGAAGGCAGGGAGTCTGTGAGGGATGATGAGAGCCATGGGAGGAGTAAGAAAGTCAATGGACCAGAGTTGATTGGCCAAAGGTTTAGGGTTAGGGTTACTATGTTGAGGTTTTAAGGAAGTTCAGGAAGAGATTCCGTCGGAAGAGGCCAGCACTATTGAAATCGGGTCAGTGGCATTTCCACCAGGACAATGCACCAGTCCACAACTCCATCCTTGTCACAGACTATTTGAGCAAGATGGGCATCAAGACAGTTTCTCAGACTCCCTATAGTCCAGACGTTGGTCCCTGTGACTTTTGCTTATTCCCTAAGTTTAGAGGCTGTCGTTATGAGACAATTGAGGAGATGAAAGAGGCTGTGAGGAAAGTCATTGACACGCTCACACAAGAGGACTTCCATGGAGCCTTCCAGAGGTTGTTGGAACGGTACAACACGTGTATTACAGCCGGAGGAGATGAGTTCGCTAGGGACTAGAGTTTCATGCGTGTACTATCATTAAAAGTGGCCATACGAAAAAAAGTCTGGAAACTTATTTAATGATCCTCGTATGTTTTATATATTATGTATGATATACTCTAATGGGTAAGCAGAGGTTGGCTGACCGGCAAATGATTATGTTCATCCGCTCTGTGCGGACACTGTTTGCTATCTAAAAAACTATTCAAGAACAATGGTCGAAAGAGGCTGACGGCAATCGATAGTCATTGGAAAAATACTTGATTATATATATATTAGAGCGGTTGCAATATGTTTGACTGGTTATTATACTAAGTTTAAAGATCCCTTTCTGCTATATTATTGTACCCATAGCTAGAGGGATAATAGTTTTATGCATATCTTTACCAAGGGTATTAGTGCTGTGTGAAATGCAGTCTCTTCCAGGATTTGAATTAGTGTCGTCCATTTCTCACGATGATAACCATGATACTCCAAGTGCCTTATATATATTTGTCGCTGCCTCCCACCAGACAGGACTTGACACAAGGTCGAAAGCCTGAAGGCCGATTAAAGTGGGGATAAAGGGGAGGGAAAGGTCGGGAACGAGCCGAGACTCGAACCCTGCTGGTCTGTGCTGCTCATCGACCCACTAAGTGCAATGTGGGTCTAATAAGGCAACCAGTTTCACGAATCCAAATTTGGATCTGGGCATGTATGCCGGGTTATGGCTTGAACTAGACAGCAAGGTCTAGTGCCATACCTAGGGGACAGAGGATGCAGCTTGCCCACCCAAAGATGGCCCAGCCGAAGGTGGGTGATTATCTATTATATATATATAGAGAGAGAGAGAAAGAGAGAGAGAGAGAGAGAGAAAAGGTACATTTAGGTGAATCTGACAAGAGGATAAAAATAAGCGGAAAAGAGGATAAATCAAACGCTTACAACAGGTTTAATGGCAATAATTCGTTCTTTATTAACAGGAAAACTCTGTCAGACTAAACAGTTTTGAGTTTTTCTACATTTTTGCAATCCATTTCCTCAGTTGCTAAAATGTAGAAAAACTCAAAACTGTTTAGGCTGATGGATTTCTTCTGTTGATAAAGAACGAAATATTGCCATTAAACCCATTGTAAATTTGATTAGTCTACTTTTCCACTTTTTTATCATATATATATCCTATTCAGCATTTTGAACATACAAATGTACTATGTTAGAAGGATTTGGGGCCCATATAGTACATAATTCAGTCGTATTGCTTCTATAGCCCGCTAAAATGCGCATGAAGGGTCCTTAAGAAATTAATTGTAGCTTAGATTTCGCACAAGACCAGAAGTATGGCACCTCTTGTAGATTGATGGATTGATTTGATTTAACAATATGTCAACTCGTTCATTATATCTAATGCTGAGAGGATAGGGAATCGTGTTCATTGTACGTTCATATGTAGATTTTTCTTTCTTGAGTGTTTTTGTTTTGTTTTGTTTTGCACATGGTCGAATCGAATACAAATGATTTGCTCACAGATCTTTTTGACCTATATATAGTATCCTTTCAAGTAATATCGCACCGGGTCAGATTGTACCTGGCAGTAGAGGTCTAACACGTCAGTTATTGAAATGCAAAGACAAGTTTGTTCACCATTATGCTCTGATGAGTCAACTTCAAGACCTGGCGTTTGTATAAATAAGAAAGCTGTATAATCTTTCTTCCATAATTGTTATTAAATTTACATATGAATTTCATACACAAAATGTAATGAGTAGTGTAGTATCTGTCAACTACATTCTTTACAGTCGGGTAAGACCCACCAAAAGAAGGAGAAAACGAGGGGTGGCCTGAATTTCCATTAAACTGTTTCTGAGTTGGGTTGGTTCGGTTGGGTTTTATAGCATATCAACCATTGTAAGTTATTTTATGCCAAATCCTCTTTATATATATATATATATATATTATTTATATGATTTGGTTTGGTGGGTTTTGTGGCATATCAACCTTCGTAGGTTATTTAATGCTAAATCTTATTTATTCATGTACATTAAATATACATGATTTGGTTTGGTTGGGTTATATGGCCTATCAACCATTGTAGGTTAATTAATGCTAAATCCTCTTTATACATATATATTAAATATATATGATTTGTAAACTCATTTTGTTGATAACATTTTGAAACGAGCCTGTGCTCATTTTTTGCTCACAGTTTAATTGTTTCAAGTATTTCTATCTAATACGAAGAATTCTATTTAATCTTAACCACTCGTTTGCTCCCAGTTAAATGATTCCAAGTATTGTTATATATCACTAACAATCTAATTTAACATACAGTTTAATTATCAAACAGTAGTTTAAAACAATTCAATTTAGCATTAAACATTTCTTTGCTAAACGTTTGAATATCAAGCTGTTCTACTTGACCCAATGTAACATAATTGCGGAGGGATTTCGTTTTATATATCTTGCCTTTCGGTTTAGTTAGGCTGAGAACCTTTCGCTTAGTGCATGGGTTAGTTCGGTGCACACATTGAGCGCAGGTGTTCTCGCGCCTGCTGGGCGGCTGTGACAATCAGAGATGTCACAATAAAAACCCCAGATAGAAAACGGACCGGGGACGTGAATGACGTCATGCCCGGAAGCGCTGAGGATTTTGGTGATTTGAAAACAAAACAGTAAGTTGAGATTTGGGTTTGGACGAAGAGAGTTGATTTTCGGAGCCCGCCGAAGCGAGACCAGTTGGGGTCTACGAAATGTGCTGCACGTGGTGGGAACCAGATGGAAAAGTCAGGATAGAAAGAAATTCTCTCTCTCTCTCTCTCTCTCTCTCTCTCTCTCTCTCTCTCTCTCTCTCTCTCTCTCTCTCTCTCCTCATGTCGAAAAACCTTAAACACAAAAAGGTAAATAAAAGTTTCGTACCTGAACCAATTTCATATATTTCGGGATTCCTTTTGTACATTTTACGTGGACCCATTATATGCTACACCAATAGATAGTACCCTACCAGGTGTTACCCCTACGGGCCTGAGTGGACCTTTGAGCGATGGCAATGACGCGATGCACAATATTCCTGAAAGATACAGGTTTATAGCCTCACCATTAGATGGTTTCATGTCGTAATCAGGACACTCATCGTGGAGAGCGGGGAAATAACCCTCAGCAGAGATGTAGTCGGTGTATTCTACAGCCCCAGCCGATGAGACTAATATGTCTCTGATATCCATGTTCTGGAGCTCTGGTGAATATAGCATCACTCTTTCACTGTCATTACTCAAGTCAACTTTCACTCAGGTTAATAGAATCTGTTAGGGTCCTATCTACGGTTCGAATTATTGGTTTTTAAAATTATTTAATATTCCTATGTAATAACATAGGAATATTAAGACGTGCTTAGCATGACTGTTATCACCGAATGAGATGGAATCAGGGATCTATGATCAAACTATGGACGAGGCTGTTTGTGCTTGATTTCCATAACACCATTTGAAAAAAAATAGGAATCCATCTGTCCTCTCTCCTAGCTATGGGTAAATAGAAGGCAAGACAGGTTTATTTAGCCTTAGTAAAACAACGATTCTAAGAGAAAGAAAATCCATCCAGTTTTACTCCGCTTAAAAATTGATCCTGCATTGTATACTGTTCGTGATGGAGAGGTTGGGTAAATGTATACTTGGAACCATAGAACTGTGTACATTTTTTTTGTTGATAATACTTCATCATCATCATCATCATCATGTCATGCCGCTGGCATGAATTTTCCTATCTATCTATCTATCTATCTCGCGACTTGTCTCTATCACCTATCGTTTCCGGTTGATTTGCTATGCTACATCCTGAGTCCACGCGGATTTTCTGTAGATAAGTTCTAGCTGGTAGTCCAACATTTGCTCATCTGTATAAAGGGGGTTCAAAGGAAATCGTCACTTATGAGTTTGTCCTTACTTATCCAAAAGAGCCCTACCTGTCTTGTTCGTCGGATTTGGATGCTTTTAGAGATGGGTGTCAGATGGCCGTATAGCTGCTGTTTTGTTGGATGTCGCTTTCAGCATTCTTGTGCAGGTGCCGTCAAGCTTTTTCTATATACATTTAGTCAGAGTCCATGTGGTGCATCCATATAGTAGTATGGACACGAACGCTGCCTGGAAAAATTGCGTTTTATTTTATCGGACAGATCTGACCTCTAATTGACCTATAGCCTATCGATAGCTGTCTAAGCCTTCGCGAGTTGCGTACTGATGTCATTTTCTGTAGATGAGGCGCTGCTTTCGAGGATGTGAACTTGTGCACTAGTTTCAGAGGACCATCTTTTAGTGTAGAGATGTTTCCTTTTTGATTTTGATTGAAGCATATTTATTCTGTTTTGTCTGCATTGACACGGAGGCCTACGCCATCTGCTGCTTTCTCCAGACTATGCAACAGGGTGTATTTGTCGGAAGCGCTATCTCATCAATGTAGTCCTTGTCTATAATAGCCAATGTGGAGTAGCAACTGCTTCTTGCTTTTGCCAGTGTAAAGCTGTTTGTGAAGATAAAATTGTACAAATTGTACAAATAAGAGAATTATTTGCATATTTAACTTGGAATTATAAAAATGCTTGCCGAAAAAAACAGATTTCGGCTTTAAATAATCCCAAAACATTGATGCCCTGTAAAATCAACAAACCAACCAACTCTTCCAGAGAAGGAGGAATAATAAATAATACAACTTGCATAAATTGAGATTTACAGAATATACTTTGATTAACAGAATATATATGGATTAACTAGGCCTTCTTCATTCAGATCTTGTTTACAAAAGGCCACTCTAGTATAATTTTACTAATTTTTTGAGCATTTATATAAATGTGGTCTCTCTAATGTTTGACGGACGAGTGGGGGGGATTTACTTGTTATTTCCTACATTGCCTCTTTTTTTCTATCCTCATTCGCCCCCCCCCCCGAAGTATGGAAGACCAGACAATTCGACGACATACTGCTCCGACACTGTAATGCAGTTTATAATCAAAATCCTATAGACAGATGGATGAAGGGATGCATCCTCCCTTTCCCTAAAAAGGGTGACCTCGGATTAGCCAAGAACTACCGAGGTATAACACTTACATCCATAGCAGCCAAAATATACTACGAAACCGTATAAAACCCAAAATTGACAACATTTTTAGGAAAAACCAAAATGGCTTCCGAAGAAATCGTTCCACGTCCTCACAAATATTGACTATCCGTAGAATCCTTGGGGTGTACGGGCAAAAAACCTACAGGTAACAAAAGAGACTGTCGCAGCAATAACGATTCTCTATAGAAATACCAAAATGAAAGTACGTTCTCCGGATGGAGATACACTACTTCGACATTGTAGCAGGAGTACTGCAAGGGGACACACTAGCCCCATACCTCTTTATCATCTGTCTAGACTACGTGCTTAGAACATCGATTGATAAAATCAAAGAAAACGGCTCCGAGCTGACAAAGAAAAGAACCAAAAACAATTACCGATACCGACTATGCCGATGACATAGCTATTCTGGCAAATACACCCAACCAAGCCGAAACACTACTGCATAGTCTGGAACGAGCCACCGCAGCCATTGGCCTCCATGTCAATGCACACAAAACGGAATACATGTGCTTTAATCAAATTGGCAACATTTCCACACTAGGTGGTAGCTCTCTGTAACTAGTTGACAAGTTCACCTTCCTAGGAAGTAGTGTTTCATCAACCGAAAAAGACATCGATACGGGACTAACAAAGGCATGGACAACTATCGATAGGCTATAGGCCATTTGGAAGTCAGACCTGACCGATAAAATGAAATGCAGTTTCTTCCAAGCAGCGGTCGTGTTGATACTGCTATATGGATGCACTACCTGGACGCTAACTAAATGTATGGAGAAAAAACTTGACGGCAATTACACAAGAATGCTGCAAGCAATTTTGAACAAGTCTTGGAAGCAACACCCTACAAAGCACCAGCTGTACGGCCATCTACTTCCCATCACGAAAACTATCAAAGTTAGACGAATAAGACATGCAGTACACTGCTAGAGAAGTAGGGACGAGCTCATGAGTAATGTTCTCCGATGGACCCCCTCATATGGCCGAGCAAAAGTAGGACGACCAGCACGAACCTACATACGGCAGCTCTGTGAGGATACGGGATGTAGCCCAGAGGACCTACCAGAAGCAATAAACGATAGGGAGAAGTGGCGAGAGAGGGTCAGGGAGATCCATGCTGGCGACACGAGATGATGATGATGATGAACTCGGCCTTGCTTTGACTGATAAGAGATCAATCACTAGTGTTAAGCAACTAGGGAGTATCCTTAAAATAGTATGGTCTCAGCTGCCAGCTTGTAAAACTCTGCTATACAACCTGACATCTACTTATTCATTCACTTTAGAGATAGATAAATAGATAGATATCCGATGGGATATGAATAGAAAAACATGAAAAAAAAGAAGAAAAGATATTCAAAGTATGTATTTTTTTTTTATTTATGAATAATAAAGCAATATTAAACGCTTTGTTTTCTTTTAAACAATCATCCTCATCATCATCATCATCTTGTCGCGCTGGTAGCACGGATATCCCTGACCCTCTCTCGCGTTTTCTTCCTATCGTTCATCGCCTCTGGCAGGCCTTCAGGGCTACATCCCGTATCCTCACATAGCTGCTGTATGTATGTTCGAGCTGGTCGTCCTGCTTTTGCTCGGTCACATGTAAGGGTCCATAAGGCTGATGTTATCAAGTGAAGTCTCATGCAAAACATTTTCAAATGAGAAAATCAAATTAACAAAGGAGAAATTTTTTAGTGTTTTATTATCGTTGGTTGCGTTGTATTTCTAAACGTATGTATGTGACGTATTTAATGTTTAAACATGTTTATTTTTTATTTTATCTTTTATTTTATTCATTATTTCTAAAGGTTAACGTATTTGAAATTTTTTTTTTAATTCAACCATTATAAGAATTCAGAACTTATTAAATTTTTTTAAAAATAACACTCATGTGTGTAGTTTGTAAAAAGACTAAGAGAAATTAATATCATTCGATTTGTATTATATTAAATAGATAAATTTTGTTGTCATTTGAAATAAAAATTAGTTTAGAAATCCTATGTAAAACGTCAAAATTACGTATGATTTATTAAAAACAACAACAACAACAAAAATAAACAAGCGATATTGTAACAAGTAAAACTAATTTAACTAGCTTGGCGACCATAGTCGAGGGCGACCAGAAGGCTCCCTTTTCAATAGCTACCACATTGAGGTGTAGGCGAGGGCGCTACTCCTTTCCCTGGATTGCTCCACTTTACCCTCGATATGTACCTTATATTGTTGAGTGTTAAGCAAGGGGGTATCAAGTACTATTTTTAAAGTCTTTGGTATGACGTGACCTGGGATTGAACCCAGGTCTCCTGGACCATTGGCGAACACTCTACCCACTAGGCCAATGAGCCGGTCAATTTAACTAAATAAGGAGATAATTTAAAAATCTTTCAAAACAACTGAGTTGCTTTGAATATTTTGTCGTATAGAATATTTTCTTTAGTTTTTGCAAAAATCTTTTTTTAATATCAAATATAATTTTTATAATTGATAAAGGGATAGATCGATGAAGAAAGATTACACTTAATAATGTCAGATCGCAAATTTTACAAGCAGGTGAGAGAAGTAGGTACGAGAGAACGTACGTGGCCGAATTTACGCATTACCTCATTTGAGCCTAAGGCTGCAAACTTGAATGATCATTGTAAATTATGGCTCTGCCGTTACCTAAGTGCTATAGGTAGCATCCGCTATTCAAACAATTTCGGGGGGGTGCTCATTTTAAGAAAGAAGGTAAGAGCTTATACACACAGACTCACACAGACTCACACACACATATATATATATAAAGTTAAGTAAGTTGGCCGACCATAATCATGGGTGATTCGAAAACTCCCTTTTCAATAGCACTAAATCCAGGTGTAGGGAAGGGCGCTTCTCCTTTCCTTAGATAGATCCACTTACTTTTGATCCATACCTTATAATGCTGAGTGTTAACCAAAGAGTTGCCCAGTCGGCTGGGGCTGTAGAATACACCGACTGCTTCTCTGCAGAGGGGTAAGACCCCCCACCAACGAGTGTCCTGATTATGACACTAAACAATCTGATGGTGAGATTCCAGCAATGCTGGAGCTTTGGAGAATGCGGAGTACCCCTTCATTGCCATCGCTCCCAGGTCCACTCTGACCCGGAGTGTTAGCACCTGATAAGGGTCCTATCTATGGGTTAAATATAACTACACTGCGCTTCTTTCACTATACTGATTTTTGCATTTAAACTGCGTATTTATGCAAAATAGAAGTGTTTTGACATTGGAACTGCGTACTAGTGCTGAACGGAATTGCTCGAA
The DNA here is from genome assembly GCA_963585895.1 of Sepioteuthis lessoniana. Taxonomy (NCBI): domain Eukaryota; kingdom Metazoa; phylum Mollusca; class Cephalopoda; order Myopsida; family Loliginidae; genus Sepioteuthis; species Sepioteuthis lessoniana. The sequence goes on along the minus strand of OY757916.1, from coordinate 64,965,775 downwards.
ATAGAACTGTTTTTGACATCTAAACTGTGTACTTATGCTAAACTGAATTATCTGAAATAAAACTGTTTGACATTTAACTCTGTGTATTGCCCAGTCAGCTGGGGCTGTAGAATACACTGATTGCACCTCTGCAGAGGGGTAAGACCACCCCCCTAACGAGTGTCCTAAATATGACACTAAACAATCTGATGGTGATGTTCCAGCAGTGCTGGAGCTTTAGAGAATGCGGAGTACCTCTTCATTGCGATCGCTCCCAGGTCCACTCTTGCCCGTAGTGGTAGCACCTGATAGGTGCTATGGGTTAAATAGAACTAACAGCATACTTATGCTAAACTGAATAGCTTCAAATAGAAAAGTTTTTGACAAACCGTACTTACATTTAAACTGCGTTCTTATGCTTAACTGAATTATTTGAAATAGAACTGTTTTTCGACATCAAAATTGTATTTACACTTAACTGAATTGTTACGTATAACTGCTTGAATAGTTTGAAATGGTAATGTTTTTAACAATGAAACTGTGTACTTATGCTAAACTGAATTGTTTTTAAATAGAACAGATTATTTACATAAAAATGGATTTGGCGTTAAATAACCAACAAACGTTGATATACCATAAAACCCAACAAACCAAACCAAACCTAAGAAAAGAGACATCAAATACCATTTTTTGAGCTTTTTTTGTATGATTCGACCTGGGATTGAATCTCAGTCTCCCGAGGCATTATCGAAATGGCACAAGATTTGAGGGTTTGGTCTATTTAACAGCATATCAACCCCTTTTATTCTATTTAAAACCATAATTTCATTCATTTCTAAATTTATATCTTCAATGTAGTCATTTTTATAGATATACTATATTCTTAGGTGTGTGTACATGTGATTGAGTTTATCTCTCTGTCTGTCTGTCTCTGTGTGTGTATGTGTGTGTGTGTGTGTGTGTGTGTGCGCGCGCGTGTGTGTGTGAGAGAGAGAGAAAGAGAGAGAGAGAGAGAGAGAGAGAGAGTGTGTGTGTGTGTGTGTGTGTGTGTGTGTGTGTGTGTGTGTGTGTGTGTGTGTGTGCTTATGTGCGTATGTATCTGCGCGTGTGTGTGTTTATTTGTGTGTATGCGTTTGTTTTTATGTTTGTATATTTGTGCGTTTATGTGTTGTGTGTTTTTATGTATTTATGAGTACGTAAGTTTATAATTGTGTGTATTTGTAAATGTGTATTGGTGGTCTTTATATGTGTGGGAGATTTTATGAGTGTGTGTGTGTGTGTATGCGTGTTTTTATATGTGTATATGTGTGTATTTCCATTTGTATGACCTCCTTTAATTTTTTTTCAATTAAAATGTTGCATAAATACCCACATATTAATCTAGATCTTCGAATAATATAATTTTTCCATGATCAAACTGTCTTGTGCTTTTATATATATATATATATATATATATATATATATACTGAATGCTTATATTCATCAGGTCTCTACGAACACTGGATGCCGTCTAGAAGACCTGCCAAGAACGATGCACGAAAGGGATGAATTGAGAGAGAGAGTAAAGAGAATCCGTGCTACTAGCTCGACAAATTATATATATATATATATATATATATAAGTATTTATGTATATATAAGTATATGGGTATATATATGTATATGTGTGTGTGTGTGTGTGTGTGTGTGTGTGTGTGTGTGTGTGTGTGTGTGTGTGTGTGTGTGAAGGATTATTTCATTTTCTAGTTACATTTAATTTGATGTATATATAAATACCTGACGTAGAGACAGACATCCATAGGCACACAAAAACTAATATACACAGAGATTGATTTATATTAAAAGCATGTCAACCTGTCGATAGTTATTTTATGCCTTGTGGTTAGGGAATGACGCTTATGTTATTCAATATTTATATTTTTGCACTTTATATAATTAAGTGTTGCCTTCGAAATGCTACTTTAGACTTCGTCTTGACGTGTCTCTTAAAATTCAGTAATCTTTAATACATTTTGGACACTAATATTTAGTGAAACACAGAACTGTGCAGGTGCAGCAACCTTTATACTCGACACACCTAAATTCTTATGACAATTTATTGTTTTCTATAAGGAAAATCTATCAAAAGAATAAAATTTTATTGCACTGAGGACATTAGATGAAATACGACATTACAGCTATATACTATATCAAAAAAGAAATTTCAGACTGTGAGGGATGATATTAGTGATATTAAATAAACGATGGATGTTTAAAGATGCAAAAATACAAAAACCGGAGGAAAATCTGTATATCAAGGAGTTGGCCGTTTAATTATTGATGTACAGATTTTCCCTCGGTTTTTGCATGTTTGTATTTTGAAGTATTCATCGTTGATTTAACATCACTAATATTGTCCCTCACTGTCCTGATGATGGTTCGTTAGAACTAAAATTCTATAGTATCAACTTTGCTTCTCAATAAATCTCTCTAACTTGGATTACTTGTTTTTTCTATATACTGTTGGATTACCGTCTATTATTTACTTCCATATATATATATATGTGTGTGTGTGTGTGTGTGTGTGTGTGTGTGTGTAATCCAAGGAGGAAATCAAAGGGGTAGGAGTATCCAATTTGAGTGCTCAATGTCAACAGCCATTGACGTATAGTTAATTTGGGTTTAAAAATACATAAACACTCAATGTGAAGAGCCAAAAAAAAAAAAAAAATTCATATAAAAATAAAAATAAAAAAAAATCTCTTTCTTGGTGTCATTATAAATTTATTTCTGGTCGTGGTGATGATCATCAGAGTTGGGAGAAAAAAATTCATTTGGGTGTTCTTATATTGCTTCCGGTGAGAATGGGATTTGAAAAAAATTTTTAATTTTTCAATCGAAATATTTTTTTAATCAAAATAATTTTTAAATATATTTTTATCATATGTGTTAATCAAGAAAATTTTTTACGGAGGATATATTATATCTATTATTATTTCTTATTTATACATCGTATATGCAATCCTGAAAAAAGAAAAAAAAACGTAACCCCCTAATTTGAATACAAATGAAAATTTAAAAAAAAATAATTCCGGAAAAATAAGATAGTGGTATGTGACTTATTTAGAATTATAAATAAAATATGCATTCATACTTCCGTTGAAACTATTATGCTTCATGAATATTAAATAATATAATTCGTGTTATCAGGAAATAATAATTCAATGATTCGATATGTAAATTACTTATTAATTCTTTTCTTATTACTATTGACTTAACATTCGATATGTTAATTTCTTCCAAATATAAATAACATGAAGTTTTACGATAACTTCAATAATTAGGATTAATTTTTGTAAATTAATATTAGCACTGAATTATTATTTCCTGATAACACAAATTATATTATTTGATATTTATAAAACATAATAGTTTCAACGGAAGTATGAATGCATATTTTATACCTAATTCTAAATAATTCACATACCATTATTTAATTTTTTCCGGAATTAAGTTTAATAATTTTCAGTAGTACTTAAATTAGGGGTAACGGTTTTTTTTCGGGGTAGGAGTGTATAAACATTGTGTAAATATGAATAATTATAGATATAAAATCGCCACCGTAAAAATTGTTTTTTTTTTTTATTAATAATATTATAAAAAATATGTTATTCTAATTAAAAAGATTATTTGGCATACCACATAATTTGTGAGGGTGGCATAAAAAGATAAGCACCTGTTTCCTTAAAGTAGGTATTTTCTCAGTGGAAGTGCCGCGGAAGTTGCGTGGACGGCATGCTCCACATTAGGCGTGTCCACGTCCCACATGTAGGTGGGAGGTGTGACCACGATGATTGTGAGGGCTTCCAGAAAATTATATAAACCAGGAGAGATCTCGACCCAGGCAGAACGAAGCAGAAGGGCAGAGAGGTTTTACAGAAAAATGGCATCGTCGCCCCTGTGTGCATGCATTTCAGCTATTTCCGACCCTCTCATAATCTATTCATATGTACATTTTCGGATGATAAAAGGAAAAGAAAAAGAGTAGATTATATTTTTAAAAGGAAGCGGTGTTGTCTTTCTTTGCTGTCTACAACAAAACGATGAAAATATTTTGACTTTGAGGATTCATTTTTATTATCTTAAATTGTTTTTTTTAATGTTTTTGAAGAATAGGATTTTTAAAAGGATTTAATTTAACCATTGAAGATATGGGCAAGTCTCCGTGACGAAGTAGCTAACACGTAGGACTATGACAAGTGTGTCTTAACTCTAGTCACGCTGTTGCATTCCTTTTCGGACTAATGCCCTTTGGAAAGGTATAAAACCCTTATTTCCGCCAACTATGGGTTAAATGGCACCATTGCTGTTTATTTACAAAGTTAATTTTGACATTAAATTACACACGAAGGTTGATAAGCCATTAAACAAAGAAGTCAAAACCATGATTTTTTTGTCAATGTATTTTATATTTTCATATTATTTTATTTTGAACATTTATTTCAATATAACTTTTTTTAAAGACGCTATTTTTGATGGTATACTCACTGTCTGCAGCCAGTCGATCAAGACTTAAATATTTTTCGTATTTTTAATTTAATTTTAATTTTCTCCCGATTATCCTCAGAGTTAAAAAAAATCCATGAATATTTTTTTAGGTTAATTATCTGTATACAGCCTCAACCAACTTTAGTGTAAAATTATAAATTTACTTTTAACTAATCTCCGAGTGACGTCTTTTAAATGCAGTAATTAAAGTTAAATAAATAATTTATATCTCATTTTCTCATAAAAAAAAAGAGTAATATAATATTTATGTAAATTAAAATAGCAATAAGTGAGTGATACAATATTTTCAAGGCTTTACACTTTAAATGATCACTGATGTGACAAATAACGAATTCTTGTAATGAAAAACACCTGCAAAGATGGAAGGCGCTTACCCTAACCAATTGGTTAATAAGCTAGTCTCACTCGTCTATTCGTTTTTGGCAAAGGTTTCACTGTTCGGGAGATATCCTATAAATACCGTGAAGATTCTTAGTACCAATTAACCAAGTTAGTTTAGTTGAACACAAGGACAGCAGTATAGAGCGCACAGAAAGAAATAACTACCATTTGTGAACCGAACCCACGGAGCATTACACTCCGTAAGATACCCCAAATAATTTACTAAACTTAGTACGTGGCTTATTACTTAGATGGGTGACTATTTAGGAACAGCTGAAACTGGAAGTAACCAGAGATCTCAGTACTTAACTGAGCAAAGTTAAGAGTACCTTGAATGGTGCAATAGTTAGGAAACTAGTCTATCAGACACTTACTAGTGAGTTCGATCCTTACAAGATGCTCCGTATTAATGGCCTTATGTAGAACTAACATAAGCTTAGTAACTGATAACTATACAAGGCAATATTTAAAATTTCTAAAAAGGTTGACACGAAAGAGAAAAACAAAACAAAAATATCTTTATGTTCTACAGTTTCCTATTAAGTAAAATTTCTGATAAAAAGATGAAAACTTAGTATAAATATTTACCAACACCTCCGCTCGGGCAGGATATGACACAAGGTCAGTTTTTAAGCAGAGTTTAACAGGTTTGAATTCAGTGTTTACCTTCTCCTAGACTAGTTGCCACACCAAGGCGGAAGAACTCAGTCTGAAAACTTGGTATATTCACAGTTAGTATCAGCAAATATCCGAAGAATTTTCAGTTCGCGCGTGCTCTTCAACTTCACCAGTGTTTCTATATAAGCAAAGCTTAGCGTAAATTGAATGGTGTAATTGTTGGCAAGCGAGTCTATCAGACAATTACTAATGAATTCAATCCTCATTGGGTGTTCTATTCTTCTGGCCTGGTGTCAAACTAACATAAGCTTAGTAAGTACTTATACGAGGTTTTAAAAAAAATACCACGTTAAAAAGAAAGATAAACCTTTATCCTCCATGGACCCTTTAAAAGTTATATTTTTCCCGTGTATGATACAAAACTGAATCTGATATTGAGGCTCCAGTACTGGAGATCTAGGGAGAGCAGAGTACTCCTTCATTGTCATTACTCCCCGGTCCACTTTTGCTCGGGGAGATAGTACCTTTCAGGATCCCATCTGGGAGTCAAATCGATCTATTTAAAAAAGTATCTATGTTCGACGGGACTGTATTTAGTATAAAAAGATGGTTTGGTTTATTCATTTAAAGGCACGTCAGCATTCATCGTTTATTTAAAGCCAAAACTATCCTTAAAGAAAAACAACAGTAATACTCTTTAACCAATATTTGGTGAGATAAGGTGGTTCAATATTTTTCCTGATAGGATTATTAGGAAAGTAAATATAATAGCTCGAACTCACTTTCGAGCGATTTAGCCATTGGGACTGCCTCTTTAAAAAAAAATTTTAATTCTGAAGAAACAACTACACAAAGATGCCCTGTCAGCTGAGGCTGTAGAATACACTGACTGCACCTCTGCAGAGGGGTAAGATCTTTATGCAAAACGGAATTGTTTAAAAATAGAAGTGTTTTGACATTGGAACTGCGTACTAGTGCTGAACGGAATTGCTCGAAATAGAACTGTTTTTGACATCTAAACTGTGTACTTATGCTAAACTGAATTATCTGAAATAAAACTGTTTGACATTTAACTCTGTGTATTGCCCAGTCAGCTGGGGCTGTAGAATACACTGACTGCACCTCTGCAGAGGGGTAAGACCACCCCCCTAACGAGTGTCCTAAATATGACACTAAACAATCTGATGTTGAGGTCCCAGTAATGCTGGAGCCTTGGGGAATACGGAGCACCCCTTCATTGCCATTGCTCCCAGGTTCACTCTGGCCCGGCGTGGTAGCACCTGAGAGGGCCCTATCTATGGGTTAAATAGAACTAACAGCTTACTTATGCTAAACTGAATATCTTGAAATAGAAATGTTTTTTGACAATTGAACCGTGCTTACATTTGAACTGCGTGCTAGTGCTAAACTGAATTATTTCAAATAGAACTGATTTTTGACTATGAAACTGTATTTACACTAAACTGAATTGTTTAACATAGAACTGTTCTGACATGTAACTGTGTGTAAACAAAATCTGTACTTTTACTAAACTGAATTAGCTGAAGTAGAATTGTTTGACTTAACTGAATAACTTGAAATGTTTTTTACAATTAAACCGTACTTACTTTTAAACTGCGTGCTTTTGCTAAACTGAATTGTTTTAAATTGAACTATTTTTGACATTGAAACTGTACTTACACTAAACTGAATTGTTATATATAACTGCTTCAATAGTTTGAAATAGAAATGTTTTTGACAATTAAACTGTGTACTTATGCTAAACTGGATTGTTTTAAATAGAACTGATTATTTACATAAAAATGGATTTGGCATTAAATAACCTACAAAGGTTGATATGTCATAAAACCCAACAAACCAAACCAAACTATACAAAGATGTCGAAATAAACGTACCATGAACGTGGTTCACAGTGGTCTAGGCATAATATAACCCTAGACGTGTTGACATCCCATTAAAAGGAATCAATCATGTTAATACCAGGGAGAATGTGAAAACGAGATATGCTCACGGAACGTATTGGCAAATATCCGAACAACATTTGGTTCGTA